>OU342735.1:440738848-441338848 GCA_910589765.1 Avena atlantica | reverse complement strand
TGCAGGTCCAAAGCAACGTGGTCCCAGGTATGGTCCTTCCCAGGCCTAGTGGATCTTATTGATCCGCGAACGTGCATCGTATGGCTCCGGGTTCTTCTTCTTTTTGTCAACAGGGGATGGGCTGCATGAACGACGCGGGCCTCTTCCTCCATGGTGACTACTTGGCAGCGACGGAGGTGGAGGTGGCGGTGGGTTGGCCTTCTTGATGTTACCCACCTGCGACGCCTCACGCCTGTCACGGTTGCTTGTCGGACGTGGAGGGTCATGGTGTGACCTGCTTTTGTGTCCTTGGTGGCGCTCTTCATCATGACAGGTCTGTGCCGTGTTTTCGCGGATGACGATGCCGCACTGCTTTGGTGGGGGCATATCCGTACGATGGTGAGCCTTGTAGTCTTCCTGGCGTCGGGGGGATCAGGGCGGTGGCGATGGGCGATGAGGTCGGGATTTTTCTCTGTGGTCGGAGGATATGGGGATAACATCCTTCCTGTTGCGCGCATCCCTCCGTCTTCGTTCTGATGAACCCGTCCGGGACCCGACATCCTGAGGAGATTTGTCCCTTGGCGGTTTGTACTGGCTAGATCGGCAGAGCGCTGGGTCAGACTCAGGCCTCTGAGAGGTGGCCTTTTCCTGCTGCTTCACCGCCTTGGCCACTAGGTCATAGACCTGTTCTACTGCCTCAGGCGATCTATCCTGCTCCAGAAGGGTCTTGGCGACGGCGAGGTTAAGGAGTGGGGTGGGCATCACCTGCTTGCCGTCACTGTCAATGTATGGCTTGGCTTGTGCCGGCTTCGAGGGAGCCCATCCTAGGTTGCGCCGTACACCAGGATCGTTGATGACGAGAGCCGCAGCTTTCTTAGCCTTCTGCTGCTGTAGCAAAGTCTTGTACTCGGCCTCCATTTCTCTAGCTTTCTCTATGGACTTCTGCGCGTTGAACAGATCTCGATCTAGTTTAGCGCCTTGCTTCGCGATGGCTTGCGCCTCCTCTAGCAGCTACTGGCGCTTCTCGTCAAGCTGCGTCACGTTCCGGATATGAGCAACGGTTAGTGGCTCGACGAGGAGGTTGTCGTACATCACTCTATCAGCTGGAGTAACATGGGCTACTGCCGACGTGGATGCTGGAGGCGGCAAGTTTGCGGTGTTGTTGTTGCTCGGGCCAGTGCCGAGTTCCTGTGGCTGCTGCGCTGGGTTAGGCGGAGGAGGCATGACCTTTGCGCGATCATCGTCAGCAGCAATAAGTGGCCCCTTCCCCTTTTCCAGCGCCGTAGGCGGAACTTGTCCGGGCTGATCTTCATCCATCGCCGTCCCAATGGTGACGAACACCCCTCGAGACGTGATGGTGTTGTTGGCTTGCTCGTCACGCGAGTACTCCTCCTCCATCTTCTGCATAGTGGAGTCTAGATCTTCTGGATTGAAGTATATCTCCTCTGAATCTGCACTGAAATCAGCATAAAGCGCGTCAATGATAGAGTCGGAGGGTGCTAGGAATTCCTCGATGACGGGCGGTGGAGGTGCAACAGCCTCGACGCTAACTGGAGGTGGTGGTGCTTCTACGACGATGGCGGCCGGAGGCGGTGGTGGCGGTGGCTGAATCGGAGGGGCTCCGTCAATGAGCGCAAGGGCTGTCTGAGCTACCGCTTCGGCCTCCGCGTAGTTGTTGACGGTGTTCACGATGCCTTCAAAAGTAAGGCGTCCGAACGCCTACTGCCGTCTTAGAGAATGTCGGAGAAGCATGCCATGGTCCATTCCTTCCACGAAGTGATAGATAGCATCATCATTGGGGTAGTGGTCTAGATCGGCTCGTATACGGAGCCACCTGGCGAGGTAGTCGCGGGGGTCTTCGCCCTCTCTATGAACGCAGCGCGCCAGATCAAAGATGGTAACCACGCCGACGAACTTGGATCTCTGTTGTCCAGACGCATGGACGAAGCCGGCGGACCTGCAGTGATCTTCCACCTTTATATCCTGCACAGGGGCGGTTTGGGTGGGCCTTGAATTTTTCCGATCTTTGCCGGCAAACTCCAAAGAGAGATCCGACATTGATCCTTCCGCGAACGTATCCTGCCCTTAGGCGGTCCGTGCGGGCCTTGATGCTTTCTGATCATTGTCGGCAAACTTCGAAGAGAGATCCAACATCGATCCTTCCGCGAACGTATCCTACCCGTAGGCGGTCTGTGCGGGTCTTGATGCTCCTCCGACTCCCAGGGAACTAGTGCCCGAGTCGGTTTCGCCGATGAAGAGGTGGATGTCTCCGATAGGAACGATTGAACACCGCGTAGGGTTCGTCTTCGCTGGGATCCAGAACTCGTCAGGAGGGACGATCGGAACGTTGCCGGAGAAGAGAACGCGTCCAATGGCTACGGTTTCGCCGATTCCCGCGAAGATCTTGGTCCTCCCCCTCTGAAGAGCCTGAAGCGCCTCTTGCCCCACAGTGGGCGCCAACTATCATGGTATTGCCGACGAGTACGCCATGGAGGGGTCCTCACAATGTGTGTTTAGATATGTGGGGTAAGGCGGACGGTTGACGGGTACGAGGTAACACAGCTTACCCAGGTTCAGATCCCACAACGGTGGCGGAATCCTACTCCTGCTATAAATCACTATAAGGGCAATACGCCGAGTTACAGAGATAGGTTCACTATAAATCACTTATATAGTCGCCAGGTCCTAGGGTTACAGGGAAAAGTCCTAGCCGGACAGGTTACAGAGTCCTACACCGTCTATCACTAGTCTTGTGTATCTTGCACTCCAAGGCTCCGGGTACGCTGGTGACTCCACCGTAGCCTTCCTTTTATCCGACATGGGCCTCCCTTCTGGATCCATCTAACTGGGCCGCCCAGCAGGCCATAGGCCACGCTACCGACTATGGGCCACCCGGGTTAGTCGGATAAGAGACATGCTATAAGGATACCCATATAGCATATCCCCAACACCAGAACCTTATACGGTCCTATGAATCGTGGGGCTAACTTACCCTTGATTCCAAACCTCTTAACTCCTCGCAGTGGTGAAACTCGAAGGTATGCACGGTAACCTATTTTATAAGTCACATCCCTACGCTTGGAATCAGCATAGCTCTTTTGTCGGGATTGGGATACCTTTAGACTTTCTTGAATCTGCCGTACCTTTTCCTCGGCATCCTTGATCAATTCAGGTCCAAACAGACTACGTTCTCCAACTCCACTCCATAACAGCGGAGTCCTACACTTCCTGCCATATAGAACTTCAAACGGAGTCATCTTGATACTTGTCTGGTAACTGTTGTTGTATGAGAACTCAGCATATGGCAAGTTATCATCCCAACTAGAACCATAGTCTAGTGTGCAAGCTCTCAACATATCTTCCAGAATTTGGTTCACCCTTTTTGTTTGGCCATCTGTTTGAGGGTGGAAAGCAGTACTGAATTCTAGTCTGGTTCCACGAGACTGGTGTAACTGTCGCCAAAACTTTGAAGTGAACTGGGTGCCTCTATCTGATACAATTCCCTTAGGAACACCATGCAGACTTACAATCCTTGACATGTATATCTTGGCAAGCTTAGCACTTGTATATGTGGTCTTTACGGGGATGAAGTGAGCCACTTTGGTAAAGTGGTACACCACTACCCAGATAGAATCAAATCCTGAACGAGTCCAGGGTAATCCCGTGATAAAATCCATGCCTACCTTGTCCCACTTCCAATCGGGTATAGGTAGTGGTTGCAGCAATTCGGCTGGTTTCTGATGCTCGGATTTAACTCTATTGCATACGTCACAAAGGGAAATCTACTCGGCAATTTCTCTTTTTAAGTTATTCCACTAGAAGCTATCCTTCACATCCATGTACATCTTTGTGTTACCCGGATGAATTGAGTATGGTTAGTCGTGAGCCTCTAAAAAATCAACTTCCTAATATCGGGGTCATTGGGAACGCACAAACGCTTTCCATACCAAAGGGTTCCTTGTTCGTCTAGATGCAAATCTTTTGTCTTCCCTTTACTTATTTTGACTCTTATTTCTTCCAACTCTTTATCTCCCTTTTGTGCTTCCTTGATTCTCTCTTGAAGAGTAGACACTATTTACATAGTCGCTACGTGTCCTTTCGGAACTATTTCTAGCCTGAGATCTTTGAATTGCTTGCATAAATCCTCTGGAAGTTCCCTTGCGGTAAGTCCATTCACATAAACTTTACGACTTAAGGCGTCGGCTACCACATTTGCCTTTCCGGGGTGGTACTGCAAATCCAAGTCATAATCCTTAATCAGTTCAAGCCATCTTCTTTGCCTCATATTCAACTCCTTTTGGGTGAAGATTTACTTCAAGCTCTTATGATCCGTGAACACATCACAATGCTTGCCCATGAGGTAGTGTCTCCATACCTTGAGTGCATATACCACAGACACAAGTTCCAAATCATGTGTGGGGTAGTTGTGTTTGTGGTTATTAATTTGTCGAGACGCATAGGATAACACTTTCCCATCTTGCATCAATACACTTCCAAGTCCTTGTCGAGAAGCATCACAATAGACTTGAAAATCCTTTTGTATATCAGACAAACACAAAACTGGTGCCGATACAAGGCGTTTCTTCAACTCTTGAAAGCTTGCTTCACATGCCTCGGTCCATAGGAATTTCTTTTCCTTCTTCAACAGTTCTGTCATGGGTTTTGCTATTTTGGAAAAGTTTTCAATGAACCTCCGGTAATATCCTGCGAGGCCCAAGAAACTCCTAATATCTCCCACATTCTTGGGTGACTCCCATTCCGTTATGGAAGCTACCTTACTAGGATCTACGGCAACTCCTTTTGCCGACACAACATGACCAAGGAATCCCACTTCCTTTAACCAGAATTCGCATTTGCTGAATTTGGCATACAACTTGTGTTCTCTTAGTTTCTCCATAATTAGGCGCAGATGCTTCTTGTGTTCATTCTCATCCCTGGAGAATATGAGTATATCATCTATGAATACCATGATAAACTTGTCCAAATATTCCATGAACACCTTGTTCATCATGGTCATGAAGTATGCCGGGGCATTGGTTAGACCAAACGACATCACGGTGTACTCATACAATCTGTATCTTGTGGTGAAGGCTGTTTTGGGCACATCCTGTTGTCGAATCTTTAGCTGAAAGTAGCCTGATCGCAGGTCGATCTTTGAGAACACACTGGCTCACTTTAACTGATCAAACAGGTCATTGATGTTAGGTAGAGGGTACTTGTTCTTGAGCATCACTTCATTCAACGAGCGATAGTCCACAACTATCCTCTTGGTTTTATCCTTCTTTTCCACGAATAGCACAAGTGCTCCCCAAGATGATGCGCTGGGTTGGATGAATCTTTTTTCCAATTGTTCCCTAAGTTGTTTCTTGAGTTCCTTCAACTCGTCTACATCCATCTTGTATGGTCTCTTGGCTATCGGTCCTGTGCCTGGCATCAAGTCGATGAGAAATTCAATATCACGGTCGGGAGGCATCCCGGATAACTCTTCCAGAAAGACATCTGGGTATTCCTTCACAATGGGTACATCCTCCATGCTAACCCCTTTAAGAGAATTCACCATAACTTCCTTAAGAGCAAAGTTTGACTTGATACGAATTCTTTTCCCTTCCGGTGTTGTGATCGTGACAGTCCTTTTGGAATAATCTATGACTCCCTCATATTCGGTCATCCAATTCATGCCCAAGATTATGTCTAATCCTTGTGACTCCAGAACTACTAGACTTGTGGGGAAGATGTGTGTCCCAATCCTTAGTTCTAATCCCCGGCAACCAGAGTTCGCCACTATTTCTCCTCCAGGAGAACTTACCCTTAGAGGAGAATTTATAGTCTCCGTAGGTATCTTGCCTCTATCCACAAATACCCTTGATATGAATAAAGGCGATGCACCAGTATAAAAAAAACAACTACGGGAGTGGAATTGAGCTTGAACTTACCAATTACGGAGTCCGGTGCGTCACAAGCATCTTCCATAGAGACATGATTCACCGTGGCTTTGACAAACGGATTTGGCTTATTCCCCTTACCATTGCCATAGTTGTGTCCATTGCCGTTCCCATTGCCATTGCCATTCCCATTCTTTTTCTCAGGGCAGGTAGTAGCATAGTGCCCTGTCTTGTTGCACTTAAAGCATGTCACCTCACTGAGGTCTTTTTCGTTGCTGCTATTCCCATTGCGGTTCTTATGCCCATTGTGTTTGTGACCACCATGGTGGTGACTGTTATGGTTGTGGCCATTACCGTTATACGGTGGTGGTGAGGAAGTGCGCTGCTTCTGGTATGGACCGGAGTGCTTGTGAGGGTTAGACTTCCTTTTGCGGTTCTCTATGCTCTTCCTCTTGGATTCTACCACAATAGCTCTGTCCAAGAGCTCCTGAAAGTTGTCAAACTTCTGAGCCATAAGATGAATAGATATCTCATCATTGAGTCCTCTTAGGAATTCCTCCTGCCTCTTGGCATCAGTGGAAACATCATCGGGTGCATAACGGGCTAGCTTGTTGAAAAGCTCACCGTGCTCGGTAACAGAACGGTGCAGCTGGTGTAAGTCGCGAAACTCGCGCCTTTTCAGGGTCATGACACCAGCAGCCACATGATGAGTGTGGAAAGCTAACTCGAACTGATTCCAAGTGATAGCATCAATATCCGGGTGGGTGACTTGGTAATTATCCCACCATTCTGCTGCAGGTCCTTCAAGCTGGTGCGCGGCATAACGCACCCTGTCGGCTCCGACAGCTTGCACGGTGTCTAACTTCTTGTTAATTGTGCGGAGCCAGTCATCCGCAATGATTGGTTCAGCGCTACTAGTGAAGGTAGGTGGGTTCAACCTGAAAAACCGAGTCAAGCAATCCTGTTTAGGTGGCGGTGGAGGTGGGGGTGGCGGAGGTGGTGCGTTGTTGTTGTTTTGCATGTTCTGAGTGAGCAGTTGGATCAGCTGGTTCTGAGTGGCCAAAAGTTGTGCAATCTCTGGAGGGATTTCAGTGTTTGCGCGTCTTGGCGGCATCTGTGGGGTTTGAGAAACAAGTTAAGAAATAGACAGAAAGACTAAGTAGTAAACTCCTACCCTTATGAAAACACATAGGCATACAAGACACAAACAACACAAGTTTGACACTGAATTCATCCAAGTTTAACTGAACTAAACATGTTTTGGTATTTATTACAATCGCGAATGACGTTCTACTATGGAATTTAAAGGTGGTCCAACTACTACACATCTTCCACGCCTTCCTCTTCCTCGTCCTCGAACGAGTAGCCTTCCTGCTCTAGGGTTGTCTTCTATAGCTCCATCTCCTTTGTGGTGGCTTCAAGCTTCTCTTGGAGGTTCTTTATCTCATCCTGCAGCTTCTTGGTAGTGGATTCTAGCTGCTCCTGAAGTCCCTCCTTCTCGCCTCGCAGTTCCACCACTAGGCTTGACTTCTTTGCGGTTTCAAGTTGCTTTTCCAAGTCCCTCTTGGAAGCACGCACATCATTTATTATCTTGCAAAGGCCCTCGGTCTGTACTCCAGTTCCCTCGATTTCCTGTTTGAGTTCCCTAATCCTCTTGTTTTTACTTATCACCCTCTTCTCTTGGTTAGAGAACTTCTTATCCTGGTCCTGGAACTTCATCTCATGGAGCTTCATTGCCTCCTCCTGCTGCTTGATCATTTCCTCCTTCTCCTTGATGAGAGAGCATAGCTCATCATTTCTTAACATCTCGAGGAAGCTACCTTTTTCAAGGTCATGGATGTGGCACTCCAAATCTTGATATTGGGTCCTTCAGAGCTTGGTAGAAGTCCTTTCCTCAAAGGTTAACTCCATGGGAATTCCTTCCTCATCTCGCCTTCCAAAAAGGCCGCCGCAATATACTTGGAGAACCTCGTGATGGTGTCCACATAGGCGACCAATGAGCTGCTGCAAGCTGATGCTAAGGGCCTTCTCCTTGGAGTCACTAACGACGTGGATTGCTATGTCTTCCTCCAGATTCTTGCCTCGCTCTTGTCCTGGTTGGATGACTTTGACTCCCCAGCAGCCGTCCTTGTGGAGTTTCTTCATTGTGCTTCCCTGGATTGTTGGCAGGGAAGGTCCAAACGTGTGAGGAGATCCATGAGGCATCCACCAAAGCGAAGGGGCTCGATGTCCACGACGGTGTCGTAGAGGAAGCTTGTCATATTTAAGTTAGAAGAGTGAAGATTATATACTTAAACAAGTAGAGGAAGGCAAGTACTAGAAGTGCGAAAAATAACTTAGAAGAAAAGCAAGTAAGGCACATAAGTTAAAGGTGGTTCCAATCCTAGGGTCACGTCCTACAGGCAACGATGTCCTCTGATACCATCTGTAGTGACCTTTGGATCAATGGAGATCCTAAGTCCCTGTGATTTACATGCTAGTCCCTGGATCAATAGCTAGCACTCACAGTCGATGAATATCATGTAAAACACAAAGTCATTATTACATGGAGAATCCAGAGTATGAATTTATTACAACTTTGCTTAGCATTAAGCTAGCTCAAATAACAGCGGAAACATAAAGCAGCTTGAGTCCATCAACACCCTAGGCTTGTCGAGTGTATACTCGCGATCCCTACGCACCTTTCAATCTTCGGATTCTGCACATAAGACGTGCAGCCAACAAGTTGGGTCAATACTTTGAATGTATTGGCAAATTACACCAAGGGAAGAAAAGACTAACTCTACATGCGAGGCTAGTTTAGGCTGTGGAGTTTATTTTCTCAAAGATAGTTTTCTTAAGTATGGAGAAGAAGAGGAGATTTCCCTACTTTGTAAACATTTGTTTAAGTAATATATGGTCGAAGGGCACACGAGGATATTACTCACCAAGTGTCCAAAAAACCTAACACTTGGATATTACTCACCAAGTTCCCGAAACCCTCCCAATAGCGATATGACTCACGCCTTGGGTTTTTAGAAAACTTTAAGTTTTGAAAGAGAGAGAGGAAGATCCTTCAGAGGCTCCATCCTTCAGATGCTCAAGTGTTCTTTTCCGTGAACTCGGCTAATCGATCAGATTGCAATACTCTCGAGAGTTTGTGCACTTTACCCACAATCCACGATCAAGTCCTTTTACAGACAAGACCATGGTGAGGCTTTCCCTTAGTAGCCCCTCTACCTTCTGGATCCAACCGTGTCAAGAAACTCCAAATGTTGGTACCCAGGTGAGGTTTCCCACTAAGTACTAGGCCAAGACAGAGCCCATATGTATTGTGGTTGCACTGGAAGCTTCTGAATTCTGAAACATGGCAGACTTCTTTGATTCCTGGGCGGCCGTCCTCCACCAAAATCTCACTCGTTGACCCGACAACCGTTCCGCCCAGAAGAAAACTTAGTTTTATTTTGAAGTAGGAGAGGAAAAAAATATTAAGTATAGAGCTACTCATGGCATACTACAAAATCATCGCACTTGCAAAATAATACTAAGGAAAATACTACTAGAACATCCTACACATGCATACTACAGAATTTGAAGACCACATGCATAGAATCAAAAGTGGGATGATAATATGAACAAGTGGTGTAACTTGCCTTGATCCGAGCAGCACTCTACACAATAGTACTCCTCGGCGCACTCCGAACAATCTAACGAAACACAACATAGATCTAATCACACCTTTGCACAAAATAATGCCACAGAGATAATATGCATGCATGCAACAAGGTAATTATGCAAGATTGTTTCTAAATTTGACCAAGGCATCCTTTTGGGATTGCTAATGTGTTGTGGATGTTGTTAGTATTAGTTTCCCATAGATTTTAATTAATTTTGATCATTATTTTAATTTATATGCTCTTAAGGAGATCCAACCATCTAATTAGCCCCAAATCAGAACTAAGGATATTAAGCAAGGGTTAATGACTTTAGTCAGTGGGCATTGTAAATACAAATCCAACGCAACAAGAACAACTATAACGGAGTTCTAATTATTTTTCTACGAATTAAATAATCCAAACTAAAGATTAAATTCTAAACCGACATTACCACTACAAACTCTCCAAATTATTATGGATCTTTGTTCTACTCAATTTTGTGAATCCAACGGTATATTAAACGCAAATTTTGGCCAAACGGTTGAATTTCTATGAATTTCGCAAGGTTTTAATAATTTCTGCCTATTTAAACTAATCCAATCCGATCTGTGATAGGTGGCGGCCTCCGATTGGCCCAACTAAACAACGCGGCCGACGTGGCGTGCTGATGTGGCGTGCTGACACGGACTTCCACGCGGGCTGCCATGCGGCGAAACCTAAGTGGTCGATACCCCTTCAAGGCTGCGATCTAATCTAAACCGTACAAGATGAAACGAACGGCTGCGAGCAAAGCTTGAGGTGCTCACCGGCGTAGACGGCGGCGGTGTCGGCGGGCGGCGCAGATGGTGGTGGTTGGCAGCGTTCCGATGGGCTCCCGACATGGTTAAATAGGCGACTAGACGAGGGCGACTTCCACGGTTCGTGTCGTGCCCTCGGCGTCGGCTTCTCTTCAGCGGGATGGCGGCGAAGCTCAGCTGCAATCCTCCGTCTCCGGCGGTGCTCCGGCGAGCGATTCCCGGCGATTGGCTGCGTTTGAGAGGAGGCAAAACACATGGGGTGATTCAGTAAAGAACGGGAGGAAGCTCTCGAGGGAGAAAAGGTCAAGGGGGGTCCAAACTATTTCGGTGAAAACAACCCGACGGCATCCGGCGGCGGTGGAGATCGATTCAAGCTAGGATTTTTCGAAAGAAGAGAGGGGGTCGATGCAGAGATATATAAGGAGGGGATGGCATGGATAAGGGGCCAAGGGAACGAGAAAATCGCGGGATTCGGCTTGGGGTCGGTCCCGTGTTCATCAGGGGCTCGCCATCGTCGTGGGGAAGACGACTGACGAGCGGGTCCCGCGTGTAAGCGAGCGGAGGAGCGGGAGTGGGATGGGCCAGATGTGGTGCGGGCTTTCTACGGCTGGCGTTGGACTGGTAGGCTTAGGCGACGCGCAGGCGTTGGTGGGCTGGCGTAGCTGGCCCGTTTAGGTTAGTTAGGTTTTTTTTATTCTTTTCTCTTGTTAAATTTCTGTTTCACTAAAGGCTTGATAACTTTGGCATAACAAATCCAAATTTAGTGAAACTACTTTCTAAATTCTTGTAATAATGAGGTGATCATCATAGAACCAGAGAATATTGTTTTTATAGAGTTTTTAGATGGGTCAATAAGATTACTATAATTCTTGCTCTCATAGAGGAATTATAATTAGGGTTTTGTTTAAGGTTAGTGGTAGGGTTTTGATGCAAATTTAGTTTGTAGGATGCAATGATGCATGCTTCTAACATCTTGATATAAAATCTGGGATGTTACACATCAGCATACTGAATCAAAGGAAAATCAGGACAAGCAGTGCAAGAAATGGGTAAGCCAAGAAGATCATTATTCATGGCAGAATTGAGAAGAGTCTGCAGAAAATTAGCTGCCAGCACAAACAGAAGAGGTAATAATGGATCACGCTGTCTAACCCCTCTTCTACAGTAAATTTTTTCCCAGGGACTCCATTTAGGAGAACATAGGAATTCCCAGAATGGAAGATCATATTTAATCCATTTGGCTCCAAACCCTCATGCCTTCAGAATGCTTATAATAGTGGAGTGCTAAATTCTATCAAATGCCTTTTCAAACTCAAGTTTCAGAATCACAATCTCTTCTTTTGATTGATGATATTGAAAAAGATATTCAAATGCCTAGCCTAAACAATCTTGAATGGACCTATTCTTTAGGAAGCCATACTGATTTTTATGCACAATCTTGAGGATGATGCTCTGAAGTCTGTTAGCTAGGAGCTTTGTAATGATTTTAAGCACACTATTTAATAAATAAATTGGCCTGAAATCTGTAGTGAGGACAGAAGACTCCACCTTGGGAATAAGAGTAATGAAAGAAGAATTGATGCTCTCAAGGGAAAAAATTCATGATAAAAGTTCTGGATCAACTGAATAATATCTTTCCCGATAATGGACCAACAAGATTTGATAAATTCATTGTTGAAGCCATCTAGACCTAGGGATTTCTCATTTGGCAGCTCCTTAATAACATCTTTAATTTCTTTTTCTGTGAAAGGGATTTCCAAGGCCGCAGAAGAATCAGAGTCCATGCAATTACTGTAAAGCTCTGAAAAGTTAAAGTGCATTGTTGGCTTATCTGAAGAGCCCATTCTACTTTTAAAATCATTACAAAGGATTTGAGCCTTTCCATCATGGTCATGAATGTCAGAGGAATTTTCATTTTTCAGCATGGAAATATAGTTATTTCTGTAGCTAGTTGTTGCTTTGGCATGAAAAATTTTGGTGTTTTCATCACCAGGTTTCACCCACTTGATTTTCCCTCTTTGCTTCCAATATGCCCTCTGATTCTAAAGTAATTGTATCAGATGATTCTTAAGAATGTCTCTTAGGTTCCATTCAAAGATACTTAGGGTCTTGAATTCTTCCATTATATCTAGCAAATCAATGGTTTCATTGACCTTTGTGATCAAGTGTCTAAGACATGGAAGTGATTTTTCCCAAAGTTTGAGACCTCTTCTAACATTCTTGAGCTTGGCATTTATCTTTTTTGCATTGTCTGAATGTCCCATGGGGATATCC
Organism: Avena atlantica; assembly: GCA_910589765.1. Lineage (NCBI taxonomy): Eukaryota > Viridiplantae > Streptophyta > Magnoliopsida > Poales > Poaceae > Avena > Avena atlantica. Next base: position 441,326,281 of record OU342735.1, on the reverse strand, counting down.
CAAGCATTTTGCACAATCTTCTTAAAATCACTATGCTGGAGCCAATAGTTTTCAAATCTAAACACCTGAGATTTAGGGATTCTAGTACCAATTGAGATGACAAAAGGCGTATGGTCCGAAGTGGGATTTGAGAGGGGATAGACAAAGGATGAAGGGTAAGAGATTGTCTAGGAGGGTGAGGAGAAAAACCAATCCAATCTCATGTTACTCCAGGAGTATTTTATTCCTTTTAAAGGTAGTTCCACAAGTCCAAGATTACTGAGGGCATCATTGAAGAGAAGCATGTTATTAACATCTCCACCTAGTTTATTTCTATCAGAAGTTTTCCTTATAAAGTTGAAATCACCAATGACAAGTCATCATTCATATCAATGTTGGAGAACCAGTCAATGAACAAAGCCTTTTTTTCAGGTTGGCAAGGGCCATAGATATTAGGTAAAATCCACAAGTCATTGGAAAGCCTAGAGGTAAATTTAACAGAAATGGAAAATTCATTTTGGAAATCCATTTCTCCTTCAAAAAGACTCCCATTCCAAATAATAATTGCACCCCCAGATGCACCTACTCAAGGTAGGAAGGAAAAATTGTCTAGCTTCTTTGGGCAAAACTTTCTAATGTACTCCACATCAAAGCTTTCCCTTTTTGTTTGCTGAGGGCAAATGATCTCACATTCAGACTCCATAATTTTTTGGGAGAGAGCCACCCATTTTTTCTCTGAATTGATGCCTCTCAAGTTCCAGTTTAAGATTTTCCAAATTCTCTTTCTATCCATGGAAACTAGAGATGATATAGAGCTTTTGATGTATATCAAAGCATGATACAACATCCAAAATGAGGAATAACAGTGAGACCAACTCATGCAACAGATAACAGGGGCAATCAAAAGGATAGAAATTCCACCACCCAACATTCCAGCACCACATGTTCTGATAACAAATAAAAACATTCCATTGGACAACAGTTCCAAGGGAATCAACCCAATAACTAAGTTTTGCTAACATTGAGAACTCATTTATTCATATTCTTTTTGGCCTGCTTCCCATAGGGCCCAGCAGCCTCCTTCTTCTTTCTTTCTCCCTGACTGGACCTTGAAGAGCCACAACATTCCTCTTGATTGCACCTGGTGGCCTTATTGCTTTGTCTGCAATCTTGCCCTTCTTATGCAGCTTTGAGTCAAGATTTTCCTCAGCCACCTTACAAAAATTAAAAGCCAGATTCTTAACCACCTTAGTGTTCAGACTTGGAGGATTAGCGTTACAGGATAGGAAATTAATGTCAGAACAATTGGCATGACTTTTAAAACCTCCATTAAGTTCAACAATTCCGGGACTTCTTCTCACCTCAGTTTCAACGAAGCTGTCGGCACCCCGTACGGGCAGGCCATATGGGTAGGCCCCGCCTGTACCATTGCTCGTTACGCGAACTGGTTCCTGGAATTTGCTCCCCAATTACCTGGGCATGTGGGTTTCCTCTAATTCCTTCACTATGACTCATGATTTCGCATTAAACCCCGTGATTTCTTGCACAGCATAATTCAAAGTAAGGTTTTGCATATATTTGCAATTATTAGTCATTAGTGGGAAGAATTGGGAGTTTCTTGTCAATTGCTTGACTAAAAACAATGTTTAAACACAGAGAAATATGGAAAATTTTAGAGCCATCACAACTGCATCAACATTCTCTACCTGGACACGTTCAGGCGACTGCAACTACCGTAGTCCATGGTGGAATCCAGCCTATGTACCTTCCACGGTATAGTTCCGGGTCAGAAAGCATACCCGATTGGAAAGGTGACGCTGCCAGTCACCATCGGAGCACCAGCCAACTTCTGCACATAGCGGATCGTCTTCAAGATGGTTAACTTTAGAAGCCCGTACCACTGCGTACTCGGCAGGCAGGCATTCAGTAAATTTATTGCGACCCCACACTACTCGTACAACAGGATGTAGCTCCTGGCCCCCCATGGCATAATCACCATGCGTGGAGACCCAGACATGGCCATCGAGTGCGAGGACAACAGTGCAAACATGGCCCACACAGTCATCAATGAAGAAGCGCAACACGCTGACGGACTCGCCAGGCTGGCAAGTGGAGCATACCTGGACGATCCAATAGCCCTAAAGAAACAAGCGACCACTCGCTTCTCCCTCAGAACCCCTGCTGGCTCAGCACCAAGTACAACAGACGACCTCGCCAATGGCGAGTCGGAACAACAGGCAGCACTAGAAGCGAGCCCGAGCGTGAGGGCCACGACGCCACCCGGAACAAATCCGGCAAGATAGGCGCCATGGAGGGTCTCACTGAGCACCCACAAAACACCAACCCGATGGATCAGCATGGTAAGTAGCTACTGCTACCCCGCAATGTGGAACGTAGCCAATCACTCGCCGAGAGAATACGACGATTCTTCTCTACGGGGCTTGCACGCCCCCAACAATTACTCCGACTAGTGGACGAAGCAACTATTGGTGCTGAAAATAAACGACACTTGGATAATGTGAGTCAGCTACAACAAACTCGCCTGATCACGACTCGCCCCATACCTACAATTGGGGTCCACTCGCCAGGGCAACACGGACGACAGGAGATAAAATCAGGCACAAGTCCTACACTTCACACCCAGCATTCTAACACAAATTGTGTAACCCCCCTCCAATGAATAAAGCAATTGTTCCACAAATCGTGTCTACTCTCCCTATCTTGTGCAAATAGCACTCGTAAATCGTATGGATACAATACCGATTGTCAACCCTTGGCAGTGTAACTCGACGAAGCCAAGTAGTGCAGCCTAAGGGCATCAGGGAATCCCGAGCCTTATGCTGTCCACGAAAAATGCTGAGTGAGATCCCCATCGGAGTCGCCCTGCTCGCCTGACCCACCAGGTCAAGACGATCGGACGTGCTTCTCACAATACCCTATCTCCCCCACTCGGATGCAGCGACTCCAATGGTTAAGTAGCAAACTCGGGGACTCATAACGACACGGACCCGCACGCGCCTTACAAAAACACCAAGTACAGAGCTTGCCTAGGGGTCGTCTAGCGCAACACAAGTCCTTCCTACCTTAGGATCAGCCATTCGAAAGGCCAAGTACCATGCCCGGGGACTCGTCAAAACGAACCCGTACGCGTCCAGTGAAAAACACCAAGTACAACGGGTCCTTTGGGTTCGCCACGCGACTGGCTCCTCGAGCCACGGCAATTCGACTTCGAGCTACTCAAACAGCTCGCATACACACCCAATGGTCAGTCACGCGCATGCAAACATAACCAAACCATGCTCGGGGACTAGTTACCCCCGAATGCACCCAACACACCAAGTTAACACTTGAACAAACAAACATATATGCACACAAAAGGCATCCATACAAAGTCGAATACTTTACAAAGCCACTCGGCACTAACCCTATTAGGTCTTGTTTGGTACTAGAGTTTTTGTGGGGATTAGTGGGGATAATCCCCATCAAACCCCGAATCCCCACTTAACTTTAAAAGTATGTTTGGTACTAGAGTATTGAGAGAGTTTAATCCCCGCTAATCCCCACTTTTCCCCAAATATTAGTGTATTTTTCTCAATCCCCAATACTCTACCCTTACCTAGTGGATTGTGAGTGGGGTTTTGTGGGGATTGGGTGAAGGTAGGGGATTCACCCAATACTCTAGGAGATTATCCCACTAATCCCCACTAAAACTCTAGTACCAAGCAAGGCCTTAGATGGTTAGTCATCCTACTTTGCAGGCTGAGAACCAGAAGCACCGCTTGATGACTTCGCAAACTTGGTAGGACTTGTCGGGTATGTAGACAAAGCCTTCTCGCTCGCCGACCAGAAAGGACGGTCCGACAAGAAGTCTTGGTACTCCGGGTCGGCATCGCTAGGTGGCACCTGCGTCGCTTGGTATGGTAGGAGGTCATTCATCGCCAGAACCTACTCCGCATATGGGGCCGCCTTCGACTGCAGCACCACAACTTCCAAAGCATCCACCACCCTAGTTATCAAGGGGTACCCACTCGTCACATCGTCGAGGTAGAAGTCCTCGGGGAAGTGGGCGAGCCCAAGGCTCAATGCCGTAGTCTTCCCATGATGGAAGGCGGACCGTGCCATCCAGCCCAGAATGGTTGGCGCTAGCTCTAGATAGTGGCACAACCTTAGTTAAGGTTATGCTCTGGAGAATGGTGTGAACGCACGACGATGACTCCTTAGCGGCGTTCATCACCGTGTTCATACATTGTTCCGCGGTGAGGTCCCGCACAGACGGGTCACCCTGACCTAAAACATGTACAAGGTTAGACTAGATCAAAATCATCGCCACGATCGACTTAACCCACTCGAGGCTAAACCCGCTCGAGGACTTCCCTATTAAAAAAGAATGCATGAAATAAGACTCCCCAAGTAGGCGATGGCAGCTATCCTTCACATGCTTCTCCAAGTTGGAGAACTTGTCCTATAGATCCATGATGAAGGAGTCAGACGCAGCGCAATCCGAATTCGCGGCTGCAAATGCCGCCTTCACCTTCTCCTCTTCCATAGCCAACGCCGCCTTCACAGACTCCATCTCCATGACCGGCACGAATCCCTCACGAGCCTTCACCAACTTAGCGGCTTCGTTCTCTGCAAATAAAAAGTACTCATTAGCACCGAGTTCATGTCAACACCCGGATTTTTCAATCCTAGATGCCTGTTATGCCATACATCGCAATCCCAGGATTACCATTTTTGCGAGACATAACAGAATTGGATACCATAGTACTTCATCCATTACAACGACACATAAGTTCTTACACGAATAGGGATCTCACGATCCAGTTCTTAATACAACATCAAGCAGCGGAATACGTAATAATAACGGTAGCGTAGGCGAAGCTCCATCTTCGGGGTCACAGGCAATGCTGACGATGGGAGATGATCCTAGTTGTCATAACCTTCCTGGGGTCCATCCTCCAGGTACTCCTCTTCATAGTCTGGCCATGGGAATAGCCAGGGACAAAGCCATGAGTACTCTTTAAGTACTCGCAAACTAATACTAACAAGTAAAGGGGTTTTTGGATAATAGGACACTAGGCTCTAGGGTTGTTTTGCAAAAAGCCAGGTTTATCTCTACTAAGCTCCAAAGCTAGTCACAAATTTATAACTCCTAAGTGGGATCTTGTAGTTCAGGTCACAACTCTGTTGTGGTCAAGTCAAAGTCTCAACTCATTTCACAAGTCATTTTCAAAAGGGTCTGACGGGGGAACAGTATGGCCACTCCAACTGTCCATAACCGCGGACGCGGCTATTCGAATAGTTTGACACTCTGCAGAGATTGTACACTTTCACCACAACATTCGATACATCCGTCAGGAACAAATCCTGAATTCACCATACTCAGTATGCGGATAATCAATCCTAACCTTTCAATTACACTCCCTAGTATAAGCACCTCTCCTGTGAGTTTGGCCTCCCAACCATGACCACTGTCATCTTGGGTACTGCACAGGTGGACAATCTTCACAAGGTAGCCTCAGCTCACACCTTGGCCGTGAGGGAACTAATACTAAGGTATATAAGTGTCCAGTCAAGCCCTACCCAATATTCGGGGATTGTGGTTGTACGATAAAATTGGAATGGTATCGCATCTAGACAACCATCAGTTTTATAAAGGGCTAAGGCTCATGCCTCAACATTTTCATCACCAAAATCATCAAGTGTTCGGAAACACATGTCCAAAACATTTCAATAGAATGATCCATCATTCCAAGGTTTTCATAACCATTTTCCACCAAGTACTCCCATTTAAAGTTGATCAAGTTTTATGCTTAGCACTAGCATCTACAGTTGGGAATGGTAATAATGAGGGGTGGTAACTGGTGGAGTTTCACTAAGTCCAACATTATATCTTAGGCTGAGATCACGGGTTCTAGCTTAGGCCAAATTTTATGCTCTTAGGGAAAACTTGAGCACAGCTGTCTAATATCTACCAAACTCTTAAGTAGACTCTAAGTAAGCTTTGATAAAGAAATAAAGTAAGAAGCTTGCCATAAAACTAGGATTGGTTTAGCAAGTTGGTATGATCACATACGCTTAAGGCATATAGTATTCATATCACAAGCATGGGTTTGTGGCAACAATAGGGTATCTTGCAAGTGTTAGCTTCCATCACTGTCAATATAAGCTTGCATAGCTTGCATTGGTCAACTTGATTAGTAAAGCTTGCCTTGTGCAGAGCAGTGGTTGAAGTTCTCCTCGGCTTCCTCTTCGTAGTATCCTCCTTCCTCCTCGTAGTATCCTTGGTCGGTACTAGCGTCTATGAATAAATACGAGGTACACAATCACCAATCAATACTTAACTACTTGCAATCATCACACACAAGGGTCCTATAGATGATCTAGCATCATCTCTAACATTACAAGGTTAAAGATTGGTTTAAGTCCTTTTATTTTAGAAAAGTAATTTCTACTCATTGAAAAACTGCTTAAGATTTAATATTCTCCAAACTGAACATGGGATCATGTTGACACATGTCATCACCACATATTGTAGTCCATGGGAATGTGATTTAAAGTGGTGTCACAATTTAATAAGGTTTTACCCTTTTATTTTAATTAATTAAAGTGGCTAGAAATGCTTATGTAGCATTCTTTTATTCCTTGAACATTATTTCTGCAAGTAAACCTATATATTTTTATATATTCTGAAAGGTATGGTTAAATGTGATTTTTGAGAGTTGGAATCAACTCAAAAGCTTTTATGGTTTAAATTTGAAAAACATTTGAATGCAGAAAAGCTTCTGCCTTGTTATTTTTTCTATGGGTGATCTACAGATCCAAATGACATGAATCCAACGGGCATGGATTAAGCATTCACAGACCTTTCCAACAAAATTGGTTTCATCCAATTTGGTGCACTGAATCGACCTGGGTTGATTTTCGAAGTTGGGTACAGAAGTGTGTTTGAATTTTAAAAAGAAAAAGGTTTAATTTGAATTGCTGGGCTGCGCGGGAAATTCTAACGGGCCGGCCTGCTAAGCGCAGTGCTCCCGCGGGCTGTGTAAGTGGGTGTCCCCACTCGTCAGTGACATGGGGCTGGGCGAAGCGGTATGGGGCAACGTGGGTCGTTCGATCTAGTTCTAATCCAACGGCTGAGGGTCATCGTCGACGCGAGACAGCTCCGGCGAGAACAAAACCTAGCGCGGCCAGTGAGGGGTGCTGGGGGCTCACCGGGGTACGGGCGAGGGTCGGCGAGGCGGGCGAACGACGAAGTCGACGACGGCGATCCTCCTGGTACCAGTGGCTTCTCCTGGGGCGGCTCCAATCGCTGGCTCCCTTCTTCTCCAGAGGCGGCGGGCTCTGGTGAAATTCCGGCGAAGTGGTGCTCGCCTTGCTCTGAGGATGGTGTGGCACGGTCAGTGGGGAGAGGGGAGTGAGGTGGTGTGAAGAAATCGTGCGGGGGTGGCCTCTATTTATATTCGAGCGAGGGGACCGTCGGGGCGCAAGGTGAGCTCGTCGGGGGCGACGTTACAGGCAGCTAATGGCATGGGCAAGGGTAGGGGACGGTGTTGTGTCTCCTGGCGATGCTCAACGACATGATCGCGAGGCATGGGGCGGTGTGGTTTGGTCTGGAACGGGCGACGATCTGCGCGGCAGAGGCGGCGTCTTCGACGGCGGGCGGTGGTTGTATGGCACGGGGCTGCTAAAGGGAATGTCTGGCGGTCTCCTGGGTCGGTGGTGATCGTGTGTGCGCGCGGTGAGGGCGGCGCGCGGTCTGGGGACGCTGGTCGCGGGTGGTGCTCTGGCGCACGCTCGGCATGGTCTGGGCGCGGCTTGTGCGCGTGGTCCAGGGCTTGGCAACGCTTACGGCTGGGACAGGCAGTGGCGGTGGACGGTGGGCTGCCTCCCAGACATGCTGGCTAGGCTTGCTACTGCTCCTCGCTTGCTGTCCACATTAAGGTGACATGGGGGTGCTGGGCTGTTCACCATTAATGGCAATGGCAAGATCACAGGGGTGCTAGTGTTGGGCTAATATTTCTAGATGATCTACTGGTTTGTGTTTGAGCTAACAAGGGAACAAGTTAGGCTCAAAACACTACACACTATAGTGTTTGTGGTTTGGTTTGATTTGTGTCTGCAACCTGTTTGATGAAATGGCCGCATGAACTCAAGTTTTGAATTTTGAAATGAATTTTGGTGAGTTTGCAAGATTGGTTCTGGTGAGTCTGCAGATGCTTGGGTTTTGAAAGTTGAGCTTGTTTGAGTGGGTTTTGAAAAAGTGGGATCTTCCCATATGAAGAAGATTCAATTTTGAATTTTCATTTAAACTATGCATTTGAAAGTTTCTGGATGATCACAAAGTGGGCCTTGATACTCTGTTATGAGTACATTCAAGGGGTGCAAAGATCCAGAAAAGTTTCTGTTAGGTTTTGAAAGTTTGAGACAGCCAAAGTAGGCAAGTGAGTTAAATTGGCCAAAATGACCATTCACTTAATATATTTGTTTTGATTTACTTGTCTTTAGGAAAAGTGTGGGAAATGTTTTAGATGATGTTCTTTTCACCTAAGAAACATTTTACAAGCAATGGATCACACAAACAAGGTGGTTTTTAAAGAAATTCAAAATCCATGCATACACATATACATGCATTCATGAATTCATTTAGAAAAGTTTTTGTTAACCCTAAACTTGATGATTAGTGTTTTGATGATCTAAGTTTGATATTTTTGGGATGTTACAGTTCACCAGACATGACTGCGAATGATTACAACAATTATCAACTGAAGCTCGCAGTCGTTACGTATCCCCTTGCGCCTCAACCAACTCCTTCTCCATCCCACTCTACCACGGACTTCCGTTCAGCCGCTTCGGCCTACAATACAAAGCATAACCATATTAAAAGCGACCATTAAAGACTCTACCCACCAAACTACTTGGCCATTCAAGCCTTCGGGGACTGGAGAACACAAGGTTTAAAGCGCCCATTCGTTAAAAATTACGAATGCGTGCTCGGGTACTAGACTTACCTAGATGGCCACGCCTAGCAATCAATGAAGCTCGGCAGCCCCTATGGAAGACGTCTGAGTTGCCTGATACGTCAGAAACATATCTATAATTTTTTATGTTCCATTCTTGTTTAGTATCTACTTTGCTTTGCTTTTTCCACACTTGAGGTGTTTTTATATGTTTTCTGGTACTAACCTATTAACAAGTTGCCATAGTGCCAGTTGCCTATTCACTACAAGGAATCTGGCTATATATGACCCTCCATTTTCGTCACAAAATCGTCATAGTAGTCTGTTTATGACGATTTTATGACGATTTTGAGATCGTCGAAAGCTGAGCGTCGCAAATGAACTATAACGACGTTTTTGGTAAAATCGTCATAACCGTCTATGACGATATTGGATCGTCATAACATCTGTGACGATCCAATATCGTCACGGGCCATCTAGCCTGGCCAAGTCAGATCCTACGTGGCAAAATTATGACGAAATTAAACTGTCTTCGTTATAATTAAATTATGTCTCCGTTCTGATGTGATCTTCGCGTTCCCAGGTAGCTTCCTCTTCTGTGTGGTTGCTCCACTGAATCTTGAGAAACTTGATGCTTCGGATTCTGGTAGTTCGAAACGCTTCTTCCAATATACGAATGGGTACTTCAGGATAGGTTAGATCATCATTGATCTCTATGGTCCGGTGATCGATATTCTTGAACACTTCGGTCTTCTCGGGGACATCGAGACATTTGCGAAGTAACGAGATATGGAACACATTGTGCACAGCTGACATCTCTTCAGGTAGTTCTAGTTGATATGATACTTCTCCTCGACGGTTCAAGATTTTGAAAGGTCCGATATATCTGGGGGCTAACTTTCCTTTGTGTTGGAAACGCTGCATTCCCTTCAATGGCGACACTTTCAGATAAACAAAATCTCCGATGTTGAAGGCGAGGTCTCGACGTCTCTTGTCGGCGTAACTCTTTTGTCGGGATTGGGCTGTCTTGAGGTGTTCACGAATCTTGTGAACCTTCTCTTCTGCTTCTCGGAGAATGTCGGGTCCGAAAATTTGACTCTCTCCTACTTCCGACCAGTTCAAAGGGGTGCGGCACTTTCTTCCGTACATAAATTCAAATGGGGCCATTTGCAAACTGGCTTGGTAACTATTGTTGTATGAAAATTCTGCAAACGGCAGACAGTCTTCCCATTTGGATCCATATTCTAGCACACATGCTCTAAGAATATCTTCGAGTATTTGGTTTACTCGCTCCGTTTGTCCATCGGTCTGAGGGTGATAAGCGGTACTGAAATCTAGGCAGGTTCCTAAACCTTCTTGGACTTTCTTCTAGAATCTTGAGGTAAACTGAGTTCCTCGATCCGAGACTATGTTCTTGGGGACTCCATGCAAACTAACGATTCTAGCGATGTATAACTCCGCTAGCTTCGAACTCTGGTAGGTGGTTTTGACGGGCAAGAAATGGGCTACTTTGGACAATCTGTCCACTATGACCCAAATAGAGTCATTTCCCCTACTAGAAGTAGGTAGTCCAGTGATAAAGTCCATTCCTACAGAATCCCATTTCCATTCCGGAATCTGCAAAGGTTGCAACAATCCAGCGGGTCGTTGATGTCCTGCCTTGACTCGCTGACATATGTGACACTTGGCGATATAGCTTCCGATTTCTCTCTTCATCTTATGCCACCAAAATTGCTCTTTCAAATCCTGATACATCTTGGTTCCTCCGGGATGGATAGAATAAAGAGTATCATGAGCCTCCTTCAAGATAACTTCTTTCAACTCCGAATCTGCTGGTACACAAAGGCGTCCTTTGTACCACAGAACTCCTTCTTCGTCCTCGGTGAATCCGGGTACTTTGCCTGTACCGATACGACGCTTGATTCCGTCGATACTAGCATTTCCTTTCTGCGCCTCTTTAATCTGACTAATCAAAGTGGGCTGAAGTTCTATGCTAGCAAAAAATCCTTCACTTACTAATTCCATTCGAAAATCTTCCATCTATTTGTGCAAACTTGGTTGCTCCTTTAAAATCATGGAGTTCAAGCGGCACGGCAATCTGCTAAGGGCATCAGCTACCACATTGGCTTTTACAGGGTGATAGTGAATGTCTAGGTCGTAATCCTTGATTAACTCAATCCATCTTCTCTGCCTCATATTCAGCTCCTTTTGAGTGAATATATACTTTAGGCTCTTGTGATCCGAATAAATATCACAACGGTTTCCCATAAGGTAATGTCTCCATGTCTTCAGGGCTAGAACTACGGCTGCGAGTTCGAGGTCATGGGTTGGGTAATTTTGTTCATGTTGCTTCAGTTGTCGTGATAGATAAGATATAACTTTGCCTTCTTGCATTAGCACACATCCGAGACCAATCTTGGATGCGTCACAATACACATCGAAGGGCTTCGTAATATCCGGCATGATCAAGATTGGGGCTGAAATCAATCTCCTCTTGAGTTCTTGAAAACTCGCTTCACACTTGTCCGTCCATTCAAACTTCTTGTCTTTCTTCAGTAATTGGGTCATGGGTCGGGCTATACTCGAGAATCCTTCCACGAATTTGCGGTAATATCCCGCCAATCCGAGAAAAGCACGAACTTGGGTTTGAGTGGTTGGGGCTTGCCAATCTTCTACATCTTTCACTTTGGCAGGGTCTACGGCAATTCCTCCGGCTGATACAATATGACCGAGAAATCCTACTTCCTGTAACCAGAATTCACATTTGCTAAACTTTGCATACAACTGATGCTCTCTAAGGGTTCCAAGGATGGTCCTTAGGTGTAGCTCATGTTCTTCTTCCGATTTGGAATAAATCGGAATGTCATCGATGAAAACAACGACAAACTTATCCAGGAAGTCCATAAAAATGTTATTCATGAGATTCATGAAATAAGCGGGGGCATTGGTTAATCCAAAATACATGACTGTATACTCATACAATCCATATCGGGTGGTAAAGGCAGTCTTTGGGATATCCTCTGCACGAATTTTGAGTTGATGATAGCCAGTTCTAAGATCAATCTTAGAAAACACCTGGGCACCGGTCAACTGATCAAACAAATCTTCGATCGTAGGCAAGGGGTACTTGTTCTTGATGGTGACATCATTCAACTTCCTATAGTCCGTACACAAACGGTTACCTCCATCCTTCTTGTCCACAAACAAGACAGGTGATCTCCATGGGGACGCACTTAGTTGAATCAATCCGATTTCCAACATGGAATCCAATTGCTTCTTCAGTTCTTCTAGTTCTGACGGGTTCATACTATAGGGTCTCTGGGCTATGGGTCCTGTTCCGGGGATTAGTTCAATGATAAACTCGATATCCCAATCTGGGGGCATACCGGGCAAAACATCTGGAAATACATCGGGGTATTCGCAGACTATCCGAACTTGGTCAATGGTAGGTTGGTCTAGACTCTTGTTACACTTGAATTGGCGAGGTAAGGTTTCAGATATATGCTCGACTGAGACTCTGTGGTACTAGTCATGGTAATGGCTTTCTTGGCACAGTCAATCAATCCTTTATGCTTGGACATCCAATCCATTCCTAGTACTACTTCCAAACCTTTAGTTCCGAGTACTATTAGGTTAGCATAAAAATCTATGCCATGGATTCGGATAGGGACGGCTTTGCAAATTTGCCTACCCTTGGTGGTTGATCCGGGAATTTGCACAATCATCACATGCTTCAATTTGGTTGGCTGAATTTTACTAGTGCAGGCAAATTCTTCGGTGACAAATGAATGCGATGCACCAGAATCAAACAACACTCTTGCAAGTACTGAATTAACAGAAAACATACCCAGCACGACGTCTGGCGCTTCCTGAGCTTCTTCAGCATGCATGAGAAAAAGACGACCATTGCGGTTGAGTGAATTCCCTGGGGCAAATCTTCTCCCTGGCTGGACACGACGCTGCTGCTGAGCTGGGACATTGGCGTTGGGGGCTGTAGCATTCTTCTTGTTGGGGCACTCATTGGAATAGTGGCCTTTATTTCCACAGTCATAACAGGTCACTTGTGACTTGTCCTTGGCTGCGATAGGCACAGCATTGCTTCCAGTCCTCGGGGCAGTATTGGGGTTGCTGGTAGTATTGTTGGTGTTGAACTTGGGTGGGGCACAGGTGAAATTGCTAGAGTTGCCGGGGTTGTTGTGATTTCCTCCGGGTCTAGGGTTTCCAGGGTTGGGATAGGTCGGACGGGTCATAGGGGGTCTGTTGGTTCGTGGGGCAAATCCTGGAGATGGGTTGGGGCGATACTTTGGGGTCTGATGGGTTCCTGGTTGATGCATCATGCGACGCTTACGGTTCTCATTGGCCTGGTTGATCTTTCCTTCCATTTGGATAGCAGAGTCGACAAGGGCTTCAATATCCATAAAGGGGATATTGACTAACACCGTCTGCATCTCGTCATGCAGACCATTCAGGAATATTTCTTTCTTCTTGGCTTCGGTGTCTATCTCGTCCGGGGCATACCTAGCTAATGACAAAAATTTGTCACGGTATTCCACTACAGTCATCCTTCCTTACTTCAACTCTCTGAACTCGTCTCTCATTCTCTTAATCAAACCTGGTGGCACATGGGTTCTACTAAACTTGACCTTGAATTCCTCCCAGGTCATCATCTGGCCTCCGGTCATTGCACGAACACTGTTCCACCATGCCCTGGCATCTCCGGCTAGATAATGGGTGGCGAACAAGACTTTCTCGTTGGCTTCCACTCCAGCTACTTCTAAGTTGTTTTCCATGGTTTGTAGCCAATCATCGGCATCTAGGGGTTCTTCTGACTTGGTGAAAACGGGTGGGTTGGTATTCTGGAAATTCTTGAGTTTAGATCTGTGGTTGTCCTGGTTTCCATGGCCTTGGTTGTTGTGGGCTAGCTGGGCTATCTGTTGCAGAGTGGCTAGGTTGGCTTGACGTTCGGCTCTTTCAGCTTCGCGGTCAGAAGTCAACATTTGCAGGATCTGCAACATCGGGTCCGGGGCTGAACCACTTCCTCCACGTGGCATCTGAAGATTGATATCGATCATGAGAAAAGAGGGAAATTGCTAAGGTTTTGGGTTTTTTTTAAGTTTTTTAAAGGTTTTACTCAGATTTTTCTAGCAACTTGCTTTTTCATTCACTCATAGCACACAGTACAACACACACCACAACAAGGAAAAACAGATGGTTTTAAGAACCATTCTGAAATCTACGATATAGTGGGACCGACTACTACTCACTACGCTAGTGCTCAGTGCTACTACTCCTCGGAGTTTGTGGCTTCATCATCTTCAGGATCATCGATGAAGGCGAAATCATCCTCATCGGTGAAGAAGTCCATGGCCTGATCCTCTAGAAAATCATCGTCATCGCTGAGATAGGAGTAAGGGTCTCCACGAAGATCTTCTCCGGCATTCTCCCTTTCCTCTAGCTGCATCTCTCTCTCGTGGATGGTCTCTTCCAGAGATGAGATGCGATGGCGAAGATGGGCAATAATGCTCTCCTTCTTGTCGAGCTGACGGCGGCAAGACTTGCGATCCTTTGCTAGCATGGCGATGGTCTGATCCTTCGTCTTGATGATGGCAGACTTGTGGTTGCAATAGTCACGGCAGTTGTCCAACTTCTGCTGACGGTCATACATCATGAAGCTAAGGTGGTCCAATTGAGTCTTCAGCTCGGGGTGGTATGGGGCTTCCAGTGGTTGTCCATTTGCATCACGTCTTGGGAAAAACTCAAAGCAAGTACCCTTGATCTGATTGATGCTCTGTCCACACAGACGGGAAAGAGCTTCCTGCATTGCTCTGGCAAGTCCATCGAGCCAGTTGTTTTCCCTCAAGGTAAACTGAATTCCCTCTGCAGTGGGAGGTTCAATCTTTCCTCGGAGACTTGAAACAATTAGCCACTGCAGATCTTCTCCTCCTTGATCATTGAGCTGAGCTCCGAAGAACTCGGGGTGCCGACGCTCAAGAAGTTCCGAAAGCTGATCCAGATCCCTCTCAAAGATAAGGTCTCCCCCATTTCCGAGTTGATAAAACTTGCTGTACTTCACGTCCATCTATAAAAATAGAGGATGAGTAGATTAGCAGAGTGATCAAGTGTGTCAAATTTTATCTATTTTGCAAGAGTTTTTTTTTGAGAATCATGAAGTTTTATGAAAGAATTAAAGAGATAAGAATGAGAATAGGTTTTTGTAAATATTTGTTTTCTTTGGTTTTTGAAACTAAGTTTTTGGTTCAACGTCCAACCTAACTAGGGTCTCCTATGGTCAGGATGGCTCTGATACCAACTTGTCAACACCCGGATTTTTCAATCCTAGATCCCTGTTATGCCATACATCGCAATCCCAGGATTACCATTTTTGCGAGACATAACAGAATTGGATACCATAGTACTTCATCCATTACAACGATACATAAGTTCTTACACGAATAGGGATCTCATGATCCAATTCTTAATACAACATCAAGCAGCGGAATACGTAATAATAACAGTAGCGTAGGCGAAGCTCCATCTTCGGGGTCACAGGCAATGCTGACGATGGGAGATGATCCTAGTTGTCGTAACCTTCCTGCATGGGGTCCATCCTCCAGGTACTCCTCTTCATAGTCTGGCCATGGGAATAGCCAGGGACAAAGCCATGAGTACTCTTTAAGTACTCGCAAACTAATACTAACAAGTAAAGGGGTTTTTGGATAATAGGACACTAGGCTCTAGGGTTGTTTTGCAAAAAGCCAGGTTTATCTCTACTAAGCTCCAAAGCTAGTCACAATTTTATAACTCCTAAGTGGGATCTTGTAGTTCAGGTCACAACTCTGTTGTGGTCAAGTCAAAGTCTCAACTCATTTCACAAGTCATTTTGAAAAGGGTCTGACGGGGGAACAGTATGGCCACTCCAACTGTCCATAACCGCGGACGCGGCTATTCGAATAGTTTGACACTCTGCAGAGATTGTACACATTCACCACAACATTCGATACATCCGTCAGGAACAAATACTGAATTCACCATACTCAGTATGCGGATAATCAATCCTAACCTTTCAATTACACTCCCTAGTATAAGCACCTCTCCTGTGAGTTTGGCCTCCCAACCATGACCACTGTCATCTTGGGTACTGCACAGGTGGACAATCTTCACAAGGTAGCCTCAGCTCAGACCTTGGTCGTGAGGGAACTAATACTAAGGTATATAAGTGTCCAGTCAAGCCCTACCCAATATTCGGGGATTGTGGTTGTACGATAAAATTGGAATGGTATCGCATCCAGACAACCATCAGTTTTATAAAAGGCTAAGGCTCATGCCTCAACATTTTCGTCACCAAAATCATCAAGTGTTTGGAAACACATGTCCAAAACATTTCAATAGAATGATCCATCATTCCAAGGTTTTCATAACCATTTTCCACCAAGTACTCCCATCTAAAGTTGATCAAGTTTTATGCTTAGCACTAGCATCTACAGTTGGGAATGGTAATAATGAGGGGTGGTAACTGGTGGGGTTTCACTAATTCCAACATTATATGTTAGGCTGAGATCACGGTTTCTAGCTTAGGCCAAATTTTATGCTCTTAGGGCAAACTTGAGCACAGCTGTCTAATATCTACCAAACTCTTAAGTAGACTCTAAGTAAGCTTTGATAAAGAAATAAAGTAAGAAGCTTGCCATAAAACTAGGATTGGTTTAGCAAGTTGGTATGATCACATACGCTTAAGGCATATAGTATTCATATCACAAGCATGGGTTTGTGGCAACAATAGGGTATCTTGCAAGTGTTAGCTTGCATCACTGTCAATATAAGCTTGCATAGTTACTAGCTTGCATTGGTAAACTTGATTAGTAAAGCTTGCCTTGTGCAGAGCAGTGGTTGAAGTTCTCCTCGGCTTTCTCTTCATAGTATCCTCCTTCCTCCTCGTAGTATCCTTGGTCGGTACTAGCGTCTATGAATAAATACGAGGTACACAATCACCAATCAATACTTAACTACTTGCAATCATCACACACAAGGGTCCTATAGATGATCTAGCATCATCTCTAACATTACAAGGTTAAGGATTGGTTTAAGTCCTTTTATTTTAGAAAAGTAATTTCTACTCATTGAAAAACTGCTTAAGATTTAATATTCTCCAAACTGAACATGGGATCATGTTGACACATGTCATCACCACATATTGTAGTCCATGGGAATGTGATTTAAAGTGGTGTCACAATTTAATAAGGTTTTACCCTTTTATTTTAATTAATTAAAGTGGCTAGAAATGCTTATGTAGCATTCTTTTATTCCTTGAACATTATTTCTTCAAGTAAACCTATATATTTTTATATATTCTGAAAGGTATGGTTAAATGTGATTTTTGAGAGTTGGAATCAACTCAAAAGCTTTTATGGTTTAAATTTGAAAAATGTTTGAATGCAGAAAAGCTTCTGCCTTGTTATTTTTTCTATGGGTGATCTACAGATCCAAATGACATGAATCCAACGGGCTTGGATTAAGCATTCACAGACCTTTCCAACAAAATTGGTTTCATCCAATTTGGTGCACTGAATCGACCTGGGTTGATTTTTGAAGTTGGGTACAGAAGTGTGCTTGAATTTTAAAAAGAAAAAGGTTTAATTTGAATTGCTGGGCTGCGCGGGAAATTCTAACGGGCCGGCCTGCTAAGCGCAGTGCTCCCGCGGGCTGTGTAAGTGGGTGTCCCCACTCGTCAGTGACATGGGGCTGGGCGAAGCGGTATGGCGCAACGTGGGTCGTTCGATCTAGTTCTAATCCAACGGCTGAGGGTCATCGTCGACGCGAGACAGCTCCGGCGAGAACGAAACCTAGCGCGGCCAGTGAGGGGTGCAGGGGGCTCACCTGGGTACGAATGAGGGTCAGCGAGGCAGGCGAACGACGAAGTCGACGACGGCGATCCTCCTGGTACCGGTGGCTTCTCCTAGGGCGGCTCCAATCGCTGGCTCCCTTCTTCTCCAGAGGCGGCGGGCTCTGGTGAAATTCCGGTGAAGTGGTGCTCGCCTTGCTCTGAGGATGGTGTGGCACGGTCAGTGGGGAGAGGGGAGTGAGGCGGTGTGAAGAAATCGTGCGGGGGTGGCCTCTATTTATAGTCGAGCGAGGGGACCGTCGGGGCGCAAGGTGAGCTCGTCGGGGGCGACGTTACAGGCAGCTAATGGCATGGGCAAGGGTAGGGGACGGTGCTGTGTCTCCTGGCAATTCTCAACGACATGATCGCGAGGCATGGGGCAGTGTGGTTTGGTCTGGAACGGGCGGCACTCTGCGTGGCAGAGGCAGCTTCTTCGACGGCGGGCGGTGGTTGTATGGCACGGGGCGGAAAACGGGAGTGTCTGGCGGGGTCATGGGTCGGTGGTGATCGTATGTGCGCGCGGTGAGGGCGGCGCGCGGTCTGGGGACGCTGGTCGCGGGTTGTGCTCTGGCGCACGCTCGGCATGGTCTAGGAGCGGCTTGTGCACGTGGTCCAGGGCTTGGAAATGCTCGCGGCTGGGATAGGCAGTGGCGGTGGACGGTGGGCTGCCTCCCAGACATGCTGGCTAGGCTTGCTGCTGCTCCTATCTTGCTGTCCACATTGAGGTGACATGGGGGTGCTCGGCTGTTCACCATTAATGGCAATGGCAAGATCACAGGGGTGCTAGTGTTGGGCTAATCTTTCTAGATGATCTACTGGTTTGTGTGTGAGCTAACTAGGGAACAAGTTAGGCTCAAAACACTACACACTATAGTGTTTGTGGTTTGGTTTGATTTGTGTCTGCAACCTGTTTGATGAAATGGCCGCATGAACTCAAGTTTTGAATTTTGAAATGAATTTTGGTGAGTTTGCTAGATTGGTTCTGGTGAGTCTGCAGATGCTTGGGTTTTGAAAGTTGAGCTTGTTTGAGTGGGTTTTGAAAAAGTGGGATCTTCCCATATGAAGAAGATTCAATTTTGAATTGTCATTTAAACTATGCATTTGAAAGTTTCTGGATGATCACAAAGTGGGCCTTGATACTCTGTTATGAGTACATTCAAGGGGTGCAAAGATCCAGAAAAGTTTATGTTAGGTTTTGAAAGTTTGAGACAGCCAAAGTAGGCAAGTGAGTTAAATTGGCCAAAATGACCATTCACTTAATATATTTGTTTTGATTTACTTGTCTTTAGGAAAAGTGTGGGAAATGTTTTAGATGATGTTCTTTTCACCTAAGAAACATTTTACAAGCAATGGATCACACAAACAAGGTGGTTTTTAAAGAAATTCAAAATCCATGCATACACATATACATGCATTCATGAATTCATTTAGAAAAGTTTTTGTTAACCCTAAACTTGATGATTAGTGTTTTGATGATCTAAGTTTGATATTTTTGGGATGTTACAGTTCACCAGACACGACTGCGAATGATTACAACAATTATCAACTGAAGCTCGCAGTCGTTACGTATCCCCTTGCGCCTCAACCAACTCCTTCTCCATCCCACTCTACCACGGACTTCCGTTCAGCCGCTTTGGCCTACAATACAAAGCATAACCATATTAAAAGCGACCATTAAAGACTCTACCCACCAAACTACTTGGCCATTCAAGCCTTCGGGGACTGGAGAACACAAGGTTTAAAGCGCCCATTCGTTAAAAATTACGAATGCGTGCTCGGGTACTAGACTTACCTAGATGGCCATGCCTAGCAATCAATGAAGCTCGGCAGCCCCTATGGAAGACGTCTGAGTTGCCTGATACGTCAGAAACATATCTATAATTTTTTATGTTCCATTCTTGTTTAGTATCTACTTTGCTTTGCTTTTTCCACACTTGAGGTGTTTTTATATGTTTTCTGGTACTAACCTATTAACAAGTTGCCATAGTGCCAGTTGCCTATTCACTACAAGGAATCTGGCTATATATGACCCTCCATTTTCGTCACAAAATCGTCATAGTAGTCTGTTTATGACGATTTTATGACGATTTTGAGATCGTCGAAAGATGAGCGTCGCAAATGAACTATAACGACGTTTTTGGTAAAATCGTCATAACCGTCTATGACGATATTGGATCGTCATAACATCTGTGACGATCCAATATCGTCACGGGCCATCTAGCCTGGCCAAGTCAGATCCTACGTGGCAAAATTATGACGAAATTAAACTGTCTTAAATCGAATTCAGCCCAGTCCAGTTTGGTCGCTTATATGGGTGCAGCCCAGTAATTTTGGCAGTTTTTAATATTTCAGCCTTATTTATTTTCTAGGCCTTGGCCTTCTTACAATCCAATCATTTTCTAATTTTGGCCTTTTTATCATATGGGTCTCAATTGTCAGTTTCCTGTAGAAATTGGGCTCTAGTTGTCAGATTCTTCATATAGCTAATTAATTAATATCCAATATAACAATCTAACGTGAGATAAAAGCATGACAGTATTTAAATAAATGTCAAAATTAATTCATTACAACAATATGACAGTCGAACAGATTGAACACATGAAATTCCACTCTAGTTCAAATCACTACTAGTTCAACAAACAAATCTTGGACACCCCAAATCTACAAACAAAACTCTCATAAAGTATAAACGCTAGCTACTCTGATGATACTCTCGAACTTCTTCAGGAACTTCAGCTTGTGGCCTTGATATTCTTTGTCGCTGTACTCTCAGCCTTGGTGTTGTGAAGACTAGCGAGCCTTCTCCTGCAACTCAAACAGAATAGTAAGCAAAAGGTTAGGCATATAAATGAATACCATCGGCATAAGAGCAAACACCAAAATAAGCATGTACAACATCAACTATTCAATCTAAAGCTATGGAGGTGGCGTAATTTAAACCAGTGGGATACAGTTGTAAGAACCCACCACAAATTCAAAACAACAACATACAAACAAAGTAGAAACAAGAGTAGCACATTAGCTTTGGAAAACTGACATTAAGCACAATAGCTTCGAAAATCATGCAGGACTGCTGCTCTATATAATCAGGCCGATGTTCCAGACTTAGAACACATCACCTAATAAAACAACATCCTACACTGGCCTATACATGCCTACATCAACTACATAAATGTGACCAAGAAGAAATTGGTGAAAGTACAAACTTGATTCCAACACTGTGCTAAGAAACCTGTGACAATCAAGGAACAAATCACAAATATTGAGACATTGTAGATTACATCAAGCCAAATTTAGGATCAGGAAAAGTAATTTATAGCTCCAACATAACATGTCTACCTTACATGAACATATAGTTGAACAATCAAAACTAAAAAATCACTTAGTGTAACTTTATAACTATAACAATATCCAAATGATTGAGCTCATAGGTATACACTAGAAACAATCAACTAGCCTGGTCTCACATAGCAAGTTTAGGAGAAAAGGGAGGAACCATAGACTTAAATGCATCAGAGACCTTGAAATAAATTGTTTTATACTGATTTTTTTATACATGAACACATGCACTAATTAGTTCCTTGTTCGTGCAAAACCAAACCCAAAAAAACATATATGGAAATAAATTGTTCATGCACTAATTTATACGTGACAAAGTATTTTACACGGAGGGAGCACATGCAGATAATTAAAAGAAATAAACAACTTCTAACAAGGAGGAGAGGGACCTGACTAGCAGCCCCTCGTTTTGGAGGTCACCAGCAGTAGCAGGTCATGGCGTTGCCGATCCATGCGACTTGGCGACTGCGGCCTTGGCCCTGACCCTGAGGTTGTGTAGCATCCCAGTTGTCTAACACCTGTAATGCTACTTGTTCTAGTAATAAAAAGGGCCAATTCCATTATCTAGTTGTTGCATCATCATCATATCATGCTCATACCATCATACCACCTTGCATTTGAGCATCATATAAAACCCTTTCTTGTTTGGTTCTTATCTCATGTGCATGATTAATTGTATTTGCCTCTTGATATTGTATTTGGCTCTTGATATATTGTTAAATGCCCAAGTTGAGTAGAGGGCATCTCTCTTATTGACTCCACCACCTTTTCTTTCACCACCTTATAATTCCACCATCCAATTAACATGGGCTTGGCATTTTATTTGAGTTATCTCTAGCTCATGTTGTTGGTTGGTTTCCACCCATAATCTTTTGCTTGGCCTTTGCCCACCTTTTGGGAATGCAAGGATTAATGCCACATAAAATAATGTTGTTTTCACAATATAACTACATGGCAAATATTGTTGCATGGGCCATGCAAGTGCCACCTTTTTCTTGGCTTTGGTATGTTTTTGGCTTTGCTTGCATGGACCATCTTTTTCTTTGTTTAAATCTTGTTCGGGCTTGTAGTTTCTTCATCAAATCATCTATCTCTATCTCCCTTAGCTAACCTCTATCCCCATGCCCCATGCACACACATGTGCTCATGAGGCATGCATCAATCTTAAAACCCACCTCTTCTCTTGGCTCTTGCTTGGTCATTGTTTGGATCATGCATGGACCAAAGAAACACCCCATCATCACATGATCATCTCTCTCTCCCTCTCTCTCTTTTTCTTGCCTTGGTCTAGCTAAGGCTTGTTTGGAACATACATGCTTCAAATCCCTAGCTTGCCCCCCCTTCTCTCTATCCTCCACCTAGCTTCCTCTTTCCCTCCCATGCCCCATGACCATCCTAGATAAAACCTAAGCTACCCCTAGTCCAACAAAAACCCTAATCCACCCCTCTCTCCTTAACCCCACCTATTTCTAAACCGAACCCCTTAGCTAAACCCTAGCTCGCCCTCTCTTCCATGCAGGCCCCACCCAGCACCCTCCTACCATCTAACCCATGCCACACCGCACCCCCCTCACCTAACCCTAGACCGAGCCGGCCCCTCTCCCTCTCACTTCTTCCCTCTCTTTTCTCTCCCTGCCCTACGGGTCCCCTCTACTCCTACCTGCCTCGAGCTCCCCCTGGCCCACCTGCAGCACCCTGGCCCCACCTGGCAGCCTACCCAGCCCGTGCCTGCCCTTCCTGGCCGCCCATGCACGTGATGGACAAGGTGGCATCAAGGCCACCTTTCCATCAACCCCTCCCCCACGAAAGCATCTACCTGCCCTCCGTTCTTATCCTCCCCCCTCGTCTCTGGCATCCTCAGATCCCCCTCCGGCCGCTCTTCCTTCCCCTGCCTCCCTTCTTCTTTCTCCCACCGAGCAACCTCTCCAAACCCTAGTCCTTCGGCCGGCTGCGATCTGCGCGCTCTGCTGCTTCCCCAGGACCACGGAGGCGCCGACGAGTTCCTCTGTACCTTCCCAGGCGGCTAGTACCGGAGGAGACAGCTGGAAGCCCACCGAGCACCGCCGCCGTCGCCATGGCCGGAGAGATCTGACGCTGCTCGCCACGAGCCCGCCGGCAGAACCGTACCTCCCCGAGCCTAGCCAACCGCGTCGTCGAGCTGCTGGTGAGCTCCTCTTCCCCCCAGACAAGATCCTCACCCCTCTCGCGCTTCGTAGCCCCGCCGCACTCCGTCGAGCGCTCGGCGGGCGTGCCGCGCGCCGCGCCGACAGACAGCAGCCTCTGCAGCAGTATATCAGACGAAGTTCCACGCCCTGCCCCGCGCGCTACGGTCCTCCTCCGCGCTAGTGTCCTGAACCGAAGTTGTAGTCCGGGGCTCCCTCTTCAATTTTTGTTTTGGGGCCATGTCGTTTTGTCCAGCGACGGCGTCGCCATCGTCGTCTGAACGCTGGCCGGTCGCAGTCGCCGGCAGAGCGGCGCGCCGCAGCCGATCCGACAGGTTTTGGATTTTTGCGCATAGGCCCTCGTGTTTTCTCCCGCCTAAACCCGCCGTCCCTCGGCTCCCACCTGTCAGCGTCGTGGCGTTTTGCAAAAAGGCTCCCCAGTTCCTCCCAAACCAACCCGCGGTCCTTCCCTCTCTCAGACTCTGGCGTGTGGGTCAGGAAGCGCCTGGCCCCACATGTCAGTGACCAGGGCTAGAATAGGCTGAGTATAAAACTTTCCAGAGTCTGTTTAAATTCAAATCTTGTTAAATTATTTCAAAATTCTAATTCAATTCAGATTTTAAATCACTTTTCCAATATTAGTCCAAATAATATAAACAATATATGTTCCTGAACCAGAAAAAATGCAAGGATTTCAAATATGCCATTCAAATTGCCTTTTGAACATTTAAAATTCCAAGTTTATTTAAATTACACCCAAATGCCACTAGAACTTAAATAATTAATAACTTTTGATTTATAATTCCAAATTCAACAAATGATATGTCTAAAATGATCAGCTCGACGAGACCTTTCTGTTTATGCTATCCATGTTTTAAATTGAAGCATGCATCATATAAATATAATGCGAACAGCAACTATTATGACAACAAAAAGTGTCCAAAACCCCATTAAAATGTTACTTCTTGTGTTCTACACCTCACCCATGCCATGCTACCCTATTGCCATGCAACTTGTGCATCATTCATCATGGCATGATTGTTTGCTTGATGTATTTTATTCCTATGCTTGCGCACTTTATTTATATTGGCCCTTGTTTGTTTGGTTCTTCTTCGAATAGACTCTGAGCAGGGGATTTACCAAGAGCACCAGGAGCACTACCCAGATCCGTCTCTCGCTTCAACTGAGTTGCCAGGCAAGCACTACCACATGCTTGCATACATACAGTACCTATTGCCTCTATCTTATTCTTGCATCATTGAGTCGCGATTGCATTAAATTGAATCCCAAGTATGCATAGCCTTTACTTTTAAACCCCACCAAGCTTGTTCCTCCATCCCATGAGCCATTACTACAGGAGTTGTTTGAGCCATGCGAGTCGTAGAACAGCATGTGTAGGGTTTGTGAGTGTCTGATGGATAACGAGGTACCTAAACAACTTAACCTGAGTAGTGATGGGATAACTAATGAAAGTGGCACCGGTGAGCAACATCTGCTATTTGGTTCTTCCTGCTCACTTGTGTCCCGTAAGGCCCCGAGTACTTGATTCCTGTTCCAAGATTTATCGCGCTATCCACATCCGGGAGGTATATGGGACCCCCCTGAGCCAGAGCTTGATTCCGTCTTATTTCTTGGGGCCACAAACTAGTTTGAGGTTTTATTTACGATCCTGTACTTATGCCATGCTAATGTTTTATTTACGATTGTGCGAGGGGCACACTGTACTGTTTAGGTAAGCGGAGTGTTTTCGCGGTATCGACAAGCCGAGCCACACTTTCGGGTTCCCAGTCGTTTACAGCCATTGACGCAGACGTTGAGTCCGTCTCGGAGCTTGCTTACTCCGTTGCGGGATCTACTCAATGGGGTGGCCCCCGGAAATATTTCTGAATCTTGTGATTGCTTTGTCGTGAAGGCCTCGTTGGGTTTTGAGTTGGTTTTTCCGAGGTTGAGCGAGTGTGTGTTGCTAATTGTGCACCCCTGCAGGGTAAAACTTTCTGAAAGCCGTGTCCGCGGTTATGGACGACTTGGAGCACAGTTTCTCGATCATAGACAAGCATAACTAAAGTACCGCTTTTAATCTGACTAAACAACTGACTAGTAAATAGTGCAAGTCTCATGGAATGGTTAATAAATCTGCCAACGGATGGGGGTTGTTCGTCCGCTTCCTCGTTGGTAAGCGAGGAGGAGGATGGATCTGATGAAATTACTATTATAACTGTTGACCTTAAATCACGGACATCCGTCTATCATTGGTTAGGCGGATGGTTAGCGAGTATCTGTAGAATTGTTAGGGTTTATCTTTTGCTGCAATTGCGTCACCCCAGGTTGTGTCCCCTTTAGAGGCATAAAGACTTGCTGAGTACCCTTAGGGTCTCACACGATAAATTATTGGTTCAGATGAACAGGTACCCTCACAGGACGGATACTGGGTGGAAGAGGCCGATGATGTGGGCAACGACCATTCGGTGTAGAGATTCCGGGAATGGGGATCCGTGAGATCTGTGGGCGGGATGTGCTTATTTCTGGGCATCTTATGCCATTTTGCCTCTTATCCGTACTCGGATCTTGTTTTGCCGCTTCCGCTTGATACTCTGTTATGTGATGTATGAGGAGATATCCTAAATTATAGATGTATCTAGGATATTTGAATCTTGCCGTATGGCGTTGCTATATTTTCCTTTCTTTTTAGATGGTGTGGCTCTGATGTACTCTTGTATGGTGGCTTGCATACATACCCACTTGTGTATGTAGTTGATCCCTTCGCCTGCCGATTACGCCGCCCGTACAGGTCCCGATGAGAGGGTAGTGGTTGGGACGTCTGAAAGGACTACCAGTGAGTGTCTTTTGGGGCCCCACCGTACTATTTCAACCACTATCACTCATCCAGGCTTGTATCTAGGAGCGTAATTCACCGAGGTAGTTACAATTGGTATCAGAGCCATCCCGACCTTCAGGGTCTCAGCCAAATGGTCGTTGTCAGTCTAGAAAATATTTTTGGTAGTTATGTATATTAGGGAAAAACAAAACGCGAGAGTAGGACTGCTTCCACTTTTCTTCTTACCCTCCCACCCACCCTTCTCTGGCAAGGAAGTGCAACGTTTTCAATCCTCTTCTCAAAAATTCAAACTAGGATTCACGTGTTCTGGGTTTCCGTAGTACCATAGGTTGTGTGTGTGTGTGTGTGTGTGTGTGTGTAATCCCTTGTCTATCTGTTGCATCCAATTTGTTGTCTTAATCGTCCTCTTGGTTATCAACTGTTGGTACATTCCATACCGACAGGCTTTTGCAAACCGACGAGATCTATCTAATTCGTTGTACACCGACGCGATCTGTCTTACTCTTTGTTACCGACGTTGTCTTGTTTGGGATGTTCGTTTCCGTAGTTACTAATCTTTAGGTTTCGTCGTGAGAAGAAGGGGTTAGGATATGTGTAATACTTATTCATGTGCGGAGTAATGATTTGAGTGCGGGATGGAGTCGCGACCATACCACTACTCTTGTCATTCGCTTTTGTATATTGAATTGGTAGAGTCACTAATCTTGATTCGCTAAGTGATTTTGCGCATCTATTGGTATTTTAATGCCGAAATTTGTGGAAATTTTTTCTTTGATATCTCTGTGTACCACACTCCTTTTCAGTCGTGTGCGATATGCTTAATATCTTTTAGGTGCTTTGAACTTTGTTGATATTTTAATATCATCTTAGTAAATTGTATCCTTTAATCTTGGTTAATTCCATCTTGGTACTATTTTGGATTATTATTATTCTCCATTATAGTACTGACTTGTGTTTTATATCAATCTCAGGATGGCTCCACCACGCCGTTCAGATGAGGACATACCGCTAGAGTTGGGGGCCGCTTTGTCAAACATTGCAAATGCTTTGGCAGCCATGCAGCAGAACCAGCAACGTTTGGAAGAGAGTGTTCGGAGGAACGAGTTTGCTCCACTACCTCCACCTCCCAAGCGTGGAGACATCAAAAGCTTCCTGAAGTTCAACCCGCGCCCGTTTGATGTTTCTGATCAGCCACTCGACGCGGATGATTGGTTACGTGAGACGTCAAGGCTTCTTGAGACTGCTGAGGTTCCTGAGCAGGAATGGGTAAAGTGTGCTACTCACCTACTGAAGGGAGATGCAGCTCTTTGGTGGGAGAACTACCTGAAGGCAAGCTGCACTGGTTTTCAGCCTACTTGGCAACAGTTCTCTGGGGCTTTCAAAGAGCAATTTCTGTCAGAGATTGTCATGGAAAGGATGAAGGAAGCTTTTCTCAACCTCAAGCAGGGAAGTGATAATGTCAACACCTACATCAGGAACTTCATGAAACTCTCTCGTTATGGTGGTGATGAGGTCTCAGATGACAAGAAGAGGCATAAGAGGTTCCGGCAAGGGCTCAGTGCATCGATTAAGTATGCAATCACTCATGCAAGACCAGCATCCTTTCTTGAGCTTCAGCACACAGCTCTCCAAGAGGAAGCAAGCAGGCAGATGTTTGAGGAGTCAAAGAAGCACAACAGGGATGCATCAAGCTCTTCGGTTATGGCAGCTCCTTCTAAGCGGCGTGTCTGGGTTCCTAACACCCCACCGTCGCTCTTGGCTTCACCAAGACCTGCAAATTTCGCACCAAGGCCAACAAACTTCCTCACTGCGGCTCCTAGGGGCTACAACAACCCTTACCCTGGAGCGCCTGGCGGAGTCCCTGGCCACGTTCCTCCACGTCCACATGGCGCTTGTTTCACATGTGGAGATCATGGACATCCCAACTGGAACTGTCCAATGAAGAACAAAGCTCTCCCTCCACCTCCTCCAAGATCTGCGTCAAGCTCTCCTGCAGTTCGGGCACCACCACCTCGGGCTCTCAACATCAACACCAAGCCCGGGTCTGTTGTCGCTCGTGCCAACTGCATCAACACCGCTCAAGCTGAGCATGCACCGGGAGTTGTGATGGGTATGCTATCCGTTAACTCAGTCCCTGCAAGAGTTTTGTTTGATTCTGGTGCTTCGCATTCTTTTGTTTCTCACAAGTTTGCAAATGAGAATGACTTAGCTATGGGTCCTCTTCTTAAGCAGTTAATGGTTCTTTCTCCTGGAGCAACAATGGCAGCTTCTAAAATCAGCCATGGCAATCAAATCGAGATTGGTGGCTCTCTTTTCTCGGCGTCCTTAATTGTTCTGGGCAATTCTGATATTTATGTCATCTTGGGCATGGATTGGTTGATAGCAAATGCAGCTGTGATTGATTGTGCTGAACGCTCGGTTTCTCTGAAAATTCCTGAAGGCCATATAGTCTTTTCTCCAAGTCTGACTCCTTCTATTCAGCTCTACTCTTTGGCGGCTCTGAATAATGATGCTATGGATGCTATTCAGAGTGTTCCGGTGGTCTGTGAGTTCCCAGATGTTTTTCCTGAAGAGTTGCCAGTTATGCCTCCGGATCGTGAGGTTGAGTTTGTAATTGAGCTTGAACCTGGAACGGCTCCTATTTCCAAGCGGCCTTATAAAATGGGTCCTTCTGAGTTGGCTGAACTCAAACGACAACTTGATGAACAAGAGAAGTTGGGTTTCATTCAACATAGCACTTCTTCTTGGGGTAGCCCAACAATCTTTGTGAAGAAGCGAGACAAGACTGATAGACTTTGTGTGGACTATCGGGCTCTCAATGCTAAAACCATCAAGAATAAATATCCCCTTCCGCGGATTAATGATCTCTTCGATCAGCTAGCTGGAGCTGTGGTTTTCTCTAAGCTGGATTTGAGGAGTGGTTATCACCAAATCAAAATTCGCAAGGAAGATGTTCCCAAAACCGCTTTCACCACCCGCTATGGCCTGTATGAGTACACGGTCATGTCCTTTAGTCTCACCAACGCACCTGCTACCTTCTCGAGGCTTATGAACTCGGTCTTCATGGAGTACCTTGATAAGTTCGTTGTGGTCTATCTGGATGACATCCTGGTCTATTCCAAGTCAAAGGAAGAGCATGAAGAACACCTTCGTTGTGTCCTGAACAAGCTTCGCGAGAACCGCTTGTATGCAAAGTTCTCAAAGTGTGAGTTCTGGCTGCTTGAAGTAACCTATCTTGGTCACGTTATCTCTGCCAAGGGCATTGCAGTCAACCCGGAAACTGTGAAAACAATTGTTGATTGGCTTCCTCCTGTTAATGTCAAAGAAGTGCGGAGTTTCCTCGGTTTGGCTAGTTATTGCCGTCGCTTCGTTCAGAACTTCTCGAAGATAGCGAAGCCTCTTACCGACCTCCTCAAGAAAGGCAAGAAATATCTTTGGACCCCTGCCTGTCAAGAAAGCTTTGAGACACTCAAAGAGAAGCTCACTTCCACACCAGTTTTGGTTCCGCCAGATACTTCCAAGCCTTTCCAGATATTCTGTGATGCCTCCTTGCAAGGATTGGGTGCGGTCCTTATGCAAGAAAAGAAAGTTGTTGCTTATGCCTCTCGTCAGTTGAAGACGCATGAGATCAACTATCCTACACATGACCTCGAGCTAGCAGCAGTTGTCTTTTCTTTGAAAACATGGAGGCACTACTTGCTTGGCAACCGTTGTGAAATCTTTTCTGATCACAAGAGTCTGAAGTATATCTTCACTCAGCCTGATCTCAACCTTCGGCAGAGGAGATGGATTGAAGCAATCAATGATTTTGATTTGACCATCAACTACACACCGGGCAAAGCTAATGTCATGGCAGATGCTCTCAGCCGCAAAGCTTATGTCAATAACCTCGTGTTGGAAGAACAACAGCCTCTGTTGTGTGAGGAGTTCCGTCAGCTCAACCTTGAAATTGTGGAACAAGGGCACCTTCTGAACCTTCTAGCAACTCCTGTCTTGGAAGAAACCATTCGCTCTCGTCAGCGTGGTGATCCGCACACCAAAAAGCTCATCTCCAAACTTCAGCTTCCAAAGTATGAGTCTTTCCACGTCGATGATCAAGGCACGCTCTTCTTTGACCACCGGATGTTTGTTCCAAACTACCCGGGTTTGAGAGAGCAAGTTCTCAAGGAGGCGCATGATTCGGTTCTTTCTATCCATCCTGGCAGCACGAAGATGTACATGGACCTGAAAAAAAAATATTGGTGGCCTGGTTTGAAACGATATTGTGCCAAGTACGTCTCGGAGTGTGATGTCTGCCGCAGAGTCAAAGCTGTACACCAGAAACCTTTCGGTCTTCTTCAGCCATTGAAACCTCCGGAATGGAAATGGGAGAAAGTGGAGATGGACTTCATCACTGGCTTTCCAAGGTCGCAAAAGGGCAACAATGCAATCTTTGTTGTCATTGATAGGCTTTCCAAAGTGGCTCATTTCTTCCCCGTCAAGGAAACAATTTCTGGAATTCAGTTGGCTGAGCTCTATATCAACAGAATTGTCTCTCTGTATGGGGTTCCGCTCGAGATCAGTTCAGACCGTGGAAGCATCTTCACTTCCAAGTTCTGGGAAAGTTTCCAAACTGCTTTGGGAACAAAATTGAACTTCAGCACAGCTTACCACCCTCAGTCGCAAGGGCAAGTTGAAAGGATCAATCAGATTCTGGAAGATATGCTTCGTGCTTGCGTCATCTCCTTTGGCATGAAATGGGAAGAATGCCTTCCTTATGCTGAGTTCTCATACAACAACAGCTTCCAGAAGAGTCTGAAGATGGCACCATTTGAGGCTCTCTATGGCCGCAAGTGCAGAACTCCGATTGGTTGGTCGGGTGCAGGAGAAAGAATCTGGTTTGGCCCTGACATTGTAACCCAAGCAGAGGAGAAGGTGCATATCATTCTTGAAAACCTGAAGATTGCTCAAAGTCGTCAGAAGAGCAACTATGACAGGAAGCACACGGACATGGTGTATGCCCCTGGTGATCTCGTGTACCTTCGTGTCACTCCCATGAAAGGCACTCATCGTTTTGGTATCAAAGGAAAGCTGGCTCCTAGATACATTGGTCCCTTCAAAATTCGTGGAAGAAGAGGAGAAGTTGCTTATGCCCTTGAGCTTCCGGAGAAACTCAAAGTCCATGATGTTTTCCACATCTCTCAACTCAAGAAGTGCTTCAAGGATCCCGGCAGGACCGTGGATCATGAGCTAATCGACCTCCAAGAAGATCTGTCTTATCAAGAACACCCCACCAAAATCCTTGAGACAGCAGAAAGAAGGACTCGCAACAAGTCCATCAAGTTCTGCAAGGTGCAGTGGTCGCACCATTCCGTTGATGAGGCCACTTGGGAGCGTGAAGATGAACTCCGTGTCAACTATCCTACCCTCTTTGTGTCTTCTTCTTCCTAGAATCTCGGGGCGAGATTCCTGTTTAGTGGGGGAGAGTTGTAGCATCCCAGTTGGCTAACACCTGTAATGCTACTTGTTCTAGTAATAAAAAGGGCCAATTCCATTATCTAGTTGTTGCATCATCATCATATCATGCTCATACCATCATACCACCTTGCATTTGAGCATCATATAAAACCCTTTCTTGTTTGGTTCTTATCTCATGTGCATGATTAATTGTATTTGCCTCTTGATATTGTATTTGGCTCTTGATATATTGTTAAATGCCCAAGTTGAGTTGAGGGCATCTCTCTTATTGACTCCACCACCTTTTCTTTCACCACCTTATAATTCCACCATCCAATTAACATGGGCTTGGCATTTTATTTGAGTTATCTCTAGCTCATGTTGTTGGTTGGTTTCCACCCATAATCTTTTGCTTGGCCTTTGCCCACCTTTTGGGAATGCAAGGATTAATGCCACATAAAATAATGTTGTTTTCACAATATAACTACATGGCAAATATTGTTGCATGGGCCATGCAAGTGCCACCTTTTTCTTGGCTTTGGTATGTTTTTGGCTTTGCTTGCATGGACCATCTTTTTCTTTGTTTAAATCTTGTTCGGGCTTGTAGTTTCTTCATCAAATCATCTATCTCTATCTCCCTTAGCTAACCTCTATCCCCATGCCCCATGCACACACATGTGCTCATGAGGCATGCATCAATCTTAAAACCCACCTCTTCTCTTGGCTCTTGCTTGGTCATTGTTTGGATCATGCATGGACCAAAGAAACACCCCATCATCACATGATCATCTCTCTCTCCCTCTCTCTCTTTTTCTTGCCTTGGTCTAGCTAAGGCTTGTTTGGAACATACATGCTTCAAATCCCTAGCTTGCCCCCCTTCTCTCTATCCTCCACCTAGCTTCCTCTTTCCCTCCCATGCCCCATGACCATCCTAGATAAAACCTAAGCTACCCCTAGTCCAACAAAAACCCTAATCCACCCCTCTCTCCTTAACCCCACCTATTTCTAAACCGAACCCCTTAGCTAAACCCTAGCTCGCCCTCTCTTCCATGCAGGCCCCACCCAGCACCCTCCTACCATCTAACCCATGCCACACCGCACCCCCCTCACCTAACCCTAGACCGAGCCGGCCCCTCTCCCTCTCACTTATTCCCTCTCTTTTCTCTCCCTGCCCTACGGGTCCCCTCTACTCCTACCTGCCTCGAGCTCCCCTGGCCCACCTGCAGCACCCTGGCCCCACCTGGCAGCCTACCCAGCCCGTGCCTGCCCTGCCTGGCCGCCCATGCACGTGATGGACAAGGTGGCATCAAGGCCACCTTTCCATCAACCCCTCCCCCACGAAAGCATCTACCTGCCCTCCGTTCTTATCCTCCCCCCTCGTCTCTGGCATCCTCAGATCCCCCTCCGGCCGCTCTTCCTTCCCCTGCCTCCCTTCTTCTTTCTCCCACCGAGCAACCTCTCCAAACCCTAGTCCTTCGGCCGGCTGCGATCTGCGCGCTCTGCTGCTTCCCCAGGACCACGGAGGCGCCGACGAGTTCCTCTGTACCTTCCCAGGCGGCTAGTACCGGAGGAGACAGCTGGAAGCCCACCGAGCACCGCCGCCGTCGCCATGGCCGGAGAGATCTGACGCTGCTCGCCACGAGCCCGCCGGCAGAACCGTACCTCCCCGAGCCTAGCCAACCGCGTCGTCGAGCTGCTGGTGAGCTCCTCTTCCCCCCAGACAAGATCCTCACCCCTCTCGCGCTTCGTAGCCCCGCCGCACTCCGTCGAGCGCTCGGCGTGCGTGCCGCGCGCCGCGCCGACAGGCAGCAGCCTCTGCAGCAGTATATCAGACGAAGTTCCACGCCCTGCCCCGCGCGCTACGGTCCTCCTCCGCGCTAGTGTCCTGAACCGAAGTTGTAGTCCGGGGCTCCCTCTTCAATTTTTGTTTTGGGGCCATGTCGTTTTGTCCAGCGACGGCGTCGCCATCGTCGTCTGAACGCTGGCCGGTCGCAGTCGCCGGCAGAGCGGCGCGCCGCAGCCGATCCGACAGGTTTTGGATTTTTGCGCATAGGCCCTCGTGTTTTCTCCCGCCTAAACCCGCCGTCCCTCGGCTCCCACCTGTCAGCGTCGTGGCGTTTTGCAAAAAGGCTCCCCAGTTCCTCCCAAACCAACCCGCGGTCCTTCCCTCTCTCAGACTCTGGCGTGTGGGTCAGGAAGCGCCTGGCCCCACATGTCAGTGACCAGGGCTAGAATAGGCTGAGTATAAAACTTTCCAGAGTCTGTTTAAATTCAAATCTTGTTAAATTATTTCAAAATTCTAATTCAATTCAGATTTTAAATCACTTTTCCAATATTAGTCCAAATAATATAAACAATATATGTTCCTGAACCAGAAAAAATGCAAGGATTTCAAATATGCCATTCAAATTGCCTTTTGAACATTTAAAATTCCAAGTTTATTTAAATTACACCCAAATGCCACTAGAACTTAAATAATTAATAACTTTTGATTTATAATTCCAAATTCAACAAATGATATGTCTAAAATGATCAGCTCGACGAGACCTTTCTGTTTATGCTATCCATGTTTTAAATTGAAGCATGCATCATATAAATATAATGCGAACAGCAACTATTATGACAACAAAAAGTGTCCAAAACCCCATTAAAATGTTACTTCTTGTGTTCTACACCTCACCCATGCCATGCTACCCTATTGCCATGCAACTTGTGCATCATTCATCATGGCATGATTGTTTGCTTGACGTATTTTATTCCTATGCTTGCGCACTTTATTTATATTGGCCCTTGTTTGTTTGGTTCTTCTTCGAATAGACTCTGAGCAGGGGATTTACCAAGAGCACCAGGAGCACTACCCAGATCCGTCTCTCGCTTCAACTGAGTTGCCAGGCAAGCACTACCACATGCTTGCATACATACAGTACCTATTGCCTCTATCTTATTCTTGCATCATTGAGTCGCGATTGCATTAAATTGAATCCCAAGTATGCATAGCCTTTACTTTTAAACCCCACCAAGCTTGTTCCTCCATCCCATGAGCCATTACTACAGGAGTTGTTTGAGCCATGCGAGTCGTAGAACAGCATGTGTAGGGTTTGTGAGTGTCTGATGGATAACGAGGTACCTAAACAACTTAACCTGAGTAGTGATGGGATAACTAATGAAAGTGGCACCGGTGAGCAACATCTGCTATTTGGTTCTTCCTGCTCACTTGTGTCCCGTAAGGCCCCGAGTACTTGATTCCTGTTCCAAGATTTATCGCGCTATCCACATCCGGGAGGTATATGGGACCCCCCTGAGCCAGAGCTTGATTCCGTCTTATTTCTTGGGGCCACAAACTAGTTTGAGGTTTTATTTACGATCCTATACTTATGCCATGCTAATGTTTTATTTACGATTGTGCGAGGGGCACACTGTACTGTTTAGGTAAGCGGAGTGTTTTCGCGGTATCGACAAGCCCAGCCACACTTTCGGGTTCCCAGTCGTTTACAGCCATTGACGCAGACCTTGAGTCCGTCTCGGAGCTTGCTTACTCCGTTGCGGGATCTACTCAATGGGGTGGCCCCCGGAAATATTTCTGAATCTTGTGATTGCTTTGTCGTGAAGGCCTCGTTGGGTTTTGAGTTGGTTTTTCTGAGGTTGAGCGAGTGTGTGTTGCTAATTGTGCACCCCTGCAGGGTAAAACTTTCTGAAAGCCGTGTCCGCGGTTATGGACGACTTGGAGCACAGTTTCTCGATCATAGACAAGCATAACTAAAGTACCGCTTTTAATCTGACTAAACAACTGACTAGTAAATAGTGCAAGTCTCATGGAATGGTTAATAAATCTGCCAACGGATGGGGGTTGTTCGTCCGCTTCCTCGTTGGTAAGCGAGGAGGAGGATGGATCTGATGAAATTACTATTATAACTGTTGACCTTAAATCACGGACATCCGTCTATCATTGGTTAGGCGGATGGTTAGCGAGTATCTGTAGAATTGTTAGGGTTTATCTTTTGCTGCAATTGCGTCACCCCAGGTTGTGTCCCCTTTAGAAGCATAAAGACTTGCTGAGTACCCTTAGGGTCTCACACGATAAATTATTGGTTCAGATGAACAGGTACCCTCATAGGACGGATACTGGGTGGAAGAGGCCGATGATGTGGGCAACGACCATTCGGTGTAGAGATTCCGGGAATGGGGATCCGTGAGATCTGTGGGCGGGATGTGCTTATTTCTGGGCATCTTATGCCATTTTGCCTCTTATCCGTACTCGGATCTTGTTTTGCCGCTTCCGCTTGATACTCTGTTATGTGATGTATG
Source organism: Avena atlantica (assembly GCA_910589765.1). Classification (NCBI taxonomy): domain Eukaryota; kingdom Viridiplantae; phylum Streptophyta; class Magnoliopsida; order Poales; family Poaceae; genus Avena; species Avena atlantica. The sequence continues at coordinate 441,290,386 of OU342735.1, read as the reverse complement.
AGGAGATATCCTAAATTATAGATGTATCTAGGATATTTGAATCTTGCCGTATGGCGTTGCTATATTTTCCTTTCTTTTTAGATGGTGTGGCTCTGATGTACTCTTGTATGGTGGCTTGCATACATACCCACTTGTGTATGTAGTTGATCCCTTCGCCTGCCGATTACGCCGCCCGTACAGGTCCCGATGAGAGGGTAGTGGTTGGGACGTCTGAAAGGACTACCAGTGAGTGGCTTTTGGGGCCCCACCGTACTATTTCAACCACTATCACTCATCCAGGCTTGTATCTAGGAGCGTAATTCACCGAGGTAGTTACAGGTTGGAGTGGTGGACGTAGACCCCGAGCTTCTTTAGCAGCAGCAGGTGAGGCATGGACATGGACATGGCGCACATCGCCTTCTCGGCCTCCTCGGCCACGGACCGCTTGTCCTGTGATGCCTTGAGCAGCAGCTGGAGGAGCAGCTTGTCGAAGGGAATCAGACAAAAAAATCAGAGGGGAATCCACCACGATCCAGAGGAGAATCAGACAAAAAAAATTCAGAGAAGCGGACAGATATGGGGGAACAATACATACATGATGGGGGCGAGGAGCGTGGGGTGGTGGATGGCAAGGCGGCGCACGTTGTTGAGCGCCTCGCAGACCTTCACCCAGTCCTTGGACTCGATTTCCGCAACTAGGCCAGCAGCCCGTGACTTGGGCACTGCCACCGGCTGTCGATCCTCGGAGCGGACGTACTCCACGGCCTGCTCCACCGCCACCAGCGAGGTCGACTTGCCCTTCGGCTCCACGTTCTTGTTGTTCCGCTTCCTGCCACTTAGCGTCGACAGCTTGGCGGTCTTCTTGGGCCACTCCATCGGTGTGGGAGAGACATAGTCTGAAGGCTATAGCTGCACACATTAAGATCAGATAAGAATTCCTTATCTGCTTTTTAAATAACCGAGAAAGAATTATAAGAACCAAGTAACATAGTCTGAAGATCGCAGGCACTCGATGATGCTCACAGCTCTACATGATCCTCTGCTATAAGTGCATACTTTCTACTGGCCATGGATGGTGAGGGACTAGGTAAAGATCCCACGATAAGGATAACCTATTCTAACCAGGTCTAAATCAACAACATTGTATCAAAAAGGGATAACCATGGATGTCTCTTTTCTTATTCTATTAATTCTCTGAATTCTAATCTAGCAAACAATGATTAACAGTAGTAAAAAAATGACAAGCCTTAATCACAACATTGTCTGCCAGTTTGGCTATCAGTTTGTCCAAAATTACAATCAAGAATGAAGTATGAGTAGCATTTTACAACACCAAAACTAAAATCAGCATAAATACAAGATATATGAATTCAAAATCAAAAATCTCTATATCACAGAAATATCTGAACACCTTCATGCACAACCAGGAGAAACATACATCCATTATCACAATTTATAATCTCGTAGAAAGTAAAACTTAGTAGATGAGATCCGACCTAGTACGAATTGTCTCAACATTCCACCTAGGCAGATTACCCTCAATAACACACTACTAACCATATATTTCTTCTTCTCATACTGAATCCAAATAGTATCTAACTGCCTGAGAGATTAAGTTTCCAGATGCATCAATCAACCAACAAGAATATATAGATGCAAGGGGAAGAGAGTTGCTTACCACAGGGACCAGCTTGTTGTTGGGGTGCTTCTACTTATAGTACTTCCTAAACCCTCCCTGCAGACACAAAACACACAAACAATCTGATAAGGATGCAAGTTAAAAGCAGAACAAAATCTTCATTTAGACTTAGGAAAGCAATTTCCCAAACATTTTAGTCAATGAACCAACAGAAAGCTATCAATGGTAGTAGTTGCAAGTTTTAGTTACAAGTAAACAAAACATTGTGCAGCATTGGTCTCACAAAGCATTTAATTTGCTATCTACTGTAGTTGTGCTCCTTCAAGATTACTAAAAGAGGAAAAAACAAATAATCTAGTGCAGTCAGGAATACATGTGAGGCTAATATACAGCATACACAACTGGCACAAGCAATATACAGCATAGTACTACCCTCAACAATTATATGCGCCAAGAACCACGAATCTCTTCTTATATGCGCCAAGAACCAGGAATCCCCACCCCGCAAAAAAACATGAATCTACGCGGTCGATCTTCCTACAGGTCACGTTCGTGTAAGTCTAGTTCCCAACTCAGAACCCCAGGAGAGCAGGCTTCGGTCTTACCTGACAGCGTGGTCTGAATGGGGTGTTCTTGAAGAGGAGAACGGTGACGTGCTCGTCGGCCTGCAACTTCTGTGGTGTGTCGAAGAACACGGAAGACCAAGCCAGAGGGGATCTGGTGGAGGAGGCCTCTGAGGAAGGGAGCAGCTCTGCAGGGAGATCGACATCGTGGGATCCTGTTTCAACAAATACAAAGGATTAGAGGAGGATGGGCAGAAGGTGATGGGGAGAGAGCGAGATAGGTGGTGCTTCTTCCTGTTCTTGCCGTCGAGGAGGGGAGAAGAAGATGGAGGGGGAGATCTGGGCGCAACGAGGGGAGAAGAATATGGAGAGGGAGATCTTGCCGTCGAGCAGGGAGGCGGACGAGGTGCTCCAGGGCAGCCGAAGTACAGATCGCGCGGGGTAGTCTGGGCTAGAGGGAGCTGTAGAACGTGGCCATCGAGGCGCTGCCGTCCATAGAGAGGGAGGTCAGGGCTTCATCGTCATCGCCAGAGGAGAAGCTAGGGTTCGCTCGATATGGATGGGGTTGGGCGCAGGGGGAAATCCAGTGAGGGGAGATGGGGGCCGAGGGTGAGGGGGCGGAGGTGGTGGGGAGGAGGAGGAGGGGCGCCAGGGATCTGGGTGGCCGACGAGGTGGTGAGGAGGGGGAGGAGGGGCGCCAGGGATCTGGGTGGCCGACGCGGTGTGGCGGCGGCCGGAGGTGAGAGGGATAAGGGTTAGGCTTAGACTTTAGAGGATGGAGGGGGTCTGGGCGTCGGGGGATTTGGCATGTGCGCGGTGTGTGCGGATGAAATTTTGGCAGTGTACGCGTGCGATGGATGCCAGGTCATCGATCCACGCCAATTTTTCACAAACCACCATCCCACCGTTCATCAAGTTCACATTAACGGCTGATGTTTGTTCTTCTCTTATATCTCGGTATGCCTAGCGATTATGACGATTCCGTCTATAGAAATTATGACTTTTTTTAGCGAAATCGTCATAGTTCACTTAGGATTTGGTTTTGTCAAACAGTGTATGACCATCATATGTGGAATCGTCAAAAATCTATGACGATTTCGTTCATGGTCACTACCAAAACGTCATAGGCTGACACATTTCTTGTAGTGATTTTCTGCTGTTTTTGGTTCTAGAAAAGCTAGTAAGGCAATATTTCACCGAGGAGGACACGGAGTACAGATGAGAGACGGAGGGGAGCCTGTAAGACCCAACCTTTATAAAGGTAAAGGTCCCTGTGATTGCAATGCTAGTCCGATCAAATGCTAGCATCCACAGTTTAAGATGAAGTACACAAAACAAAGGACATTATTACATCGTCATTCCAGAGATAACATAGTCTTTTATAACTCCATAGCCATAGGCTACTACAAGGGTTTAACTTAACAACATAAATAAAATTCTTCATCTTCATGTGCCACAGGCAAGCATGTTGAGTGTAGACTCACAATCCTAATCCTCATCAGAGTAACCTGCAACATCACAAGTTACAACCACAGTGGGTCAATACATTGGAATAGTATTGGCAAGTGATACCTTAGTAGAATAATAGTATCTAGATTCTACATGAATTTGGCTAAGTGTATCTTAGGCTTGCTTTGCTCAAAATAGGTTTTACCTATCAGTTGAAAACACTAAGTTTTTGTTTAGCAAAAACTCCCAAGGATCCACCAATAGACATTGGTGAACCTTAACCCTTGTTCAACCACACGTTTTTAACTTAGAAATTGGAATGAGGAGATTCTTGATAGCTTCCATGTCTTGATGCTCAAATTTTCCATTGTCGGGGACACGACTAAGTACTTAGATTCTACCTTCTGCAGAGGTGGTGCACTTTCCCCACAAGACTCGACATGCATCAAGACAAGATCTTTCAGAACCCTTCTCTTATACCAGAATGGACACATTCCAAACATATCACCCTACCACCAACTGTCCATTTGGCTAAGTTATTGCAACCTATATAATCCAGGCAGAGCCCATAATGCCATGTGGCTGCACTAGAAGCTTTTTTAACATATGGCATCTCAAATCCCTTAGTTCCTGGGTGTCATTCCACAAGTGAGATACACAGGGTAGACCATTGAAAAATGGTCCCTGGTAACCACTCAACAAAAATCCAATCATGCAATTACCATTCCACCCAGGTGATTCATTCACTTAGTTGTTTTATTAAGCAAAAACACAAGTCAAAAGACTTAGCAATATTTTTTTCCATAGCATGTATATAATCCACCCTTGGTTGCTACTAGCTAGGCTAAGCATGGAAATAGCAAGTATCTTAACTTAGAGAAAATTCTAACAATACTACAACTACTAGGATTTCCCAAGCATAGCATATAGATACTTAGCAAAATTATCATGCAATCCCTATACAAAATATCAGTAATGCTTAGTCAAAATTTTGGCACAAAAACATGAAGCACCACTTTCCTTGGTAGTTGGTGGAGTAACAACAATCCTCACAGTCACAATCACCACTAGCACCAAAATCTACACATAAAATGATAGCACCAAATTCATATTTCAAATAATCAAGCAAACATATATGAATGCATGCAAATGCGATGTGATGATTTTTCTAAACCAAACAAGACAAGTGAAACAGTACTGAACAATAAACTAAACATTTATATACCAAATAAATTTAATTTGGCTTTTAAAACATTTTCCAAATAATTTTATACACAAAATAGGCCTACAAATTTCTCTGCATAAATTTCTATTTTAACATCATCAAATTACAAAACGAATCCCACAGATGTGTAGGATTTATTTTTGTGATTCCAATGATATATTTTTTGTATTTTTTGGATAAACAGAACAAAAGTTATTGAATTTACAACTTTGAATATCTAATAGATGAAATTCCAGATTTTAAATTTAAAATCCAGCCACGCGGCAGTCTCTGATTGGTGCGTACCGGTTCGGGGGGATCACGCTTGCAGAAAGTAGGATTTAAATAACGATGTACGGCCCAGATCTAATCATACCGCTTCACCTAACGATCTAATCATGGCCTTTGGATCCAAATCCAATGGATCAGATCTGATTGACCAAACTCTGGCGGCGCGAATGGCGCTAGCGGCAGCGACTCCTCTGGCAGTGACACGCCAGCGAGGTCAGAGGTTCAAGGGGGTGTGTTGGCGCTTACCGAGGTCGTGGAGACACGGTGAAGCTCAACGTGCAGGTGGACGGGGTCGGGGCGCTCCAACACGGCGTGGATTCCTCGTGGCGGCTTCGGGTGTGCTCGGTCGTTGTTGCTAGGGGCACTACAAGGCATGGGAGAGGAAAAGGAGGGCAGCGTTAGACACACACTGACGCTGCGAGTGTGCGAGCATGATCCAGAGAGGAAGGGGAAGACTAGGCTTACCGTGCGTGCTCGTCGGAGTTGAGCTCTTCTTCGGGCACGCGCAGACGTTGATGTTGGCGATGTTCTGGATCGCCCTAGTACAAACCAGGGGCATCAGTAGTTGCACAAGATCATGGAGAACTCGACAGGGTCAAGAAGGAGGCAAGGGGCACTCAGGACTCACCGGAATCAGTCGTCGGAGTTGCTCGGTACGGCAGCGGTGCAAGCACGAATTCGCGAAGCCTGGCGGTGCTTCTGGCTGGCTATGTTGGGGGAAATGTCCGTGAGGGAGAGGGGATTAAGTAGCTAGAGCAGGGGCAGGGATTGCGCACGGAATCAACGGAAATTACTCGAATTAAATCTGTGGCAGTGAAGGGGGAAGAAACGGCGGAGGGCTCGGTTGTGGGCGGGGTTTGGGGACGACGATGACGGGGCAGGTGGGACCGGAGGGTCAGTGAGAGGGGGGTGCACGCGCGGGTGAGAATCAGAGGGGAGAGGGGAAACCCGGGTGGGCTGGCTGTTGGGCCGCTTCTGCTGTTGGGCTGGAAGGCTGGCACGGGACCTTTTCTATTTCTTTATTCCTTTTCTAATTCTGATTTGATTTTCTGAAATCATTTTCAAATGCTATTCAAATGAGTTTGAATTCAAATTTCTTTTGGATTTTTGCAGTGAAAACCTTGTGGTCAATTAAGTGTAAAACCTTACTGTTTAGTCCAAAACACTTTGTCATAAAGGAAAAAAAATAAAACCATGCCTTAATATGATTATAGATAATAGGCATAAAATGGTTTCATATTTGAATTTTGTTTTGATAATTTTTGTGCAAGCTTTTCATTCATCTTTGAAATATTTCTGATCATAACAAGGCATTCTCATACTTTGAGAGTAAAATAGAACCATTGCCTTTCTAGCATAAAATAATAGGTGTAAGGTTCCCAACCTTTAATAAGGTAGAGATCCATGTGTTTACAATGCTAGTCCCTGGATCAATAGCTAGCATCCACAGTTAATATGTAATATCAAGAAACAAAGGTCATAATACAACTTTATAACCAGGAATAAAGTAATTTATTACATCTTACATAGCTCATTTGGCTATCTCATTACAATGCAGCAGAATATAACAATAGCATGGGGTCCTTCATCTTCAAAGCGCCACAGGAAAACATGTTGGTTGTAGACTTGTAATCCTACTTCACTAATATCAAACAAACCTGCAACATAATAAGTTACAGCCACAAGGGTCAATACATTTGAATTGTATTGGCAAGTGATACTATGGTAATATAGTGGAGTCTATCATCTATATGCATTTGGCTAAGTGGAGCTTAGGCTTGCTTTGCTCAAAATAGTTTTTCCTTATCATTTGAAAAACACTAAGTTTTTGCTTGACAAAAATCACCCAAGGCATCTCCCAATAGAAATTGGTGATCCTTCAACCCTTGTTCAACCACAAGTTTTAACTTAGAAATTTGGATGAGGAGATTCTTGATAGCCTCCATGTCTTGATGCTCAAATTGTCTCGTGCTCCCAACGAGAGCTATGGGGGTGGTCAGTTACTACCTGGAGGCTTCGTCGGAGAAAAGGCAGACGGCGGCGCTGCTGGTCGTCGTCGTTGCCGACGCTGGTGGGCACGCGCGAGCAAGATGAGGGTGCAGAGAGAAGCGCCAGGGACTGGGGGTCACGCTCGTGTGCTCGAGGAGGAGAGGGGCGATGGCGAGTGGCTGGAATTGGGGGTAGAGCTCACCGGAGACAGTGGCGGTGTAGTGTGAAATTAAGCAGCCTGGGGACGCGCTAGGGTGGGGGACTGAGGGTGAAACAGAGAGGAGGGAGAGGCGGTTAAGTAGGCGGGGTCGCGGGGCTGGGTTATTGCGCCATTACCGAGCAATTGATCGAAGAAACCGTCGGTAGAACGGCCGGGGGAGGAGGGCATGGTCTACGCGCGGGTGGAGACGATGCTGAGGTGGCTGTGGGGGCCTAGCGTCAGGGAGAGAGGAAGAGGGGGAATGGGGTCCAGGCGTCAGAGAGTGTGTAGGTGAGTGGCTGGGTGAAAAACGATTCGCCCGTGGTGGGAGTTGGGCTGGGGGAATGGGCTGGACTGGGCCTCTTTAGTGGGTTGGGTTTGTTTCTATTTTTTTATACAAACTTTTTTCTTTTTCTGAATTGAATTCCTGTTTTGATTTTAAATCAAATAATTCAAACACCAAATCAAATCAAACCACCACCAAAATTTGTGTAGATTCAAATACTGATTAATAACACATTCCGAAGTCAAATTTAGAATAATATACTTATTCTTTTTAGTGTCTTTTAATTATTTAAAATAGGCTATAGTATTAATTAAATAAGATTTAATAATGTTTTCCAATCTCTATTTGAATTCAAATCACCACCAAACTTTGGGTGAATTTTAATTCTGTTTATCCACAAAATCCAAAAATAAAATAATTCTTTTATTCTTTTAAGATCTTTTAATAATTAAATAAATAGACCATAGTCTTTAATTCACATAGGTTTTAATTTATTTTAAAACTCTTTTTGAAATCCAAATAATATCAAAATCTTTTCATTAGGTTTCATTTTTAAAAACAAAACACTTGAAAATCACTTATTTAAAATACTTTAATAAGTTTTAGTGTTTATTTAAAAAGGAAAAGCCTTTACTTAAATAAAATTGGATATTAATAAATCCTTATTATTTTATTTGAATAAACCTTTACTATTTTTATCAAACAAAATATTTTCTTTCAAAAGCTTGGCCAAGGTTTAATTTGGCTCTATAAAATAATCCTTATTTATATTTCTACCTTTGCTTTATAAAAACCATATCTTTTTATTTAAATATCCAAAATTAGAGATTTCAACTATTTTAACTTTCTTTATTAATTGTTTATCTTTGTAAATCCCTTTTACGATTTTATTTGATCAAAATAGGTTTTGATGTTTCCAATTGGATTCAAAAAGTTTCTTCTCACCCTAAATTTCAACAAAATTTTATTTTGTTTATTTATTTTTCATACTACAAGATTTGGAAAATCTTGGGATGTGACAATAGGCATATAAATGGTTTCTCATTTTGAAATCTTGTTTGAAATTAACCAAATGCTTATGAATGCATGAATGATATGCAAACTTTTCAAATTATGATCTTTGGGATGTTACAAATCTAACCCCCTTAAGGTGAATCTCGCCCTCGAGATTCGGATTGGCTAGCAAATATGTGAGGGTGGTCTTTCCGAAGATCATCTTCTATTTCCCATGTTGCTTCTTACTCAAAATGGTGGTTCCACTAAACTTTGCAGAATTTGATAGTCTTTGTCCGAGTAACTCTTTCTGCAGTCTCAAGAATCTTGATAGGTTTCTCCTCATAGGTGAGATCACTCTCCAACTGAACTTCCTCCAAAGGTATAGTATCCTTCAAAGAAGTTTCTTCCATCTCCGGATGGAATTTCTTCAGCTGACTTACGTGAAACACATTCTGAACGGCAGACAATGATTCAGGCAATTCAATCTCATATGCCACTTATCCTTTGTGACTCAAAATATTGAATGGTCCAACATATCTTGGGGCCAATTTTCCTTTGACTCCAAACCTCTTCACTCCACGAAGTGGCAATACTCTAAGATAAGCTCTATCACCCACCTCATAGGTAACTTCTCTACGCTTTGGATCTACGTAGCACTTTTGTCGGGACTGTGCTATCTTCATTTTGTCCTTTACCAACTTGACTTTCTCTTCAGCTTCCTTGATTAGTTTTGGCCCGAACAAGTTTCTTTCTCCAACACCAATCTATAAAAATGGTGTGGTACACTTTCTCCCATAGAGAAACTCAAACGGTGCCATCTCAATACTGCCTTCATAGCTGTTGTTGTAAGAGAATTCTGTGTAAGGCAGACTTTCATCCCAACTAGCTCCATAATCTAGGGCACATGTCCTCAACATATCCTCTACAATCTGGTTGGTCCTTTCTGTTTGTCCATCGGTCTGGGGATGAAAAGCAGTGCTGAATTCCAATCTTGTTCCCAATGACTCATGCAGTTGCCTCCAAAATTGGGAAGTGAATTGAGTTCCCCTATCAGACACAATACTCTTAGGTACTCCATGCAGACACACAATCCTATTCATATAAATCTTGGCTAACTTAGCACTTGTGTAGGTTGTCTTCACGGGTATGAAATGAGCCACTTTAGTTAGGCGATCTACTATGACCCAAATGGAATCATATACCGATCCAATACTTGGCAGTCCAGTGATGAAATCCATGCCAATCTTGTCCCACTTCCAATCAGGAATAGGTAGTGGTTGTAACAATCCTGCTGGTTTCTGGTGTTCCGCTTTCACTCTACTACATACATCACACAAAGCAATATGTTCGGCGATCACTACTAGGAAAACGGCTATAGGTAATCAGCACATCCGTGGCTCACATGGTTGAAGTGCCCCACGGCTAAAACAGGCGTGGCTCACCTGTGGGCAGTGCCCTACTAGTAACTAGAACAACCGTGGCGCACATGACCCTAGTGCGCCACAGATATGTGTGGGCCAGGGCCTTGTTGGCCACACGCCAAACTTCTGTAGCGCACCATGCACACGTGCGCCACGGTTGTTAGGGTCATCTGTGGCGCACGTGTGCATGGTGCGCTACGACTGAGCGCATGCCCACCTCTGCTCTGAGACGGCCACTAACTTCTGTGGCGCACCCCGCCCAGTGCGCCACAGGGACAGGAGCATCTGTGGCGCACTCTGCATAGTGCGCCACAGAAGTTTGTACTCCCTGTGGCGCACTCCTGCCGTGTGCGCCACGGATGTGTCGATTTTTTTAAGACAGCACTTTATGTGCACATGTGTGACCACATCCACCACCCCACACTTCACTTTGCCCTTCTTCTTCCTCCTTAGATCTAGTCGGGATCTTCTCCTTCCCACCTCAATTTCTCCACACATTCACCATTTTTAGCATGTAAAACTTCCTTTGGATGTTACATAAGTAATAGAGGAGGTCTCCGGTCTCTCATCTATCCGTCTCCGGTCGACGCGCGCACCTCTCCTTTCCATCTTTCTCGCCATCGGTCTCTCATCTCGGTAAGTTGTCCATGTAAGGATGTGTTCATGTGTATATGGATGATGCATGTGCTCATATGTATGTAGATGATCGATGCTCATGTCATGATGTGTGTATGTGTGGAGATCTAGGATCGATGGTCATATGTACTTGTGTGTATATGGAGAGTATCGCTATGCTCATGCATGTGTGTATGGAGAGGATAATGATATGTTCATGTGTGTATGGATCGGTCTCTCTCTCTCTTGTGTTTGTATGTGAACAAGTTGCCATTGTTTTGCCAAAATGTTGATTCATTTCCATTTTGGCAAGACTTTGGCATTTCGCAAAGGTCCTAATTTTAGGATAGGTCATGCCGAAATTTTCTATCGACCATTGCATGCATGCATTCATTATGTGGTTCTAATAGACTTCAAAATTGTACCGTGTACATCGTGCAGGCAAAAATGGTCCGCATAATGAGCGAAGGCATTGTGGCTAGATTTTTGAAATGTGCGACGGCCGACATGATACGAAATAACAAGACAGATATAAGATGTCCGTGCAGAAGATGCAAACTCAACTGGGTGATCGACCCAGATTCCGGGAATCTGCAGGCGCACCTGCTCCGCCATGGTTTCATGGATGGATACACTCGTTGGATAAGCGATGGCGTAGATGATGGAGACGGTGATCATCATCACGGCGAGAACGGGCGAGATGATGAAGAGGCTCCTGGAGATGGTGAAGGTACGGAAGCAGACCGGGATGATGATGATCTAGATGGCGGAGGAGCAGACGACGATGGAACAACGTCAGGCTGGGTGCGGGACCCTTATGTGCAAGAGCTGCTTCTCAAGCAGACGAGTAACGCCAGGGCTGCCGCTAGAGAGAAAGCCAAGCTTGCGCAACTTGAGAAAGACGCGGTTACTCCATTGTATGAAGGATGCAGGCCCGATGATACCCGGTTGAATGTAACGCTCAAGGCTATGGAGATGAAGGCAAAGCACAAATTGAGCGACGCAAGCTTCGACGATATGATGGCATTCTGGCACGATCGTCTCCCGGAGGGGAACACATGTCCAACTAGTATCGAGGATGCCAAGAAAATCGTCTGTCCTCTCGATCTACCGCACGTTAGATATCACGTATGCATCAACGATTGCATCATTTATCGGGGCGAGGACGTGGAGAAAACCACATGTCCGGTGTGCGGCGTGAGTCGATACAAGAAAGGGAAGAAAGCACCTCGAAAAGTGGTATGGTACTTTCCTATCACCCCTCGTCTGCAGCGCTATTTCGCGGACCCTAAGGAAGCGAAGCTCATGCGATGGCATGCGGAAAGGAAGAAGCCAGGAGATGATGATGATGACCCCGAAAAGGATGAGCTGCTGACGCACCCTTCAGATGCTAGCCAGTGGAAAGCATTGGACCTCGAATTCCCAGAATTCGGTGGAGATTCGAGGAACATCAGGCTTGGTGCGAGCACCGATGGACTCAATCCGTTCGGTAGCCAGAGCAGCACGCACAGCACTTGGCCTGTGTTTGTATGGATGTACAACCTCCCTCCATGGTTGTGCATGAAGAAGAAGTACATACAAATGAGTATGCTAATTCAAGGGCCGAAACAACCTGGTACCGACATCAATCTGTATCTCGGGCTGTTGAAAGAGGAGCTAGCCACGTTATGGGAATCTGGAGCCAATACTTACGACGCCGTCGCACAAGATTATTTCACTATGAGAGCCGCGTTGGTCACTACGGTGCAAGACTATCCAGGTTGCGGGTATATCTCGGGGCAGGTTATCCAAGGATTCCACGCATGCGTTAGGTGCATGGATAACACAAGCTATCTCCAACTAGAGAAAGATCCAGGGTCATCGAAAACCGTGTTCATGGCGCACCGGAGGTGGCTCGGCAAGAATGATCCATGGAGAAAACGTGGAGACCTGTTCGATGGCAAATCAGAGACCCGAGGAATCCCAGAGCGTAGGAGCAGCGAAGAAGTGGAAGAGTTGCTGAAAAACTGGAAAGATTGTCCTAAGCCTGGAAAGAAGCGAAAGAGGCAGCAACAAGACAAGCCGCTGATGAAGGTATGGAAAACAAGGTCTGTTTTCTGGGAGTTGCCATACTGGAAGTTTCTCCGCACGCCTCATAGCCTCGACATCATGCATATCACGAAAAACGTGTGCGAGAGTCTGGTCGCCACCATAATCAACATGCCAGATAGGACGAAAGATGGTCCGAAAGCAAGGCACGACCTGATATGCTTGGGTATCCGGAAGGAGCTTCACGGAGGACGCACTACTCCTGATGATCAGGAAGATGACGATGATCATGAGTCGGAGACGACACAAGGTCGTCGGAAGGGTAAAAAGTTCAAGAAGAACGAATATTACTGCCCTCCTTCTTGCTTCACTCTAAGCCAGGATGAGATCAAACAGTTTTTCAAGTGCCTTCTAGGAGTCAAATTTCCTTACGGCTACGCGGGCAAGATAAGCAGATACCTAGACGAGGCGAAGCAGAGGTTCGGTGGCATGAAGTCTCACGACTGTGCCGTGCTAATGACGCAGGTACTTCCGGTCGCACTAAGAGGGATAATGGACGAGCACGTCCGTGAAACGTTATTTGGCCTATGCAAGTTTTTCGACGTCATCTCTAGGAAGTCGATTGGCTTGAATCAGCTCGGAAGGCTACAGGAGGAGATCGTGGTGATACTATGTGAGCTTGAGGTCTACTTCCCACCCGCATTCTTCGACATTATGGTGCATCTGCTGGTCCATGTCGTGGAGGACATCGTACAACTCGGGCCGATGTTTCTCCGCAGCATGATGGCGTTCGAAAGGATGAACGGACACATCAAAGGATACGTTCGCAACAGGTCCCGTCCAGATGGAAGCATAGCCAAGGGCTTTCTGGCCGAAGAGTGCATCTCTTTCTGCACGAATTATCTAGACATCGAGAACCCTGTCGGTCTTCCCGTCAACAGACACCTTGGCAAGCTCGACGGATCTGGTCACCGAGAGGGTCGTCGCATACTGCATGCAGACTTCGATTTTCGACGCGCAGACTTTGATCGAGCAAACCTCGTCGCGCTACAGCATTTAGAACTGGTCGATCCTTGGGTACAGAAGCACAAAAGGTTAATCGAGAAGAAGTACAGTGACCGGGGCATACAGAGGACGCAGGGAGAAATAATCAAAGAGCACAACTCATATTTCACGCGTTGGTTTAGGCAGACGCTCCTTGATAATCCCCCGCGCTCGCATTCTTCTGACACGGAAAAGATCATATTCACCTTGTCGCAGGGACCGATGCAAAACCTGGTGACCTATCAGGCGTATGATATCAACGGCTACACATTCTACACGGAGGAAAAGGACAACAAGTGTGATTATCAGAACTCAGGCGTAACGTCGGAATTCTACACCGATGACAACGTGAAGGAAAGATTCTACGGAAGAATCGAGGAGATCTGGGAGCTCGACTACTGTGGAGAAAAGGTGCCGATGTTCCGTGTCAGATGGGCAAAGAGCGTCGAAAGAGAAGACCGGTATTTCACAACCATGGTTATACCCGAAGCAGCCAAATCCAAGGCCGCCGGTGCAAACGTGGCCGCGAAAAATGAACCGTGGGTACTGGCTACCAAAGTGGACCAATGTTTTTTCATTACCGACCCGACAAAGCCTAGCCGTGTTGTCGTGAGGAGAGGAAAAAGAAACATCATCGGAATGGATGGAGTCGCCAACGAGCAAGACTTCGACCAGTACGGCGATCCAAAGATTGAAGATGACGACGACTACGATGCAGCAACATACATCACAAGAAGAAAAAGGACAACCCTACCCAAAAAAGGTAGCCCGTTCGAAAGAAGAAACATTAAAGTGCCGGGGCTAAATTATTCAACCGCGACAAAGAAGGGAAAAAAGATTGTAAAACGCTAGCTCAAAAATATTGTAAAACGCGTGGTCGAAAAAGATTGTAATATTCATGGACAAAGTATTATGAATTTTAGTTATACTTCGAATCATATTTTGTAACACTTTTATGACATATATCACTACTTTTGGGCATGTTTGGAATATTTAAAAGTATTTTAAAAACAAAACAAAACTTGTATGGCATATATCACCACTTTTGGACATTTTTGTGAACATTTAAAAGTATTTTTAAAATAAAAATAAAAAAGTGGAGCACCAGGATTCGAACCTGGGTGCTCAGAGTTTGGAATAGAGCTAAGGGGCTAGAACCAGTGGGCTATGACAGTAGTAGTGTTAACAGAAGGGGTGGCCGCCCTCTTATCTGGTCGTTCAACAGACATAGGCGTAGCGCACCCTGGCCAAGTGCGCTACGGTTATCCGTAGCGCACTTGGCCAGGGTGCGCTACGCCTATGTCTGTTGGACGCTAGTCAACCGCGCCGGTTCCATCTCTCACAGACGACACCACACGCACCGCGCCGCTCTGCATCTCACAGACAGGTCTCGAGGAGGAGGAAGCCCACCACCGCCGTGCTGCCCGTCGCCGTTGAGGAGGAGGAAGAAGCTCTCGAGGAGGAGGAAGCTCTCTCGAGGAGGAGGAAGCTCTCGTGGAGGAGGAGGTCCCCCTAGCCACCGCCGCACTAGATCCCCCTAGCAACCACCGAGCCCGATCGATCCCCCTCGCCGCCGCCACGCTCGACCCCTCCAGCAGCCGCCGCTCGAGGAGGAGGCCGTGGAGGAGGAGCCCCGCGCGCGTGTCCGAGGAGGAGGAGGAGGCCGCCTGTGTCCGAGGAGGAGGAGGCCGTCGTTCGCTCGTCGTGTTGCGCCCACCAACGTCGTCCTCGTCTTAGAGGTTAGCCCCGCCCCTCCCCTCCCTCCCTCTCTCTCCCTCTCTCCCTCTCTCCCTCTCTCTCCCCTCTCTCCCTCTCTCTCCCTCTCTCCCCTCTGTCCCTCATCTCTGTGTTGGTCAGGCGCCATGAATGAGTACTTCAAACCTCCTTGGATGATATTGTTAGCATGTTACTCATTCTATGTTGTTTTCTTAAGCTGTGATTGTTTATCTAAGTTGCTTGGATGATAGTGTATGCTTGTTTTCTGAAGCTCGACTGATTTGGTTTTGAGTTGCAGTGTATTTGTGGAAGCAACGAAAGATTTTATGGTTAGCAATATTGATTTGTTGTGGAAAGTCATTTAGTTATCTGGCTACATCATTGCATCAAATTGTTTTCCTTATATCTACCACGGGAGGAAAGGTTGCATGTGTTGGTTTGCTGAAGAGGTTACTAAATTAGGCTCTTCCAGGACGAAAGAGGCAGTGAGAATATATTGTAATCCTTCTTGCTTGCTTAATTCACCTCTAGTCTCTGGAGGGTCCACTATATACAGGACTAACAATCCAAACTAGGAACAAACCAAATACTATCATCTTCACCTCTAGAGGGTCCACTATATAATAGATTTGCAAGGATAGAAATTGGAGATAGAAATGTGGTAATGGTTTTGAAATTTAAGTTTTCGGATCACATTTTTAACTGAGTATGCATTGCCAGATGCTACTGATAGGTAAATATCCTTGCCTTGCATATATTTCTTATGCTATTTGTTCACTGGTAGCACAGTTCGAATCTAGCCCCTTGTGTCTATAGTATATATGTATACGTGTATGGAAGAGATACACATTTCAGATGTGTGACACCACATTGCTTTGTGTGTGCCACAATGCAATCTGAACCTTTAATAAAGGTATAATGAGTGGAACATATTATATATAAATACCCTCATGCATGACCTGAATTTTTTTCACTTACTAAAGAAAACACAGATGTTTACCATGCAGGAGCCTACACAAACAAGGTATGTGTGAGAGTGCTGAAGATATTTGGCAATGTATCAATTATTTCTAGGTGAACATTGAACAATTCGTCTGTGTCTGTATTTTGCCTTGACAGCAAGGCATATAGTATCAATAGGCATCTAGGGTCGGGGAAAAGAGCGAGGAAGGGGGAGCAGCTGGGTGGGGGACTGAAAGGAAACATACATAGATCTTTGTGATTAGTTTGGTAATCATGAACCATTGCACATCTCTGGAACCTAATGCCCAGATCAATAAATGTCACAATCTGCAGAATAAGATTGTTCAAGCCACACTAATTTAGTATCTTTGAAACTATCTCAACTAATTTTGGTTCCAATATACTCCTGAAGGCATGGAATTTCACACCTATATTTGGTTTAGCAAAGTATCATACTCATAGTCATTGAATTTTTATTCCTTAATAAAACCCATGCAATTTCAAGCTGCCAAGTTTTATAAAAAGAACATAATTTTAGATGCCAAAAACTTTAGAATAGAGCATGATGTTCCTTCACCGATTTTCCATGGAAGTTTTATTTTCATAACCTATTGCTCCCTCAGAGACTCATGAAGCTCCACTCAGGCATCTTAATCTTTCTTTTTTAACTTCATATAGTAGCCAGTCTAAATTGTTATTGTTTACACATCTGTGGTGGTGCTGCTGTCTATACTGAAACCTGAAACCTGTCTAGAGTAGTGGTGATGCTGTCTATACTGAAACCTGAAACTGCTGAAACCTTTATGCTTGCTGCTGTGTGTACTATTTGTGAAACATGTGTGTACTATTTGTGCAAACCTGAAACTATTGTGCAAAGCTGCTGTGTATACTATTTGCTGGCTATACTGGGCCATTTATGCTGGTTGGGGCTGGCTATGATGGCCATTTATTGTGTGCTAGCTATGCTGGCCATATATATGCAGGTTCTTGTATGAAATGAGTCCCGATTTTTGCCGGAATGTTGATTAACTTCCGTTTTGGCAGAAATCGGGCACTCCTAGTTTAAGAAAATTAGCAAAGGTCATGCCGGATTTTTCCGTGCATTTAACCAATTATTTGTTTTTTATTAGTGCAAAGATGTGTGATAACGACGAGGCTGGATGTTCTAAGCGCATCAGTGCTGAAGGAGAACTCAGACCTCCGAATAAACAATTGACATTCTGGGAGGCGGCCCAGCGTCTAGAAGACGATGAAGAATACCATCCTTCGGAGAGCGAGGATGATGAGATGGAAGACGCGGAGGAAGAAGCCGAAGGAACGGCGGACGATGAAACCACTGATGGCGGCGAGGGCACAGGGAGTGGTAGCAACCCTCCTAAGAAGAAGAAGCTGAAGGACCGGCGCCCGAACACGGTCGGCACGGTCAGGGAGGAAATTACCGAAGTGAGCCCATCAGGGGTTCCTTTGGAGCCCGCCCTTGTCGTCAAAGGGTACGGTGGGAAAGTGGCGGCGATCACCCGGACAACCATCTCGATCAACACCGAGAATCTCCGGCATAAAGATAATGGCCACTTGCGCACACTACTCTTCGAGAAGCTGCACGCCAGATACAAGTTCCCCGCTAAGTATCAGAACACAAATTATCATGGGAACGAAGTAAACAAATCAGCCCTCACAAAGATGAGCACCGCCCTGGCCAGCTGGAGAGCCCGGATAAAGAAGAAGATCTATAAAGAAGGCAAAAGTCTCGAGGAGATCCAGAAGATTGACCCGCAGATCACCGAAGATCAGTTCCGGGAGTTCAAGGAGAGGTGTGAATCCGAAAGAGCCCTGGCCAATAGTAATCGGGGAAAGGTGCTGCAGGCGATGAATATAGGTCATCACCATCTCGGATCTGGTGGATACAGAACCGCGGAGGCCAAATGGAATAAGGAGGACGAAGAGTATAGATCCAAGGGGATAGAAAACCCCTTTGCTAAATTCGAACCCGGGCAGGTTCGAAACTTCATCAGGGCCCGTTACCATGTGGACCCAAAAACCAAACAACTCACCGCGGATCCTGCGGTGAAGGAATTCGAGGAAATTGTGGTAAGTATAATCTAATTACCGGTGATCAACACGATTGCAATCTAATCGATGATCTAAATGATTCACTGTTACTTCTTCTGCAGGAGGAGGAAATTGTTGCTAGTCATGGATCCCAGGGTTCCTCATCCCAGGGGTCGACGGCGGCCACCCGGTGGGATAACCCTTTTAACAGGGCGATGAACCGGGCCAAGAAAATAGAGCCGGTTACGAAGAAGCCGTCGTCGGCTGGCCGTCTGGCCGGCCTCGGGGGTAAGAATTGGGTGGATCATTTTGGTCCACCGCCGAGGACGCATGTGGCGCCGTCGGGAAGGAGCGAGGAGGAAAACAGAGAGGTTCAAGAACTTAAGGCACAAGTGGCGCGGATCCCGCAGATCGTCCAAGACAACCTGGCAATCACCCTTACGTCCTTCCTGCCTACCTTGGTGGAGTCAATAGCGAACTGGAGTGCGGGTGGTCGAGTAGGGCCGTGCCCGATTCCAAGCATGGTCAGCAGCCACTCGAACAACGCGGCGCCGACGAATCAGGCGAACTACGTGTTCGTGACTCCGCCCGCTAGCACCGCGGCGCCGCAAGTGTTGGTGACTCCCCCTGCCATCACCGCGGCGCCGGAGTACATGTTGGTGCCCCCCCCTGCCATCGTCGCGGCGGCACCGGAGCTCCAAGCACCCGTCGGTAGGGAGAATACACCGGCGGCCAGCACCGCGCCATCAAGCAGCCCTTCCGTCTCTTGCACGCCCGTCGCCGTATGCGGTGCGTCGACATTAGCCGATCTCGACGCCATCACGGTAAACAAATTGCTTTAATTACCGCCTTTCATGCCATCTATATATTACTCTTGTGGCGTCTCGCTCTGACGACGCCGTACATGTTTTCCGCAGACGGATGTTCCTTGCACTCTCTTATGCTACGTGAACAACGAGCTGAGGGATGTTGCCAAGGGTACCATCGTTCAACCCTTGCAGCGCACGTTCCACTCAAAGCCGATGCCAGATAGCGTGCACAGGGTTAAAATTAGTCGGGTGCTAAGGGGCTGCGACGACCTGGAACCTCCCATTCAACCCCCAGGAGCGGATGAAGAAGAGTCGTCTGTCCTCAGTAGTTGCTTCGGCTTGTTCATGCTATGGCCAAAGAGCATGATCCGTTTGGGGACGGCGGGGGCCATCACGCCACAGACAACAGCACCGCCTGTCGTGCCAGCGACAAGCGGTGGCAAGGCCCCCTTACCGCCCTCGCCGTCACCTCCACGCGGTGGGTCGGATGATCATGTTGATGATATGCACATGGCGCAGGATCCGGCGGCCGAGGACTTCGAAGACTGGAATGATCACTTCTTCAGCACTCAGTTTGGCAACGAAGAAGACCTAGCTGGTGGCCCCACAGAGAAAGCCACTATCACCAAGCGTCTGTTTGGTTCTCAGGAGACGCCTCCAGCTTGCGCCTTTACAGAGCCAGCTGATACAACCAACCGGCCCTTTATTCTAAGCCCTGACACACTACATAGGGCGGCCGGTGCTCAGATTGCGGTGCCTGCCCGCTCTCCAAAAGGAAAAAAAGGGCAGGAAAAGAAAATCTAGCAGCTCGAGCCAGCCGGTGGCGTCAACAACTGCGAATCCGATCAGGTTTCGGGACGGGCCACCAAGACCCGAGGGTATTATGTGGAGGATTCATGTGGCGGGTGAGCCCATGCTACCTAAGAATTTGCGGAAGCTTGCCAGTTCGGAACTGCAGAGTGTGCATGACGGCGTGCTGACGATAGAGAGACGCCTTCTATCGGAGAAAGATCCCTCGCACCCGGTATTCGTGGTTAAGGTGCCACCAGGCTTGGGCTTCGTCGACACTGCCCCCGCGGATCTGTTCTTCCTGCGGTTCGAGGACATCTTCAATATGTTCCACCTATACCCGCTGCACTATACCATGGTCCGTCTCTTTTCTCTCAGCCTGGCCACGCAGATCATTAGAGAGAACACACCGGGCATCGCTATAGTGGACCCCTACTACATGCGTGACGGCTGCTTGGGTTCCCCCGCCGAACGACGTATCGTGGCCTCGTACCTAAAAAGAATCCTCGTGGCGAACAAGACAAAGGAATACATTCTCGTGCCTTACTTTCCCGAGTAAGTCGTTATTCAGTCGCCACCGTCGATTGGCTTTATTAGATCATCATCATTCTTTTTTCAACACATTCCATTTGAATTTTTTGCGCAGAGATGAACACTGCACGCTCATCTCCTTATCGCCGAAGCATTCCCACGCCACGTATTTCGACTCGGGGAGTCTAGAAAAGAAGAAAAACTACGACAAGATCAAGGAAGTTCTGGATGATGCTCTCACTGGCTTTGCCTCGACGGAAGGCACCAGCTTCGTGCGTAAGAAGGTCAAGTTCGGCAGGCACGTCTTCAACCACGTAACAGAGTTCCCCTGCGTGAAGCAGCCGGAAAACAGTAAGAAGGAAGCCTACTACGCACTCCATCACATGAGGGCGTTCCTACTTGACCAGCAGAATTCTACGCTGCCAGATCATCTCAAACAGTGGGCCGAAGCAAAGGCCAAGATCAATGATTCGGATATTAGACAAGAGATGTATCGCATCCAGCAGCAGTTTGGGGCAATCATCTTTCGTGATGTCATGACTTCGGGGGGGATCTTCTACGGAGGAAATATCCCGAATAACCGTGACATAGAAGATCGCCTAGAGATGCAGGGTGACTATAGGAAGTTCATGACGAGGCAGGGCGTCCTCCCGTTCCCTAAGCCGAGCCAGAAGGCTTGATGTTGGCCTAGTTGTAGTTGCAAACTATAGATGACCTTTGTGTGTGTGTACATGGACGACAAGTGTACTTATCTTATTAGGTTTATGTATCACCGCTTACTTATTTTGCTTATTATTATTATATATCAATCAATGCTTGGTTTTTTTGCTTACTCTTTGGTTTTTTTGCTTACTCTTTGGTTCTCGGACGACAAGTGTGAGTTATTTTTGTCTTTTTCGAGAATATGCCGATGATTGAAATGTCGTGGCACAATATATATGTGAATGTGCTATGACGGGATTGTGAGCCTTGTGATATGCACAAGTCCAGGAATTGTGCATCCTACTTGGCTCACAGTCCCGTCATAAGCAATTCCTGTGTCCAACGACCTAGCTAGCTAGTTATATATGAGGCATGCTTTTCGAGTTATTTTTGTCTTTTTCGAGAATATGCCGATGATTGAAATGTCGTGGCACAATATATATGTGAATGTGCTATGACGGGATTGTGAGCCTTGTGATATGCACAAGTCCAGGAATTGTGCATCCTACTTGGCTCACAGTCCCGTCATAAGCAATTCCTGTGTCCAACGACCTAGCTAGCTAGTTATATATGAGGCATGCTTTTCGAGTTATTTTTGTCTTTTTCGAGAATATGCCGATGATTGAAATGTCGTGGCACAATATATATGTGAATGTGCTATGACGGGATTGTGAGCCTTGTGATATGCACAAGTCCAGGAATTGTGCATCCTACTTGGCTCACAGTCCCGTCATAAGCAATTCCTGTGTCCAACGACCTAGCTAGCTAGTTATATATGAGGCATGCTTTTCGAGTTATTTTTGTCTTTTTCGAGAATATGCCGATGATTGAAATGTCGTGGCACAATATATATGTGAATGTGCTATGACGGGATTGTGAGCCTTGTGATATGCACAAGTCCAGGAATTGTGCATCCTACTTGGCTCACAGTCCCGTCATAAGCAATTCCTGTGTCCAACGACCTAGCTAGCTAGTTATATATGAGGCATGCTTTTCGAGTTTGCTCTTTTTGATTTAAGAGTACTTTCTATAAGTGTATCTTCATATGCGACTTTAATTATACATGTTTTTTCAATCACCGGTTAATTATTATTGTCAACTTGTAGATGACGTGGTACGTCGTGTACAAGGGACGGGTTCCCGGAGTCTACGATGATTGGGAAGACTGCCGGAGACAGGTGCACCGTTTCAGCGACAATAGCTACAAAGGGTACAACACTATGGCGGAGGCGAAAGATAGATACACGCGCTATCTAGCGGGAGTTAGGACAAGGAACCGGATGAAGACCTACACCTTCGTCGCGGCGGTGATCATGCTTATCTTCTTTGGGTATTTATCCCGCGTTTGTGTCTAGCTAGCTAGTTTAGATGTCTAGGCGAGCTTCCGAGCTCTAACTTGTTCGATCGACACATGTATTCGCATGTCACCAACTACTACTTTGTAACATGATCAAAACAATGTAACTTGGACTATGTATTCATGTATGAGACTTATCTATATGTATTTGTTTCAATCTTGTTTTTCATATCGAGTATTTATATATATAATTGTATATCTTGTATCTGTGTGTGTATATCTGCTGTAATATTGTATATAATCTGTATTGCATATAATCTGGCATGGAAATTAAAAAAAAAACAAAAAATACATCTGTGGCGCACATGATTTACCTTCTGTGGCGCACTACACCTAAAGCGCACCATGGATGTTTAGTGGCGCACTGGGTAGTGCGCCACAGAAGATAAAAGGGGTAGCGCACCATGCCAAACTTCTGTGGCGCACTATCTGGTGCGCTACGCCCACTACTGGTGCGCCACGGATGGACCTTTCATGTGCGCCACAAACGACCATTTTTCTAGTAGTGGATGTCCTTCTTGAGATTATTCCACCAAAATCTTTCCTTTACATCCATGTACATTTTGGTGTTACCCGGATGAATGGAATACGGTGAGTTGTGTGCTTCCTGTAAAATCAGTTTCTAAAGCTCCGAATCTTTCGGAATGTAGATACGTTTTCCATACCATAAAGTACCCTGGCCGTCTTCATGGAATCCTTTGGCTTTTCCCTTGCCAATATTTTCCTTAATCTCTTCAATTTCCTTGTCCGTCTTTTGGGCTTCCTTGATTTTGTCCAACAATGTGGGTTGAACATCCAATGACATGAGATGTCCTTCAGGCACTATCTCCAACCTGAGATCTTTGAATTGGGCACACAGATCATTTGGCAATTCTCCCTTAGTAAGGTCATTCACATAAACATTACGGCTTAACGCATCCGCTACAACATTTTCTTTACCGGGGTGGTATTGCAAAACCAAGTCATAGTCCTTGATGAGTTCTGCCCATCTTCTTTGTCTCATGTTGATTTCTTTTTGAGTGAAGATATACTTCAAGCTTTTGTGATCCGTGAACACTTCACATCGCTTTCCCAAAAGATAATGTCTCGATGTTTTGAGTGCATGGACAACAGAGGCTAACTCCAAATCATGAGTAGGATAATTCACTTCATGAGTTTTGAGTTGTCTTGAGGCATAAGCCACAACTTTACCTTCTTGCATCAAAACTGCACCTAATCCCTGGTGAGATGCATCACAATAAACTTGGAAATCCTTCTCCAAATCTGGTAGACATAAGACTGGTGCTGTCACTAGTCTCTTCTTCAACTCTTGGAAAATGAGTTCACATCCTTCAGTCCAATCGAATTTCTTGTCTTTCTTAAGTAACTCCATCATTGGCTTAGCTACCTTTGAGAAATTCTCAATGAATCTTCTATAGTATCCTGCCAAGCCAAGGAAACTACAAACTTCTTTCACTGACTTAGGAGATTCCCACTTAGTTACATCGGACACTTTTGCGGGATTAACCGCTACACCATTTCCTGATACAATGTGTCCAAGAAATCCAACCTCATTCAGCCAGAATTCACACTTGATGAATTTCGCATATAGCTTATGCTCCCTAAGCTTCTCAAGTATCAATTGCAAATGTTCTTCATGCTCTTCATTGCTCTTGAAATATATCAAAATGTCATTGATGAAAACGACAACGAACTTGTCAAGAAATTCCATGAACACCTTGTTCATCATATTCATGAAGTAGGCTGGTGCATTTGTCAAACCAAATGGCATCACGGTGTACTCATACAATCCATACCTAGTAGTGAAAGCAGTCTTAGATATGTCTTGTTCTCTTATCTTTAACTGAAAGTAGCCTGATTGAAGATCAATCTTTGAGAACACACGGGCTCCTTCTAACTAATCAAACAAATCATTAATTCTAGGCAAAGGATGTTTGTTCTTGATGGTCACCTCATTGAGTGAACGGTAATCTATGCATAACCTTTGACTTCTATCTTTGTTTTCAACAAACAAAACTGGTGCTCCCCAAGATGAAGAACTTGGTTGAATGAATCCTTTCTGTAACTGTTCTCCAAGTTGTTTCTTCAGTTCCTTCAACTCATCAACTGACATCTTGTAAGGTCTCTTTGCTATTGGTCCTAATCCTAGCAGCAAGTCTATCAGAAACTCGACATCCCTATCTGGTGGCATTCCCAGCAATTCCTCCGGAAACACATCCGGATATTCTCTCACAATTAGCACACTGTCTATGCTAACCCCTTAAGAGAATTTAGCTTACTCCCTTTTGATTCAAAGTTAGACTTGAATTTAATCCGTTTCTTATCCGGGGTTGTGAGTGTGACAGTACCATTGGCACAATCTAGTATTCCTTCATATTTAGTCATCCAATCCATTCACAAAATAACACCCAATCCTTGGGAATCTAGGATTATCAAACTAACGGAAAACTTATACCTCCCAAATTCTATCACTAGAGCATGACACCCTGAGTTCACTATCATTTCTCCACCAGGAGAACTTACTTTTATAGGACACCCAATAGTTTCAACTGGAAGTCCATTTGTATCAGCAAATGCTCTTGATATGAATGAATGCGATCCACCAGTATCAAAAAGAACAGGTATGTCTTGTTCTCTTATCTTGAGCTGGAAATAACCTGACCGGAGATCAATCTTTGAGAACACACAGGCTCCTTCTAGCTGATCAAACAAGTCATTGATTCTAGGCAAAGGATATTTGTTCTTGATAGTCGCCTCATTGAGTGAACGATAATCTATGCATAACCTTTGACTTCTATCTTTCTTTTCCACAAATAAGACTGGTGCTCCCCAGGATGAAGAACTTGGTTGAATAAACCCTTTCTGCAACTGTTCTCCAAGTTGTTTCTTGAGTTCTTTCAACTCATCAAATGACATCTTGTAAGGTATCTTTGCTATTGGTCTTGGTCCTGGCAGCAAGTCAATCAGAAATTCCACATCCCTATCTGGTGGCATTACCAGCAATTATTCTGGAAACACATCCAGATATTCACTCACAATTGGCACACTATCTATGCTAACCCCTTTAAGAGAATTTAGCTTACTTCCTTTTGATTCAAAATTAGACTTGAATCTTATCCGTTTCTTTTCCGGAGTTGTGAGTGCGACAGTACGGTTGGCACAATCTAGTACTCCTTCATACTTGGTCATCCAGTCCATTCCCAAAATTACATCCAGTCCTTGGGAATCTAGGATTATCAGACTCACTGGAAACTTATGCTTTCCAAACTCTATCACTAGATCACGACATCCAAGACTTACTATCATATCTCCATCGGGAGAACTTACTTTTATTGGACACCCAATGTTTTCAGTTGGAAACCCATTTCTATCAATGCTTTTGATATGAATGAATGCGATGCACCAGTATCAAAAAGAAGAAGTGCTGGAATAGAATTGAGTTTGAACTTACCAGGCACTGCATCAGATTCTTCATAGATTTCCTCCACATTGATGTGGTTCACTTGTCCCTTTTGGAAGGGATTGGGTTTATTGGCACCTTCGACTTTCTTCTCTGGGCACTCGTTAGCATAGTGCCCAATCTTCTTACACTTGAAACACTCAACCTGACTGATATCTCTCTTTGCAGGTTGACTTCCACTTCCACTTCCACTGCGGTGGCTCTTGTGTACACTCTTGTGGTTCTTATACTTGTCATTATCATGACTTCGGTGATGCTTGTTGTCATTATGACGGTTGTGGCCGTGGTTGTTGTTCTACTTTCCATGTTTGTGGGATCCAGAACTCCCACTATCATCATGATGGGAACGCTTGTGTGACGATCCCGAGTTGTGCTTATCAAAGCTATGCTTCATCTTTCTGCTTTCAACCTGTTTCATCTTGTTTTCCAAGATGGTAGACTTGTCACAAAGTGATTGGTAGGTTGGGACATAGGCAACAGACAACTGCAGATTCAACTCATCATTTAGTCCTTCGAGGAATTTTTCCTTCCTCTTGGCATCAGTATCAACTTCATCCGGTCCATAACGCGCCAGATTGTTGAATTCCTCAATGTACTCGGCCACACTGCGGTGACGCTGTTTCAGATTGTGGAACTCCTTTTTCTTCAAGTTCATCACTCCGGATGAGATGTGATTTGTATTGAATCCATCCTCAAAGATAGCCCAAGTCACATCCTCAATGGGAGTGGTGATCTGAAAGTTGTCCCACCAGGTTGCTGCTAGCCCTTCAAGCAGATGTGCTGCGAACCTGACCTTTTCCTTGTCGGTGCAGCCATCAGTCACTAAGTCCTTATTCACTGAACGTAACCAGTCATTGGCTACCATTGGATCAGTGGTTCCCAAGAACTTTGCAGGCCTTAGTCTAAGAAATCTGGTGAGCATGTCAAATCCTGGCGGATTATTCTGGTTGTTGTTGTTATTATTGTTGTTGTTATTCTGGTTCTAGTTCTGCATAAATGTTGTCATCATCTGCATCAGTTGAGATTGTGCTATCATCAACTGCTACATCTCGGGAGTGACGTTGTTGTTGCTGTTGTTTTGGTTGGGGTTGGCACGTCGAGGAGGCATCTGTGGTTTTAATAAGGATAAGAATGAGATACCCATAGATGCTTAACATGCACAATACATCACATAGAACAATCACAATAACCAAACATCAAAATAACATAGAGTTTGAACGACATAAACAACAAGTTTTGGAAAATGCAAGCACACCATAGCAAGCCATCCACATGTTGGATGGTCATTGTGACTCAATAATCAAAGTATGGTACATGAAAGATAATCGAGTAGTCTACACTACTCCTCCGCATCAATCTCCACATCAACAAGGGTAAGACCTGCATTCTCCATGGCGGTCTTGTACTCATCAACACTAGTAGTCAAGGCCTCAATCTTGGCCCTAAGAGCCCTCTTCTGTGAGTGAAGCTCTCGATCACTCCCTGTTGATGCTCAAGCTCGAAGTCCTTGGCATCTAACTCTTCCTTCATCTCCCGGATCTTCTTGTTCCTGTCTTGGACCCTTTTCTCCTGCCTCTTGAATTTCTTGTCCTGGCTCTCAAATTTGGCCTCCATTTCCTTGACGATCTCGTCTTGCTCCGCGAAGAGCTTGTCCTTCTCTCGTAGCTGAACCTGGAGCTCGTCATTGCTAAGCATGACGTTGGTCCTATCAGTATCAAGGTGTCTAATAAGACCCTCTAGGTCCTGAAGGTACAGACGAATCGGCTCCATCGTCTCTCTAGTAGCATCTCCGTACTCTATAGCCTCACCCTCCTCGTTACGTCTCCTGAAGGGGTGAAAGTAAAGACCTCTAAGCTCGGTGGAGTGTCTCCCTACCAGGCGCCCAAGTAACTCCTGCATGACTACATCTAAGCCTTTCTCCTTGTCGTCATGCATCAGCTTGAAAGTGATAGCCTCCGTGGGTGGCTCTGCCTGGCGTCCCGGCTGTGTGACTCTGAAGCCCCATAGGTCCTTCCTCTCAAACTTGGTGAGCTGAAGTGTCGTGATGCTAGGAAGTGGAAGGTTGAGCACACTAGTGAGCTCAATGAGACGAGTACCAAAACGAGTTCCCTTGAAGTCCTCGGCCGTGCCGATAACAACATTGGGCATCTAGATAGAGAAAAGTTAGAACCAACACAATTAGAGAAAATTCACAAGACAAAATATCACAAGCACATCTTTTAGCAACAAACACACAAGTCATGGCATACACAAATCCATTACAACATAAAAGGTTCAACATAACTTAGACAGATTTTGGGAAGTAAAAACGATAAGAGTGGTGGTCCAACTAACAAAGTACGTTACAACTCTCACTCACTGGACAAAATAGCTATCAGGGCATCCTTAGTGGCCATCTGTCTATCTTGTTCACAAGACTCCCATATTAGGTCTATGATGTCTCCCCTTAGTTGTTGGTTGGTAGTCTCTAATTCTTGGGTATGCTTATTTTCTTCTCTAAGGTCATTTTGGGTGTTGATCATTCTGCACTTGAGTCTATCACCATGCTCCTTGATAGCATTCCAAGCTGCATTTCTTGCAGAGTCAACGAATGTTGTGTGCATTTCGAAGTTGGTGACCATGCAAAATTCTGACTCCTTGTGGTTGTCTTCCTTGTTTTTGTACAAGTGAAGTTGCACCCACCAATACTCTTCTCCTTCATCCATCACAGGGAATCCCTTGTACACAGCTGCACCATGAATCCCCAAGGTAACCATAAGCTTCTTGAGTGCCTTGGGAAATTCAGTCTCACACTCCAAAGTCATGGTCATGAGCGGTCCCTTCCTCACGGCTTCGTTGATGGAGTTCATCTACAAATAGAGATGAGAAAGAAGATTAGAAAAGTTTACGAGAATAAAAAGACAAGTGTGGAAAATTTTCAAAGTGTTAAAATTTTTCCTTATTGGTTTCTTAGTCTAATCCAATCCTAGGATCATAATCCTACAGGCAACACAGTGCTCTGATACCATCTGTAAGACCGCACCTTTATAAAGGTAAAGGTTCCTATGATAGCAATGCTAGTCCCTGGATCAAATGCTAGCATCCACAGTTTAAGATGAAGTACACAGAAACAAAGGTCATTATTACATCGTAATTCTAGAGATAACATGGTCTTTTACAACTCCATAGCCATAGGCTGGTACAAGAGTTTAACTTAACAATATAAATAAAAGTCTTCAACTTCATGTGCCACTGGCAAGCATGTTGAGTGTAGACTCACAACCCTAATCCTCATCAGAGTAACCTGCAACATCACAAGTTATAGCCACAGTGGGTCAATACATTGGAATAGTATTGGCAAGTGATACCTTAGTAGAATAATAGTATCTAGCTTCTACATGAATTTGGCTAAGTGTAGCTTAGGCTTGCTTTGCTCAAAATAGGTTTTACCTATCAGTTGAAAACACTAAGTTTTTTGTTTAGCAAAAACTCCCAAGGATCCACCAATAGACATTGGTAAACCTTAACCCTTGTTCAACCACAAGTTTTTAACTTAGAAATTGGGATAAGGAGATTCTTGATAGCTTCCATGTCTTGATGCTCAAATTGTCCATTGCCGGGGACACGGCTAAGTACTTAGATTCTTCCTTCTACAGAGGTGGTGCACTTTCCCCACAAGACTCGACATGCATCGAGACAAGATCTTTCAGAAGCCTTCCCTTAAACCAGAATGGACGCATTCCAAACCTATCACCCCTACCACCAACTGTCCATTTGGCTAAGTTATTGCAACCTATATGATGCAGGCAGAGCACATAATGCCATGAGGCTGCACTAGAAGCTTCTTAACATATGGCATCTCAAATCCCTTAGTTCCTGGGTGGCATTCCACAAGTGAGATACACTGGTTAGACCATTGAAAAATGGGCCTTGGTAACCACTCAACAAAAATCCAACCATGCAATTACCATTCCACCCAGGTGATTCATTCACTTAGTTGTTTTATTAAGAAAAAACACAAGTCAAAAGACAACAATATTTTTTTCCATAGCATGTATATAATCCACCCTTGGTTGCTACTAGCTAGGCTAAGCATGGCAATAGCAAGTATCTTAACTTAGAGAAAATTCTAACAATACTACAACTACTAGGATTTCCCAAGCATAACATATAGATACTTAGCAAAATTATCATGCAAGCCCTATACAAAATATCACTAATGCTTAGTCAAAATATTGGGACCAAAACATGAAGCACCACTTGCCTTGGTAGTTGGGGGGGTAACAACAATCCTCATAGTCACAATCACCACCAGCACCAAAATCTACACATAAAATGATAGCACCAAATTCATGTTTCAAATAATCAAGCAAAAATATATGAATACATGCAAATGCCATGTGATGATTTTTCTAAACCAAAAAAGACAAGTGAAACAGTACCGAACAATAAACTAAACATTTATATACCAAATAAACTTAATTTGGCTTTTAAAACATTTTCCAAATAATTTTTATACACAAAATAGGCCTACAAATGTCTCTGCATAAATTTCTATTTTAACGGAAGCAAATTACAAAACTAATCCCATAGATGTGTAGGATTTATTTTTGTGATTCCAATGATATATTATTTGTATTTTTTGGATAAACATAATGAAAGTTATTGAATTTACAAGTTTGAATATCTAATAGATATTCTTCCAGATTTTAAATTTAAAATCCAGCCACGCGGCAGCCTCTGATTGGTGCGTACCGATTCGGGGGGATCGTGCTTGCGGACCGTAGGATTTAAATAATGATGTACATCCCAGATCTAATCGTACCGCTTCACCTAACGATCTAATTGTTGCCTTTGGATCCAGATCCAATGGATCAGATCTGATTGACCAAACTCTGGCGGCGCAAATGGCGCTAGCAGCAGCGACGCCTCTGGAGGTGACACGCCGGTGAGGTCATAGATGCAGGGGGTGTGTTGGCGCTTACCTAGGTCGTGGAGACACGGCAAAGCTCAACGTGCAGGTGGACGGGGTCGGGTGCTCGGACACGGCGTGGATTCCTCGTCGGAGTTGCGGGCGACTTCCGGTGTGCTCGGTCGTTGTTGCTAGGGGCGCTACAAGGCACGGAAGAGGAAAAGGAGGGCAGCGTTAGACACGCACTTAAGCTGCGAGTGTGCGAGCATGATCCAGAGAGGAAGGTTAAGGCTAGGCTTACCGTGTGTGCTCGTCGGAGTTTAGCTCTTCGTCGGGCACGCGCAGACGTTGATGTTGGCGACGTTCTGGATCGCCCTAGTACAAACCAGGGGCATAAGTAGTTGCACAAGAGCATGGCAAACTCGATAGGGTCAAGCAGGAGGCAAGGGGCACTCAGGACTCACCGGAATCAGTCGCCGGAGTTGCTCAGTACTGCGGCGGTGCAAGCACGAATTCGCGAAGCCTGGCGGCGCTTGTGGCTGGCTATGTTGGGGGAAATGGCCGCGAGGGAGAGGGGATTAAGTATCTAGAGCAGGGGCGGGGATTGCGCATGGAATTAACGGAAATTACTCGAATTAAATTTGCGGCAGTGAAGGGGGAAGAAATGGCGGAGGGCTCGGTCGTGGGCGGGGTTTGGGGACGACGATGACGGGGCAGGTGGGACCGGAGCATCAGTGAGAGGGGGGTGCGCGCAGGTGAGAATTATAGGGGAGAGGGGAACCCGGGTGGGCTGGCTGTTGGGCCGCTTCTGCTGTTGGGCTGGAAGGCTGGCACAGGCCCTTTTCTATTTCTTTATTCCTTTTCTAATTCTGATTTGATTTTCTGAAATCATTTTCAAATGCTATTCAAATGAGTTTGAATTCAAATTTCTTTTGGATTTTTGCAGTGAAAACCTTGTACTAAATTGAGTGTAAAACCTTACTGTTTAGTCCAAAACACTTTGTCATAAAGGAAAAAAATAAAACCATGCCTTAATATGATTATAGATAATAGGCATAAAATGGTTTCATATTTGAATTTTGTTTTGAGAATGTTTTGCAAGCTTGGCATTCATCTTTGAAATATTTCTGATCATAACAAGGCATTCTCATACTTTGAGAGTAAAATAGAACCCTTGCCTTTCTAGCATAAAATAATAGGCATATAAATGGTTTCTCATTTTGAAATCTTGTTTGAAATTAACCAAATGCTTATGAATGCATGAATGATATGCAAACTTTTCAAATTATGATTTTTGGGATATTACAGAGCCACAGGGCGGTCACACCCCCCTAGGAGCGGGCCCACCCTAGGCCGCGCCTGGGAAGGGTGTGGGCCCCCTGGTCGCCCTCCTGCCTTGCCTCTTCGCCTATAAGAAGCCCCTGATTCCTGAACCCTAAGTACCCGTTCAATATTCCATGAAACCGTCTGTAGCCTTCGCCACCATCGTCCCTAGATCGGGGGATCTGAAGCTCTTCCCGGCACCCTTCCGGAGGGGAGATCATCTCGGAGGCCTTCTTCTTCATCATTCCAGCCTCCGGTATGAAGCATGAGTAGTTCCACCTTGGACTTCGGGTCCATGTAGTAGCTAGATGTTTGTATCTCCTCCTTTGTGCTTTGTCTAGATATTGTGAGCTCTGTTCATGATCAAGATCTCATCTATTTGTAAGCATGCATGTTGTGTTTGCGGGCATCCGATGGATATTGAGATTACTATGTCAGATTGATTAATGGTTTTGTCTTATTAATTCTATCATGTCTGTGTTGTTTGTGATCTTGCATGCTCTCCGTTGTTAGTATATATCTTGGCCAAGTAGTTGCTAGTGACTCTAAGAGGGGGTATTTATGCTCGATAGTGGGTTCATGCCTCTATTTAATCTAAGGGAAGTGACAGAAATCTCTAAGGTTGTAGATGTGTTGTTGCTACTAGGGAGAAAAAAACAGTCCCTTGTTCATGGAACAAGTGGATTTTTTACCTTAGACACTTTGCTTAAAGCAGTTGTCTGTTGCTTGCAACTTAATACTGGAGGGGTTCGGATGATAACCCAAAGGTGGACTTCTAGTCATAGATGTAGTTGGATGGCGGTCTATGTATCTTGTTGTATTGCCCAATCGAATCTCATAGGATCTTGATGTCTAGTATTGCATTGTTATGCCTTGCACAGTCATGTCAATTGCCCTGCTGTAATTTGTTTAACCAGCATGCCATGTTTTTTATCTAAGGAGAACACCTCTAGTGAACTATGGACCCCGGTCCAATCTTTACCATTGATACTGTTGGAGATATGCCCTAGAGGCAATAATAAATGTAGTTATTATTATATCTTTGTGTTTATGATAAATGTTTACATTCATGCTATAATAGTATTAACAAGGAAACATTGATACTTGTGTGATTTGTAAACTTAATTTGAAGTCCCTAGTATAGCCTCTATACATCACTAGCTTGTTGGTTGATAAATGATTGTGGTTTCCCTTTCATGGACATTGAGATGTTATCAACAACAAGATCATATCGTTAGGAGAATGATATGATGGACATACTCCTATAGATAAGCGTAGCATAAAGATCAAGTCATTTCAATAGTTCAATTGCTATATGCTTTCTGATACATAGTAACCTAATTCCTTCGACCACGAGATCATGCATATCACCTTTACGGGATGGATGCTTTGATGACATCAAACACCACACCGTAACTGGGTGGCTATAAAGGTGGCATTGAGTGTTCGGAAAGTATTGGTTGAGACACATGGATCAAGAGTGGGATTTGTCCATCCATATGACGGATAGATATACTCTGGGCCCTCTCGGTGGAATGTCATCCAATTGGCTTGCAAGCATGTGACTGGCTCACAAGGGATCACATATCACGGGAACGAGAAAAGAGTACTTATCGGTAACGAGGTTGAACTAGGTATGCAGAGATACCGACGATCATAACCTCGGATAAGTAAACTATCGTGAGACAAAGGGAAATTGGTATCATATGTAAGTGGTTCAATCGATCGCAAAGTAATCGTAGAAATATGTGGGAGCCATATGAATTTCCAGATTCCTCTATTGGTTATTGTTCGGAGAAGTGTCTCGATCATGTCCGCATAATTCACGAACCGTAGGGAGACACACTTAAGGATTCGACGTTGTTTGAGTAGTCATGGTATTATGAGAAAGAGACCAAATGTTGTTCGGAGTCTCGGATGGGATCCGGGATATCACGAGGTGATCCGGAATGGTCCGGAGAATAAGATTCATATCAGGAAAGTCCCGTTTCGGAGTTCGGGAATGATTCCGGTGTTTTCATCAGGAATGTTCTAGAAGGTTCCGGAATGTCCGGCACTCCGAGGGGGGAGGGGTACATGAATGTGTCATTACATATTGGAATTATTGCATCATGTACTAAGTGTTCTCGCTGTTCCAAATGAAGGATTAAATTGAATCCTAAACTGAAAAGTCAAATAGCAAGTTTGAAAAGTCAAACGGCTAAAACAGGAAAGAGAGGGAAAGAGGAAAGAGGGGGCAAACCGAGTTGGGGAGGGAATCCCTCCTCCAACCGGCGGCGCCTCCACCAAGCCGAGTTGGGGAGGGACTCCCCTCCCTCCCCTTGGCCGTCGGCCCCCTCCACCTATAAAAGGAGGGGCAGGGCCCCCTCCTCTAGACACACAAGTTCCTATCCTCTAATCTAAACCCTAGCCAAAGCCTCTGGTTTAGAGCCGTTTTGGTTTAGAGCTTCTAATTGCCCTAGCCTTCGGTTTAGAGCCTTCTAATTGGTGTGTCTAAACCCTAGACCACTAATATCTCTCTCATACTCCACCATACTCGCTCTGGCTTAAGGCGAAGCCCTGCGGGATCTCCCCTCTACTTCCGGTACCACGCCATTGTTCTGCCGGAATCGCGAGGAGAGTGCTACAACCTCCGCTGCCTGCTGGAACAAGGGAGAGGAAGGTCTTCGTCGAGTACCGAACGTGTGACCGACTGCGGAAGTGCTGCCGGAACGCAGCGCCGGAAGGATCGTCTACGCGATCTTGAGATCGGGAAGAGTACGACTACATCACCCACGAGAATCCGCTCTCGTTAAACACTTTGGAATCTTCGAGGGTAAGTTATTCCATCGACTCGTTGCTACAATCTAGTAGATAGATCTTGGCTTGTTTGTTTGTATGCGATAGAAAATTTTTGTTTTCCATGCTACGAAACCCTACAGTGGTATCAGAGCCGTGTCTATATGTAGATCTGTTGCACGAGTAGAACACAATGGTCATTGTGGGCTTTGATGCTTTTATTGTCGATTGCTTCTTGTGTACTTTGCATCTTGCGGTATGTTGGGATGAAGCGGCCCGGGCTAACCTTACATGACATCGTTCATGAGACTTGCTCCACGCTTGACATGCAACTTGTATTGCATAAGTGGCTTTGCGGGTGCCTGTTTCTCCTAGCATAGTTAAGATCCAATTTACAACGGGTAATCAACAATGCTAGTATCAATGTTGTGGTTCTTGTTCGTAAGTTAGAAAGACACTTATTGAAAGCCCCAAACCACGTAAAATATGCAAAGAAAGTAGAGGCGTCTAACTTTGTTTTGCAGGGGTGTGTGCAGTGATGCGATATGGCCATGATTGTGATTATATTTGATGTATGCAATGTTCCTTATTGTAAGTTGGCAACCGGCAGGAGCCATATGGTTGTCTTTAATTTATGTTAAGACCTGCGTGTCTATTCAAAGTAGTTGTAATAGTTGAAGCCGGTGGACGACAACCATGGAGAAGCGTCATTGACCTTGATGCAATGCCGGTGATGATGGAGATCATGTTCGTGCTTGAAGATGGAGATCGGAAGCACAAAGAAGAAAGGCCATATCATATCACATATTATTGAATTGCATGTGATGTTAATCCTTTATGCATCTTGTATTGCTTAGTAGACGACGGTAGCATTATAAGATGATCCCTCATGCACATGAATTTCATATCATAAAGTGTTCACCCTTAGTTAGCACCGTTGCTAAAGCTTGTTGTTTCGAAGCACCACGTGATGATCGGGTGTGTTAGATTCTGCAAGTGTATACAACGTGAGCAAGCCAGATTTTCTCATGCAGAAACTAAGGTTTGATCTTGACGAGCCTAGCATGTACAGACATGGTCTGGGAACACGGATCACCGAAAGGTAAAGCATGAATCATATAGTAGATATGATGAACATGACGATTGTTCGCCATTGAAACTATATCAACTCTCGTGATGATCGGTGTTGATGTAGTGGATTTGGTTCGTGTGATCACTAAAACAATGTGAGGGATGTTGTTTTGAGTGA
This sequence comes from Avena atlantica, assembly GCA_910589765.1. Lineage (NCBI taxonomy): Eukaryota > Viridiplantae > Streptophyta > Magnoliopsida > Poales > Poaceae > Avena > Avena atlantica. Next base: position 441,254,066 of record OU342735.1, on the reverse strand, counting down.
GAGTTCACCTAGTTTAATTTCATCATTAATTTGAACTCAATTTGTCATAAACTTAGTCTAAACTATTGCAAATATGTTGTAGATCAATGGCAGCCCCTACCATCAATTTTAATGCGTTCCTAGAGAAAGAAAAGTTGAAAACAATGGAAGCAACTTCGCGGATTGGTTCCGCAATTTGAGGATTGTCCTCACAGCTGGTAATTTGACCTATGTGCTGGATGCACCGTTGGGTGACCCACCTGCAGCTGATGCTGCCGATGAAGTAAAGAATGTTTACCTCGCTCGGAAGAATCAGTACTCCATAGTTCAGTGTGCTATCTTGTATGGTTTGGAATCGGAGCTTCAGAAAAGGTTTGAAGAGTCAGACCCATATGATATTGTCGAGGATCTCAAATTGATTTTTGAGACTCATGCGGCAATTGAAAGCTATGAGGCTTCTGAAAAGTTCTTTAACTGCAAGATGGAAGAGGGCAGCTCCGTCAGTGAGCATGTGCTTAAGATGTCTGGGCACGCAAAAGCTTGGGTATAGTGATTCCTAATGCTTTGGGGATTTACCGTGTCCTCCAATCACTACCACCAAGTTACAAGAACTTTGTGATGAACTACAACATGCAGAACATGAACAAGGAGTTGCCAGAACTGTTTGCTATGTTAAAGTCTGCAGAAGTGGAGATCAAGAAAGAGCACCAAGTGTTGTTGGTCAATAAGACCACCAAATTCAAGAAAGGCAAGTCTAAGAAGAAGGGACACTTCAAGAAGAGTGGTAAGAAAGTTACCACGCCGGCGAAGAAGACCAAGGCTAGACCCAAGCCTGATACTGAGTGCTTTTACTGCAAGGGAGAAGGTCACTGGAAGCGGAATTGCCCAAAATACTTGGCGGATCTGAAGAACGGCAACATCAAGAAGAAAGGTATATCTGATATACATGTTATTGATGTGTATCTCACTAGTACTCGTAGTAGTGCCTGGGTATTTGATACTGGTTCGGTTGCTCATATTTGTAACTCAAAACAGGTGCTGCAGAATAAACGGAAGCTAGCGAAGAACGAGGTGACGATGCGCGTGGGAAACGGATCAAAGGTTGATGTGATCGCGGTCGGCACGCTACCCCTTCATCTACCATCGGGATTAGTTTTATACTTAAATAATTGTTATTTAGTGCCTGTGTTGAGCATGAACATTATATCGGGATCTTGTTTATTGCGAGACGGTTACTTGTTTAAGTCAGAGAATAATGGTTGTTCGATTTATATGAGTAATATGTTTTATGCACATGAACCTTTGATAGATGGTCTATTCTTATTGAATCTCGATAGTGGAAATACACATATCAACAACATTGAGGCTAAACGTTTGAAATCAAGCGATAATTCGACCTATATGTGGCACTGTCGTCTTGGTCACATTGGAGTGAAGCGTATGAAGAAACTCCATTCCGATGGACTTCTTGAATCACTTGATTTTGAATCACTTGAAAGATGCGAAGCATGTCTGATGGGAAAAATGACTAAGACTCCATTTTCTAGTATGATGGAGCGAGCTACGGACTTATTGGAAATCATACATACCGATGTGTGTGGTCCAATGAGTGTAGCATCGCGCGGTGGTTATCGTTATGTTCTTACCTTCACGGATGACTTGAGTAGATATGGGTATATCTATTTCATGAAACATAAATCCGAAACTTTCGAGAAGTTTAAGGAGTTTCAAAGTGAGGTAGAGAATCAACGTAACAAGAAGATTAAATTTCTACGTTCTGATCGTGGAGGTGAATATCTAAGTTACGAGTTTGGCGAGCATTTGAAGAAATGCGGAATACTTTCACAGTTGACACCACCGGGAACACCACAGCGTAATGGTGTGTCCGAACGTCGTAATCGAACTCTCTTAGATATGGTTCGTTCTATGATGTCACTTACAGATTTACTGCTATCATTTTGGGGTTATGCATTAGAAACAGCCGCATTCACTTTAAATAGGGCACCGTCTAAATCCGTTGAAACGACACCGTATGAATTATGTTTTGGGAAGAAACCTAGATTGTCGTTATTTAAAAGTTTGGGGATGCGAAGCCTATGTAAAGAAGTTACAGCCGGACAAGCTTGAACCCAAAGCGGAAAAATGCGTCTTCATAGGATACCCAAAAGAAACTATTGGGTATACCTTCTATCATAGATCCGAAGGCAAAATCTTCGTTGCCAAGAATGGATCCTTTCTAGAGAAGGAATTTCTCTCGAAAGAAGTGACTGGAAGGAAAGTAGAACTCGACGAGGTTGTCGAACCTTCTCTCGAAATTGCGAGTAGCGCAGCACCGGAAGAAGTTCATGTGGTGCCTGCACCAATAAGAGAGGAAGCTAATGATGGTGATCATGAAACTTCGGTTGAAGTTGCTACAGAGCCTCGGAGGTCAACGAGAACTCGTACCACTCCAGATTGGTATGATCCTGTTATGAGTGTCATGTTGGTGGACAACACCGATGACCCCGAGACATATGAGGAAGCGATGATGAGCCCAGATTCCAATAAATGGCAAGAAGCCATGAAATCCGAGATTGGATCCATGTACGAAAACCAAGTATGGACTTTAGTGGACTTACCGGATGGCCGAAAGGCTATCGAGAACAAATGGATTTTCAAGAAGAAAACAGATGCTGATGGTAATGTTACTGTCTATAAAGCTCGACTTGTCGCAAAAGGGTTTCGACAAATTCAAGGAGTTGACTACGATGAGACTTTCTCACCGGTAGCGAAGCTAAAGTCTGTGAGGATTATGTTAGCAATCGCTGCATATTATGATTATGAGATATGGCAGATGGATGTCAAAACAGCATTCCTCAATGGAGATATTGATGAAGAGTTGTATATGATGCAACCCAAAGGTTTTGTCGATCCTAAAGATGCTAACAAGGTATGCAAGCTCCAACGGTCCATCTATGGATTGAAGCAAGCATCCCGAAGTTGGAATCAACGTTTTGATAAGGTGATCAAAAGTTTTGGTTTTATACAAACTTATGGAGAAGCTTGTATATACAAGAAAGTGAGTGGGAGCTCTGTAGCATTCTTAATACTATATGTAGATGACATATTGTTGATTGGGAATGATGTAGACCTTCTTAATAGTGTCAAGGAATATTTGAATAATAGTTTTTCAATGAAGGATCTTGGCAAAGCAGCTTACATATTAGGCATAAAGATTTACAAAGATAGATCGAAACGCCAAATATCATTGTCACAGAGTACATATTTGGACAAAGTTCTAAAGAGGTTTGGAATGGAAGAAAGCAAGAAAGGGTTCTTGCCCATGTTGCCCAATACGACCTTGAGTAAAACTCAAAGTCCGACATCGGCAGAAGATAGAGAAAGGATGAGTAAGACTCCCTATGCCTCAGCCATAGGATCTCTAATGTATGCCATGCTATGTACTAGACCCGACATTGCATATGCTGTTAGTTTAACTAGCAGATATCAAAGTGATCCAGGAGTGGATCATTGGACAGCGGTTAAAAACATCCTTAAGTACTTGAGAAGAACTAAGGATATGGTTCTTTCTTATGGAGGTGATGAACAGCTCGTTGTTAATGGTTACACCGATGCTAGTTGGAACACCGATCCGGATGATTCTAAATCACAATCTGGATACGTATTTATTTTGAATGGTGCAGCAGTTAGCTGGAGGAGTGCAAAGCAAAGCGTTGTGGCGAGATCTTCAACTGAATCGGAATAAATGGCTGCTTCGGAGGCTTCACAAGAAGCGATATGGATGAAAGAGTTCATTACAGAGCTGGGTGTGGTTCCTAGTGCGCTGGACCCAATGTCTATCTACTATGATAACATGGGCGCCATAGCCAATGCGCAAGAACCAAGGTCACACAAGAAGCTGAAGCACATTAAGCTGCGTTTTCACGCTATTCGAGAACATATCCAGGATGGGGATATAAAGATTTGCAAAGTACACACAGATCTGAATGTGGCGGATCCGTTGACTAAACCTCTCCCGAGGGCAAAACATGACCAACACCAAACTGCCATGGGTGTTCGGTATATTACCATGTAATCTAGATTAGATGAATCTAGTGCAAGTGGGAGACTGTTGGAGATATGCCCTAGAGGCAATAATAAATGTAGTTATTATTATATCTTTGTGTTTATGATAAATGTTTACATTCATGCTATAATAGTATTAACAAGGAAACATTGATACTTGTGTGATTTGTAAACTTAATTTGAAGTCCCTAGTATAGCCTCTATACATCACTAGCTTGTTGGTTGATAAATGATTGTGGTTTCCCTTTCATGGACATTGAGATGTTATCAACAACAAGATCATATCGTTAGGAGAATGATATGATGGACATACTCCTATAGATAACCGTAGCATAAAGATCAAGTCATTTCAATAGTTCAATTGCTATATGCTTTCTGATACATAGTAACCTAATTCCTTCGACCATGAGATCATGCATATCACCTTTACCGGATGGATGCTTTGATGATATCAAACACCACACCATAACTGGGTGGCTATAAAGGCGGCATTGAGTGTTCGGAAATTATTGGTTGAGACACATGGATCAAGAGTGGGATTTGTCCATCCATATGACGGATAGATATACTCTGGGACCTCTCGGTGGAATGTCATCCAATTGGCTTGCAAGCATGTGACTGGCTCACAAGGGATCACATATCACGGGAACGAGAAAAGAGTACTTATCGGTAATGTGGTTGAACTAGGTATGCAGAGATACCGACGATCTTAACCTCAGATAAGTAAACTATCGTGAGACAAAGGGAAATTGGTATCGTATGTAAGTGGTTCATTCGATCGCAAAGTAATCGTAGAAATATGTGGGAGCCATATGAATTTCCAGATTCCTCTATTTGTTATTGTTCGGAGAAGTGTCTCGATCATGTCCGCATAATTCACGAACCGTAGGGAGACACACTTAAGGATTCGACGTTGTTTGAGTAGTCATGGTATTATGAGAAAGAGACCAAATGTTGTTCGGAGTCTCGGATGGGATCCGGGATATCATGAGGTGATCCGGAATGGTCCGGAGAATAAGATTCATATAAGGAAAGTCCCGTTTCGGAGTTCGGGAATGATTCCGGTCTTTTCATCAAGAATGTTCTAGAAGGTTCCGGAATGTCCGGCACTCCGAGGGGGGAGGGGTACATGAATGTGTCATTACATATTGGAATGATTGCATCATGTACTAAGTGTTCTCGCTGTTCCAAATGAAGGATTAAATTGAATCCTAAACTGAAAAGTCAAATAGCAAGTTTGAAAAGTCAAACGGCTAAAACAGGAAAGAGAGGGAAAGAGGAAAGAGGGGGCAAACCGAGTTGGGGAGGGAATCCCTCCTCCAACCGGCGGCGCCTCCACCAAGCCGAGTTGGGGAGGGACTCCCCTCCCTCCCCTTGGCCGCCGGCCCCCTCCACCTATAAAAGGAGGGGCAGGGCCCCCTCCTCTAGACACACAAGTTCCTATCCTCTAATCTAAACCCTAGCCAAAGCCTCCGGTTTAGAGCCGTTTTGGTTTAGAGCTTCTAATTGCCCTAGCCTTCGGTTTAGAGCCTTCTAATTGGTGTGTCCAAACCCTATACCACTAATATCTCTCTCATACTCCACCATACTCGCTCCGGCTTAAGGCGAAGCCCTGCGGGATCTCCCCTCTACTTCCGGTACCACGCCGTTGTGCTGCCGGAATCACGAGGAGAGTGCTACAACCTCCGCTGCCTGCTGGAACAAGGGAGAGGAAGGTCTTCGTCGAGTACCGAACATGTGACCGACTGCGGAAGCGCTGCCGGAACGCAGCGCCGGAAGGATCGTCTACGCGATCTTGAGATCGGGAAGAGTACGACTACATCACCTACGAGAATCCGCTCTCGTTAAACACTTTGGAATCTTCGAGGGTAAGTTATTCCATCGACACGTTGCTACAATCTAGTACATAGATCTTGGCTTGTTTGTTTGTATGCGATAGAAAATTTTTGTTTTCCATGCTACGAAACCCTACAGATACATCTTCCACTGTTACTGTTTACTTTCTGCAAACCACTGTTACCTTCCACACCATATAGTTAATTCTTTGTTTTCAGCAAACCGGTGAGATTGACAACCTCAGTGTTCGTTGGGGAAAAGTCTTGAGTTTGTGTTGTGCAGGTCTCCAAGTTGCTAGCAACACCTTTGAGTCGTTTCCTTCCTCCTATTGGTTCGATAACCTTGGTTTCTTACTGAGGGAAGAACTTGCTGCTGTAATCATCATACCTTCCTCTTGGGGTCTCCCAACGAAGCTCTATAGTGATCGGAGACGCATCATTGCCCCACTACTCGGAGGCCGTGGCTCTGACTCAACACTCTCGTCAATCGCCTTTGAGACTGCTGGCGATTGCACGTTCGAGGCCTTCACCACGTATCGTGGGAATGAGGTAGGCTTTTCCACAGGCGATTCAGACGCCGTCAACTTGGCCTTGGCAGGAGGGTTCACCTCCATGACATCTATTTCTTTGGTCACCAGAGCTATGCCAGTTCTGGTCTCTATCGCCACGTCGATCGCTGGGACCTCGACCTTATTCTTCTTCATGCTAGCCCTGGGCGCGTTGGTAGTACTGTCCTTCCCTTCCATGGAAGGACCCTCCGCCATATCAGCTTTGCTCGTGACCCTCATCGTGACCTCTTTCTGGATCCTTTTTGGGACGCTCCTGTCAGATAAAATGACGCTTGAGTAGGCGATCCACCTAGAATATAGAGAAATATCAAACGAAGTAAAAAACATCAATGCTTACTTGGCGACCAGGATTTTCTGCAACCCGGAAGTAATGTGAGCATGATTTTCTAGCTCCGACCCGATGGGCCTCGAGAGCCCTACTTCTAGCAGGCTCGCCTGGCGCTGCTGCTTTGGTGGAACCTTTGGCTTGGCTGCCGGCTTGGATGGCGAAGGAATTCGATTAGAGATTGCTTTAGCGGTGACCTTGGGGTCACTATTGCCTTCGCCAAGGATAAGGCTAGCCTCCATTTCGTGGTTCTTCTGGCCGCGCATCTTACGAGCCGCCGATAGAGGATTACACTCCTCTTCGACGGCTTCTCCTTCTTCCTCGCCCCGCTGGAGGAATCTCCTGCTTCCTCTGGAAGAAGCTCTTGTGGCACCTCTTCATCCAGAGGAGGAAGCCAGTGTTCTAGGATTTTGAATGTCTGCAGAAAGTTCCACTCGTTAAGAGATGTATTGGCGAAGTTCGAATGAAGAGGATGAAGTCGAAGATTGCTTACCATGGGGCCGGGACGTCGTCCGGCTTGTATGGGGCGAGTCCGTCGTCCATTCCGGCGTATGCTGCCTCTGTGATTTTCTTTAGGACTGCGACGTACTCCTCCGCCTTCCATTGGCCCGAGTTTTCCCTTGACGGATCAGGGAGGCTGATGTATTCGCACATCAGCGTCATTCGATTCATCAGCAGAACCAATTTGCGACCGAGCCAGCATTTGAAGAGGTTGATTGTCTTCAACCCCTTGTCCTCTAACTCGGTCATATGGGTAATCATCTCCGTGACCACCACCTTCTGCGATCGTGACAGCTCCTTCACCGATAACTGCCGTGGAACGCTCCGTTCCATGGTATACACTAGAATCGCTACTTCCCCGGACGGAGTCGATTCCTTGGCGTAGAACCAAGATTTTTTCTAATCGCTATCCGCTTTATTCGGCATCATCAACTGGAAGAAATTGGTGATGGGCTTCACCTGATAGGTGATGCCACCAGCCGTTAGTAGGGGCCCCCCCGAATGGCCCGACCATGGAACAACTCAAGATAAAGGGGAAAATATGGGTCGCACCCTAGATATGACTCACAGAACGCGATAAACCACGATCTGCTCGATTGTATGAGGGCCTAAATCGGAAGGCTTAATCTGATAGAAGTGAGCAAAGCACCTAAAGAAGAGGGAGGTGGGGAAATCTAGGACATGCTCTAAGTGACTGTAGAACGAGATGAACTCGCCAGGTCGTGGCTTAGGATCACTCTCGCCGGGCGGCGGAGCTCGCCAATTGCCCTTAGTAAGAATTCTTGCATCTTCAAAAGGTTGCAGGGAGGACTTGGATTTGGACCAGGAAGGAGCCATGACGGTGGACTCACAAAAATATGAGATTTGGGTCGGTGGTGAATACGGACATAGAAGATATCAAGTATGGAGAAAATGAGAGAAGATCCCCATTCTCCTCCGCCGGTCACCATTTATAGCGCCATGCCTGTAGTAATTGTTGGTGCTTTGACAACGTGGGAGCGCCTCGTTGGGAAACCCCAAGAGCAAGGTGTGATGCAGCGCAGCAGCAAATCTTCCCTCAGTAAGAAACCGAGGTTATCGAACCAGTAGGAGGATGTCACATCCCAAGATTTTCCAAATCTTGTAATGTGAACAATAAATAAACAAAATAAATTATTATTGATTTTTAGGGTGAAAAGAAACTTTTGTTTCTAAAAGGAAACTTAAAATCCCATTTTGAACAAACTTTGGTAAAAGTTTGAATTCAACAAAATCCAAATCAAAGGAAATGCATTCCTCATTAAATGCATCTAGAAATTTAAACACTTGGAAAATAAATCCAAACCCTAAACCCTATTGGAATAAAGACAAAACCCCTATTACAAATAATTGATTAAATCTTGGGAATAGTATTTTGGAATTTACACAAATGAAATAAAATTTGTTTAATTCAAATTAAATAAGATTAAAGAAATCTTCCAAATAAACCATAGGGAATTAAAACTATAATTAATTCTATTTGAATTAAAACAAATACCCAATTCAAGTGATTAATAAATCATATTAAAATTATTCCAAATAATTCAAAGTGAACTATTTTGACATCCTTATAATTGAATAAGAACCTACTGAAAAGATTTGGAAGAATTTAGAAATTAAAATGGTGTTTAGAAATATTATTAAATCTTATATGATTTAAAAACTAGAGCCTATTTGGAATAATTAAAAGTCCTTAAAAAGAATAAATAATTTATTCTAAAATGATTCCAGAATGTTTTAATAATCAGTATTTAAATCTTCACAAATTTTGGAAAAGTTTTGAAATCAAATGGATGTTTAAATTGATTAATCAAAATCAAAACAGAATAATAAGAAAGGAAAAAAGAAAAGCAAACAGAATAAAAAAAGGGAACCAAGACAGCCCAACCCTTCTGGCCCAGCAAGCCCAATTCCAGCCCAGCTACTTTCCCCACACGCGAATCGTTTTCCACCAAGAAACTCACCCGCGCAGACACAGACGAGTGGACCCATCTCCCTATATCTCTCACTCACTGACACCAGGACCCCACATCACTGTGCATCGTCTTCAATCCCGCGCCTACCGTTTCTTGCTCCCTCAACGTCGCTCCGCCGCGATTGATTTCGATTAAATTCGCGTTGATGACAGGCTTAATTCTCCCAGAGACCACGCTCCCTTAAACGCCTCCCTCTCCTCACCATTTTCCCTCACTCACCTCTCCCTCTCTGCCCCCAGGCTGAGCGAATCGAGAGCTCCAACCTCTCTGCCTACGACGAGCCTCTGCTCAAATTCCGGCAACCCCTCACCACCCCTTGCCTCCTCGAGCACACAGCAGTGATCCCCATCACCTGGCGGACCTTCCTGTATCGCCAGCTCGCTCGCGCGCGCCCCTGAACGTCGGCAACGACGACACCAAGCACTGCCGCCGTCTGCCATTGCTCCGTCGAGCATCCCAGGTGAACTCCGACCACCCTAAGCTCTCTCGATGATGCACCTATCTTCCCCAGGACTGTACACATCTGACCATGTCCTTATTTTGCCTCGGCACGATCTGTAGCTCCATCCCCGATGACCTCCAGAGACGCCCGATGCCACCACCGTGCGACCCTTGCCATCTCGAGAGCACCTTGAGCTTCGCCATACCCCTGCGATCACTATAAGCCCTTTCCCTTCCTCCTTTGCTTCCTGTATTCACCGTGCCGCCGTATTTAGAGTCGCCGCCGCCAGTCACCGCCGCCAGCGCCGCCGATTGATGGTTGCTTGATCGACAACCGTAGGATTTAGATCCAACGCTCGCGAAAGAAACTTAAATGAAGGGGTACGCTCGCCTCTGTGCCGCACGATCCCACTTAGATCCAACGGTGCTCAAAGCGTGATCCAGACGAATCGGTACCGGCGAATAAAAACACGACACGTGGCCTCTGTCTGTTTTAAAAACCAGAAACTTTCCTATTAGATGTTCAATTATGTAAAATTCATAACTTTCAACCCACACGTCCAAATTTTGCAAATTTTATATCAATGGATTCAGCAAGACAAGGCCTAGCCAACCATGCACTTTGTTTTGTAAAAATCTTCTGGTAAAATGTTTGTTTTGCAGAAACTTATGTATGCTTGTTTAGGTTATTAAAATTATTCTAAAATTATTTTGGGGATAAAATCTTTGGAAAATGGTTTGTTTTGAACCTACTGACCCTAGGAAACAAATTGTGGTTTCAAAAATGTATTTGGAGAAACAAAAGAATGAATCTTTGATTTAAACCATTCCTAGTCAAATAATAATATGGTTTAATTATTAAAATGCTTTTGGTAGAAAATCTTTGAGAAATGTTTTGGAAATAAACTCTCTGTCCCTAAACAACAAGTTTTATGGTTTGAAAACATATTTTGAGAACCCTATAGATTAATGCCTTATTGGAAACATTTTTACACCACATATAATGATACCTTGTTTCAAAAATGGTTTATAAAGTGAAACCTATTGCAAATGACTTTGCCACTTTATAAAATGACCAATAGGTGTTTCCAAATGTTTACAACCTACTAGAAACCACTTTTACAAATAAATAAACCTATTGCATGCTTGCATGCATTACTTTGATTTTATCAATTTATGTGATGAATTGCTTGAATGGTAGTTTGAAATATTGTTTGCTTGATTGAATTGTAGTGACTTGAAGTGTGTGAACATTGCAAAGATCAAGAAGTAAACTATACTCTCTACCAAAAAGGCAAGTGATGCTTCATACTTTTGTCCCATTATTTTCACTATGCATTAGTGATATTTCTAAGTAGGACTTGCATGGAATTTTGCTAAGTATAAACTATGCTATGGGAAAACCTAGTAGATGAAACCTTAGTAGAATTTCCTAAGTTAAGATTCCTACTACTACCATGCTTAGCTTAGCTAATAGAAAACAAGGGTGGAATATATATTCATACTATGGAAAACTTCTAAGTCTGAGGACTTGTGTTTTGCTTAATAAAACAACTAAGTCAATGAATCACCTGGGTGGAAAGGGACTTGATTGGTGGTTTTTGGTTGAGTGGTTACACAAGGCCCATGGCTATGGTTTACCTTTGTGTATCTCACTTGTGGATGGCCACCCAGGAACAAAGAGATTTGAGATGTCAAATGTTGAGAAGCTTCAAGTGCAGCCACTTGGCATTATGGGCTCTGCCTGGATCATATAGGTTGCAATAACTTAGCCAAATGGACAATTGGTGGTAGGGGTTTGATAGGTTGGAGCGCGTCCATTTTGGTCTAAGGTAAGGCTTCTGAAAGATCTTGTCTTGGTGAAACCAAGTCTTGTGAGGAAAGTGCACCACCTCTGCAGAGTGTAAAATCTAAGTACTTAGCCATGTCCCTGGTAAAGGACAATTTGAGCATCAAGACATGGAAGCTATCAAGAATCTCCTCACCCCAATTTCTAAGTTAAAATCTTGTGGGTGAACAAGGGTTGAAGGATCACCAATTCCTATTGGGAGATGCCTTGGGAAAGATTTTGTTAAGCAAAAACTTAGTGTTTTCAAATGATAAGTAAAATATATTTTGAGCAAAGAAAGCCTAAGCTCCACTTAGCCAAATGCATATAGATGATAGACTCCACTATACTACCATAGTATCACTTGCCAATACAATTCAAATGTATTGACCCTTGTGTCTGTAACTTGTTATGTTGCAGGTTTGCTTGATATTAGTGAAGTTTATTGATTAGGATTACAAGTCTACAACCAACATGTCTGCCTGTGGCACTTTGAAGATGAAGGACCCCATACTTTATAGATATTCTGCTGCAATGTAATGTAATAGCCAAATGAGCTATGTAAGATTTAATAAATTACTTTATTCCTGGTTATAAAGTTGTATTATGACCTTTGTTTCTTGATATTACATCTTAACTATGGATGCTAGCTATTGATCCAGGGACTATCATTGTAAACACAGGGATCCTTTTCCTCTATAAAGGAGGGATCTTACAGATGGTATCAGAGCATTGTGTTTCCTGTAGGATTGTAACCCTAGGATTCGACAAAAACCCTTAGAAAAATGGGAGTTGTATTTGTTCCAAAACTTATTTACAAACAGTCTTGTAAACTCTTTCCTCAACCATATTTGGTTTTGATTCTACATCTCTTCTATTTTCAAACTTGATGGACAAAGCCTACCCCATGGCCCAAGACTTCACCATGACCAAAGGACTTCATCAACCCTAATGACTTCAACATCTTCAACTCTAATGACTTCAACATATTCAAGTGATTTCAACCCTATTCTCAGCAAGGACTTCAACCATAGATATTACTAAGGACTACAAATGTGACAAGAAATGTTGCTCAAGACTTGAAGACTAAGGAAGCATATCTTAAAAGGAACCATCATCACCATGAAGTTTTGAGACCAAGATGCAAGAAATTCTCTAAGGATACAAGATCTTGTTCAAGAAGAATCAACCAAGAAGGATGGAAAGATTTCAAGTGAACCATATAGATGGACCACCATATTTAGTTTAAGTCAAACCAACCAACTTATGTGGTGTAACAAAAATATTTTTGGTTTCCTAAAAATGTGCTTGAAATTTTTTGTTTGAGTGGAATGTTTGTTTGTGAGTGCTTGCACATTGCTTGTGTGAATAGTGATGTGTGTGATTAGAATTATTCCCTTAGAAATATTTTGCCTATCCTAATCCCAACCCAACCCAAACAGATGACTTCACCAGGAAACTCCAATATCAAGGATGATGATAACAACAACAACAACCAAGAGATGCACATGAGAGAACAACTACTAGCAAACCAAACCGAGTTGAACCAAGTGACAACTCAGTTTTTAGCCAACAACAATGGATTAGACCCAGCCATACAAAGAATTTTGAAAATTCAAGCCCAATTATTGCAACGGATGGCAACTCAAATGATCAACATGGGAAACAACTCTTCCCAAGGAGTTTGTGACAACAAGGATGTCAAGGATGATATTCTAGAAGGAACCCAAGCAAGCCAAGATGTAATCTAGTTGGAAAATTTTTAAGGGTGGTAGTACCCTAGTTGTTTTCAGCCAACTTGTAACCCTAGCCTTCCCAAATCTCGGGACGAGATTTATTTTAAGGGTGGTAGCCTGTCACATCCCAAGATTTTCCAAATCTTGTAATGTGAAAAATAAATAAAAAAAATAAATTATTGTTGATTTTTAGGGTGAAAAGAAACTTTTGTTTCTAAAAGGAAACTTAAAATCCCATTTTGAACAAATTTTGGTAAAAGTTTGAATTCAACAAAATCCAAATCAAAGGAAATGCATTCCTCATTAAATGCATCCAGAAATTTAAACACTTGGAAAATAAATCCAAACCCTAAACCCTATTGGAATAAAGACAAAACCCCTATTAGAAATAATTGATTAAATCTTGGGAATAGTATTTTGGAATTTACCCAAATGAAATAAAATTTGTTTAATTAAACTTAAATAAGATTAAAGAAATCTTCCAAATAAACCATAGGGAATTAAAACTATAATTAATTCTATTTGAATTAAAACAAATACCCAATTCAAGTGATTAATAAATCATATTAAAATTATTCCAAATAATTCAAAGTGAACTATTTTGACATCCTTATAATTGAATAAGAACCTACTAAAAATTTTGGAAGAATTTAGAAATTAAAATGGTGTTTAGAAATATTATTAAATCTTATATGATTTAAAAACTAGAGCCTATTTGGAATAATTAAAAGACCTTAAAAAGAATAAATAATTTATTCTAAAATGATTCCAGAATGTTTTAATAATCAGTATTTAAATCTTCACAAATTTTGGAAAAGTTTTGAAATCAAATGGATGTTTAAATTGATTAATCAAAATCAAAACAGAATAATAAGAAAGGAAAAAGAAAAGAAAACAGAATAAAAAAAGGGAACCAAGACAGCCCAACCCTTCTGGCCCAGCAACCCCAATTCCAGCCCAGCTACTTTCCCCACACGCGAATCGTTTTCCACCAAGAAACTCACCCGCGCAGACACAGACGAGTGGACCCCTCTCCCTATATCTCTCACTCACTGACACCAGGACCCCGCATCACTGTGCATCGTCTTCAATCCCGCGCCTACCGTTTCTTCCTCCCTCAACGTTGCTCTGCCGCGATTGATTTCGATTAAATTCGCGTTGATGACAGGCTTAATTCTCCCAGAGACCACGCTCCCTTAAATGCCTCCCTCTCCTCGCCATTTCCCCTCACTCACCTCTCCCTCTCTGCCCCCAGGCTGAGCGAATCGAGAGCTCCAACCTCTCTGCCCCTGCAAGAACCCAGGACACTATGCAAGCAACTGCCCAGAAAAGATGAAGAACAAGTTAAACAAGCCTATGGAGAAACTCAACCTTGGCCCATGAGTCAAGAATTGAAACCAAGGACTCAATGCAAATGTTTGCTCAGGATCCCAAGAAGGACAAGATGTAATTTTTGTTTGAAAATTTTTAAGGGTGGTAGTACCCTAGTTGTTTTGAACTTGCTTGTAACCTATCCTTCCCAAATCTCGGGACGAGATTTATTTTAAGGGTGGTAGCCTTTCACATCCCAAGATTTTCCAAATCTTGTAATGTGAAAATAAAATTAACAAAATGAAACTTTATTTGAATTTCAGACCCAGAAGAAATATATTATTTTGTTTTGAATAAAGCTATCCAAATATCCCTTATTTTCAAATACCACCTACTGAATGGATTAAAATTATTTAGTTCTCAAGTGGAACTTGGAATTAAATCAAAACCTATGGATTTAATAATTGATGTATCTATTATATTTAATTAATAATGGACCTAAATTAATAAAAGGTTATTTTGTTTTTCCAAATATTCTTTTTTCCAAATAAAAACTACTGATTTGGTTTTGATAACATTTGGATTTCAAATGGAGATTTTATTAAATAAATCAAACCCTATTTTATTGAATGACTAAAGATCCATTTTATTTAATTAAAGAATGGATTCTAATAAAAAAATAAAAAATTATAATTTCATTTTGGAATTTGGTTTATGTTGATAAACAGAACCAAATTCATAGTTGCAAAGTTTGTCGATTGTTTGAATTGATTTGAACCATGTTTGTTTGATAGAAATTTCAGAAACAGAAAAAGAAAAAGATAAAGATACAGAAAAAAAAATACGAAATGGACCCGACCCAACCCAGGCAGCCCAATAGGCCCAGCATCAGCCCAGGTTCATCACCCCGCAAGAAAACGGTTCGCACTCAGTAAATAACCCGCAGAGGGGATGACTGGTGGACCTCTCTCTTACTCCTTTTCCCGCTGACACGAAGACCCCACCGCTACTGTTCGTCGTCCTCACCCGCGCGACCCCTTCCTCCCCAAACCGCGCTGCCGTTCCCTGTCGTCAATCCGCGCGCTTAATTCCTCATAATGGCTGCGTTAATCTCGCCTCTGACCTTGCGTACATAAGCGCCAGCGCCTTCCCTCCTTTTCCCTCTGTCGCCACTCCCTCTCTGCCCCTAGGCTGTCGCCAATCACTCCTGCACCGCCGCTGCTCTGACGAGCTCCCATCTTCAATCCCAGCCAGTACACACCACCCCTGCCTCCCTGAGCGCCCTAGCAGTTTCCCCACTCCCAGGCGCATCTGCCAGTATCACCCATTCGACCGCGGGCGCCCCAGAGCGTCGACTACGTCGAACTTTCGAGCGCCGCCGTCCGCTCCAACTCCGGCAAGCACCCAGGTAGTCTCTGACCGCCCCGCGCCTCCTCGTTCACACTCCCATACTCGCCACATTCTTCTGCATCTAACCGCGTCGATGGTTGCCTTGGGGGGAACCACAGCACCGTCTCCGACCTCGAGCAGAACAGTCTGACGCCGTCCTCCACTCCGGCGAGCAATCCTGCCAAGACCAGAGCGCCCCTCGCCCGACCAACACCTCCTCGAGCATCACCGTGACCTCCAGAACCCGGTGAGCTTCTTCTCCTCCTCTCTCGCTTCCTCGAACCACCGTAGCACCACCGCCTGGTCGTGCGCCGCCGCTAGCCACCGTCAGCGCCGCCCGCATATGGTCAAACTCGCTAGCAGCCGTTAGATCTGGATCGAACGAATCAGATAGTTTACTTAAACCATGAAGGGGTATGTTATCTAGACCGTGCGATCTAGCCAGATCCAACGCACCTCGCTGCTAATCCGATCGAATCGGTACCCGCGAATAGAAACACGTCGCGTGTCCCCTGTTAGGTTTAGAACTGATTTGAAATCTGATTAAGTTGCAAATTTCAAACCCCCATAACTTTGGATCCACACGTCCAAAAATTACAAATTTTATGTCGTTGGATTCAGGAGAGCAAGCCCTAACCAACCATGCCCTTGGTTTGGAAAATAGTAGATGATAGTTTGCTTGATTTTGCAGAAACATTTGTGAGCTTATCTAGAGTATAAAAATTGTTTAAAAAATTATTTTTGGATTGAAACCTTTGCAAAATGGTTTGTTGTAATCTTACTGACCCTAGGAACCAACCCTTGGTGGTAAAAATAATTTGGTAAGATTTAGGTTGGATTACTTGACTTAGTCATTTTTCTAGCCAAATAAAAAGAATGATTCTTGTTATGAAAATGATTTTGAGTTAAAACCTTGGGAAAATGGTTTAGACCAAACCTACTAACCCAAAAACACCAAGTTTTGCAATAGCAACTCATTTGATGAACAACTTAAGATTTTTGCCTTGATAAAAACATTTTTCACCACATCAAATGATGAATGGATTTTAAAATAGATTTTGAGCAAAACCCTTTAACTAATGACTTTGCCATTTTGGTAAATGAACAATTTGGACCTTACAAAGTTTATAAACCTAGTGGAGACCAACCTTGTAATAGAACCATCCTTTGCATACTTATACATAACTTAGATTCCATTGCTTTGTGAGTATGAGATTGTTTGTTTGACTTTGGTTTGGAATGTTAGTTGATTTTGTGTTTGCTTGATTGACTTGTAGTGAATTTAGCAAAGTGAGAGACTAGCAAGATCAAGGAGTGAACCACCATTCCCTACCAAAAGGCAAGTTACACTATCATTCAAAAGTCCTACTATTTTCATTATACTTAGTGGATTTTGAAAACATGCATGAAAAGATATTTCTATAATTATGCTATGCTAAATCCTAATAGGATTCCCTATACACTCCTTAGTGAAAATATTGTAATTGTACATGCTTAGCCATGCTATGATTTGAAAAGAGATACATGTTGAGATTTTATAAAGGTTGAAAAAAGGACTTGTGTTTTACATAATAAAACAAGAACTCATTGAACCACCTAGGTGGAGGATACTTTAAGTTTTGGAGAAGGTGACAACAAAAGGAACCATGTCTATGGCAATCACTTTGTGTTGTGCTCCAAATGAAAACCACCTCGGAAACATAGAGATCAAACATGTTTCTCCAATTGTGGCTTTCGTGTGCAACCACATGCTATTATGGCTCTGGCTTAGTCAACTACATTAGGAAGACCCATACATTGTCTTTAGTTACCGGACATGGGGATCTGCAATGCTTCATGGGGGCTGAAGACAAGCTAGCAATGATGTATGGGAGGACCTTTTGGAAAGACTTCGTCACACTCTCAGTCTTCCGGTACTCCATCTTGGTGAGCACTAATCCAGTAGGCCACTGGTGGCAACAAGATGGGATTGTGACATGTGGGTAAAGTGTACTCCTTCTGCAGAAGTAAATAAAATCTAAGTACTTAGCCGTGTCCCCGGTTATGGACAATACTAAGCAACTAAAGTTTGAGCTATGGGAGATCTCGACATTCCAACTTCTAAAATAAAAACGTGATGCCCTTGTGTGTCTACCAAGGAATTCAAAGAAATTTTGTTAAGCTTGATGCACTTGGGGTTACCAAGGTGCTCAAGAGATTTTGATGAAAACATGAACACTTGGGGTTGCCAAGGAACTCATGAAATATTATAAAACTTGATGCACTTGGGGTTACCAAGGGGCTCAAGAGATTTTTGACAAGGACTTGAACACCTGAGTGTCTACCAAGGAGTTCAAGGGATTCTTGGAAAAGAGATTTGACAATGGATCAAAACCATTTTGAAAAGATAGGATAAAATATTGCTTTATGCAAATAAGCATTAAAACTCTACTTAACCAAATATGCATGTACTGATAGGAACCACCCATAATATACAAACTAGTGAAGCTTGCCAATACAATTCAAATGTATTGACCCTTGTGGCTGTAACTTGTAATGTTGCAGGTTTGATTGTCTTTAGTGAAGATTGATTGACTAGGATTACAAAGTCTACAACCAACATCTGCCTGTGGCACTTTGAAGATGAAGGACCCATGACTATAGTTATTCCGCTGCAATGTAATGTAATAGCCAAATGAGCTATGTTTGATGTAATAAACTTATGTTATTCCTGGTTATAAAGTTATATTATGACCTTTGTTTCTTGATATTACATCTTAACTGTGGATGCTAGCTATTGATCCAGGGACTAGCATTGTAAACACAGGAGGAATCTACCTTATTAGGTTAAGACCTCTACAGATGGTATCAGAGCATTGTGTTGCCTGTAGGATTTGTAACCCTAGGATTGGACAAAACCCCTTAGAAAAATAGGAGTTGTATTTTGTTCCAAAAACTTATTTACAAAAACACTTGTAAACTTTTTCCTCATCCATTTTAGTTTCAACTCTACATCTCTTCTACTTTAACTTGATGGAAAAACCTACCCATGACCCAAGACTTCACCATGTGCAAAGGACTTCTTCAACTTCTTCAACTCTAATGACTTCAATTTCTTCAATGACATCAACATCTTCAGCATATTCACCAAGGACTTCCCAACTTCAATATCACTAAGGACTGCAAGAGAGACCAGAAAATCTTGCTCAATAATTTAGAGACTGAGGGAATGCAAAATAAGAAGGAGCCATCAACAACTTTGAAGTCTTGTGACCAAGAGTTTATCTCAAGGAAACCATGGTCTCATACAAGAAGAATCATAAAGGAAGGAAAGATCACAAGTAAACCATATAGATGGACCACCATATATAGTTAAAGTTAAACACCCCAACTTATGTGGTGTAACAAAAATATTTGGATGCCTAAGTATGTGCTTGAAACTTGTTGTTTGAGTGGAGTGTTTGTTTGTGATTGCATGCTCATTGCTTTTGTAAATTGTGATGAGTGGAATTGGAATTATTCCCTTAAAAATATTTTTGCTTATTCTAAATCTCCTTTCAACCCAAACACATGACTACCCCAAAAGACTCCAAGGTTGATGACACCAACACCAGCCAAGCTGATGGCATAAAAGAGCTCATAGCAACCCAACACCAGTTGAACCAACTGACAGCTCAGTTCATAACCAACAATAGTGATAAAGATCCAGCACTGCAAAGGTTTTTGGAAGAACAATCCCAATTGATGCTCAAGGTGACAAATCAAATGATCACCATGGAAGAAAACTATCCCAAAAGAGTTTATGATAACAAGGATGACAAGAATGTTGTTCTAGATGGAGCCCCAGCTTGCATTATTTGTGGAGACAAGGACCATACTTCCAAGGAGCATGAAGGTCAATGCCCTAACTGTGAAGGAAATCACCCTGTTGGGAAATGTCCCACTTCTCAAGCTACTTGTTACCTTTGTGAAGGAAACGACCAGACCCCTATCCAATGTCCTATCTACTCCATGGTGGAACTAAGGAAACAAGAAGGATCCGTATCTACCAAAGGAAAAGGACCACTTATACCTCCAAACAAGACAACCTACTTCAAAGGATCAAAGAAACCCAAGAAATCAAGACAAGACATGCACCTTGTGCAATGCCGTAAATGTAAGGAAATGGGACACTACTCCAGTGAGTGCCCAGAGAACAAGAAAAATAAAGGAATTGACCAAGTGGTGTGCAACAACTGCAAAGAACCAGGCCACTATGTAGCAACTTGTCCACAAGAACAACGCAAGGAACTTCAAGATATCCATTGTTTCAACTGCAAGAACCCAGGACACTATGCAAGCAACTGCCCAGAAAAGATGAAGAACAAGTTAAACAAGCCTATGGAGAAACTCAACCTTGGCCCATGAGTCAAGAATTGAAACCAAGGACTCAATGCAAATGTTTGCTCAGGATCCCAAGAAGGACAAGATGTAATTTTTGTTTGAAAATTTTTAAGGGTGGTAGTACCCTAGTTGTTTTGAACTTGCTTGTAACCTATCCTTCCCAAATCTCGGGACGAGATTTATTTTAAGGGTGGTAGCCTGTCACATCCCAAGATTTTCCAAATCTTGTAATGTGAAAATAAAATTAACAAAATGAAACTTTATTTGAATTTCAGACCCAGAAGAAATATATTATTTTGTTTTGAATAAAGCTATCCAAATATCCCTTATTTTCAAATACCACCTACTGAATGGATTAAAATTATTTAGTTCTCAAGTGGAACTTGGAATTAAATCAAAACCTATGGATTTAATAATTGATGTATCTATTATATTTAATTAATAATGGACCTAAATTAATAAAAGGTTATTTTGTTTTTCCAAATATTCTTATTTCCAAATAAAAACTACTGATTTGGTTTTGATAACATTTGGATTTCAAATGGAGATTTTATTAAATAAATCAAACCCTATTTTATTGAATGACTAAAGATCCATTTTATTTAATTAAAGAATGGATTCTAAAAAAAAATAAAAAAATTATAATTTCATTTTGGAATTTGGTTTATGTTGATAAACAGAACCAAATTCATAGTTGCAAAGTTTGTCGATTGTTTGAATTGATTTGAACCATGTTTGTTTGATAGAAATTTCAAAACAGAAAAAGAAAAAGATACAGAATAAAAAAAATACGAAATGGACCCGACCCAACCCAGGCAGCCCAATAGGCCCAGCATCAGCCCAGGTTCATCACCCCGCAAGAAAACGGTTCGCACTCAGTAAATAACCCGCAGAGGGAATGACTGGTGGACCTCTCTCTTACTCCTTTTCCCGCTGACAGGAAGACCCCACCGCTACTGTTCGTCGTCCTCACCCGCGCGACCCCTTCCTCCCCAAACCGCGCTGCCGTTCCCTGTCGTCAATCCGCGCGCTTAATTCCTCATAATGGCTGCGTTAATCTCGCCTCTCACCTTGCGTACATAAGCGCCAGCGCCTTCCCTCCTTTTCCCTCTGTCGCCACTCCCTCTCTGCCCCTAGGCTGTTGCCAATCACTCCTGCACCGCCGCTGCTCCGACGAGCTCCCATCTTCAATCCCAGCCAGTACACACCACCCCTGCCTCCCTGAGCGCCCTAGCAGTTTCCCCACTCCCAGGCGCATCTGCCAGTATCACCCATTCGACCGCGGGCGCCCCAGAGCGTCGACTACGTTGAACTTTCGAGCGCCGCCGTCCGCTCCAACTCCGGCAAGCACCCAGGTAGTCTCTGACCGCCCCGCGCCTCCTCGTTCACACTCCCATACTCGCCACATTCTTTTGCATCTAACCGCGTCGATGGTTGCCTTGGGGGAAACACAGCACCGTCTCCGACCTCGAGCAGAACAGTCTGACGCCGTCCTCCACTCCGGCGAGCAATCCTGCCAAGACCAGAGCGCCCCTCGCCCGACCAACACCTCCTCGAGCATCACCGTGACCTCCAGAACCCGGTGAGCTTCTTCTCCTCCTCTCTCGCTTCCTCGAACCACCGTAGCACCACCGCCTGGCCGTGCGCCGCCGCTAGCCACCGTCAGCGCCGCCTGCATATGGTCAAACTCGCTAGCAGCCGTTAGATCTGGATCGAACGAATCAGATAGTTTACTTAAACCACGAAGGGGTATGTTATCTAGACCGTGCGATCTAGCCAGATCCAACGCACCTCGCTGCTAATCCGACCGAATCGGTACCCGCGAATAGAAACACGCCGCGTGTCCCCTGTTAGGTTTAGAACTGATTTGAAATCTGATTAAGTTGCAAATTTCAAACCCCCATAACTTTGGATACACACGTCCAAAAATTACAAATTTTATGTCGTTGGATTCAGGAGAGCAAGCCCTAACCAACCATGCCCTTGGTTTGGAAAATAGTAGATGATAGTTTGCTTGATTTTGCAGAAACATTTGTGAGCTTATCTAGAGTATAAAAATTGTTTAAAAAATTATTTTTGGATTGAAACCTTTGCAAAATGGTTTGTTGTAATCTTACTGACCCTAGGAACCAACCCTTGGTGTTAAAAATAATTTGGTAAGATTTAGGTTGGATTACTTGACTTAGTCATTTTTCTAGCCAAATAAAAAGAATGATTCTTGTTATGAAAATGATTTTGAGTTAAAACCTTGGGAAAATGGTTTAGACCAAACCTACTAACCCAAAAACACCAAGTTTTGCAATAGCAACTCATTTGATGAACAACTTAAGATTTTTGCCTTGATAAAAACATTTTTCACCACATCAAATGATGAATGGATTTTAAAATAGATTTTGAGCAAAACCCTTTAACTAATGACTTTGCCATTTTGGTAAATGACCAATTTGGACCTTACAAAGTTTATAAACCTAGTGGAGACCAACCTTGCAATAGAACCATCCTTTGCATACTTATACATAACTTAGATTCCATTGCTTTGTGAGTATGAGATTGTTTGTTTGACTTTGGTTTGGAATGTTAGTTGATTTTGTGTTTGCTTGATTGACTTGTAATGAATTTAGCAAAGTGAGAGACTAGCAAGATCAAGGAGTGAACCACCATTCCCTACCAAAAGGCAAGTTACACTATCATTCAAAAGTCCTACTATTTTCATTATACTTAGTGGATTTTGAAAACATGCATGAAAAGATATTTCTATAATTATGCTATGCTAAATCCTAATAGGATTCCCTATACACTCCTTAGTGAAAATATTGTAATTGTACATGCTTAGCCATGCTATGCTTTGAAAAGAGATACATGTTGAGATTTTATAAAGGTTGAAAAAAGGACTTGTGTTTTACATAATAAAACAAGGACTCAATGAACCACCTAGGTGGAGGATACTTTAAGTTTTGGAGAAGGTGACAACAAAAGGAACCATGTCTATGGCAATCACTTTGTGTTGTGCTCCAAATGAAAACCACCTAGGAAACATAGAGATCAAACATGTTTCTCCAATTGTGGCTTTCGTGTGCAACCACATGCTATTATGGCTCTGGCTTAGTCAACTACATTAGGAAGACCCATACATTGTCTTTAGTTACCGGACATGGGGATCTGCAATGCTTCATGGGGGCTGAAGACAAGCTAGCAATGATGTATGGGAGGACCTTTTGGAAAGACTTCGTCACACTCTCAGTCTGCCGATACTCCATCTTGGTGAGCACTAATCCAGTAGGCCACTGTTGGCAACAAGATGGGATTGTGACATGTGGGTAAAGTGTACTCCTTCTGCAGAAGTAAATAAAATCTAAGTACTTAGCCGTGTCCCCGGTTATGGAAAATACTAAGCAACTAAAGTTTGAGCTATGGGAGATCTCGACATTCCAACTTCTAAAATAAAAACTTGATGCCCTTGTGTGTCTACCAAGGAATTCAAAGAAATTTTGTTAAGCTTGATGCACTTGGGGTTACTAAGGTGCTCAAGAGATTTTGATGAAAACATGAACACTTGGGGTTGCCAAGGAACTCATGAAATATTATAAAACTTGATGCACTTGGGGTTACCAAGGGGCTCAAGAGATTTTTGACAAGGACTTGAACACCTGAGTGTCTACCAAGGAGTTCAAGGGATTCTTGGAAAAGAGATTTGACAATGGATCAAAACCATTTTGAAAAGATAGGATAAAATATTGCTTTATGCAAATAAGCCTTAAAACTCTACTTAACCAAATATGCATGTACTGATAGGAACCACCCATAATATACAAAGTAGTGAAGCTTGCCAATACAATTCAAATGTATTGACCCTTGTGGCTGTAACTTGTAATGTTGCAGGTTTGATTGTCTTTAGTGAAGATTGATTGACTAGGATTACAAAGTCTACAACCAACATCTGCCTGTGGCACTTTGAAGATGAAGGACCCATGACTATAGTTATTCCGCTGCAATGTAATGTAATAGCCAAATGAGCTATGTTTGATGTAATAAACTTATGTTATTCCTGGTTATAAAGTTATATTATGACCTTTGTTTCTTGATATTACATCTTAACTGTGGATGCTAGCTATTGATCCAGGGACTAGCATTGTAAACACAGGAGGAATCTACCTTATTAGGTTGAGACCTCTACAGATGGTATCAGAGCATTGTGTTGCCTGTAGGATTTGTAACCCTAGGATTGGACAAAACCCCTTAGAAAAATAGGAGTTGTATTTTGTTCCAAAAACTTATTTACAAAAACACTTGTAAACTTTTTCCTCAACCATTTTAGTTTCAACTCTACATCTCTTCTACTTCAACTTGATGGAAAAACCTACCCATGACCCAAGACTTCACCATGTGCAAAGGACTTCTTCAACTTCTTCAACCCTAATGACTTCAATTTCTTAAATGACATCAACATCTTCAGCATATTCACCAAGGACTTCCCAACTTGAATATCACTAAGGACTGAAAGAGAGACAAGAAAATCTTGCTCAAAAATTTAGAGACTGAGGGAATGCAAAATAAGAAGGAGCCATCAACAACTTTGAAGTCTTGTGACCAAGAGTTTATCTCAAGGAAACCATGGTCTCATACAAGAAGAATCATAAAGGAAGGAAAGATCACAAGTAAACCATATAGATTGACCACCATATATAGTTAAAGTTAAACACCCCAACTTATGTGGTGTAACAAAAATATTTGGATGCCTAAGTATGTGCTTGAAACTTGTTGTTTGAGTGGAGTGTTTGTTTGTGATTGCATGCTCATTGCTTGTGTAAATTGTGATGAGTGGAATTGGAATTATTCCCTTAAAAATATTTTTGCTTATTCTAAATCTCCTTTCAACCCAAACAGATGACTACCCCAAAAGACTCCAAGGTTGATGACACCAACACCAGCCAAGCTGATGGCATAAAAGAGCTCATAGCAACCCAACACCAGTTGAACCAACTGACAGCTCAGTTCATAACCAACAATAGTGATAAAGATCCAGCACTGCAAAGGTTTTTGGAAGAACAATCCCAATTGATGGTCAAGGTGACAAATCAAATGATCACCATGGAAGAAAACTATCCCAAAAGAGTTTATGATAACAAGGATGACAAGAATGTTGTTCTAGATGGAGCCCCATCTTGCATTATTTGTGGAGACAAGGACCATACTTCCAAGGAGCATGAAGGTCAATGCCCTAACTGTGAAGGAAATCACCCTGTTGGGAAATGTCCCACTTCTCAAGCTACTTGTTACCTTTGTGAAGGAAACGACCATACCCCTATCCAATGTCCTATCTACTCCATGGTGGAACTAAGGAAACAAGAAGGATCCAAATCTACCAAAGGAAAAGGACCACTTATACCTCCAAACAAGACAACCTACTTCAAAGGATCAAAGAAACCCAAGAAATCAAGACAAGACATGCACCTTGTGCAATGCCGTAAATGTAAGGAAATGGGACACTACTCCAGTGAGTGCCCAGAGAACAAGAAAAATAAAGGAATTGACCAAGTGGTGTGCAACAACTGCAAAGAACCAGGCCACTATGTAGCAACTTGTCCACAAGAACAACGCAAGGAACTTCAAGATATCCATTGTTTCAACTGCAAGAACCCAGGACACTATGCAAGCAACTGCCCAGAAAAGATGAAGAACAAGTTAAACAAGCCTATGGAGAAACTCAAACTTGGCCCATGAGTCAAGAATTGAAACCAAGGACTCAATGCAAATGTTTGCTCAGGATCCCAAGAAGGACAAGATGTAATTTTTGTTTGAAAATTTTTAAGGGTGGTAGTACCCTAGTTGTTTTGAACTTGCTTGTAACCTATCCTTCCCAAATCTCGGGACGAGATTTATTTTAAGGGTGGTAGCCTGTCACATCCCAAGATTTTCCAAATCTTGTAATGTGAAAATAAAATTAACAAAATGAAACTTTATTTGAATTTCAGACCCAAAAGAAATATATTATTTTGTTTTGAATAAAGCTATCCAAATATCCCTTATTTTCAAATACCACCTACTGAATGGATTAAAATTATTTAGTTCTCAAGTGGAACTTGGAATTAAATCAAAACCTATGGATTTAATAATTGATGTATCTATTATATTTAATTAATAATGGACCTAAATTAATAAAAGGTTATTTTGTTTTTCCAAATATTCTTATTTCCAAATAAAAACTACTGATTTGGTTTTGATAACGTTTGGATTTCAAATGGAGATTTTATTAAATAAATCAAACCCTATTTTATCGAATGACTAAAGATCCATTTTATTTAATTAACGAATGGATTCTAAAAAAAATAAAAAAATTATAATTTCATTTTGGAATTTGGTTTATGTTGATAAACAGAACCAAATTCATAGTTGCAAAGTTTGTCGATTGTTTGAATTGATTTGAACCATGTTTGTTTGATAGAAATTTCAAATCAGAATTCAGAAACAGAAAAAGAAAAAGATACAGAATAAAAAAAATACGAAATGGACCCGACCCAACCCAGGCAGCCCAATAGGCCCAGCATCAGCCCAGGTTCATCACCCCGCAAGAAAACGGTTCGCACTCAGTAAATAACCCGCAGAGGGAATGACTGGTGGACCTCTCTCTTACTCCTTTTCCCGCTGACAGGAAGACCCCACCGCTACTGTTCGTCGTCCTCACCCGCACGACCCCTTCCTCCCCAAACCGCGCTACCGTTCCCTGTCGTCAATCCGCGCGCTTAATTCCTCATAATGGCTGCGTTAATCTCGCCTCTGACATTGCGTACATAAGCGCCAGCGCCTTCCCTCCTTTTCCCTCTGTCGCCACTCCCTCTCTGCCCCTAGGCTGTCGCAATCACTCCTGCACCGCCGCTGCTCCGATGAGCTCCCATCTTCAATCCCAGCCAGTACACACCACCCCTGCCTCCCTGAGCGCCCTAGCAGTTTCCCCACTCCCAAGCGCATCTGCCAGTATCACCCATTCGACCGCGGGCGCCCCAGAGCGTCGACTACGTCAAACTTTCGAGCGCCGCCGTCCGCTCCAACTCCGGCAAGCACCCAGGTAGTCTCTGACCGCCCCGCGCCTCCTCGTTCACACTCCCATACTCGCCACATTCTTCTGCATCTAACCGCGTCGATGATTTCCTTGGGGGGAACCACAGCACCGTCTCCAACCTCGAGCAGAACAGTCTGACGCCGTCCTCCACTCCGGCGAGCAATCCTGCCAAGACCAGAGCGCCCCTCGCCCGACCAACACCTCCTCGAGCATCACCGTGACCTCCAGAACCCGGTGAGCTTCTTCTCCTCCTCTCTCGCTTCCTCGAACCACCGTAGCACCACCGCCTGGCCGTGCGCCGCCGCTAGCCACCGTCAGCGCCGCCCGCATATGGTCAAACTCGCTAGCAGCCGTTAGATCTGGATCGAACGAATCAGATAGTTTACTTAAACCACGAAGGGGTATGTTATCTAGACCGTGCGATCTAGCAAATGTATTGACCCTTGTGTCTGTAACTTGTTATGTTGCAGGTTTGCTTGATATTAGTGAATTTTATTGATTAGGATTACAAGTCTACAACCAACATGTCTGCCTGTGGCACTTTGAAGATGAATGACCCCATACTTTATAGATATTCTGCTGCAATGTAATGTAATAGCCAAATGAGCTATGTAAGATTTAATAAATTACTTTATTCCTGGTTATAAAGTTGTATTATGACCTTTGTTTCTTGATATTACATCTTAACTGTGGATGCTAGCTATTGATCCAGGGACTATCATTGTAAACATAGGGATCCTTTTCCTCTATAAAGGAGGGATCTTACAGATGGTATCAGAGCATTGTGTTTCCTGTAGGATTGTAACCCTAGGATTGGACAAAAACCCTTAGAAAAATGGGAGTTGTATTTGTTCCAAAACATATTTACAAACAGTCTTGTAAACTCTTTCCTCAACCATATTTGGTTTTGATTCTACATCTCTTCTATTTTCAAACTTGATGGACAAAGCCTACCCCATGGCCCAAGACTTCACCATGACCAAAGGACTTCATCAACCCTAATGACTTCAACATCTTCAACTCTAATGACTTCAACATCTTCAAGTGATTTCCACCCTATTCTCAGCAAGGACTTCAACCATAGATATTACTAAGGACTACAAATGTGACAAGAAATGTTGCTCAAGACTTGAAGACTAAGGAAGCATAACTTAAAAGGAACCATCATCACCATGAAGTTTTGAGACCAAGATGCAAGAAATTCTCTAAGGATACAAGATCTTGTTCAAGAAGAATCAACCAAGAAGGATGGAAAGATTTCAAGTGAACCATATAGATGGACCACCATATTTAGTTTAAGTCAAACCCACCAACTTATGTGGTGTAACAAAAATATTTTTGGTTGCCTAAAAATGTGCTTGAAATTTTTTGTTTGAGTGGAATGTTTGTTTGTGAGTGCTTGCACATTGCTTGTGTGAATAGTGATGCGTGTGATTAGAATTATTCCCTTAGAAATATTTTGCCTATCCTAATCCCAACCCAACCCAAACAGATGACTTCACCAGGAAACTCCAATATCAAGGATGATGACAACAACAACAACAACCAAGAGATGCACATGAGAGAACAACTACTAGCAAACCAAACCGAGTTGAACCAAGTGACAACTCAGTTTTTAGCCAACAACAATGGATTAGACCCAGCCATACAAAGAATTTTGAAAATTCAAGCCCAATTGTTGCAACGGATGGCAACTCAAATGATCAACATGGGAAACAACTCTTCCCAAGGAGTTTGTGACAACAAGGATGTCAAGGATGATATTCTAGAAGGAACCCAAGCAAGCCAAGATGTAATCTAGTTGGAAAATTTTTAAGGGTGGTAGTACCCTAGTTGTTTTCAGCCAACTTGTAACCCTAGCCTTCCCAAATCTCGGGACGAGATTTATTTTAAGGGTGGTAGCCTGTCACATCCCAAGATTTTCCAAATCTTGTAATGTGAAAAATAAATAAACAAAATAAATTATTGTTGATTTTTAGGGTGAAAAGAAACTTTTGTTTCTAAAAGGAAACTTAAAATCCCATTTTGAACAAATTTTGGTAAAAGTTTGAATTCAACAAAATCCAAATCAAAGGAAATGCATTCCTCATTAAATGCATCTAGAAATTTAAACACTTGGAAAATAAATCCAAACCCTAAACCCTATTGGAATAAAGACAAAACCCCTATTAGAAATAATTGATTAAATCTTGGGAATAGTATTTTGGAATTTACCCAAATGAAATAAAATTTGTTTAATTAAACTTAAATAAGATTAAAGAAATCTTCCAAATAAACCATAGGGAATTAAAACTATAATTAATTCTCTTTGAATTAAAACAAATACCCAATTCAAGTGATTAATAAATCATATTAAAATTATTCCAAATAATTCAAAGTGAACTATTTTGACATCCTTATAATTGAATAAGAACCTACTGAAAAGATTTGGAAGAATTTAGAAATTAAAATGGCGTTTAGAAATATTATTAAATCTTATATGATTTAAAAACTAGAGCCTATTTGGAATAATTAAAAGACCTTAAAAAGAATAAATAATTTATTCTAAAATGATTCCACAATGTTTTAATAATCAGTATTTAAATCTTCACAAATTTTGGCAAAGTTTTGAAATCAAATGGATGTTTAAATTGATTAATCAAAATCAAAACAGAATAATAAGAAAGGAAAAATAAAAGCAAACAGAATAAAAAAAAGGGGAACCAAGCCAACCCAACCCTTCTGGCCCAGCAAGCCCAATTCCAGCCCAGCTACTTTTCCCACACGCGAATCGTTTTCCACCGAGAAACTCACCCGCGCTGACACAGACGAGTGGACCCCTCTCCCTATATCTCTCACTCATTGACACCAGGACCCCACATCACTGTGCATCGTCTTCAATCCCGCGCCTACCGTTTCTTCCTCCCTCAACGTCGCTCTGCCACGATTGATTTCGATTAAATTCGCGTTGATGACAGGCTTAATTCTCCCAGAGACCACGCTCCCTTAAACGCCTCCCTCTCCTCGCCATTTCCCCTCACTCACCTTTCCCTCTCTGCCCCCAGGCTGACCGAATCGAGAGCTCCAACCTCTCTGCCTCCGACGAGCCTCTGCTCAAATTCCGGCAACCCCTCACCACCGCTTGTCTCCTCGAGCACACAGCCGTGATCCCCATCACCTGGCGGACCTTACCGTATCGCCAGCTCGCTCGCGCGCGCCCCTGAGCGTTGGCAACGACGACACCAAGCACCGCCGCCGTCTGCCATTGCTCCGTAGAGCATCCCAGGTGAACTCCGACCACCCTAAGCTCTCTCGATGATGCACCTATCTTCCCCAGGACTGTACGCATCTGACCATGTCCTTATTTTGCCTCGGCACGATATGTAGCTCCATCCCCGACGACCTGCAGAGACGCCCGACGCCGCCACCGACTCCGGCGAGGAATCCACGCCACCACCGTGCGCCCCTTGCCATCTCGAGAGCACCTTGAGCTTCGCCATACCCCTGCGATCACTGTAAGCCCTTTCCCTTCCTCCTTTGCTTCCTGTATTCACCGCGCCGCCATAGTCAGAGTCGCCGCCGCCAGCGCCGCCGATTGATGGTTGCTTGATCGACAACCGTAGGATTTAGATCCAACGCTCGCGAAAGAAACTTAAACGAAGGGGTACGCTCGCCTCTGTGCTGCACGATCCCACTTAGATCCAACAGTTCTCAAAGCGTGATCAAGACGAATCGGTACCGGCGAATAAAAACACGACACGTGGCCTCTGTCTGTTTTAAAAACCAGAAACTTTCCTATTAGATGTTCAATTTTGTAAAATTCATAACTTTCAAACCACACGTCCAAATTTTGCAAATTTTACATCAATGGATTCAGCAAGACAAGGCCTAGCAAACCATGCACTTTGTTTAGTAAAAAGCTTCTGGTAAAATGTTTGTTTTTGCAGAAACTTATGTATGCTTGTTTAGGTTATAGAAATTATTCTAAAATGATTTTGGGGATAAAATCTTTGGAAAATGGTTTGTTTTGAACCTACTGACCTTAGGAAACAAATTGTGGTTTCAAAATGTATCTGGAGAAACAAAAGAATGAATCTTTGATTTAAACCATTCCTAGTCAAATAAAAATATGGTTTAATTATTAAAATGCTTTTGGTAGAAAATCTTTGAGAAATGTTTTGGAAATAAACTCTCTGTCCCTAAACACCAAGTTTTATGGTTTGAAAACATATTTTGAGAACCCTATAGATTAATGCCTTATTGGAAACATTTTTACACCACATAAAATGATACCTTGTTTAAAAAATGGTTTATAAATTGAAACCTATTGCAAATGACTTTGCCACTTTATAAAATGATCAATAGGTGTTTCTAAATGGTTACAACCTACTAGAAACCACTTTTACAAATAAAACAACCTATTGCATGCTTGCATGCATTACTTTGATTTTATCAATTTATGTGATGAATTGCTTGAATGGTAGTTTGAAATATTGTTTGCTTGATTGAATTGTAGTGACTTGAAGTGTGTGAACATTGCAAAGATGAAGAAGTAAACTATACTCTCTACCAAAAAGGCAAGTGATGCTTCATACTTCTGTCCCATTATTTTCACTATGCATTAGTGATATTTCTAAGTAGGACTTGCATGGAATTTTGCTAAGTATAAACTATGCTATGGGAAAACCTAGTAGATGAAACCTTAGTAGAATTTCCTAAGTTAAGATTCCTACTACTACCATGCTTAGCTTAGCTAATAGAAAACAAGGGTGGAATATATATTCATACTATGGAAAACTTCTAAGTCTGAGGACTTGTGTTTTGCTTAATAAAACAACTAAGTCAATGAATCACCTGGGTGGAAAGGGACTTGATTGGTGGTTTTTGGTTGAGTGGTTACACAAGGCCCATGTCTATGGTTTACCTTTGTGTATCTCACTTGTGGATGGCCACCCAGGAACAAAGAGATTTGAGATGTCAAATGTTGAGAAGCTTCAAGTGCAGCCACTTGGCATTATGGGCTCTGCCTGGATCATATAGGTTGCAATAACTTAGCCAAATGGACAGTTGGTGGTAGGGGTTTGATAGGTTGGAGCGCGTCCATTTTGGTCTAAGGGAAGGCTTCTGAAAGATCTTGTCTTGGTGAAACCAAGTCTTGTGGGGAAAGTGCACCACCTCTATAGAGTGTAAAATCTTAGTACTTAGCCATGTCCCTGGTAAAGGACAATTTGAGCATCAAGACATGGAAGATATCAAGAATCTCCTCATCCCAATTTCTAAGTTAAAATCTTGTGGGTGAACAAGGGTTGAAGGATCACCAATTCCTATTGGGAGATGCCTTGGGAAAGATTTTGTCAAGCAAAAACTTAGTATTTTCAAATGATAAGGAAAATCTATTTTGAGCAAAGCAAGCCTAAGCTCCACTTAGCCAAATGCATATAGATGATAGACTCCACTATACTACCATAGTATCACTTGCCAATACAATTCAAATGTATTGACCCTTGTGGCTGTAACTTGTTATGTTGCAGGTTTGCTTCATATTAGTGAAGTTTATTGATTAGGATTACAAGTCTACAACCAACATGTCTGCCTGTGGCACTTTGAAGATGAAGGACCCCATACTTTATAGATATTTTGCTGCGATGTAATGTAATAGCCAAATGAGCTATGTAAGATTTAATAAATTACTTTATTCCTGGTTATAAAGTTGTATTATGACCTTTGTTTCTTGATATTACATCTTAACTGTGGATGCTGCTATTGATCCAGGGACTAGCATTGTAAACACAGGGATCCTTTTCCTTTATAAAGGAGGGATCTTACAGAGGAAGGAAACGTCTCAAAGGTGTTGCAAGCAATGTCGAAACCTGCACAACACAAACTCAAGACTTTGCCCCAACGAACAGTGAGGTTGTCAATCTGACTGGTTGCTGTAACAAAGGATTAACTGTATGGTGTGGAAGGTGTTGATGGTTTGCAGCAAGTAAACAGTAATGGTGGAAGATGTATCAATGGTAAAGATAGGACCGGTGTCCATAGTTCAATAGAGGTGCTCTCCTTAGATAAACAAACATGGCATGCCGGGTAAAAAATTTACAGCAGGCAATTGACAGGACTGAGCAAGGCATAACAATGCAATACTAGACAAAAAGATCCTATGAGATTTGATTGGGATATACAACAATATACATAGACCGCCATCCAACTGTGTAGATGGAGTGTCCCAACCTTTAAACAATATAAGGTGGAGTCCCCTGTGTTTACAATGCTAGTCCCTGGATCAATAGCTAGCATCCACAGTTAAGATGTAATATCAAGAAACAAAGGTCATAATACAACTTTATAACCAGGAATAACATAATTTTATTACATCTTACATAGCTCATTTGGCTATTACATTACATTGTAGCGGAATAACTATAAGCATGGGGTCCTTCATCTTCAAAGTGCCACAGGCAGACATGTTGGTTGTAGACTTTGTAATCCTAATCAACACACTTCACTAAATCAATCAAACCTGCAACATACAAGTTACAGCCACAAGGGTCAATACATTTGAATTGTATTGGCAAGTGATACTATGGTAGTATAGTGGAGTCTATCACCTATATGCATTTGGCTAAGTGGAGTTGAGGCTTGCATTGCTCAAAATAGATTTTTCCTTAACATTTGAAAACACTAAGTTTTTGCTTGAAAAAATCTTTTCCAAGGCTTCTCTCAATCAAAGATTGAAGATTTCAAATAACCCTTGTTCAAACCACAAGATTTTAACTTAGAAATTTGAATGATGCGATTCTTGATTGCTTCCATGTCTTGATTCTCAAATTTTCCTTTGCCAGGGGCATGGCTAAGTACTTAGATTTTACACTCTGCAGAGGTGGTGCACTTTCCCCACAAGACTTGGTTTCCGAAGACAAGATCTTTCAGAAGCCTTCCCTTAGACCAAAATGGACGCGCTCCAACCTATCAAACACTACCACCAACTGTCCATATGGCTATGTTCTTGAAACCTATATGATCTAGGCAGAGCCCATAATTCCAAGTGGCTGCACTTGAAGCTTCTCAACATTTGACATCTCAAATCTCTTTGTTCCTGGGTGGCCATCCACAAGTGAGATATACAAGGTAAACCATAGACATGGGCCTTGTGAACCACTCAACCAAAATCCACCAAGCAAGTCCCATTCCACCCAGGTGATTCATTAACTTAGTTGTTTTATTTAACAGAACACAAGTCCTCAGACTTAGAAATTTTCCATAGTGTGAATATATTTCCACCCTTGTTTTCTATTAGCTAAGCTAAGCTTGATAGTAGTAGGTATCTTGACTTAGGAATTTCTACTAAGGTTTCATCTACTAGGTTTTTCTATAGCAAGCTTCATACTTAGCAAAAATCCATGCAAGTTTTACTTAGAGAAAAATCACTAATGCATAGTGAAAGTAATGGGACAAAAAGTATGAAGCATCAGTTTCCTTTTTGGTAGAGGGTATAAGTTCACTCCTTGTCCTTGAAACAATCACACTCTTCAAGTCACTACAAATCAACCAAGCAAGGCACATACTCAATCTACCAATCAAGCAAAACAACACACATAAAATAACAAATTCAAAGTAATGCATGCAAGCATGCCAAGCTTTGTTTTGTTTGAAAAAGTGGTTCCTAATGGGTCATAGACATTTGAAAACACCTATTGGTCATTTTGTAAAGTGGCAAAGTCATTTGCAAAAGGTTTCACTTCCTAAACCATTTTCAAAACAAAGTATCATTTTATGTGGTGTAGAAATATTTTTACTAAGGCATTAACCTATAGGGTTCTCCAAATATGTTTTCAAACCATAAAACTTGGTGTTTGGGGTTAGATAGTTTAAAACAAAACATTTTCCAAAGGTTTTCTTCCAAAATCATTTTTAATAAATAAACCACATCTCTATTTGACTAGAAATGGTTTTAATTCAAAGAATCATTATTTTCTTTCACCAAATACATTTTTGAAACCACAAAGTGTTTCCTAGGGTCAGTAGGTTCAAATCACACCATTTTCCAAAGATTTTATCCCCAAAATCATTTTTAAACAATTTTCACATCCTTAACAAGCATACAAATGTTTCTGCAAAAGCAAACATTTTCCCAGAAGCTTTTTGCTAAACAAAAGGCATGGTTGGCTAGGGCTTGTTCCACTGATTCCAATGATATAAAGTTTGTAATTTTTGGACGTGTGGTTTAAAAGTTACAGTGGTTTCAAAATGGCATTTAAATCTAATTTCAAAATCTGTTTTAAACAGAAACTAGCCACGCGTCAAGTTCCTATTGGACGGTACCGGTTCGTGTGGATCGCACAGCTGCAGCCGTTGGATCTAAACAGATCGCGTGGCCCAGAACACGTACCCCTTCGCTGTTAAGTGGTTCTATCTTATCCACCAGATCAAGATCGGACGGCTGCTGTGAGCTCGACCTTAAACGAGCGGCGATGCGGTGGTGGCTGGCGGCAGAGCGACCAGACGGTGGCGGCGCCGGCGATATAGGAAGCATTGACCCTTGCTGATGCTCAACGTGGTACTGGTTGGTGAAGGGGCGCACATGGCTGTCCTTAATTGCTCGCCGGAGATGAGCTGGGCATCGGGCGGCTCTGGGGGTGGTCGAGGGCGAGGATAGGGGGCACCCTAGGACAAACGGGAGGCATAGTTAGGTTCGCAAAGGCATGGCGATCATCATCGTGTCCACGGGGAAGAGAGGGGAGGTCTGGTTTACCGGGGGATGCTGATCACAGCTGCATGCTCGAGGAGGCAAGATGTGGCTTGTGCTGGCCGGAATCGGCACGGAGGGTCGTCGGAGTCAGAGGTGCTCGGGGAGGAATTGGGGCGGCCTGGGGGCGTGCTAATGCGGGGTGACAGAGGGGAAATGGAGAGGAGTGGTATGCATTTAAGCTTGCGTGATCAGAGCGAGTAAATGTGGCCGCGTTAAGACGAATTAAGCCGGAGGAATCAACGGTAGGAGCGGGGAAGAACGAGTCGCTGCAGGTGAGAACGATGAACAGGAGGAGTGGGGCATACCTGTCAGCGAGAAAGGAAGTGAGGGGGAGGGGTCCACTTGTCAGCGTCCTCGCGGGTTGCTTCTGCGGTGAAGAAAACGGTTCGGGGGCAAGGGAACAGGTGGGCTTGCTGGGCTGTTGGGCTGGGCTGCTGTTGTTTCATTTTTTTTTCTTCCTGGATGTTTTTCCTTTTTCCAAATCAAATTTCTGTTTTGAAATTTCCAAACAACATTCAACATTCAAACAATTTCAAACATTCAACACACTTTGTACTTGAATTTGGTTCTGTTCAACAACATAACCAAATCCCAAAATAAAATAATATTTTTATTTTTTTTAGAGTCCATTTATAATTAAATAAAATGGACACTAGTTTAATAAATCAAATGGGTTTTAATTTATTCAAAAACTCCATTTAAAATCTAAATATTTTTTTAAAACCAAATCAGTAGGTTTTATTTGAAAATATAAGATACTTGGAAAACTTGTTTAAAACAAAATAACATTTTTATTTTAGGTCCCATTAATAATTAAATAGAATGGACCTTAGTTATTAAATCAAATAGAGTTTGTTTTATTTAAAATCTTTATTTGAAATCTAAATAAAACCAAAACACTTCAGTAGGTTTTATTTGAGAATATAAAATACTTTAGAAAACTTATTTAAAAATAAATAAATAGTTTTTGATGTTTTAATTAAAATGGTAAAACCTTTTATTCAAATAAAATTGGATCTTAAAATCCTTATTATTTTATTTTAAATAAACCTTTACTATTTTTAATCAAAACAAAACATTTTATTTCAAAAGCTTGGCCAAGTTTTAATTTGGCTTTATAAAATAATCTTTATTTATAAATCCACTTTTTCTTTTGAAAACCAAATCCTTTTATTAAAAGATCTAAAATAGTAATTTAAAATGTTTTTATTTTCCTTTATTAAATGTTTAACTTTTTAAATCCCTTTAGGATTTACCTTGATCAAAATAGGTTTGAAAGTTTCAAATTGGATTGAAAAAGTTTCTTCTCACCCTAAAAATCAACAAGGTTTTATTTTATTCATTTATTTTTCACATTACAAGATTTGGAAAATCTTGGGATGTGACAAGCTACCACCCTTAAAATAAATCTCGTCCCAAGATTTGGGGAGGCTAGGGGTTACAAGTAGGCTGAAAACATCTAGGGTACTACCACCCTTAAAAATTTTCAAACTAAATTACATCTTGGCTTGCTTGGGATCCTGGGGAAACTTCTCTGGGCAACCTTCTGCATAGTGCCCTTTGTTTCCACACTTGACTCATGGGCCAAGGTTGAGATCTTTCATAGACTTGTTTAACTTGTTCTTCATCTTTTCTGGACAATTGTTTACATAGTGGCCTAGTTCCTTGCATTTGAAACACATCACTTGGCTGATATCTTTCTTTTCCTTTGGTATCATTGCCTCTTGTCTGTTTCTTTGTTTCTTCTTCTTTTCTGGGCATTCATTGGCATAGTGTCCCATCTCTTTGCAATTGTAACATTGCACTTGAGTAATATCCTCCTTGTTAGGGTTGGGGCATTTCTTCTTCTTCTTCTTCTTTTTGGGTCTCTCCAAAGCTAGGAGTTCTTCTAGTTCATGTTCTTCATAGGTGGGAGATCTTTCTCTCTTCTTGGGGCATTGATCTTCATGTTCCTTGGATGCATGATCCTTGTATCCACAAGTATTGCTAGCTTGGGTTCCTTCTAGATTAACATCTTTGTCATCCTTGTTGTCATTAGCTCTTTGGGAAAAGTTTTCTCCCATGTTGATCATTTGAGTAACCAATCCTTGCAACAATTGGGATTGAAGTTTCAAAATCCTTTGTATGGCTGGGTCTAGTCCATTGTTGTTGGCTAAAAGCTGAGTTGTCTCTTGGCTCAACTGGTTTTGGGTTACTATGAGTTCTCTCATATTGTCCTCTTGGTTGTTGTTGTTGTCATCAACCTTGATGTTGGAGTCTCTTAGAGAAGTCATCTGTTTGGGTTGAATTGGGATTAGAATAGGCAAGATATTTCTATGGAATCAATTCTAATCACACACATCACAATTCACTCAAGAAATGTGCAAACAATCACAAGCCAAACATTTCCACTCAAACAACAAAGTTTTCAAGCATATACTTAGGCAACAAAATATTTTTGTTACACCACATAAGTTGGTGTGTTTGTCTTAACTAAAATATGGTGGTCCATCTATATGGTTCACTTGTGATCTTTCCATCCTTCTTGGTTGATTCTTCTAGCATGAGATCATGGTTTCCTTGAGAAAAACTCTTGGTTACAATACTTCAAATGATGTAGGTTCCTTCTAACTTTTGCATTCCCTCAGTCTCTAAATCTTTGAGCAAGATTTCTTTGTCTCACTTGTAGTCCTTAGTGGTATCCAAGTTGGAAGTCCTTGGTGAATATGCTGAAGATGTTGAAGTCATTAGAGTTGAAGAAGTTGAAGGCATTAGAGTTGAAAGTGTTGAAGAAGTCCTTTGCACATGGTGTAGTCTTTGGCCATGGGTAGGTTTTTCCATCAAGTTGAAGTAGAAGAGATGTAGAGTTGGAACCAAAATGGTTGAGGAAAGAGTTTACAAGTTTGTTTGTAAATAAGTTTTTGGAACAAATACAACTCCTATTTTTCTAAGGGTTTTTGTCCAATCCTAGGGTTACAAATCCTACAGGCAACACAATGCTCTGATACCATCTGTAGAGGAAGTGTCCCAACCTTTAAACAATATAAGGTGGAGTCCCCTGTGTTTACAATGCTAGTCCCTGGATCAATAGCTAGCATCCATATTTAAGATGTAATATCAAGAAACAAAGGTCATAATACAACTTTATAACCAGGAATAACATAATTTTATTACATCTTACATAGCTCATTTGGCTATTACATTACATTGCAGCGGAATAACTATAAGCATGGGGTCCTTCATCTTCAAAGTGCCACAGGCAGACATGTTGGTTGTAGACTTTGTAATCCTAATCAACACACTTCACTAAATCAATCAAACCTGCAACATACAAGTTACAGCCACAAGGGTCAATACATTTGAATTGTATTGGCAAGTGATACTATCGTAGTATAGTGGAGTCTATCACCTATATGCATTTGGCTAAGTGGAGTTGAGGCTTGCATTGCTCAAAATAGATTTTTCCTTAACATTTGAAAACACTAAGTTTTTGCTTGACAAAATCTTTTCCAAGGCTTCTCTCAATCAAAGATTGAAGATTTCAAATAACCCTTGTTCAAACCACAAGATTTTAACTTATAAATTTGAATGATGAGATTCTTGATTGCTTCCATGTCTTGATGCTCAAATTGTCCTTTGCCAGGGACATGGCTAAGTACTTAGATTTTACACTCTGCAGAGGTGGTGCACTTTCCCCACAAGACTTGGTTTCCCAAGACAAGATCTTTCAGAAGCCTTCCCTTAGACCAAAATGGACGCGCTCCAACCTATCAAACACTACCACCAACTGTCCATATGGCTAAGTTCTTGCAACCTATATGATCTAGGAAGAGCCCATAATGCCAAGTGGCTGCACTTGAAGCTTCTCAACATTTGACATCTCAAATCTCTTTGTTCCTGGGTGGCCATCCACAAGTGAGATACACAAGGTAAACCATAGACATGGGCCTTGTGAACCACTCAACCAAAATCCACCAAGCAAGTCCCATTCCACCCAGGTGATTCATTAACTTAGTTGTTTTATTAAACAAAACACAAGTCCTCAGACTTAGAAATTTTCCATAGTGTGAATATATTTCTACCCTTGTTTTCTATTAGCTAAGCTAAGCTTGATAGTAGTAGGTATCTTGACTTAGGAATTTATACTAAGTTTTCATCTACTAGGTTTTTCTATAGCAAGGTTCATACTTAGCAAAAATCCATGCAAGTTTTACTTAGAGAAAAATCACTAATGCATAGTGAATGTAATGGGACAAAAAGTATGAAGCATCACTTGCCTTTTTGGTAGAGGGTATAGGTTCACTCCTTGTCCTTGCAACAATCATACTCTTCAAGTCACTACAAATCAACCAAGCAAGGCACATACTCAATCTACCAATCAAGCAAAACAACACACATAAAATAACAAAGTCAAAGTAATGCATGCAAGCATGCCAAGCTTTGTTTTGTTTGAAAAAGTGGTTCCTAATGGGTCATAGACATTTGAAAACACCTATTGGTCATTTTGTAAAGTGGAAAAGTCATTTGCAAAAGGTTTCACTTCCTAAACCATTTTCAAAACAAAGTATCATTTTATGTGGTGTAGAAATATTTTTACTAAGGCATTAACCTATAGGGTTCTCCAAATATGTTTTCAAACCATAAAACTTTGTGTTTAGGGTCAGAGAGTTTAATACAAAACATTTTCCAAAGGTTTTCTTCCAAAATCATTTTTAATAAATAAACCACATCTCTATTTGACTAGAAATGGTTTTAATTCAAAGAATCATTCTTTTCTTTCACCAAATACATTTTTGAAACCACAAAGTGTTTTCGAGG
Organism: Avena atlantica; assembly: GCA_910589765.1. Classification (NCBI taxonomy): domain Eukaryota; kingdom Viridiplantae; phylum Streptophyta; class Magnoliopsida; order Poales; family Poaceae; genus Avena; species Avena atlantica. The sequence continues at coordinate 441,213,149 of OU342735.1, read as the reverse complement.
GTCAGTAGGTTCAAATCACACCATTTGCCAAAGATTTTATCCCAAAAATCATTTTTAAACAATTTTCACATCCTTAACAAGCATACAAATGTTTCTGCAAAAGCAAACATTTTCCCAGAAGCTTTTTGCTAAACAAAATGCATGGTTGGCTAGGGCTTGTTCCACTGATTCCAATGATATAAAGTTTGTAATTTTTGGACATGTGGTTTAAAAGTTACAGTGGTTTCAAAATGGCATTTAAATCTAATTTCAAAATCTGTTTTAAACAGAAACTAGCCACGCGTCAAGTTCCTATTGGACGGTACCGGTTCGTGTGGATCGCACAACTGCAGCCCTTGGATCTAAACAGATCGCGTGGCCCAGAACACGTACCCCTTCGCTGTTAAGTGGTTCTATCTTATCCACCAGATCAAGATCGGACGGCTGCTGTGAGCTCGACCTTAAACGAGCGGTGCTGCGGCGGTGGCTGGCGGCGGAGCGACCAGACGGTGGCGGCGTCGGCGATACAGGAAGCAAGGGTGGCTGGGGGAATGCTCACCGGAATCGTTGACGCTTGCTGATGCTCAACATGGTACTGGTTGGTGAAGGGGCGCACGTGGCTGTCCTTAATTGCTCGCCGGAGATGAGCTGGGCCTCGGGCGGCTCTGGAGGTCGTCGAGGGCGAGGATAGGGGGCACCCTAGGACAAACGGGAGGCACAGTTAGGTTCGCAAAGGCATGGCGATCATCATCGTGTCCACGGGGAAGAGAGGGGAGGTCTGGTTTACCGGGGAGACGTCGCCGCAGTTGGAGCAGACGGCGGCACTGGCTCGGGGAAGACGTTGCCGACGCTCAGGGACGCGCGCGAGCGAGCTGTGGCTGCAGAAAGATCCGCTGGGGGATGCTGATCACAGCTGCGTGCTCGAGGAGGCAAGAGGTGGCGTGTGCTGGCCGGAATCGGCAAGGAGGGTCGTCGGAGTCAGAGGTGCTCGGGGAGGAATTGGGGCGGCCTGGGGGCGTGCTAATGCGGGGTGACAGAGGGGAAATGGAGAGGAGTGGTATGCGTTTAAGCTTGCGTGATCAGAGCGAGTAAATGTGGCCACGTTAAGACGAATTAAGCTGGAGGAATCAACGGCAGGAGCGGGGAAGAACGAGTCGCTGTGGGTGAGAACGATGAACAGGAGGAGTGGGGCATACCTGTCAGCGAGAAAGGAAGTGAGGGGGAGGGGTCCACTTGTCAGCGTCCTCGCGGGTTGCTTCTGCGGTGAAGAAAACGGTTCGGGGGCGAGGGAACAGGTGGGCTTGCTGGGCTGTTGGGCTGGGCTGCTGTTGTTTCATATTTTTTTTCTTCCTGGATGTTTTTCCTTTTTCCAAATCAATTTTCTGTTTTGAAATTTCCAAACAACATTCAACATTCAAACAATTTCAAACATTCAACACACTTTGTACTTGAATTTGGTTCTGTTCAACAACATAACCAAATCCCAAAATAAAATAATATTTTTATTTTTTTTAGAGTCCATTTATAATTAAATAAAATGGACACTAGTTTAATAAATCAAATGGGTTTTAATTTATTCAAAAACTCCATTTAAAATCTAAATATTTTTTTTAAAACCAAATCAGTAGGTTTTATTTGAAAATATAAGATACTTGGAAAACTTGTTTAAAACAAAATAACATTTTTATTTTAGGTCCCATTAATAATTAAATAGAATGGACCTTAGTTATTAAATCAAATAGAGTTTGTTTTATTTCAAATCTTTATTTGAAATCTAAATAAAACCAATACACTTCAGTAGGTTTTATTTGAGAATATAAAATACTTTAGAAAACTTATTTAAAAATAAATAAATAGTTTTTGATGTTTTAATTAAAATGGTAAAACCTTTTATTCAAATAAAATTGGATATTAAAATCCTTATTATTTCATTTTAAATAAACCTTTACTATTTTTAATCAAAACAAAACATTTTATTTCAAAAGCTTGGCCAAGTTTTAATTTGGCTTTATAAAATAATCTTTATTTATAAATCCACTTTTTCTTTTGAAAACCAAATCCTTTTATTAAAAGATATAAAATAGTAATTTAAAATGTTTTTATTTTCCTTTATTAAATTTTTAACTTTTTAAATCCCTTTAGGATTTACCTTGATCAAAATAGGTTTGAAAGTTTCAAATTGGATTCAAAAAGTTTCTTCTCACCCTGAAAATCAACAAGGTTTTATTTTATTCATTTATTTTTCACATTACAAGATTTGGAAAATCTTGGGATGTGACAAACTGCATCTATGACTAGAAGTCCACCTTTGGGTTATCATCCGACCCCCCTCCAGTATTAAGTTGTAAGCAACAGACAACTGCTTTAAGCAAAGTGTCTAAGGTAAACAATCCACTTGTTCCATGAAGAAGAGACTGTTGTTTTCTCCCTAGTGGCAATAGCACATCTACAACCATAGAGATTTCTGTCACTTCTCTTGATTAAGCTTGGCCAAGTTTTAATTTGGCTTTATAAATAATCTTTATTTATAAATCCACTTTTTCTTTTGAAAACCAAATCCTTTTATTAAAAGATATAAAATAGTAATTTAAAATGTTTTTATTTTCCTTTATTAAATGTTTAACTTTTTAAATCCCTTTAGGATTTACCTTGATCAAAATAGGTTTGAAAGTTTCAAATTGGATTCAAAAAGTTTCTTCTCACCCTGAAAATCAACAAGGTTTTATTTTATTCATTTATTTTTCACATTACAAGATTTGGAAAATCTTGGGATGTGACAAACTGCATCTATGACTAGAAGTCCACCTTTGGGTTATCATCCGACCCCCCTCCAGTATTAAGTTGTAAGCAACAGACAACTGCTTTAAGCAAAGTGTCTAAGGTAAACAATCCACTTGTTCCATGAAGAAGAGACTGTTGTTTTCTCCCTAGTGGCAATAGCACATCTACAACCATAGAGATTTCTGTCACTTCTCTTGATTAAGTAGAGGCATGAACCCACTATCGAGCATAAATACCCCCTCTTGGAGTCACTAGCAACTAATTGGCCAAGATATCTACTAACAACGGAGAGCATGCAAGATCACAAACAACACACACATGATAGAATCCATAACATAAAACCATTAATCAATTTGACATAGTAATCTCAATATCCATCGGATCCCCGCAAACACAACATGCATGATTACAAATAGGTTAGATCTTGATCATGAACGGAGCTCACAAGATCTAGTGGCAATAGCACATCTACACCCGTAGAGATTTCTGTCACTTCCGTTGATTAAGTAGAGGCATGAACCCACTGTCGAGCATAAATACCAAACAAGCATCAAAATAACATAAAGTTCAATGACATAAACAACAAGTTTGAAAACCAAACACACCAATAGCAAGCCATCCACATGTTGGATGGTCATTGCGACTCTACAATCATAAGCACGGTAAATGATAGATAAATGAGTAGTCATCACTACTCCTCTGCATCAACCTCCTCATCAATAAGTGTAAGACCTGCATTATCCATAGCGGTCTTGTATTCCTCGACATTGGTAATCAAGGCCTCTACTTTGGCTTTGAGAGCCCTCTTCTGTGAACGAAGTCTCTCAATCACACCCTGCTGATGCTCGAGCTCGAAGTCCTTGGCCTCTAGTTCTGCAGTCATCTCTCGAATCCTCTTATTCCTATCTTGGACTCTTTTCTCTTGACTCTTGAACTTCCTGTCCTGAATCTCAAACTTGGCCTCCATTTCCTTGACTATCTCATCTTGCTCCGCGAAGAGCTTGTCCTTCTCACGAAGATCTTGCTAAGCATGATGTCGGTCCTATTAGTATCTAGGTGCCTAAGAAGAACCTGTAGGTCCTAGAGGTACAGATGAATCGTCTCTGCCGTCTCTCTAGCAGTATCCTCTAACTCAATAGCCTCACCATCCTCGTCGTGTCTACCAAAAGCGTGGAAGTGAGTACCTCTAATCTCCCGAGAGTGTCTCCCTAATAGACACCCAAGTAAATCCTGCATGACTACCTCTAGGCCTCTCTCCTTGTCGTCATGCATAAGCTTGAAGGTGATAGCCTCCATGGCTGGCTCAGTCTGGCGTCCTGGCTGAGTAACCTTGAAACCCCAAAGGTCCTTCCTCTCAAACTTGGTGAGGGGAAGCATCATGATGCTAGGAAGCGGAAGATTGAGCACGCTAGTGAGCTCAATAAGACGAGTGCCAAAACGAGTTCCCTTGAACTCTTCAGCCGTGCTGATAGTAACATTAGGCATCTATTTTATAACATAGAGAAAAGTTAGAATCAACATCAATAGAAAATACACAAGACAGAGTATTACAAGCATATCATTGGCAAACAAACACGCAAGTCATGGTATACATAAATCCATTACAAGCATCCAAGGTTCAACATAACTTAAACAAAAATTTGGAATAAAATGATAAGTGTGGTGGTCCAACTAACAAAGTATGTTACAACTCTCACTCACTAGACAAAATGGCTATCAAAGCATCCTTAGTAGCCATCTTCCTATCTTGTTCACAAGATTCCCAAATCAAGTCTATGATGTCTTCCCTTAGTTGTTGGTTGGTAGTTTCCAACTCTTGGGTATGTTTCTTTTCTTCCCTAAAGTCATTTTGGGTGTTAAGCATTATGCACTTGAGTCTATCACCAAGCTCTTTGATGGCCTTCCAAACTGCATCCCTTGCAAAGTCAAAGAATGTGGTGTGCATCACTAAGTTGGTGACCATGCAGAATCCTGATTCTTTGTGGTTGTCTTCCTTGTTTTTATACAAGTGAAGTTGCACCCACCAATACTCCTCTCCTTCATCAACCACAGGAAAACCTTTGTACACAGCTGCACCATGTATCCCCATGGTAACCATAAGGTTCTTGAGGGCTTTTGGAAATTCAGTCTCACACTCTAAAGTAATGGTCATGAGTGGTCCCTTCCTTACGGCTTCGTTGATGGAGTTCATCTACAAATAGGGATGAGAAAGAAGATTAGAAAAGTTTACGAGAAGAAAAGACAAATGTAGAGAATTTTCAAAGTGTTGAAATTTTTCCTTAGTGGTTTCTAATCCAATCCTAGGGTTATAATCCTACATGCAACACAGTGCTCTGATACCATCTGTAAGATCCCACCTTTATAAAGGTAAGGATCCCTATGATTGCAATGCTAGTCCCTGGATCAATGCTAGCATCCACAGTTTAAGATGAAGTACACAGAAACAAAGGTCATTATTACATATCATTCCAGAGACAAACATAGTCTTTTACCACTCCATGGCCATAGGCCTAATACAAGAGTTCAACATAACAATATAAGTAAGTCTTCATCTTCATGTGCCACAGGCAAGCATGTTGAGTGTAGACTCATAACCCCTAATCATCATTAGAATAACCTGCAACATCACAAGCTACAACCACAGTGGGTCAATACATTGGAATAGTATTGGCAAGTGATACCTTAGTAAATTATTAGCGTCTAGTTACTACATGAATTTGGCTAAGTGTAGCTTAGGCTGCTTTGCTCAAAATAGGTTTTACCTATCAGTTGAAAACACTAAGTTTTTCTTTTACAAAACTTTCCCAAGGAACCACCAATAGAAATTGGTGAACCTTCACCCTTGTTCAACCACAAGTTTTAACTTAGAAAATTGGGATGAGGAGATTCTTGATAGCTTCCATGTCTTGATGCTCAAGTTGTCCAATACTAGGGACATGGCTAAGTACTTAGATTCTTCCATCTGCAGAGGTTGTGCTCTTTCCCCACAAGACTTGATTTTCACCAAGACAGGACCTTTCAGAAGCCTTCCCTTAGACCAAATGGACGTGCTCGAAACCTATCATCCCACTACCATCAACTGTCCAAATGGCTAAGTTATTGCAACCTATGTGATCCAGGCAGAGCCCATAATGCCATGTGGCTGCACTAGAAACTTCTTAACATTTGGCATCTCAAATCCCTTGTTCCTGGGTGGCTTTCCACAAGTGTGATACACAAGGTAAACCAGAGAAATGGGCCTTGTGTAACCACTCAACAAAAACTAATCTTTCCATTCCACCCAGGTGTTTCATTCACTTAGTTGTTTTTTTAAGCAAAACATAAGTCCAATGACTTAGAAATATTTCTCATAGCATGATTATATAATCCACCCATGGTTGCTACTAGCTAGGCTAAGCATGGCAATAGAAAGTATCTTAACTTAGAGGAAAATTCTAACATTGCTACAACTACTAGGATTTCCCAAGCATAGTATATAGATACTTAGCAAAATAATCATGCAAGTCCTATACTAAATATTTATAATGCATAGGTAAAAATATTAGGATAGAAACATGAAGCACCACTTTCCTTGGTAGTTTGTGGAGTAGCAACAATCTTCACAACCACAATCACTATTAGCACCAAAATCTACACATAAAATAATGGCACCACAATCACATAACAAAATATACAAGCAAAAATATATGAATGCATGCAAAATGTCATGTGATGATTTTCTACACCAAACAAGACAAGTAAATAGTACTGGATCATAAACAAGACCAAGATACTCAAAATAAACTTTATTTGATCCTTAAATCATTTTTCAAATAATTTCTATACTCAAATTAAGCCTATAAATGTCTCTGCAAAAATATCAAATTTTACAGAAGCAAAACATTAAACACATTAAACAGATATCATTCTTTCTCCTGATTCCAATGATATAAAATTTGTAAAATTTGACTGTGTGGATTAAAAGTTATGAATTTTGCAAGTTTGAATAACTAATAGATCAAATTTCTGTTTTAAATCTAAACTCAGGCCACGCGTCGTGTTCTGATTGGCCCGTAACGGTTCGGCCGGATCGATCAACATGGACCATTGGATTTAAAGACGATCGTGCGGCACAGATCTATCGTATCCCTTCGCGTAAGTGATTCTATCGCAGCCGACGGATCCAGATCTAACGGCCGCTGATCAAACAACCACTAACCGGCGGCGCGCGGCGACGGTGAGCGGCGGCTACAGAGGGGGCTGGGGTCAGTGGAGAGGCTTACCAGACTCGCAGGGGTGTGCTGGAGCTCAATGCGGCAGTGGCTTGTCAAGGGGCGCACGGACACGGTGGGAATTCCTCATAGGAGTGGAGCCTGTCGTCGGGCATGGCTGTTCGTCGTCGTTGCGAGCGTTGTAGATCATGCCAGAGTGAAACAAGCGGTGTGTTAGATGCGCACTAGTCTGGAGAATACGTGAGCAACAAAAAGAGAGACGGGGGCGGTCAGGAACTACCAGGGGACGTCACCGGAGTTGAGACAGACGGCGGTGCTTGCTTGACGTTGAGGTTGCCGACGATAGAGAGCGCGCGCGGACGAGTGGGTGATACTGGCAGGTGCAGAGGGAGATGGGTAACTCACTCGCGGTGTCAGGAAGTCAAGGGGCGACGATGGTTGGCCAGAATTTGAGCCAAAACTCGTCGGAGCAGTGGGCGGTTCTGGGCCGATTCCGAGCAGCCTAGGGGCAGAGAGAGGAAGGCGACTAGGGAAAGGAGGGGAGGACGCAGGCGATTAAGTACGCGGGGTCGAGGGAGATAATTACTCACGCAATCAATCGAATTGATGCGAGGTTTAATCACCGGAAACAGCCGGCATAATTTGTTGAAGAAGGGGTCGCGGGGTGGAAACGACGACTGGCGTGTGGGGCCTGGCGTTCAGTGAGAGAGAGATGCCGGGGGTGGGGCCTAGTCGTCAGCGACTGCGCGGGTTAGCCCAGTGGTGCGAAACATTTTCTGCGGGGCAGAAGCTACTAGGCTAGATGGGCTGAGTGGGATGGGTTGGGTTAGATTAGTTAGTTTGCTTTTTTTCTCCCTTTCTCTTTTTATTTTTCTGATTGAATTTCTGGTTTGAATTCAAATCCTCAAATCAAATCTGTTTCAAATGAAATTTTCTCCAAACATTTTTTATTGAATCTTGCATCCTGGGGTGTGTAACACATCTATTCACACTCAAATTCAAATTGGGTTTGAAAAATGAAATTTGAACCATGCCTTAATTAAATGTTTATAGTTAGTATATGAATGGTTTATAATTCATAATTTGTTTTTGAAAACTTTGACCAAACCTTAGAAACATTGCTCAAGCCCAAGCTCAAATCCTTACTGATTAGAAATAAGTATTTTCCTTATTAGAAGGTAGCAATATGGCCCTTCCCTTGCTTACATAAAATAATAAGCATACAAATGCTTCTGTTTTTGTAAAACTTTGAAAATGATCATGAATGCATGGATGATATGCAAAGTTTGAAAACATGATTTTAGGGATGTTACACAAAGATCATGAATAACATGCATTAAAAAACGTTTGTTTGTTTCACATACAGAAAACATGGCATAATGGCATTCAGCTTGTCCCTCATAGAGTAGAAAATAGATGCATAGGACACCTTCAAAGTTCATAAGAGTGACTAGATACAAATAGCACAAGAACAATCAATATCAATAATATGCATCAATCAATAAGTTTTGGGACACTGCACATAGAACTAAGAATGGCAACTATGCTCTCTTAACTGGTTCCTAAAGGTAGAAGGTGGAGACTCAATATAATAGTGGAAGAAAGGCCCTTCATAGGGAAACAGGGATTTCAAGTTTCAAAAAGAGCTTCCAAAAATTATGGTACTTGTTAGCTTTCAGCCCTCATTGCCCCTATCATAAGCATCTTGAAGTGATTAAGGTTAAAGTGAACAAACTATGGAGGATATGCTTGACAAGTATAAGCTGGCAATCTCATGTCTCTTGAATACGAGGGCTGCACCTCATGCTACTCACTTTAGTCACCTGTAAGTTCTTGTCATAGTAAGTACATGTGTATCATAGAGAACCGCCAATGGGGTACCCCTTGCACATGGTACATGAGCTATCTCATAACCAAAATGACAAGGCAAGCAGACAATGAGCATCTCAGTGATCTTTTTATTTGCTATTTGCATAGGTTTTTATTGAGGATGCTTCACAGATTGCTCATTATGGTGATGCTACAAGTTTCCACCATGATTAGGCATGGCTTAGGCTAGCGGCCCAGGCGTTTCTCTAACACAAAATACATAACTCCATGGACTTACAAGCTCCCTCTTTATTTCACACCAGCGACATCCATAGAAAAAATAGCATGATATCAACTTTATACAAAGTACAAGTACAATGTTGAAAACGTTCCCCATGACAACATGGTTCTGTTAAGTCCAATGTATAAGTGCAAGCTTATATAACATAGATGACACAATGGTTCAAGTTTATTAGGGGCAAGGAATATAAAGTGTGCCATCAAGTTTGTGAGGGCTTTAATCACTAAGTTTTCACATAACAAAATACTTTTTAATTGGAAGATAGATGAAAACAAGAATATACTTGGAATGGTGTAACACAGCATGCATAGGAATTTATAGTGGACACATTGGAATAAATTTGTTTCTTGGGAATTGGAAGCATGAGTAGAGCTTACTCATACAAGTGGAGGCTAGCAAAAGACTGGGGGCAACCAACTAAGAGAGCAATAATGGCCATAATCATGCAGAGTGACAAAACATTACTAATCAAAGCATAGAGTGGTACTACAAGTCAAGGACTAAATGGTCATAGAGGCTATGGTGACTTGTTCATAGTCATAACATGGTGTGAGCATGTGCCAAGTCAACGCAAACAAAGCATCAAAGGAGAATACCATAATACTATGCTTTTGTATGCTAAAACAACGCATGATTCCTTCAAGGCACACTAAGCATTCCCAATTGTTTGGAACAAGTCATGCTATAGCAATAATCACTAATCATAAGGTCAAAACAACACCTAGCATGACATGCTAAAGTCTAAGTCACAGTCAATGCAAGCTCCTCTTGCACATTCAAGCAAGAACTTTCTACTCCTTTCCAACACCAATCGACTTATTTGAAACAACACAGCAAGAACGGGGGTCCAAACTACTTTATTGAAGCAACAACTAAGCAAACCAAATGAAAACTAAGACGCTCCAAGAACAACACAACAGTGCATGAAATAATAAAAACGAAGTGTCTAGAAAGACCTGAGCTTTTTATTGATGAAGAAGGGGAAGCCTTGGGCATCCCCAAGCTTTTACGCTTGTACCTCTTGGATATTTCTTGGGGTGACACCGGGGTGGAATCCCCAAGCTTGAGCTTTTGTCCATTCTTCATCTCATTACATTATTCTCTCTCTACGCCTGAAATTTTTCCATCACACAATCTTCATTAGCAACATTAGTGTATTCAAAAGATAATAGACCTTTGGGTTTAGCTTTAAAACAACAAAACTTTCACTAAAAACACAATCTACTATAGCAACTCCTTCAAAAATCTCAATTCCCCAAAAAGAACCCAAAAAGGAATCAATAAGAAGAAAATGCAAATAATTGGCAAAAATCTGTCAAAACAGACCAGCAGGTAGAAACCGATTTTTTCGACGACCTTATGTTGCTCAAATCAAAAAATGTTGAAAAAACGAAAGTTAGCTAACATACTGGGGGATTTATTCGGAAATGTTCATCTCAATCTGACTTATAGAGACTCCTCACGAATTTTTATGGTGGTGGACAGCAAGTCCCCAAATCTTACTTACCTCTCATTAGAGGTCATTCTTGGCACAAAAAGCAAACAAGAAGGATAAGGAGAGGTCATTACAGAAGTAATAACTTTCAAGAATCAAGGAAACTCTTGGGTTATCTCCCAACAAGTACTTTTCTTTAACGCCTTTAAGTTAGGCATGATAATTTGAGAAGATGCTCACATAAGAAATATGAATTGAAGCAAAAGAGAGCATCAAGGAGAAAATATGAAACACATTTAAGTCTAACCCACTTCCTATGCATAGGAATCTTGTAAGAAAACAAGTCATGAAAGCACAAAGCAACAAGTATAGGAAAGCAAAACAAGTGCAACTTCAAGATTTTCAACATAAAGAGGGGAAACTTAATATTGTTGAGATACATAAGACCATGTTTCCCTCTCTCATAATAACTTTCAGTAGCATCATGAATAAAATTAACAATATAACTATCACATAAAACATTCTTATCATGAGACACATGCATAAAATGATTATTACTCTCCACATAAGTAGGGGGAGAAAATTTGACAAAATAGCTATCATTATTATTCTCATCACCATAATAATCAAATATAGGAGGCATATTGTAATCACAATTAATTTTCTCCTCAATAGTAGGTGGACTGAAAATATAATAATAATCATTGTATTCATCATAAATTGGAGGTAAAGTATCATCATAGGCAATAGAATTTTAGAATTGGTACCAAAGAGATTTTCAATATCAAAAGTAGTGTGCTTCTCCCAATCATGATCACTACTATAGGTAATAGGCATAGGAACATCATCACAAGTCTTACCCATAAAAGAATCCACAGGAGCATAACATTCATCCTCCTCTTTTTCATCTAATGAGCTTCCTATTTCAGCAATTTCTTCTTCCATAGGCTCCTGCAAGGCATTAGTCTCTTCCGTTTGTGGAAAGCACCTATTAAAATATTCAAGAATAAGCCATTTTCTTCCTTGTAATTATCAAAGAAAAATTTAAGTATCCCATAAACCTCATACTCATAAGGTGCATCATCAGTATTTTCAAGCAAACTGGCAAGTTCAAATGCACCCTTGAAAGCAATAAATTCTTCAATTTGTTCCATATCAGAAAGGTCATAATTTCCTTTAACATAAGAGTATATGGTAACATTGCCATTATACTCACATTGAAAAGGTAGGTGTTTATACCTCCTACAGCAATAGGCTTTATCAAAGCAATAAGTAACATTATAAGTAGAGCACACCTCTCTAGCAATAGTATTCAATTTATCAATTTGTTCCCATAAGTGTTTCCCTTTTTGTGACAAACGGTGTTCCTTATAATAGTATTGTTGTTCTTCCGTGAACCCACCTTGCCAATAGTAACTAGTTTCAAAGAAACCATCCATTGATAGAAAGCATGACAAAGCAAGGCAATAACAGACCAGCAACTAGATTAGGAACTAATTTTTTTGTGTTTTTGATAGAAGAAAGCAAACCAAACTAAACTAATTTTTTTTGAGTTTTTGATAAAAAGAGGCAAACAAAACCAAGAAAAAGAAACTAAGCAAACTAAAAACAAAGTAAAGAGAAAGGTTGAGGAGGACTCCCCTTGTGAAGACGTCCTTAGCCTCCCCGGCAACGGCACCAGAAATGCTTGTTGGCGCTTTGAGAACGTGGGAGCGCTTCGTCGAGAAACCCCAAGAGCAAGGTGTGATGCAGCACAGCAGCAAGTCTCCCCCCAGTAAGAAACCGAGGTTATCGAACCAGTAGGAGGAAGGAAACGTCTGAAAGGTGTTGCAAGCAACGTGGAAACCTACACAACACAAACTCAAGACTTTGCCCCAATGAACAGTGAGGTTGCCAATCTCACTGGTTGCTGTAACAAAGGATTAACTGTATGGTGTGGAAGGTGATGATGGTTTGGAGCAAGTAAACAGTAATAGTGGAAGATGTATCAATGGTAAAGATTGGACTGGGGTCCATAGTTCACTAGAGGTGCTCTCCTTAGATAAACAAACATGGCATGATGTAGAGGTCCCAACCTGATAAGGTAGAGATCCCTGTGTTTACAATGCTAGTCCCTGGATCAATAGCTAGCATCCACACTTTAGGATGTGATATCAAGAAATAATGGTCATAATACAACTTTATAACCAGGAATAAAATAATTCATTACATCTTACATAGCTCATTTGACTATCTCATTACAATGCAGCAGAAATAACTATATATCATGGAGTCCTTCATCTTTAAAGTGCCACAGGCAATCATGTTGGTTGTAGACTTGTAATCCTATTCAAAACATTTCACTAACATCAAACAAACCTGCAACATAATAAGTTAGAACCACAAGGGTCAATACATTTGAATTGTATTGGCAAGTGATACTACGGTAGAATAGTGGTATTGTTAGACCCCTCCTTTATAAAGGAAAGGATCCCTGTGATTGCAATGCTAGTCCCTGGATCAATGCTAGCATCCACAGTTTAAGATGAAGTACACAGATACAAAGGTCGTTTATTACATTCATTCCAGAGATAAAACATAGTATTTTACAACTCAGGGCCATAGGCCTAATACAAGAGTTTAAGGAATAAGTAAATAAACATAAGTCTTCATCTTCATGTGCCACAGGCAAGCATGTTGAGTGTAGACTCATGACTCCTATTCATCATCGGAGTAACCTGCAACATCACAAGTTACAGCCACAGAGGGTCAATACTTTGGAATAGTATTGGCAAGTGATACCTTAGTTTATTTTAAGTGGACTATATTACTATATGCATTTTGGCTAAGTGTAGCTTGGCTTGCTTTGCTTGAAAATAGGTTTTTCCTATTAGTTGAAATCACTAAGTTTTTCTTTGTCCAAAACATTCCCAAGGAACCACCAATAGACATTGAGGTCCTTCACCCTTGTTCACCCACAAATTTTACTTAGAAATTGGAGTGATGAGATTCTTGTAGCTTCCATGTCTTGATGCTCAAATTGTCCATTGCCTTGGACTAGGCTAAGTACTTAGGTTTTCCATCTGCAGAGGTTGTGCACTTTCCCCACCAGACTTGGTTTCCCAAGACAGGACCTTTCAGAAGCCTTTCCTTAGTCAAATGGACGCGTTCCAACCTATCATCCCAATTACCACCAACTGTCCATATGACTAAGTTCTAGCAACCTATATGATCAAGGCAGAGCCCATATTGCCAAGTGGTTGCACTGTAAGCTTTCTCAACACTTGGCCTCCAAATACCTTTGTGTCTGGGTGGCATACCACAAGTGAGATACACAACTCAAGTCCATGGCCTTGTGTAACCACTCAACATAACCCAATCCTTCCATTCCACCCAGGTGGTTCATTTGACTTAGTTGTTTTATTAGGAAAGCATAAGTCTCATGACTTAGAAATATTTTCATTATAGTAAGTATAGATTTTCACCAACCCTTGTTTGCTAAATAGCTAGGCTAAGCATGGTAAGATAACTTAACTTAGGAAAATTCCTTAGAAATTCTACAATTCTACACTACTTAGGATTTCCCAACTTAGCATTAGGCAAAAATAGTATGCAAGACTTAGCAAAATATCTAATGCTAGTACAAAACATAGGATAGAAATATTCATGAAAATATCACTTGCCTTGGTAGTGGGGAGAGTAGCACTCTTCACAATCACAATCACTAGCAAAATCTACACAAAAATTATAGCATACAATTACACACAATTATATACAACCAAAATTAATATGTATGCATGCATGCAAGAATTTACTAAGTGGTGATTTTGAAAACTCTACCAAGCATGCACATGTTTACAGAAACTTAACAAGTCACAAGTTTGCCAACTAAACTTATTTGGAACTAATACAATTTACCAAAATAAATCTATATTTAAAATAGCCTTAAACATGTTTCTACAAATAAAGTCATGTTAACTGTTACTATTTGTTAAACACATTCGATATTCAGAAAGGTCTTGTTTCACTGAATCCAACGATATAAAGTTTGCAAAATTCCAACGTGGCAATCAAAAGTTATAAGCATTTGAAATTTGGATCAAAATCTGATTTTTAATCTATTTTTATTTCTAACACTTGCCACGCGTCGCGTCCCTATTGGTGCGTACCGCTTTGGTTGGATCGGGTCCTGCGGACCGCACGATCTAAGTGGGATCTGGCGGCTCAGATGCGCGCCTACCCCTTCATTTAAAATTCTATCCTAGCCCTACGATACAGATCCAACGGCCTAAATCACCAAGCCAAAATCTGGTGGCGCTTAGCGGCTGTGCGCGGCGGCGACGACCAGACGGTGGCGGCGCCGGCGATACAGGTCACTAGGAGGATAGGGAAGGTACTCACTGAGACCGCAAGGACGTGGGGATGCTCAACTTGTGGATAGCTCGGCAAGGGGCGCTCAGGGTTACGGTGGATTCCTCGCCGGAGTTGGATCTGGCAACGGTGGCTCTGCTTGAGGTCGAAGGCGACGTTGTAGATCACTAGGAGGCAAACGGAGGATGTGGTCAGATGCAGAAGACCACGGCGAAGATGCGTGCGTGAAAAACAGGGTTCGGGAAGGTCTGGACTTACCGCTGGAGCTCGCCGGAGTTGAAGCTGGAGACGGTGGCGGTCAGTCGTTTGCGTAGCCGACGTTCTGGGTCACCCGCGGGTAAACCAGGAGTGTCAGGAGATGCGTGGGATCAAGTGGAGTCTTTTTGTGTGAAGCAGAGGCAGAGGGGTGGTCGGAGGTGGCCGGAATTGCTGCGGCAGCTCGTCGGAGGCGTCGGGGTTGCAGAGAGAAATGTGCGCAGCCTGGGGGTGTTCTGTGCTTGGGGTTTGGGGGAGAAGAGAGAGGGGGCAGATTGGGTTTATGTAGCCTGCTCGCGAGCGATAATCACTCGTGCCTTAACGCGAATTTAAGATGCGTAATCAACAGGAAACGGCCGCGTCAATTTTGGGGACGAACAGGTCGTGGGGGGTGGAGACGACGATGCTCGGGTGGGCCGCGGTTGTCAGCGAGAGAGGGGAGTGGAAGCGGGTCCCTTCTGTCAGTGAGTTGGTGGGTGCAAGAGTGGGTAAAGAAAACGATTCGCGGGGTGTGCACTACTGGGCTAGTCTGGGCCGTGTTGGGCTGGGTCGGCTAGATTGGCTGGTTTGGTTATTTTTTTCTTCTTAATTCCTTTTCTTTTTCAGATTGAATTTTTAGAAATGGTTTTTAAACATAAATTCAAATCTGTTTGAATCCAAAGCTTTACAGGACTTTTGTAAAATAAAACTTGCTCTTAAATGAGTGTCAAACACATCTGAGCTTTTCAGAACACTTGGGTCCTTTTGAAAATAATTTAAACTATGTCTTTATGAGAGGTGACAATAGGCATAGAATTTGTTTTAATTCATATTTTTCTTTTGATATTTTGTTCAAGCTTTTGAGACCACTTAAGTTTGAATTCAAGACATTCTGAATGAATAACAGCATCTATCCCAAAAGCATGTAGCACAAAGGCTAGGGTTTTCATACATAAAATAATGAACCATAAATGCTCCTGTTTCTGAAATGATTTTGAGAAAACCCTAAATGATGTTGAATGCAAGGATGATATGAATGAGTTTGGAATATGAATTTAGGGATGTTACAAATCTAACCCCCTTAAGATGAATCTCGCCCTCGAGATTCGGATTGGCTAGCAAATAGGTGAGGGTGGTCTTTCCGAAGATCATCTTCTCTTTCCCATGTTGCTTCCTCTTCGGAGTGATGATTCCATTGTACCTTGCAAAACTTGATAGTTTTTGTCCTTGTAACTCTTTCTGCGGTCTCAAGAATCTTGACAGGCTTTTCCTCATAGGTGAGATCACTTTCTAGCTGGACTTCTTCCAATGGTATGGTATCCTTCAGAGAAGATTCTTCCATTTCTGGGTGACATTTCTTAAGCTGACTCACATGAAACACATTATGGACAGCTGACAGAGACTCTGGCAATTCAACTTCATATGCAACCTCTCCCTTGCGACTTAGAATCTTGAATGGCCCAACATATCTTGGTGCCAACTTTCCTTTGACTCCAAATCTTTTCACTCCACGAAGTGGTGATACTCTAAGATAGGCTCTATCTCCAACTTCGTAGGTGACTTCTCTACGCTCAGAATCCGCGTAGCTTTTCTGTCGGGACTGTGCTATCTTCAACCTGTCCTTAACCAACTTGACTTTCTCTTCGGCGTCCTTGATAAGATCAGGTCCAAACAAACTCCTTTCTCCCACTCCATTCCATAGCAATGGGGTGGTACACTTCCTTCCGTAGAGAAATTCAAATGGTGCCATCCCAATACTAGATTGATAGCTGTTGTTATAAGAAAATTCTGCGTACGGCAGACTTTCATCCCAACTTGCTCCATAGTCCAAAGCACATGCTCGTAACATGTCTTCAAGAATTTGGTTAGTCCTTTTTGTTTGTCCATCAGTTTGAGGATGAAAAGCAGTGCTGAATTCCAATCTTGTTCCCAAAGATTCATGGAGCTGTCTCCAAAAGTGAGAAGTAAACTGAGTTCCTCTATCTGACACAATACTCTTAGGCACACCATGAAGGCATACAATCCTGCTCATGTAGATTTTAGCTAACTTGGCACTTGTATAGGTTCTCTTCACGGGTATAAAATGAGCCACTTTAGTTAGGCGATCCACTACTACCCATATAGAATCATACCCTGACCTGGTCCTTGGTAATCCGGTAATGAAATCCATGCCAATATTTTCCCACTTCCATTTAGGAATAGGTAGTGGTTGAAGCAAACCCGCTGGTTTCTGATGCTCCGCTTTTACTCTGCTACATACATCACACAAAGCAATGTGTTCGGCAATGTCCCTTTTGAGATTGTTCCACCAAAATCTTTCTTTCATGTCCATGTACATCTTGGTGTTTCCCGGGTGAATAGAATACGGAGAGTTGTGGGCTTCCTGTAAAATCAGTTTCCGCAACTCCGGGTCTTGTGGAACACATATACGTTTCCCGTGCCATAAAATACCTTGTTCGTCTATATGGAAACTCTTAGCTTTCCCTAGACTTATATTTTCCTTAATATTTTCAATTTCCTTATCAGCCTTCTGAGTTTCTCGGATCTTGTCCAATAAAGTGGGTTGAACATCTAAGGACATGAGATGTCCTTCAGGCACAATCTCCAATCTGAGTTCTTTGAATTGCTTACACAAGTCATCTGGCAATTCTCCTTTGGTAAGGCCATTTACAAACGTCTTACGACTTAGAGCATCTGCTACTACATTCGCTTTACCGGGGTGGTATTGCAAACTTAAGTCGTAATCTTTGATAAGTTCTAGCCATCTCCTTTGTCTCATGTTGATTTCCTTCTGGGTGAATATATACTTCAAACTCTTATGATCGGTGAATACTTCACAACGCTTTCCCAAAAGGTAATGTCTCCATGTTTTGAGTGCATGGACGACACAAGCCAACTCCAAATCATGAGTAGAATAGTTTACTTCATGAGTTTTGAGTTGTCTCGAAGCATAGGCTACGACTTTACCGTCTTGCATAAGTACGGCGCCCAAACCTTGATGAGACGCATCACAATATACTTGGAAATCCTTTTCCAAATCTGGCAGACATAGAATTGGTGCTGTTACAAGTCTCTTCTTCAATTCTTGGAAGCTGACTTCACAACCTTCAGACCAAGCAAATTTCTTGTCCTTCTTTAACAATTCTGTCATTGGCTTAGCAACCTTCGAGAAATTTTCAATGAACCTTCTGTAGTAACCTGCTAAGCCGAGGAAACTACGAACTTCTTTCACATTCTTGGGAGATTCACATTCTGTCACAGCTGAAACTTTGGCAGGATCCACTGCCACACCATCCTTTGTCATAACATGACCAAGAAAACCAACTTCCTCTAACCAAAACTCACACTTGCTGAATTTGGCATAAAGTTTATGTTCCCTCAGTTTCTCAAGTATCAAGCGTAAGTGTCTTTCATGTTCTTCCTTGCTCTTGGAGTAGACCAAGATGTCATCGATGAAAACGACCACAAACTTGTCAAGAAATTCCATGAACACCTTGTTAATCATATTCATGAAGTATGCTGGTGCGTTGGTTAAACCAAAAGGCATCACAGTGTACTCATACAATCCATATCTTGTGGTGAATGCGGTCTTAGGTATGTCTTGCTCTCTTATCTTGAGTTGAAAATAACCTGACCGGAGATCAATCTTTGAGAACACACATGCTCCTTCTAGTTGATCAAACAAATCATTAATTCTTGGCAAAGGATATTTGTTCTTGATGGTTACCTCGTTGAGAGAACGGTAGTCAATGCATAATCTTTGTGTTCTATCCTTCTTCTCCACGAACAATACTGGGGCTCCCCAAGATGAAGAACTTGGTTGAATAAACCCTTTCTGCAACTGTTCTCCTAGTTGCTTCTTGAGCTCTTTCAGTTCATCAACTGACATTTTGTATGGTCTTTTTGCTATTGGTCCAGAACCTGGTACCAAATCTATCAGAAACTCCACATCTCTATCCGGTGGCATTCCTGGTAATTCTTCCGGAAACACATCCGGATACTCACACACAATTGGTACACTATCCATACTAACCCCCTTAAGAGAATTCAACTTACTTCCTTTGGATTCAAAGTTAGATCTGAATTTTATTCTTTTTCCTTCTGGGGTTGTGAGTATAACCGTACGATTGGCACAATCTAATACTCCCTCATACTTAGCCATCCAATCCATTCCCAAAATCACATCCAATCCTTGGGAATTCAGGATTATTAGGTTCACTGGAAACTTATGTTTTCCAAACTCTATGACTAAGTCATGACATCCTGAGTTTACTATCATTTCTCCACCCGGAGAACTTACTCTTATAGGACACCCAATGGTTTCTACCGGTAGTTCATTTCTTTCAACAAATGCCTTTGATATGAATGAATGAGATGCACCGGTATCAAAGAGTACAAATGCTGAAATTCAAATTGAGTCTGAACTTACCAGCAACAGCATCAGGCTCCTCATAGACCTCCTCCACATTGATGTGGTTAACCTGTCCTTTCTGAAAAGGATTTGGCTTGTTAGGTCCTTCAACTTTCTTCTCAGGGCACTCATTAGCATAATTCCCTAGCTTCTTGCATTTGAAGCACTCAACCTGACTGATGTCCTTTTTAGGCTGGCTTCCACTTCCACTTCCACTGTGGTGGCTCTTATGTCCACTCTTGTGGTTCTTGTACTTATCATTTTCATGACTGCGATGATGCTTGTTGTCATGACGGTTGTGGTTGTGGTGCTTGTTGAATTTCCCATGCTTATGGGATCCCGAGCTACCACTGTCATCATAGTGAGATCGTTTGTGAGACGATCCTGAGCTGTGCTTGTCGGAGTGTTTCCTCTTCCTACTCTCGACTTGCTTCATTTTACTCTCCAAAATTGCAGCCTTGTCACACAAAGACTGATAAGTTGGAACATATGCCACAGACAGCTGTAGATTCAGCTCATCATTCAAGCCCTCCAGAAACTTTTCCTTTCTTTTGGCATCTGTGTCAACTTCATCCGGTGCATAGCGCGCCAGATTGTTGAACTCTTCTATGTATTCTGCCACGCTGCGGTGGCGCTGCTTCAGGTTGTGAAACTCTTTCTTTTTCAGGTTCATCATTCCAGATGAGATATGAGCAGTGCGAAAGCCATCTTCAAAGATAGCCCAAGTCACCTCATCAATAGGAGTGGTGATTTGGAAGTTGTCCCACCATGTGGCGGCTGGTCCTTCCAACAGATGTGCTGCGAACCTGACTTTTTCAGCATCCGTGCAGCCCACGGTCACTAAATCTTTGTTCACGGAACGTAGCCAGTCATTGGCCACCATGGATCAGTCGTCCCCGAAAACTTTGCTGGCGTCAAACGCAGAAATCTGGTGACAATATCAAAACCCGGAGGGTTGTTGTTGTTGTTGTTATTGTTGTTGTTGTTATTGGGTTTGTTGTTGTTGTTTTTATTCTGGTTTTGAATGAATGTTGTCATCATTTGCATAAGCTGTGTTTGCGCATTCATCATTTGTTGCATTTCCGGGGTGATGTTGTTGGGGTTGGGGTTTGCGCGACGGGGAGGCATCTGTGGTTTGTTCAAATAGATAAGAATGAGATACCCCTAGATGTTTTATGCACAATACATCACAAGAAATTCACATAGCATGCAATTCAAGAACAAAAGTTCAACAACCAGATAATAAGTTCATGAAATAAAACACACAAGTGGCAAGCCATCCACATGTTGGATGGTCCAATAACAAGTTCACAAATACGAGTACGAATATGAAAGATAAACGAGTAGTCAAGTCTACTCATCAGCATCAATCTCCTCCTCGACGAAGGTAAGACCTGCGTTCTCCATCGCGGTCTTCACTACTAGGAAAATGGTCGTCTGTGGCGCACCTAAAAGGACCATCCGTGGCGCACCTGTAGTGCGCCATGGGCCTTGCGCTACGGCTATCTCTCATCCGTGGCGCACTGCGTAGTGCGCCACGGTTGTGTAGAGATAGGCGTAGCGCACCTACTAGTGCGCCACAGAAGTTTCGCATGGTGCGCTACCCCTTGGATCTTCTGTGGCGCACTACCTAGTGCGCCACTAATCATCCATGGTGCGCTTTAGGTGTAGTGCGCCACAGAAGGTAGACCATGTGCGCCACAGATGTATTTTTTGTTTTTTTTTAATTTCCAAGCCAGATTATATGCAATACAGATTATATACAATATTACAGCAGATATACACACACAGATACAAGATATACAATTATATATATAAATACTCAATATGAAAAACAAGATTGAAACAAATACATATAGATAAGTCTCATACATGAATACATAGTCCAAGTTACATTGTTTTGATCATGTTACAAAGTAGTAGTTGGTGACATGCGAATACATGTGTCGATCGAACAAGTTAGAGCTCGGAAGCTCGCCTAGACATCTAAACTAGCTAGCTAGACACAAACGCGGGATAAATAACCAAAGAAGATAAGCATGATCACCGCCGCGACGAAGGTGTAGGTCTTCATCCGGTTCCTTGTCCTAACTCCCGCTAGATAGCGCGTGTATCTATCTTCCGCCTCCGCCATAGTATTGTACCCTTTGTAGCTATTGCCGCTGAAACGGTGCACCTGTCTCCGGCAGTCTTCCCAATCATCGTAGACTCCGGGAACCCGTCCCTTGTACACGACGTACCACGTCATCTACAAGTTGACAATAATAACTAACCGGTGATTGAAAAAACATGTATAATTAAAGTCGCATATGAAGATACACTTATAGAAAGTACTCTTAAATCAAAAAGAGCAAACTCAAAAAGCATGCCTCATATATAACTAGGTTGTTGGACACAGGAATATGATTATGACGGGACTGTTAGCCAAGTAGAATGCACAATTCCTGGACTTGTGCATATCACAAGGCTAACAATCCCGTCATAGCACATTCACATATATATTGTGCCACGACATTTCAATCATCGGCATATTCTCGAAAAAGACAAAAATAACTCGAAAAGCATGCCTCATATATATACATAGGTCGTTGGACACAGGAATATGCTACGACGGAACCGTACGCCAAGTAGGATGCACAACACCTGGACCTATGCATAGCACAAGGCGTACGATCCCATCGTAGCACATTCACATATATATTGTGCCACGACATTTCAATCATCGGCATATTCTCGAAAAAGACAAAAATAACTCAAAAAGCATGCCTCATATATAACTAGCTAGGTCGTTGGACACAGGAATTGCTTATGACGGGACTGTCAGCCAAGTAGGATGCACAATTCCTGGACTTGTGCATATCACAAGGCTGACAATCCCGTCATAGCACATTCACATATATATTGTGCCACGACATTTAAATCATCGGCATATTCTCGAAAAAGACAAAAATAACTCACACTTGTCGTCCGAGAACCAAAGAGTAAGCAAAAAAACCAAAGAGTAAGCAAAAAAACCAAGCATTGATTGATATATAATAATAATAAGCAAAATAAGTAAGCGGTGATTCATAAACCTAATAAGATAAGTACACTTGTCGTCCACACACACACAAAGGTCATCTATAGTTTGCAACTACAACTAGGCCAACATCAAGCCTTCTGGCTCGGCTTAGGGAACGGGAGGACGCCCTGCCTCGTCATGAACTTCCTATAGTCACCCTGCATCTCTAGGCGATCTTCTATGTCACGGTTATTCGGGATATTTCCTCCGTAGAAGATCCCCCCCGAAGTCATGACATCACGAAAGATGATTGCCCCAAACTGCTGCTGGATGCGATACATCTCTTGTCTAATATCCGAATCATTCATCTTGGCCTTTGCTTCGGCCCACTGTTTGAGATGATCTGGCAGCGTAGAATTCTGCTGGTCAAGTAGGAACGCCCTCATGGGATGGAGTGCGTAGTAGGCTTCCTTCTTACTGTTTTCCGGCTGCTTCACGCAGGGGAACTCTGTTACGTGGTTGAAGACGTGCCTGCCGAACTTGACCTTCTTACGCACGAAGCTGGTGCCTTCCGTCGAGGCAAAGCCAGTGAGAGCATCATCCAGAACTTCCTTGATCTTGTCGTAGTTTTTCTTCTTTTCTAGACTCCCTGAGTCGAAATACGTGGCGTGGGAATGCTTCGGCGATAAGGAGATGAGCGTGCAGTGTTCATCTCTGCGCAAAAAATTCAAATGGAATGTGTTGAAAAAAGAATGATGATGATCTAATAAAGCCAATCGACGGTGGCGACTGAATAACGACTTACACGGGAAAGTAAGGCACGAGAATGTATTCCTTTGTCTTGTTCGCCACGAGGATTCTTTTTAGGTACGAGGCCACGATACGTCGTTCGGCGGAGGAACCCAAGCAGCCGTCACGCATGTAGTAGGGGTCCACTATAGCGATGCCCGGTGTGTTCTCTCTAATGATCTGCGTGGCCAGGCTGAGAGAAAAGAGACGGACCATGGTATAGTGCAGCGGGTATAGGTGGAACATATTGAAGATGTCCTCGAACCGCAGGAAGAACAGATCCGCGGGGGCAGTGTCGACGAAGCCCAAGCCTGGTGGCACCTTAACCACGAATACCGGGTGCGAGGGATCTTTCTCCGATAGAAGGCGTCTCTCTATCGTCAGCACGCCGTCATGCACACTCTGCAGTTCCGAACTGGCGAGCTTCCGCAAATTCTTAGGTAGCATGGGCTCACCCGCCACATGAATCCTCCACATAATACCCTCGGGTCTTGGTGGCCCGTCCCGAAACCTGATCGGATTCGCAGTTGTTGACGCCACCGGCTGGCTCGAGCTGCTAGATTTTCTTTTCCTGCCCTTTTTTCCTTTTGGAGAGCGGGCAGGCACCGCAATCTGAGCACCGGCCGCCCTATGTAGTGTGTCAGGGCTTAGAATAAAGGGTCGGTTTGTTGTATCAGCTGGCTCTGTAAAGGCGCAAGCTGGAGGCGTCTCCTGAGAACCAAACAGACGCTTGGTGATAGTGGCTTTCTCTGTGGGGCCACCAGCTAGGTCTTCTTCGTTGCCAAACTGAGTGCTGAAGAAGTGATCATTCCAGTCTTCGAAGTCCTCGGCCGGATCCTGCGCCATGTGCATATCATCAACATGATCATCTGACCCACCGCGTGGAGGTGACGGCGAGGGCGGTAAGGGGGCCTTGCCACCGCTTGTCGCTGGCACGACAGGCGGTGCTATTGTCTGTGGCGTGATGGCCCCCGCCGTCCCCAAACGGATCATGCTCTTTGGCCATAGCATGAACAAGCCGAAGCAACTTCTGAGGACAGACGACTCTTCTTCATCCGCTCCTGGGGGTTGAATGGGAGGTTCCAGGTCGTCGCAGCCCCTTAGCACCCGACTAATTTTAACCCTGTGCACGCTATCTGGCATCGGCTTTTAGTGGAACGTGCGCTGCAAGGGTTGAACGATGGTACCCTTGAAAACATCCCTCAGCTCGTTGTTCACGTAGCATAAGAGAGTGCAAGGAACATCCGTCTGCGGAAAACATGTACGGCGTCGTCAGAGCGAGATGCCACAAGAGTAATATATAGATGGCATGAAAGGCGGTAATTAAAGCAATTTGTTTACCGTGTTGGCGTCGAGATCGGCTAATGTCGACGCACCGCATACGGCGACGGGCGTGCAAGAGACGGAAGGGCTGCTTGATGGCGCGGTGCTGGCCGCCGGTGTATTCTCCCTACCGACGGGTGCTTGGAGCTCCGGTGCCGCCGCGACGATGGCAGGGGGGCACCAACATGTACTCCGGCGCCGCGGTGATGGCAGGGGGAGTCACCAACACTTGCGGCGCCGCGGTGCTAGCGGGCGGAGTCACGAACACGTAGTTCGCCTGATTCGTCGGCGCCGCGTTGTTCGAGTGGCTGCTTACCATGCTTGGAGTGGGGCACGGCCCTACTCGACAACCCGCACTCCAGTTCGCTATTGACTCCACCAAGGTAGGCAGGAAGGACGTAAGGGTGATTGCCAGGTTGTCTTGGACGATCTGCGGGATCCGCGCCACTTGTGCCTTAAGTTCTTGAACCTCTCGGTTTTCCTCCTCGCTCCTTCCCGACGGCGCCACATGCGTCCTCGGAGGTGGACCAAAATGATCCACCCAATTCTTACCCCCGAGGCCGGCCAGACGGCCAGCCAACGACGGCTTCTTCGTAACCGGCTCTATTTTCTTGGCCCGGTTCATCGCCCTGTTAAAAGGGTTATCCCACCGGGTGGCCGCCGTCGACCCCTGGGATGAGGAACCCTGGGATCCATGACTAGCAACAATTTCCTCCTCCTGCAGAAGAAGTAACGGTGAATCATTTAGGTCATCGATTAGATTGCAATCGTGTTGATCACCGGTAATTAGATTATACTTACCACAAGTTCCTCGAATTCCTTCACCGCAGGATCCGTGGTGAGTTGTTTGGTTTTTGGGTCCACATGGTAACGGGCCCTGATGAAGTTTCGAACCTGCCCGGGTTCGAATTTAGCAAAGGGGTTTTCTATCCCCTTGGATATATACTCTTCGTCCTCCTTATTCCATTTGGCCTCCGCGGTTCTGTATCCACCAGATCCGAGATGGTGATGACCTATATTCATCGCCTGCAGCACCTTTCCCCGATTACTATTGGCCAGGGCTCTTTCGGATTCACACCTCTCCTTGAACTCCCGGAACTGATCTTCGGTGATCTGCGGGTCAATCTTCTGGATCTCCTCGAGACTTTTGCCTTCTTTATAGATCTTCTTCTTTATCCGGGTTCTCCAGCTGGCCAGGGCGGTGCTCATCTTTGTGAGGGCGGATTTGTTTACTTTGTTCCCATGATAATTTGTGTTCTGATACTTAGCGGGGAACTTGTATCTGGCGTGCAGCTTCTCGAAGAGGAGTGTGCGCAAGTGGCCATTATCTTTATGCCGGAGATTCTCGGTGTTGATCGAGATGGTTGTCCGGGTGATCGCCGCCACTTGCCCACCGTACCCTTTGACGACAAGGGCGGGCTCCAAAGGAACCCCTGTTGGGCTCACTTCGGTAATTTCCTCCCTGACCGTGCCGACCGTGTTCGGGCGCCGGTCCTTCGGCTTCTTCTTCTTAGGAGGGTTGCTACCACTCCCTGTGCCCTCGCCGCCATCAGTGGTTTCATCGTCCGCCGTTCCTTCGGCTTCTTCCTCCGCGTCTTCCATCTCATCATACTCGCTCTCCGAAGGATGGTATTCTTCATCGTTTTCTAGCCGCTGCGCCGCCTCCCAGAATGTCAATTGTTTATTCGGAGGTCTGAGTTCTCCTTCAGCGCTGATGCGCTTAGAACATCCAGCCTCGTCGTTGTCACACATCTTTGCACTAATAAAAAACAAATAATTGGTTAAATGCACGGAAAAATCCGGCATGACCTTTGCTAATTTTCTTAAACTAGGAGTGCCCGATTTCTGCCGAAACGGAAGTTAATCAACATTCCGGCAAAAATCGGGACTCATTTCATACAAGAACCTGCATACACACATAATAAAGTTCTTCATATACAAGCACAAGCACAATTTCAAGTGCTACAATTATATCACCACAGATTATATCAACTGTCATTGACAACAAGTATGACAGCAAGTATATGACAGCAAGTATGACAACAAATATGACAACAAGTATATGATAGCATCCAGTCCATTCTAATTTTATTAATAAGAAAATACTGCAGGCCATTCTATTAAGTAAAAAATGTACAAAAGCTATCTTAGTCAAATAAAAGCTGAAACAATGGATGCACATAGGAGAAGTTTATATTACTGAGCACTAGTTGGTTTAACTATCAATTTATTTCTGCAATCAGAGCATAGCTAGATATGAACATTACTAGAATCCTAGATAAAATTAGAGCTACTGTCCAAGCTTGGCAATCAGAGCTACTGTCCAAGCTACTGTCCAGCTAGATATGAACATTTCTGCAATCAGAGCTACTGTCCAAGCTTGGCAAGAAAATTGTATAAGTCAATCAGAACAAGCCTGAAACAATTCAATGTTTCTAAGCAGTTCAGATGCTAATCAAGATTGACATCTAGCTACACGATAACTAAACAAACAAATCACAATTAACTAAACATCATTATATTCCAGATTGGCAACATTGATTAACTACAAAACCCTATTGACTTGATCAACATGGTATCTCCTGGAGCACAACACTGAAACATTAAGTAAATCTCAACAGAAAAAAACTTACTGATTAGCATCCCAAAATTTTACAAAACACCAAACATGTTTGTCTAAATAGGCCGCAGATGCTACACAGATGCCATTATAAGCTAGACTAGAAGATGTAGACAAATATGAAAATTTTAATCTGCGTGTAGGCTTGGAATCCGACGAACAAAGCGAATCTAGAACAACCTGTGAACCTAGGACCGGCGTCAATCGCGTCAATCCCGGCGATTGGTTCAGAGGCAGACCCCCATCGGGGAGATAGAGGGGGAGAGAGGGAGAGAGGGAGAGACAGGGGAGGGAGAGAGGGAGAGACAGGGGAGGGGCTACCTATGACGGGCGGACGACGGGCGAAGGACGACGGGCGGCGGCGCGATCCTCCTCCTCCACAAGCGGCGGGCCTACTCCTCCTCCACGGAGCCTCCTCCTCCACAAGCGTGGGCCTCCTCCTCCTCGAGAGCGCAGCGCGGTGGCGGGCCTCCTCCTCCTCCTCGAGAGCACAGTGCAGCGCGGTGGTGGCGATCTGTGGCGGTGGCGATCTGTGTGCGTGTGGTGTCTGTCAGATGCAGCGGCGCGGCTTCGCGGTGTGCGTGTGGTGTCTGTGAGATGGAGCG
Source organism: Avena atlantica (assembly GCA_910589765.1). Taxonomy (NCBI): domain Eukaryota; kingdom Viridiplantae; phylum Streptophyta; class Magnoliopsida; order Poales; family Poaceae; genus Avena; species Avena atlantica. The sequence goes on along the minus strand of OU342735.1, from coordinate 441,185,300 downwards.
GTTGACTAGCGTCCAACACACATAGGCGTAGCGCACCCTGGCCAAGTGCGCTACGGATAACCGTAGCGCACTTGGCCAGGGTGCGCTACGCCTATGTGTGTTGGACTACCAGATAAGAGGGCGGCCATCCCTTCTGTTAGCACTAGTACTGTCATAGCCCACTGGTTCTGCCCCTTAGCTCTATTCTAAACTATGAGCACCCAGGTTTGAATCCTGGTGCTCCACTTTTTTATTTTTATTTGAAAAATACTTTTAAATGTTCCAAAAAATGTCCAAAAGTGGTGATTTATGCCATACAAGTTTTGTTTTGTTTTTAAAATACTTTTAAATATTCCAAAAATGCCAAAAAGTAGTGATATATGTCATAAAAGTGTTACAAATATGATTCAAAGTATAACTAAATTTCATAATAATTTGTCCATGAATATTACAATCTTTTTCGACCACGCGTTTACAATATTTTTTGAGCTAGCGTTTTACAATCTTTTTTCCCTTCTTTGTCGCGGTTGAATAATTTAGCCCCGGCACTTTAATGTTTCTTCTTTCGAACGGGCTACCTTTTTTGGGTAGGGTTGTCCTTTTTCTTCTTGTGATGTATGTTGCTGCATCGTAGTCGTCGTCATCTTCAATCTTTGGATCGCCGTACTGGTCGAAGTCTTGCTCATTGGCGACTCCATCCATTCCGATGATGTTCCTTTTTCCTCTCCTCACGACAACACGGCTAGGCTTTGTCGGGTCGGTAATGAAAAAACATTGGTCCACTTTGGTAGCCAGTACCCACGGTTCATTTTTCGCGGCCACGTTTGCACCGGCGGCCTTGGATTTGGCTGCTTCGGGTATAACCATGGTTGTGAAATACCGGTCTTCTCTTTCGACGCTCTTTGCCCATCTGACACGGAACATCGGCACCTTTTCTCCACAGTAGTCGAGCTCCCAGATCTCCTCGATTCTTCCGTAGAATCTTTCCTTCACGTTGTCATCGGTGTAGAATTCCGATGTTACGCCTGAGTTTTGATAATCACACTTGTTGTCCTTTTCCTCTGTGTAGAATGTGTAGCCGTTGATATCATACGCCTGATAGGTCACCAGGTTTTGCATCGGTCCCTGTGACAAGGTGAATATGATCTTTTCCGTGTCAGAAGAATGCGAGCGCGGGGGATTATCAAGGAGCGTCTGCCTAAACCAACGCGTGAAATCTGAGTTGTGCTCTTTGATTATTTCTCCCTGCGTCCTCTGTATGCCCCGGTCACTGTACTTCTTCTCGATTAACCTTTTGTGCTTCTGTACCCAAGGATCGACCAGTTCTAAATGCTGTAGCGCGACGAGGTTTGCTCGATCAAAGTCTGCGCGTCGAAAATCGAAGTCTGCATGCAGTATGCGACGACCCTCTCGGTGACCAGATCCGTCGAGCTTGCCAAGGTGTCTGTTGACGGGAAGACCGACAGGGTTCTCGATGTCTAGATAATTCGTGCAGAAAGAGATGCACTCTTCGGCCAGAAAGCCCTTGGCTATGCTTCCATCTGGACGGGACCTGTTGCGAACGTATCCTTTGATGTGTCCGTTCATCCTTTCGAACGCCATCATGCTGCGGAGAAACATCGGCCCGAGTTGTACGATGTCCTCCACGACATGGACCAGCAGATGCACCATAATGTCGAAGAATGCGGATGGGAAGTAGACCTCAAGCTCACATAGTATCACCACGATCTCCTCCTGTAGCCTTCCGAGCTGATTCAAGCCAATCGACTTCCTAGAGATGACATCGAAAAACTTACATAGGCCAAATAACGTTTCACGGACGTGCTCGTCCATTATCCCTCTTAGTGCGACCGGAAGTACCTGCGTCATTAGCACGGCACAGTCGTGAGACTTCATGCCACTGAACCTCTGCTTCGCCTCGTCTAGGTATCTGCTTATCTTGCCCGCGTAGCCGTAAGGAAATTTGACTCCTAGAAGGCACTTGAAAAACTGTTTGATCTCATCCTGGCTTAGAGTGAAGCAAGAAGGAGGGCAGTAATATTCGTTCTTCTTGAACTTTTTACCCTTCCGACGACCTTGTGTCGTCTCCGACTCATGATCATCGTCATCTTCCTGATCATCAGGAGTAGTGCATCCTCCGTGAAGCTCCTTCCGGATACCCAAGCATATCTGGTCGTGCCTTGCTTTCGGACCATCTTTCGTCCTATCTGGCATGTTGATTATGGTGGCGACCAGACTCTCGCACACGTTTTTCGTGATATGCATGATTTCGAGGCTATGAGGCGTGCGGAGAAACTTCCAGTATGGCAACTCCCAGAAAACAGACCTTGTTTTCCATACCTTCATCAGCGGCTTGTCTTGTTGCTGCCTCTTTCGCTTCTTTCCAGGCTTAGGACAATCTTTCCAGTTTTTCAGCAACTCTTCCACTTCTTCGCTGCTCCTACGCTCTGGGATTCCTCGGGTCTCTGATTTGCCATCGAACAGGTCTCCACGTTTTCTCCATGGATCATTCTTGCCGAGCCACCTCCGGTGCGCCATGAACACGGTTTTCGATGACCCTGGATCTTTCTCTAGTTGGAGATAGCTTGTGTTATCCATGCACCTAACGCATGCGCAGAATCCTTGGATAACTTGCCCCGAGATATACCCGCAACCTGGATAGTCTTGCACCATAGTGACCAACGCGGCTCTCATAGTGAAATAATCTTGTGCGACGGCGTCGTAAGTATTGGCTCCAGATTCCCATAACGTGGCTAGCTCCTCTTTCAACAGCCCGAGATACAGATTGATGTCGGTACCAGGTTGTTTCGGCCCTTGAATTAGCATACTCATTTGTATGTACTTCTTCTTCATGCACAACCATGGAGGGAGGTTGTACATCCATACAAACACGGGCCAAGTGCTGTGCGTGCTGCTCTGGCTACCGAAAGGATTGAGTCCATCGGTGCTCGCACCAAGCTTGATGTTCCTCGAATCTCCACCGAATTCTGGGAATTCGAGGTCCAATGCTTTCCACTGGCTAGCATCTGAAGGGTGCGTCAGCAGCTCATCCTTTTCGGGGTCATCATCATCTCCTGGCTTCTTCCTTTCCGCATGCCATCGCATGAGCTTCGCTTCCTTAGGGTCCGCGAAATAGCGCTGCAGACGAGGGGTGATAGGAAAGTACCATACCACTTTTCGAGGAGCTTTCTTCCCTTTCTTGTATCGACTCACGCCGCACACCGGACATGTGGTTTTCTCCGCGTCCTCGCCCCGATAAATGATGCAATCGTTGATGCATACGTGATATCTAACGTGCGGTAGATCGAGAGGACAGACAATTTTCTTGGCATCCTCGATACTAGTTGGACATGTGTTCCCCTCCGGGAGACGATCGTGCCAGAATGCCATCATATCGTCGAAGCTTGCGTCGCTCAATTTGTGCTTTGCCTTCATCTCCATAGCCTTGAGCGTTACATTCAACCGGGTATCATCGGGCCTGCATCCTTCATACAATGGAGTAACCGCGTCTTTCTCAAGTTGCGCAAGCTTGGCTTTCTCTCTAGCGGCAGCCCTGGCGTTACTCGTCTGCTTGAGAAGCAGCTCTTGCACATAAGGGTCCCGCACCCAGCCTGACGTTGTTCCATCGTCGTCTGCTCCTCCGGCATCTAGATCATCATCATCCCGGTCTGCTTCCGCACCTTCACCATCTCCAGGAGACTCTTCATCATCTCGCCCGTTCTCGCCGTGATGACGATCATCGTCATGTTGGCCACCTTCTTCACCGTCTCCATCATCTACGCCATCGCTTATCCAACGAGTGTATCCATCCATGAAACCATGGCGGAGCAGGTGCGCCTGCAGATTCCCGGAATCTGGGTCGATCACCCAGTTGAGTTTGCATCTTCTACACGGACATCTTATATCTGTCTTGTTATTTCATATCATGTCGGCCGTCGCACATTTCAAAAATCTAGCCACAATGCCTTCGCTCATTATGCGGACCATTTTTGCCTGCACGATGTACACGGTACAATTTTGAAGTCTATTAGAACCACATAATGAATGCATGCATGCAATGGTCGATAGAAAATTTCGGCATGACCTATCCTAAAATTAGGACCTTTGCGAAATGCCAAAGTCTTGCCAAAATGGAAATGAATCAACATTTTGGCAAAACAAATGGCAACTTGTTCACATACAAACACAAGAGAGAGAGAGAGACCGATCCATACACACATGAACATATCATTATCCTCTCCATACACACATGCATGAGCATCATCGATACTCTCCATATACACACACATATGACCATCGATCCTCTCCACACATACACACATCATGAGCATCGATCATCTACATACATATGAGCACATGCATCATCCATATACACATGAACACATCCTTACATGGACAACTTACCGAGATGAGAGACCGATCGCGAGAAAGATGGAAAGGAGAGGTGCGCGCGTCGACCGGAGACGGATAGATGAGAGACCGGAGACCTCCTCTATTACTTATGTAACATCCAAAGCAAGTTTTACATGCTAAAAATGGTGAATGTATGGAGAAATTGAGGTGGGAAGGAGAAGATTCCGACTAGATCTAAGGAGGAAGAAGAAGGGGAAAGTGAAGTGTGGGTGGTGGATGTGTGGGCACACATGTGCACATAAAGTGCTGTCCTAACAGAATCGAAACATCCGTGGCGCACACGGCCCAAGTGCGCCACAGGGAGTACAAACTTCTGTGGCGCACTAGGCCGAGTGTGCCACAGATGCTCCTAGTCCCTGTGGCGCACTAGGCGGAGTGCGCCACAGAAGTTTGTGGCCGTTTCAGAGCAGAGGTGGGCATGCGCTTAGTCGTAGCGCACCATGCACACGTGCGCCACAGATGACCCTAACAACCGTGGCGCACATGACCATAGTGCGCTACAGAAGTTTGGCGTGTGGCCAACAGGGCCCTGGCCCACACACATCTGTGGCGCACTATGGTCATGTGCGCCACGGTTGTTCTAGTTATTAGTAGGGCACTGCCCACAGGTGAGCCACGCCTGTTTTAGCCGTGGGGCACTTCAACCATGTGAGCCACGGATGTGCTGATTACCTATAGCCGTTTTCCTAGTAGTGCTTGTTCTCCTCAATCGTAGTGGTCAAGGAATCGACCTTGGCCTTGAGAGCCCTCTTCTGGGAGCGAAGCCTCTCAATAACCATCTGCTGCTGCTCAAGCTCGAAATCCTTGGACTTCAGTTCCTCGGTCATGTCCCGGATCTTCTTGTTCCTATCCTGGACGCGTTTCTCTTGACTCTTGAACTTGCGGTCCTGGGCCTCGAACTTTGTCTCCATTTCCTTGATCATCTCATCCTGATGTGCGAAAAGTTTGTCCTTTTCGCGAAGCTGCACCTGGAGCTCGTCATTGCCAAGCATGACGTTCATCCTGTTCGTGTCTACGTGCCTGAGGAGAGACTCTAAGTCCTGAAGATAGAGACGTATCGGCTCTGCCGTGTCCCTCGAGTCGTCCTCAAAGTCGATGGACTCTCCATCAACATCACGTCTTCCGAAGACGTGGAAGTGAGTGCCCTTAACCTGTCGGGAGTGACGGCCTAACAGACGTCCTATCAGGTCCTGCATGACTACCTCCATGCCTCTCTCCCTATCGTCGTGCATCAGCTTGAAGACGATGGCCTCCGTAGTAGGCTCTGTCTGGCGTCCGGGCTGGTTCACCTTGAAGCCCTAGAGGTCCTTCCTCTCGAACTTGGTGAGTGGGTACACCGTGATGGTGGGAAGAGGGAGATCGAGCAAAGTGGTAAGCTCAACGATACGGGGACCAAAACGGGTAACCTGGAACTCCTCAACGGTGCTGATGGTAATAGGCATCTATTTATAAGATTGAAAAAGTTAGAACAACACAATTTTAATATAAATAACGACAATCATCACATACACATCCTTGGAATCACAAAATCACACAAGTCATGCATACATGAAACCATTACATCAATCAAGGTCCAACTTATTTAAGGTATCAACTTTGGAAAATAAGGTGATAAGTGGTGGTCCAACTAACGAAGTGCCCTTACAATCCTATCTCATTGGATCTATTAGCAAACACAATGTTCCTAGAGGCAATCCACCAATCTTGTTCTCTTGATTCCATCACTAAGTCTATAATATCTCCCCTTAACTCTTGGTTGGTGGCTTCCAATTCTTGGGTAAGTTCCTTATCTTTCTCTAAGTCTTTTTGGAGGTTGAGCATTCTGCACTTGACTCTAGCACTTAGTTCTTTGATGGTCCTCCAAGCTGCATCTCTGGCTGACTCAAAGAATGTGGTGTGCATTATAGTGTTGGTGTACATGCAGAATCCCCTTTCCTTGTGGTTATCTTCCTTGTTTTTGTACAAGTGAAGTTGCACCCACCAATACTCCACTCCTTCATCCATCACTGGAAAGCCCTTGTACACAGCTGCACCATGTGCTTCCATTGCCACCATGAGGTCCTTGAGAATATTGGGAAACTCAGTTTCACACTCCAAGGTCATGGTCATGAGTGGTCCTTTCTTCACGGCTTCGTTGATGGAGTTCATCTACAAATGGAGTTGAGAATGAAAAGATTAGAAAAGTTTTACGAGAAGAATAGACAAGTGTAGAAGTAGTTGAAAACTTTTCCTTAGTGGTTTTCCAATCCTAGGGTCACAATCCTACAGGCAACACAGTGCTCTGATACCATCTGTTAGACCCCTCCTTTATAAAGGAAACGATCCCTGTGATTGCAATGCTAGTCCCTGGATCAATGCTAGCATCCACAGTTTAAGATGAAGTACACAGATACAAAGGTCGTTTATTACATTCATTCCAGAGATAAAACATAGTCTTTTACAACTCAGGGCCATAGGCCTAATACAAGAGTTTAAGGAATAAGTAAATAAACATAAGTCTTCATCTTCATGTGCCACAGGCAAGCATGTTGAGTGTAGACTCATGACTCCTATTCATCATCGGAGTAACCTGCAACATCACAAGTTACAGCCATAGAGGGTCAATACTTTGGAATAGTATTGGCAAGTGATACCTTAGTTTATTTTAAGTGGACTATATTACTATATGCATTTTGGCTAAGTGTAGCTTGGATTTCTTTGCTTGAAAATAGGTTTTTCCTATTAGTTGAAATCACTAAGTTTTTCTTTGTCCAAAACATTCCCAAGGAACCACCAATAGACATTGAGGTCCTTCACCCTTGTTCACCCACAAATTTTACTTAGAAGTTTGAGTGATGAGATTCTTGTAGCTTCCATGTCTTGATGCTCAAATTGTCCATTGCCTTGGACTAGGCTAAGTACTTAGGTTTTCCATCTGCAGAGGTTGTGCACTTTCCCCACCAGACTTGGTTTCCCAAGACAGGACCTTTCAGAAGCCTTTCCTTAGTCAAATGGACGCGTTCCAACCTATCATCCCAACTACCACCAACTGTCCATATGACTAAGTTCTAGCAACCTATATGATCAAGGCAGAGCCCATATTGCCAAGTGGTTGCACTATAAGCTTTCTCAACACTTGGCCTCCAAATCCCTTTGTGCCTGGGTGGCATACCACAAGTGAGATACACAACCCAAGTCCATGGCCTTGTGTAACCACTCAACATAACCCAATCCTTCCATTCCACCCAGGTGGTTCATTTGACTTAGTTGTTTTATTAGGAAAGCATAAGTCTCATGACTTAGAAATATTTTCATTATAGTAAGTATAGATTTTCACCAACCCTTGTTTGCTAAATAGCTAGGCTAAGCATGGTAAGATAACTTAACTTAGGAAAATTCCTTAGCAATTCTACAATTCTACACTACTTAGGATTTCCCAACTTAGCATTAGGCAAAAATAATATGCAAGACTTAGCAAAATATCTAATGCTAGTACAAAACATAGGATAGAAATATTCATGAAAATATCACTTGCCTTGGTAGTGGGGAGAGTAGCACTCTTCACAATCACAATCACTAGCAAAATCTACACAAAAATTATAGCATACAATTACACACAATTATATACAACCAAAATTAATATGTATGCATGCATGCAAGAATTTACTAAGTGGTGATTTTGAAAACTCTACCAATCATGCACATGTTTACAGAAACTTAACAAGTCACAAGTTTGCCAACTAAACTTATTTAGCACTAATACAATTTACCAAAATAAATCTATATTTAAAATAGCCTTAAACATGTTTCTACAAATAAAGTCATGTTAACTGTTACTATTTGTTAAACACATTCGATATTCAGAAAGGTCTTGTTTCACTGAATCCAACGATATAAAGTTTGCAAAATTCCAACGTGGCAATCAAAAGTTATAAGCATTTGAAATTTGGATCAAAATCTGGTTTTTAATCTGTTTTTATTTCTAACACTTGCCACGCGTCGCGTCCCTATTGGTGCGTACCGCTTCGGTTGGATCGGGTCCTGCGGACCGCACGATCTAAGTGGGATCTGGCGGCTCAGATGCGCGCCTACCCCTTCGTTTAAAATTCTATCCTAGCCCTACGATACAGATCCAACGGCCTAAATCACCAAGCCAAAATCTGGCGGCGCTTAGCGGCTGTGCGCGGCGGCGACGACCAGACGGTGGCGGCGCCGGCGATACAGGTCACTAGGAGGATAGGGAAGGTACTCACCGAGACCGCAAGGACGTGGGGATGCTCAACTTGTGGATTGCTCGGCAAGGGGCGCTCAGGGTTGCGGTGGATTCCTCGCCGGAGTTGGATCTGGCAATGGTGGCTCTACATGAGGTCGAAGGCGACGTTGTAGATCACTAGGAGACAAACGGAGGATGTGGTCAGATGCAGAAGACCACGGCGAAGATGCGTGCGTGAAAAACAGGGTTCGGGACGGTCTGGACTTACCGCTGGAGCTCGCCGGAGTTGAAGCTGGAGACGGTGGCGGTCAGTCGTTTGCGTAGCCGACGTTCTGGGTCACCCGCGGGTAAACCAGGAGTGTCAGGAGATGCGTGGGATCAAGTGGAGTCTGTTTGTGTGAAGCAGAGGCAGAGGGGTGGTCGGAGGTGGCCGGAATTGCTGCGGCAGCTCGTCGGAGGCGGCGGGGTTGAAGAGAGCAATGTGCGCAGCCTGGGGGCGTTCTGTGCTTGGGGTTTGGGGGAGAAGAGAGAGGGGGCAGAGGGGGTTTATGTAGCCTACTCGCGAGCGAGAATCACTCGTGCCTTAACGCGAATTTAAGCTTCATAATCAACAGGAAACGGCCGCGTCAATTTTGGGGACGAACAGGTCGTGGGGGCTGGAGACGACGATGCTCGGGTGGGCCGCGGTTGTCAGCGAGAGAGGGGAGTGGAAGCGGGTCCCTTCTGTCAGTGAGTTGGTGGGTGCGAGAGTGGGTAAAGAAAACGATTCGCGGGGTGTGCACTACTGGGCTAGTCTGGGCCGTGTTGGGCTGGGTCGGCTAGATTGGCTGGTTTGGTTATTTTTTCTTCTTAATTCCTTTTCTTTTTCAGATTGAATTTTTAGAAATGGTTTTTAAACCTAAATTCAAATCTGTTTGAATCCAAAGCTTTACAGGACTTTTGTAAAATAAAACTTGCTCTTAAATGAGTGTCAAACACATCTGAGCTTTTCAGAACACTTGGGTCCTTTTGAAAATAATTTAAACTATGTCTTTATGAGAGGTGATAATAGGCATAGAATTTGTTTTAATTCATATTTTGCTTTTGATATTTTGTTCAAGCTTTTGAGACCACTTAAGTTTGAATTCAAGACATTCTGAATGAATAACAGCATCTATCCCAAAAGCATGTAGCACAAAGGCTAGGGTTTTCATACATAAAATAATGAACCATAAATGCTCCTGTTTCTGAAATGATTTTGGAAAACCCTAAATGATGTTGAATGCAAGGATGATATGAATGAGTTTGGAATATGAATTTAGGGATGTTACGGGTATCTATCATCTATAAGCATTTGGCTAAGTGGGGCTTAGGCTTTGTTTGCTCAAAATAGATTTTCCTTATCATTTGAAAACACTAAGTTTTTGTTTGTAAAAATCACCCAAGGCATCTACCAACAGATATTGGTGATCCTTTAACCCTTGTTCAAGCACAAGCTTTTAACTTTGTAAATTGGGATTAGGAGATCCTTGATAGCTTCCATGTCTTGATGCTCAAATTGTCCATTGCCAGGGACACGACTAAGTACTTAGATTTTACTCTCGAGAGGTGGTGCACTTTCCCCACAAGACTCGACATGCATCGACAGAAGATCTTTCAGAATCCTTCCCTTAGACCAAATGGACGCGCTCCATCCTAACACCTCCTACCACCTTCTGTACATCTGGCTATTGCAATCTATATGATCCAGGCAGAGCCCATAACGCCATGTGTCTTCACTTGAAGCTTCTCAACACTTGACATCTCAAATCTCTTTGTTCCTGGGTGGCCTTCCACAAGTGTGATACACAAGTTTTCCCTAGTTTACTGGACTTGTGATGCACAAGTTTTCCCCAATAAACTTATCTAAAAGGACAACATATTCTAAAGAAACCATTACCAGTCCCCAAATCCTAGATCAACGTTATCCCTGGGGTTCGTGTTTATCAATTGCATTACATTACTTATGAATAATAGCATCTTGCTTCTTTAAACATTAGTCCTTACCGGACCAATGATGCTGATTTCAGATATTGGATATTATATTGTCTTGAAGACCGTGAGTGCATAATCTTGCAATCACAAAAGGCAAGTTCACACTTTCTCATGTTCTTTGGTTATTTTCAGTAAAGTATTTTGCAAATATAGTGTTGTCATCACCTGCATTTCAAAAAGGTCAGAAAACACTATTTTTGATAATAATGTGAATTATTGGTTACTGATCCAAGGTGATCAGCTAATCTATTAAGTCTGGCAGTTGGAATACCACTACACATGACTATATCACCTAGGACTTAACAACCAATGTCGCCAGTGATTCTTGCGTCGTATATTACGCATTGACCATGAGATTTGGAATGGGACGGAGAAGTCAGTTGTATCTTTTCCCTCTCGCATGGAGCCGGATGTGCGGGTCGTGGTTGTTATCACTCGTAGAGTGCATATTAATTGGTAATTCATAGAGGATATGCAGCATATGGGTTGGAACCCCCAACGTCCCACGATAGTTCCGGTATCTGAACGGTCTGTACGGCCAATTGCCGTAATTCAAAAGGTGGGCTAGCGTACACCAAGGAGACATGCGAGGTCGCGGAGAAGGCAGTGATTGTCTTGGATCATCTTCTAGGCCCCACACCATAGGAAGTGTGGACGGGAAAGATCGCCCGGTTGTGCAACAAGGAGTTGATCTCTCATGGGTAAAGTAACGCACCTCTGCAGAGTGTAAGAAATTTAACTTGTTACTCCCTATTTCGGGAAGGAGCTACGAACGCGGCGGGAAAGGAACTCCATGAAAGTTCTGGTAAACCCGTGAAGGCTGACGGACATAGCTTTTCAGAATAAAAGCAACCTTTGAAAAAATGTTTATAAAAACTTGCATTGCCTATGACATACGGTCGGTGGCTGTAGATATAGTGCATCAAACACTCCTTTTCTAGTGAACTTGCTAAGTATGCTCGTACTCAACGTATCTTCTTAACCCTTGCTAGATTCTGAAGCCAGTACAGACGACGTCTACATCACCATATGCTCCAGGAATCATCACCAGAAGCTAAAGTTCTTCAATGAAGTCAAGAAAGTCAACATATACATCAACTCAAGTGAAGACGAAGCTACTGATTAGATAGGAATATAACCTCCAGCCATAGAACCTACTTCTGTAGTGTGTTGCAATAGCAGCAATGCCAAACCATTAGTTAAGATACTAGTCTTAATAGTATGATAGTTTTTGAGTTGTTTATTTCTGATTCTTCTTTGGGAGAAGTTTCTTTCTCTCTCTTTAACCTAGAGTGTTCTCTGGATCTTGTGTAAAGAGTTGAGTTGTAACCTATAGTCATGTCTTGGACCTGCTGTGTTTCTGTTGTACCACTTTGAGGGATGTAATACTAGTGAACGGTGTTTTATTGGTGTTTTGTCAATGACTATAGTGTACTACATCATGTAGTGGTATGATGCGTCACCGCAGCTGGTATCAGAGCATATGCTTTGACCTTAGGATTATAACCCTTTTAGGAAGATCTGTAGGTTGGATAGTGACTATAGGAGCCATCTTATCTAAACCAAATATTGCTATGACTTGTGAGAAGTATCCACTTGAGGATAACTTTGTCACTAGATACTTAAGTCATTCTTTCTTAGGAGTAATTATTTTATCTTTTCTCAATATAGTGCTATTTAGTGTCTTCCGAAGGATATATAACCCCTCAAGATACTTTAGGAACGCCAATTGGTCATAGTAGAGTTGAATCAAGTTTAAGACATCAATTGAAGTAGTTTAAATGGTGTAGCCTAACCCTAGGATTCAAGTAGCACAGTGGAATATTATTGTTAGTTGATAACAAACGACAACGTAATGAAGACCATTAGAGCATGTACAGATGTAATGAATAGTAATCATGTGGGATTCACTTGAGAATTCTTCGTGATAAAGTGAAATTATGTTAAGACTTGGTAATAGTGTAGTGTGAAACAAAGTCATCATGGTTAGATTAGCTCTTAAATCATGATAAATAGGTAAAACATAACAAATCATGGTGAGATTAGCTCTGAAACCATGATATAGGTGTAAATATGACAAGTAATTAGTAAACTATCTTGAGATATAAGTAAGAAAATAGCATGGTAGAACTATGATAGAAGTCATATGTGTCATAATTCCTGATAAAATTCAATTTTAGGTATTCAATTGAAGATTATTAGTTGTTTGGAGTGATCATGTGAGGATAGTTACTAAATAAGTAAGATTGGTTATAATTAATCGTTCTAAAAGTGAGACAGAAGTTTAGTAAAAACCAAATTGAAACCACTTTTCTTAAGATTATCTTGTTGCACTTGAGCACTTTGGGTAAATATTGAGATAAAGAATAGTGTGACCCTACGTGCTAAGCATCACGATGTAAACCTATACGAGGAGGTGTCATATACTACACAACTAAGCCTGAATTCTAGAGATACTATACTCAACTACTATATCCCGGGCTTAGAATATTGTGTGTTATATGTACCACATTTGGACTTATTGGTTTTTCTTGGATCTTCTTGATTGACTAGATTTGTACATGAAGTTTGACTTGATGTGCAAATGCATGTTGCAACATCCAGTTACTACTTGATGTTATAGACCTAGATAGGAATGGGAATCTGTGTTAGGGAGTGTGTTAGACCCCTCCTTTATAAAGGAAAGGATCCCTGTGATTGCAATGCTAGTCCCTGGATCAATGCTAGCATCCACAGTTTAAGATGAAGTACACAGATACAAAGGTCGTTTATTACATTCATTCCAGAGATAAAACATAGTATATTACAACTCAGGGCCATAGGCCTAATACAAGATTTTAAGGAATAAGTAAATAAACATAAGTCTTCATCTTCATGTGCCACAGGCAAGCATGTTGAGTGTAGACTCATGACTCCTACTCATCATCGGAGTAACCTGCAACATCACAAGTTACAGCCACAGAGGGTCAATACTTTGGAATAGTATTGGCAAGTGATACCTTAGTATATTTTAAGTGGACTATATTACTATATGCATTTGGCTAAGTGTATCTTGGCTTTCTTTGCTTGAAAATAGGTTTTACCTATTAGTTCAAATTACTAAGTCTTTCTTTGTCAAAAAATTTCCCAAGAAACCACCAATAGACATTGGGGTCCTTCACCCTTGTTCTCCCACAAGTTTTATTTTAGAAGTTGGAGTGATGAGATTCTTGTAGCTTCCATGTCTTGATGCTCAAGTTGTCCATTGCCTTGGACTAGGCTAAGTACTTAGGTTTTCCATCTGCAGAGGTTGTGCATTTCCCCACCAGACTTGGTTTCCCAAGACAGGACCCTTCAGAAGCCTTTCCTTAGTCAAATGGACGCGCTCCAACCTATCATTCCCACTACCACCAACTGTCCAAGTGACTAAGTTCTAGCAACCTATATGATCAAGCCAGAGCCCATATTGCCAAGTGGTTGCACTGTAAGATTTCTCAACACTTGGCCTCCAAATCCCTTTGTTCCTGGGTGGCATACCACAAGTGAGATACACAACCCAAGTCCATGGCCTTGTGTAACCACTCAACATAACCCAAACCTTCCATTCCACCCAGGAGTTCATTTGACTTAGTTGTTTTATTAGGAAAAACTTAGGTCTCATGACTTAGAAATATAGCTAATATAGCATGAATGGTTATACCCACCCTTGTTTACTAATAGCTAGTCTAAGCAAGGCATGGCAACTTAACATAGGGAAAATTCCTTAGCAATTCTACTATTCTAAACTACATAGGATTTCCCAACATATCATTTGACAAAAGTAGCATGCAAGACTTAGCAAAATTTCTAATGCTAGTACAAAACATAGGATAGAAATATTCATGAAAATATCACTTGCCTTGGTAGTGGGGAGAGTAGCACTCTTCACAATCACAATCACTAGTAAAATCTACACAAGAATTATAGCACACAATTACACACAATTATATACAATAAAAAATAATATGAATGCATGCATGCAAGAATTTACCAAGTGGTGATTTTTGAAAATTCTACCAAGCATGCACATGTTTACAGAAACTTAACAAGTCACAAGTTTGCCAACTAAACTTATTTAACACTAATACAATTTACCAAAATAAATCTATATTTAAAATGGCCTTAAACATGTTTCCACAAATAAAGTCATTTTAACTGTTACTATTTGCTAAACACATTGGATATTCAGAAAGGTCTTGTTTTACTGAATCCAATGGTATAAAGTTTGCAAAATTCCAACGTGGCAATCAAAAGTTATAAGCATTTGAAATTTGGATCAAATTCTGGTTTTAATTCTGTTTTTAGTTCTAACACATGCCACACGTCGTGTTGTGATTTGCGCGTACCGGTTCGCACCGGATCAAGCTCTGTAGCCGTAGGATCTAAATAGATCGCACGCTCCAGATCGCGTACCTCTTCGCCGATTAATGAATCTATCCTAACGCTTGGATCAAGATCCAACGGCACGCAAGCAAGCTACCAAGTCCCGGCGGCGCACGGCATCGGCGAGCGGCAGAGTGCTCGGTCTAAGGCGGCGCTAGCGTTCCAGATCGTTCCAGGATGCAAGAAGGTGCTTACCAGATCCGCAGAGGCGTGCTGAAGCTCGACGTGGTACTATTTTGCGGAGGGGTGCGCTGACACGGCGAGGATTGCTCGTCGGAGTGACGGGCGGCGTCGGGTGGTTGTTGTCGGAGTAGTTGCCGAGGTTTCGCGTCATCCTAACACAAGCCAGGGGGTTTAGGTGATGCGCAAGAATGTGGCGAACAATCTCGTGTGAGTCAGAAGTGAAGGGGCGCACGGGACTTACGGATTTTGGTCGCCGGAGTTGAGGTGGTCGTCAGATGCTTGCGGCGTCGAGCGGAAACGGCGACCTGGGGCAGTACAGGATGGACTGGTGTGGTCAGGAGGTGCGCAATGAGATTGCGAAGTGGCTCGAACGAATCAGAGAGGAAGGGGCGCGTGGGTCTTACCGGAATCGTTCGCCGGAGCAAGCTCTGTCTGCGGCGGTGCTGTGTGAGTCGTGGGCAGCCTGGTGGCGTGAAGGCAGGAATGACTGGGGGGAAATGGTCTCTAGGAGGTGGGGATCTTATAGCCGGAGCCTCGACAGGAAACGCTCGCGGATTAATGCCCCATTTATGTCGCGCCATTACCGGCCGTGACTGCAGCTGCGACGTGGTAGCGGGCGCAGTTTGGGGAAGACGATGACAGCGTGGGCAGGGCCCGCTCGTCAGCGATGTGCGCGAAGTGAGGGTGGGGTCCGTCTGTCAGCGATATGTTGTGTGCGCTTGTGCGTGAGAAGAGAAAAGGAAACTCCCGGGTGGGCTAGTTGGGCTCGATTCTCTGCTGGGCCAGATATCTGGCGCTCGGCCCTTTTCCTTTGTTTAATTCTTTTTCCTTTTCTATTTTGATTTTCTGGGTAGATTTTCAAATGAAATCAAGTTAAATTTGAATTCAAATTTTCCTGGGATTTTTGCAGTGAGCAATAGTCTCCAAAAATGGTCATATAACCATGGGGTAGCTTGTAAAGAATTGGTCAAGCTTGGAGATCAAAATATCAGAGGCTATGCACTTGGTTTAAAATTTGAAAGATGGTTTTTTTGGAACCCATTTCCATTTGAAAAACTTGGTTTTAAATCTGCACTTAAATCCTATGCTCATAGAAGGCAACCTTCCTGGTTCACAACAATCAAACATACAAGTGGTGTTGGCCATTTAAAATAAGTCTGTCCACATAAAATCATGATGCCATATGTTTCTGTTTTCTGAAATGTTTTGAGAAAACCCTAAATGATGATGGATGCAAGGATGATATGAATGAGCTTTGAAACATGAATTTAGGGATGTTACAAATCTAACCCCCTTAAGATGAATCTCGCCCTCGAGATTCGGATTGGCTAGCAAATAGGTGAGGGTGGTCTTTCCGAAGATCATCTTCTCTTTCCCATGTTGCTTCCTCTTCGGAATGATGATTCCATTGCACCTTGCAAAACTTGATAGTTTTTGTCCTTGTGACTCTTTCTACAGTCTCAAGAATCTTGACAGGCTTTTCCTCATAGGTGAGATCACTTTCTAGCTGGACTTCTTCCAAGGGTATGGTATCCTTCAAAGATGATTCTTCCATCTCTGGGTGACATTTCTTAAGCTGACTCACATGAAACACATTATGGACAGCTGACAGAGATTCTGGCAATTCAACTTCATATGCAACTTCTCCCTTGCGACTTAGAATCTTGAATGGCCCAAAATATCTTGGTGCCAGCTTTCCTTTGACTCCAAATCTTTTCACTCCACGAAGTGGTGATACTCTAAGATAAGCTCTATCCCCAACTTCGTAGGTGACTTCTCTACGTTTAGAATCCGCGTAGCTTTTCTGTCGGGACTGTGCTATTTTCAACCTGTCCTTAACCAATTTGACCTTCTCCTCGGCGTCTTTGATAAGATCAGGTCCAAATAAACTCCTTTCTCCCACACCATTCCATAGTAATGGGGTGGTACACTTCCTTCCGTAGAGAAATTCAAATGGTGCCATTCCAATACTAGATTGATAACTGTTATTGTAAGAGAACTCCGCGTAAGGCAGACTTTCATCCCAACTTGCTCCATAGTCTAAAGCACATGCTCTCAACATGTCTTCAAGAATTTGGTTAGTCCTTTCTGTTTGTCCATCAGTTTGAGGATGAAAAGCAGTGCTGAATTCCAACCTTGTTCCCAAAGATTCATGAAGCTGTCTCCAAAAATGAGAAGTAAACTGAGTTCCTCTATCAGACACTATACTCTTAGGCACACCGTGAAGGCATACAATTCTGCTCATGTAGATCTTGGCTAACTTGGCACTTGTATAAGTTGTCTTCACGGGTATAAAATGAGCCACTTTAGTTAGGCGATCCACTACTACCCATATAGAATCATACCCTGACCTGGTCCTTGGTAATCCGGTAATGAAATCCATGCCAATATTTTCCCACTTCCATTTAGGAATAGGTAGTGGTTGAAGCAAACCCGCTGGTTTCTGATGCTCCGCTTTTACTCTGCTACATACATCACACAAAGCAATGTGTTCGGCAATGTCCCTTTTGAGGTTGTTCCACCAAAATCTTTCTTTCATGTCCATGTACATCTTGGTGTTTCCCGGGTGAATAGAATACGGAGAGTTGTGGGCTTCCTGTAAAATCAGTTTCCGCAACTCCGGGTCTTGTGGAACACATATACGTTTCCCGTGCCATAAAATACCTTGTTCGTCTATATGGAAACTCTTAGCTTTCCCTAGACTTATATTTTCCTTAATATTTTCAATTTCCTTATCAGCCTTCTGAGTTTCTCGGATCTTGTCCAATAAAGTGGGTTGAACATCTAAGGACATGAGATGTCCTTCAGGCACAATCTCCAATCTGAGTTCTTTGAATTGCTTACACAAGTCATCTGGCAATTCTCCTTTGGTAAGGCCATTTACAAACGTCTTACGACTTAGAGCATCTGCTACTACATTCGCTTTACCGGGGTGGTATTGCAAACTTAAGTCGTAATCTTTGATAAGTTCTAGCCATCTCCTTTGTCTCATGTTGATTTCCTTCTGGGTGAAGATATACTTCAAACTCTTATGATCGGTGAATACTTCACAACGCTTTCCCAAAAGGTAATGTCTCCATGTTTTGAGTGCATGGACGACAGAGGCCAACTCCAAATCATGAGTAGGATAGTTTACTTCATGAGTTTTGAGTTGTCTCGAAGCATAGGCTACGACTTTACCGTCTTGCATAAGTACGGCACCCAAACCTTGATGAGACGCATCACAATATACTTGGAAATCCTTTTCCAAATCTGGCAGACATAGTACTGGTGCTGTTACGAGTCTTTTCTTCAATTCTTGGAAGCTGACTTCACAACCTTCGGACCAAGCAAATTTCTTGTCCTTCTTTAACAATTCAGTCATTGGCTTAGCAACCTTTGAGAAATTCTCAATGAACCTTCTGTAGTAACCTGCTAAACCAAGGAAACTGCAAACTTCTTTTACGTTCTTGGGAGATTCCCATTCTGTCACAGCTGAAACTTTAGCGGGATCAACTGCCACACCATCCTTTGTCATAACATGACCAAGAAAACCAACTTCCTCTAACCAAAACTCACACTTGCTGAATTTGGCATAAAGTTTATGCTCTCTTAACTTTTCAAGTATCAAGCGTAAGTGTCTTTCATGTTCTTCCTTGCTCTTGGAGTAGACTAAGATGTCATCAATGAAAACGACCACAAACTTGTCAAGGAATTCCATGAACACCTTGTTCATCATATTCATGAAGTATGCTGGAGCATTGGTTAAACCAAAGGGCATCACAGTGTACTCATACAATCCATACCTTGTGGTGAAAGCTGTTTAGGTATGTCTTGCTCTCTTATCTTGAGTTGAAAATAACCTGACCTGAGATCAATTTTCGAGAACACACATGCTCCTTCTAGCTGATCAAACAAATCGTTGATTCTTGGCAAAGGATATTTGTTCTTGATAGTTACCTCGTTGAGAGAACGGTAATCTATGCATAACCTTTGGCTTCTATCTTTATTCTCCACGAACAATACTGGGGCTCCCCAAGATGAAGAACTTGGTTGAATAAACCCTTTCTGTAACTGTTCTCCTAGTTGCTTCTTGAGCTCTTTCAGTTCATCAACTGACATTTTGTATGGTCTCTTAGCTATTGGTCCAGAACCTGGTACCAAATCTATCAGAAACTCCACATCTCTATCTGGTGGCATTCCTGGTAATTCTTCCGGAAACACATCCGGATACTCACACACAATTGGTACACTATCCATGCTAACCCCCTTAAGAGAATTCAGCTTACTTCCTTTGGATTCAAAGTTTGACCTGAATTTTATTCTTTTTTCCTTCTGGGGTTATGAGTGCAACAGTACGATTAGCACAATCTAGTACTCCTTCATACTTAGCCATCCAATCCATTTCCAAAATTACGTCTAGTCCTTGGGAATCTAGGATTATCAGACTCACTGGAAACTTATGCTTTCCAAATTCTATGACAAGATCCCGGCATCCAAGACTTACTATCATATCTCCACCCGGAGAACTAACTTTTATTGGACACCCAATGTTTTCATATGCAAATCCATTTCTATCAACAAATGCTTTTGATATGAATGAATGAGATGCACCAGTGTCGAAGAGTACAAATGCTGAAATTGAATTGGGTCTGAACTTACCAGCAACGGCATCAGGCTCCTCATAGACCTCCTCCACATTGATGTGTTTAACCTGTCCTTTCTAAAAAGGATTGGGCTTGTTAGGTCCTTCGACTTTCTTCTCAGGGCACTCATTAGCATAATGCCCTAGCTTCTTGCATTTGAAGCACTCAACCTGACTAATGTCCTTTTTAGGCTGGCTTCCACTTCCATTCCCACTGTGGTGGCTCTTATGTCCACTCTTGTGGTTCTTGTACTTATCATTTTCATGACTGCGGTGATGCTTGTTGTCATGACGGTTGTGGTTGTTGTGCTTGTTGAATTTCCCATGCTTATGGGATCCCGAGCTGCCACTGTCATCATAGTGAGATCGTTTGTGAGACGATCCTGAGCTGTGCTTGTCGTAGTGTTTCCTCTTCCTACTCTCGACTTGCTTCATTTTACTCTCCAAAATTGCAGCCTTGTCACACAAAGACTGATAAGTTGGAACATATGCCACAAACAGCTGTAGATTCAGCTCATCATTCAAGCCCTCCAGAAACTTTTCCTTTCTTTTGGCATCTGTGTCAACTTCATCCGGTGCATAACGCGCCAGATTGTTGAACTCTTCTATGTATTCTGCCAGGCTGCGGTGGCGCTGCTTCAGGTTGTGAAACTCTTTCTTTTTCAGGTTCATCATTCCTGATGAGATATGAGCAGTGCGAAAGCCATCTTCAAAGATAGCCCAAGTCACCTCATCCAAGGGAGTGGTAATCTGGAAGTTGTCCCACCATGTGGCGGCTGGTCCTTCTAACAGATGTGCTGCGAACCTGACTTTTTCAGCATCCGTGCAGCCCACGGTCACTAAGTCCTTGTTCACGGAACGTAGCCAGTCATTGGCCACCATGGGATCAGTTGTCCCCGAAAACTTTGCTGGCCTCAATCGCAGAAATCTGGTGAGCATATCAAAACCCGGAGGGTTTTTGTTGTTGTTGTTGTTGTTGTTGTTGTTGTTGTTGTTGTTGTTGTTATTGTTGTTGTTGTTATTGGGGTTGTTGTTGTTGTTATTGGGGTTGTTGTTGTTGTTGTTGTTGTTGTTGTTGTTGTTGTTGTTATTCTGGTGTTGGATGAATGTTGTCATCATCTGCATAAGCTGTGTTTGCGCATTCATCATTTGTTGCATTTCCGGGGTGATGTTGTTGGGGTTGGGGTTTGCGCGACGGGGAGGCATCTGTGGTTTGTTCTAATAGATAAGAATGAGATACCCATAGATGTTTTATGCACAATACATCACAAGAAAATCACATAGCATGCAAATCAAGAATAAAAGTTCAACAACCAGATAATAAGTTCATGAAATAAAACACACAAGTGGCAAGCCATCCACATGTCGGATGGTCCAATAACAAGTTCACAAATAACGAGTACGAATATGAAAGATAAATGAGTAGTCAAGTCTACTCATCAGCATAAATCTCCTCCTCGACGAAGGTAAGACCTGCGTTCTCCATCGCGGTCTTGTTCTCCTCAATCGTAGTGGTCAAGGAATCGACCTTGGCCTTGAGAGCCCTCTTCTGGGAGCGAAGTCTCTCAATAACCATCTGCTGTTGTTCAAGCTCGAAATCCTTGGACTTCAGTTCCTCGGTCATGTCCCGGATCTTCTTGTTCCTATCCTGGACGCGTTTCTCCTGACTCTTGAACTTGCGGTCCTGGGCCTCGAACTTTGTCTCCATTTCCTTGATCATCTCATCCTGCTGTGCGAAAAGTTTGTCCTTCTCGCGAAGCTGCACCTGGAGCTCGTCATTGCTAAGCATGACGTTCGTCCTGTCTGTGTCCACGTGCCTGATAAGAGACTCTAAGTCCTGGAGATAGAGACGTATCGGCTCTGCTACGTCCCTCGAGTCGTCCTCAAAGTCGATGGACTCTCCATCAACATCACGTCTTCCGAAGACGTGGAAATGAGTGCCCCTAACCTGTCGGGAGTGATGGCCTAACAGACGTCCTATCAGGTCCTGCATGACTACCTCCATGCCTCTCTCCCTGTCGTCGTGCATCAGCTTGAAGACGTTGGCCTCTGTAGTAGGCTCAGTCTAGCGTCCTGGCTGGTTCACCTTGAAGCCCCAGAGGTCCTTCCTCTCGAACTTGGTGAGTGGGTACACCGTGATGGTGGGAAGAGGGAGATCGAGCAAAGTGGTAAGCTCAACGATACGGGGGCCAAAACGGGTAACCTGGAGCTCCTCAACAGTGCTGATGGTAATAGGCATCTATTTTATAAGATTGAAAAAGTTAGAACAACACCATTTAAGATAAATCAAGACAAACATTCATACATATCCATGGAACACAAACATCACACAAGTCATGCATACATAAGTCCATTACATCAATCAAGGTCCATATTTATTTAAGGTATCATTTTTGGAAAATAAGGTGATAGATGGTGGTCCAACTAACGAAGTGTGCTTACAATCCTATCTCACTGGATCTGGTGGCCATCACAATGTTCCTAGCGGCAACCCACCTATCTTGTTCACATGATTCCATCACTAAGTCTATTATATCTCCCCTTAACTCTTGGTTGGTGGCTTCCAACTCTTGGGTAAGTTCCTTCTCTTTCTCTAAGTCTTTTTGGAGGTTGAGCATTCTGCACTTGATTCTAGCACTTAGTTCTTTGATAGTCCTCCAAGATGCATCTCTGGCTGACTCAAAGAATGTGGTGTGCATTGCAGTGTTGGTGTACATGCAGAATCCCCTTTCTTTGTGGTTGTCTTCCTTGTTTTTGTACAAGTGAAGTTGCACCCACCAATACTCCACTCCTTCATCCATCACTGGAAAGCCTTTGTATAAAGCTGCTCCATGTGCTTCCATATTGTCACCATGAGGTCCTTGAGAATCTTGGGAAACTCAGTCTCACACTCCAAGGTCATGGTCATGAGTGGCCCTTTCTTCACGGCTTCGTTGATGGAGTTCATCTACAAATGGAGATGAGAATGAGAAGATTAGAAAAGTGTTACGAGAAGAATAGACAAGTGTAGAAGTAGTTGAAAATTTTCCTTAGTGGTTTCCAATCCTAGGGTCACAATCCTACAGGCAACACAGTGCTCTGATACCATCTGTTAGACCCCTCCTTTATAAAGGAAAGGATCCCTGTGATTGCAATGCTAGTCCCTGGATCAATGCTAGCATCCATAGTTTAAGATGAAGTACACAGATACAAAGGTCGTTTATTACATTCATTCCAGAGATAAAACATAGTCTTTTACAACTCAGGGACATAGGCCTAATACAAGAGTTTAAGGAATAAGTAAATAAACATAAGTCTTCATCTTCATGTGCCACAGGCAAGCATGTTGAGTGTAGACTCATGACTCCTACTCATCATCGGAGTAACCTGCAACATCACAAGTTACAGCCACAGAGGGTCAATACTTTGGAATAGTATTGGCAAGTGATACCTTAGTATATTTTAAGTGGACTATATTACTATATGCATTTGGCTAAGTGTAGCTTGGCTTTCTTTGCTTGAAAATAGGTTTTACCTATTAGTTCAAATCACTAAGTCTTTCTTTGTCAAAAAATTTCCCAAGAAACCACCAATAGACATTGGGGTCCTTCACCCTTGTTCTCCCACAAGTTTTATTTTAGAAGTTGGAGTGATGAGATTCTTGTAGCTTCCATGTCTTGATGCTCAAGTTGTCCATTGCCTTGGACTAGGCTAAGTACTTAGGTTTTCCATCTACAGAGGTTTTGCACTTTCCCCACCAGACTTGGTTTCCCAAGACAGGACCCTTCAGAAGCCTTTCCTTAGTCAAATGGACGCGCTCCAACCTATCATTCCCACTACCACCAACTGTCCAAGTAACTAAGTTCTAGCAACCTATATGATCATGGGAGAGCCCATATTGCCAAGTGGTTGCACTGTAAGCTTTCTCAACACTTGGCCTCCAAATCCCTTTGTGCCTGGGTGGCATACCACAAGTGAGATACACAACCCAAGTCCATGGCCTTGTGTAACCACTCAACATAACCCAAACCTTCCATTCCACCCAGGAGTTCATTTGACTTAGTTGTTTTATTAGGAAAAACTTAGGTCTCATGACTTAGAAATATAGCTAATATAGCATGAATGGTTATACCCACCCTTGTTTACTAATAGCTAGGCTAAGCAAGGCATGGCAACTTAACATAGGGAAAATTCCTTAGAAATTCTACTATTCTAAACTACATAGGATTTCCCAACATATCATTTGACAAAAGTAGCATGCAAGACTTAGCAAAATTTCTAATGCTAGTACAAAACATAGGATAGAAATATTCATGAAAATATCACTTGCCTTGGTAGTGGGGAGAGTAGCACTCTTCACAATCACAATCACTAGTAAAATCTACACAAGAATTATAGCACACAATTACACACAATTATATACAATCAAAAATAATATGAATGCATGCATGCAAGAATTTACCAAGTGGTGATTTTTGAAAATTCTACCAAGCATGCACATGTTTACAGAAACTTAACAAGTCACAAGTTTGCCAACTAAACTTATTTAACACTAATACAATTTACCAAAATAAATCTATATTTAAAATGGCCTTAAACATGTTTCCACAAATAAAGTCATTTTAACTGTTACTATTTGCTAAACACATTGGATATTCAGAAAGGTCTTGTTTTACTGAATCCAATGGTATAAAGTTTGCAAAATTCCAATGTGGCAATCAAAAGTTATAAGCATTTGAAATTTGGATCAAATTCTGGTTTTAATTCTGTTTTTAGTTCTAACACATGCCACACGTCGTGTTGTGATTTGCGCGTACCGGTTTGCAACGGATCGAGCTCTGTAGCCGTAGGATCTAAATAGATCGCACGCTCCAAATCGCGTACCTCTTCGCCGATTAATGAATCTATCCTAACGCTTGGATCAAGATCCAACGACACGCAAGCAAGCTACCATGTCCTGGCGGCACGCGGCGTCGGCCAGCGGCGGAGCGCTCGGTCTACGGCGGCGCTAGCATTCCATATCGTTCCAGGATGCAAGAAGGTGCTTACCAGATCCGCAGAGGCATGCTGAAGCTCGACGTGGTACTAGTTTGCGGAGGGGCGCGCTGACACGGCGAGGATTGCTCGTCGGAGTGACGGGCGGCGTCGGGTGGTTGTTGTCGGAGTAGTTTCCGAGGTTTCGCGTCGTCCTAACACAATCCAGGGGGTTTAGGTGATGCGCAAGAATGTGGCGAACAATCTCGTGTGAGTCAGAAGTGAAGGGGCGCTCGGGACTTACGGATTTTGGTCGCCGGAGTTAAGGTGGTCGTCAGATGCTTGCGGCGTCGAGCGGAAACGGCGACCTGGGGCAGTACAGGATGAACTGGTGTGGTCAGGAGGTGCGCAATGAGATTGCGAAGTGGCTCGAACGAATCAGAGACGAAGGGGCGCGCGGGTCTTACCGGAATCGTTCGCCGGAGCAAGCTCTGTCTGCAGCGGTGCTGTGTGAGTCGTGGGCAGCCTGGTGGCGTGAAGGCAGGAATGACTGGGGGAAAATGGTCGCTAGGAGGTGGGGATCTTATAGCCGGAGCCTCGACAGGAAACACTCGCGGATTAATGCCCCATTTATGCCGCGCCATTACCGGCCGTGACTGCAGCTGCGACGTGGTCGCGGGCGCAGTTTGGGGAAGACGATGACAGCGTGGGCAGGGCCCGCTCGTCAGCGATGTGCGCGAAGTGAGGGTGGGGTCCGTCTGTCAGCGATAGGTTGCGTGCGCTTGTGCGTGAGAAAAGAAAAGGAAACTCCCGGGTGGGCTAGTTGGGCTCGATTCTCTGCTGGGCCAGATATCTGGCGCTCGGCCCTTTTCCTTTGTTTAATTCTTTTTCCTTTTCTATTTTGATTTTCTGGGTAGATTTTCAAATGAAATCAAGTTAAATTTGAATTCAAATTTTCCTGGGATTTTTGTAGTGAGCAGTAGTCTCCAAAAATGGTCATATAACCATGGGGTATCTTGTAAAGAATTGGTCAAGGTTGGAGATCAAAATATCAGAGGCTATGCACTTGGTTTAAAATTTGAAAGATGGTTTTTTTGGAACCCATTTGCATTTGAAAAACTTGGTTTTAAATCTGCACTTAAATCCTATGCTCATAGAAGGCAACCTTCCTGGTTCACAACAATCAAACATACAAGTGGTGTTGGCCATTTAAAATAAGTCTGTCCACATAAAATCATGATGCCATATGTTTCTGTTTTCTGAAATGTTTTGAGAAAACCCTAAATGATGATGGATGCAAGGATGATATGAATGAGCTTTGAAACATGAATTTAGGGATGTTACACAGTGACAAGTTCCAAAGACCAAGATGAAGACCTACAGGAAGGGTAAAGCCAAGTATAAGGAGTATCAACGCAGTTTGAAGGATGAATCAAGTTCAGATCATTACTAGTCAGCAATAAGAAGGACAATTAATGTAGGAAATATATGGAGCAGCAAAAAAGGGATGAACTTGAGTTCATTCAAAGTAGGTAATGTTGCTAAGAAGTTAATGGAGCAGCTGGTATTTTTCCGCAGCTGATATTTGGTTGACTTAGTTAACCAGATCATCTTAGTATTGCATAAAGAGCATAAAACTTGGCCTAAGATAAGTACGACATAAATGAGTATAAGAATTAAAGCGACCGTCTTTCGAGATTCTTCGTGAGAACAGGTCTACCAAAGCGAAAATGTTCAAACAGCAAGTAAGACAAGTAATCTTGGAAGATCTATTTCGGAGATCCACAATTGTGTGGGTATATTGTAAGTTCTTTCATGAGACCTTATAGAGATAAAGTATAAGCTGGACAGAGACCAATATCCTAGTTGCAGAGCCAATGGTTACTTTATAAGACAGTTTAGAGACCATTAGTGAACCCTAAGGAGGAGAGTAAACTGTAAATTGAAGTATCGTTATCTGATTATCCAAGTAAAGGTTGGATAAGAAGTACTAACCTATGATAACATTAAGCCTTATTTTCATAAGGTCAAAAGAAGTCATCATTATAAAAGTACTCTAAGAAGTATGTCTGGATAAAAGATCGAAGTGTACTTCAAGGAAGTAGTACTCAAACCTTAAGGTAAATAATAAATGTTAGTTGAAGAAGTACTTAAGGTAATAACAAAAGATTATCTAAAGCTTGATAAGGTAAAAGTTTGAAGGATATAAAATAAATTAATCCTAACAGACTAATTCTAGAGGAAACAACTCTTAAGTAATCCTTAATTGCTAATAAATCACATCCAATTGTACATGTGTCGAGGAACAAGAAGTTCCGATGGGTAAGGACTAAATGTGTTCAAAACCAATCTTCAGAAGGATTACCAGTGTAAACTACTCAATGACAGTTCCAAAATTAGTCTTTTGGCCACCACCATTGACTAATAAAATTTAAAATCCTAATTTAATGAGACTTCCTAGAACTTATACAATATAGTAAGGAAGTTCGATGATCAAGTAAAGGAGTTGAAATAGAATACCTAATCAGCGAATTGAACTAAATAAGAGACCCCAATTAAAGGATTTTGAAATAAGGATATGTTCCTAAGGTACTCAAGTAAAGGGAACTTTGGAGTATTGGAGACAACAACTTGAAGATTGCCAAGTATGGTGAGAATTCAAGGAAAGGATTTGGATATGGAATACTACAATTATTCCCATTGAGGTTACCATGGATCTGAGATGTGTCGTAACCAACACAAGTCAATTCCTTACTCCAAAACGTGAGAGTTTACGAACTTCGAGGACGAAGTTTATTTTAAGGGGGGGGGAGTCTGTAACATCCTAGCATTAGATCTTAGAAATAAGCTGAACACAGATGTGTGCATTGCATTCATGCATAGAAAATCCGAATAATTTTCGCGCTTTTGAACAAAACTTGTCGAAGTGATTGAAGCTTCTCTCAAATTGATGGAATTGAAGTAGATCATCAAGTTGACTGCGATAAGTTTCAATATGACCTTTGCTAAAACCTTATTTTGGGTAAAGGAGATTTGATCTAAGGGTAGATCAAATGTAATATAAGTTAAACCCTAATACATTACTTAATGATTTATATTTGATCCTTAGGTGATCATACCATAGTATTCATTACAACAACCCATGAATACCAAGTTAAGAATATAACCCAAGTAACAAGAATGTAATAACTAACTCTAGACCTATTTTATCTTATATATCTCTACCATGAGTATCATGGTAATACCTAACCTTAACTCTTTAGTGAGATTGAGTAGGAAAGAAACCAAGTCCGATTGAGTAGGAAAGAAACCAAGTCCAGATCATTCATCATATATCTTTGTTTCCATATCAATCCTTATCATCTTTACTGAACTATATCCTAATATATGTTGATCATCAATGTTGAGTAATCAAATATTGATTCACTAATTCTTAGCTTATCAACTATTGATCTATCAAGTATTAACCTATAAATTCTTGATTTATTAACCATGGCCTTATCATAACACTCACTCTAAATCCTTTAGAGAAGATGTAAGAAGAGGTAGGTGGTAATGCTAGATTTAAGTATCATCTATAGGATGGGAGTGTTTGAAGGGGATAAGATCAAAGTGATAATTGATGGAGTTAACTCACTCCTGAAGTGAAAGAAGAGTTGTATGGAATATATATAATTATATGGTGATAAAGAAGATTATAAGGATGAATCCTGAAGATAGTTACCAGGAGTAATCCTTATGAATAAAGTAGGTATAGTAAATGAATAATATCTCTTAGTTAGATAGATACACTAAGAAGATAATTATAATACAACTGTAGTCTTGTATTGATGAAGTCCTTGATTAGCCAACTGGAAACCTAAGCCATAAATGATCAAAGGATTCTAATGATCATGCTTTAGTCACCAAGATTGAATGCTTATATCATGTATAATTGACATTGGTGGATAGGACATGATTGAACCCTAGTATAGATATGTTATTCTAGGTTAGCTATGCTAAGTCACCATGATATGATGTGAAGTTTGAATATAAGATATTGGAGTTAAGTAGATACAAGATATTATGATTAAGATGAAGCTAGACTAGCATGGAGTTATAGAAGTAGTGTTATTACTCTTAAAGAATAGTAAGCTTTTGAGGAAAGTAGTTTGATATATACATCCACTGGAGTAATAGTAGTGGTGGATGATTAAGGAAGTGTATGAATGGAGTTAGAAGTAACTACTTGTTGGATTGGAGGTTATCAGCAGTGGAGTAGTTGATCTAACCAAGTATGGATATGAGAATATTATGAAAAGCTTTAGTGTCAAGATCATTGGATTTATAAATGGATTTAGAAGAATTAAAGGTGGATAAGGATATTCTTGTGAAGTAAATCTCATCATGTTAGCACATGATGATGGATATGAAGAAGTAGTATATCTAGGAAAGGAATTCCTTAATTAGAAGTCCAGGATTGTGAATTATAGAAGATAAAAATTCTTGGTAAACACTAAACCCTAAATCTTTAACCAAACATAGTATCCATTTCATCTAATTGATCTATCATCTTATTTACACAAAGCTTTATAGGAATATTTTCCTATAGCAAATCACTCAAGCATATCTTTGACACTTTCAAACCTCTAAATCATGTGTACCACATAATTGGAAATTACTATAAACCATTATTCCCAATATTATATCCATATATTAATCACACTTAAGCAAGTAATGAATAGCTAGTTCCGAAAAACAACTATGCATATTTTAAATAAGAAGGGTGGTTAGGATTCACCTGTTAATAGATTTTGAATAATAGAATTCACCATTTTGAGAACCCTAATAATTAAATTCTCTTATATAATGATTGTTATATAATAATAAAGATGGATACATGCTTTGCATATGTCACATCCCAAAATTTTCGAAATTTTGAAATGTGAATATTAAATAAACAAAAGAAATAATTGTTGAAATTTAGGGTGAAAATAAACTTTTTGATTCTAAATGGAAACATCAAAACCCTTCTTGAACAAAATTTGAATAAAAGGGAATCCAACAAAAAAATTCGATCAAGTGAAATGCATTCATCAATGAATGTATCTTGAAACTTAAACATTTGGAAAAATAAACCAAAACCCTAAAACCCTAATGGAAGAAAATCATTTTCAAGATCTCTCTAAGACTATGGATTTGTTCCATATAAAAATTTGGCAACAAACATTTATAAATGATCAAAATGATAAACAAAAATATTATAAGATCATAGAAATTGGTTTCATTTAATTGGAACCATGGATAAAAACTTATGAATATAATAAGATAAGAGGAAATAATTTCTAAGGCTAATAAAGCTCCTATCTAAAATCCATACCAAATCGTGAGCAAATTAACCATAAAAGGATTTAAAAAGATAAACAAATATTAAATAAAAATTATACAAATTGGAATCGCCAATTTTGAATCTATAAATAAAAAGATATGGATTTTATAAGATAAAGAAATAAATAAATAAGGAATATTTAAAAGCCAAATTAAATATTGGCCAAATCAATAAACAAATGAAAATTTATTGAATAATAAAAAAGGGAAAAGGATTTAAAATCATAAGTATTAAACAATATCCAATTTTATTTAAATAAAGACAAATTGCCTACACTAAATAATAAATCTCAAGAAAATTATCTGGGAAACAATTTAAAACTTGAATTAAATCCATAAGCAAATGGAATAAAGATAATCCAAATCCAAATAAATATTGGGATAAAGAATATTCAAATAGAACTATATGGTCTTTAAACCATATTCTAATTATATTTAAATGGAGACAAAATCCCTAATGTAAATGATTAATTAAATCATGAGAAATTAATAATTTGGAAATTGCCAAAGTGGATTAAAAGTTATCTAATTAACTTAAAAAGAATAAAAGAATAATTAAATAAAATTATATGGTTTGGAACCATATTCAAATTCATTTAAATAAGGCAAAAGGCCCAATTAAAATAAATATTAAATCATAAGAAACTATTTGAAATAATTCAAGTGGACTATTTAATCACAATATTAAAACCTACTGAAAAGGTTTGAGAAACAATTGGATTTAAACAAATCATTTGAATAAAATATTGTGGATTGAAAACATATTTAAAATCTTATTTAAATAAAGATAAATGTCTAATTTAAATAAAAAAATAAACCATAAAGATAATAAAAGAAATATCAAATGGACTTTAGAATATATTAATAAATAGTATTAAAACCTACTGAAAGTTGGAAAACGATTTGAAAAGAAATATGAATTCAAATGAGGTATGAATTCAAAACAAAAAATACAGAAAAGAAAAAGGAAAAAGAAACAAAAAAATGAAACAGACCCAGCCCATCTAACCCTACCCAACTAGCCCCGGCCCAGCAGGCCCAGCGAAGCCCACCTCCTTCTCCCCCGAATCGTTCTCTCTCACTCGAAAACTAACCCGCGCCCTCACTGACGAACTGACCCCACCTGTAACCCTCCACCTCGCTGACAGCGCGACCCCACAATGCCAGATCATCATCGTCTTCCCCGCTGACCTCGCCCTCTCCCCTCGCTGTCGTTTCTGCCGCAGATTAATCCTCGTAAATCTGCATAAATGCAGGAGTAATCCTCGCCAGCAACCGAACACTCTTAAGCACTTGTCTCTCCTCTACCTTTCCCCTCATTTGCTAGCTCCTCTCTGCCCCTAGGCTGCCTCAATTTCTCGCCAACACACCACTGCTCCAACGACCATTTCCGGACGATTCCGGCGACACCCGGCCTCCCCACTACCTCTGGAACCTACTAGCATGCTCCCCATCAACTCACGCACCTTCCCGTAGTCTCCGTTCGCCCGTGCGTGCCCCATAGCCTCGGCAACCAGGACGTCTGAGAGCCACCATGAACTACTCCGACTCCGGCGACCTTCCCCGGTAAACCCTGAGCGCCCCCTCCTCTCTAGTTGCTACCCCTACAACCTCCTCTCCCTCGTGCATCTGACCCACACTTCCTCTCGTCTTGGCACACACCGAAGCCTCGCCAACATCGACGAGCAGTCGCACCCGACGCTAGTGACGACTCCGGCAAGAAATCGCTAGTGACTCCGTGCGCCCCCTGCTCTACTACGACCACCTCGAGAATCAGCACTCCACGGCGAACCTGGTGAGCATCTTCCCCATCTGTCTTGCTTCCTGTTTCACCGGAACCACCGTGAGCAGAGCGCCGCCGCCGCACGTCAGTCGCCAGCGCCGCCAGTTCTTGGCTATGTGTTGTGAGTCGTTAGATTTTGATCCGGTGGAAGCGATAGATTAACTTAAACGAATCGTTACGCTTGATATGTGCCGCATGATCCTAGTTAGATCCAACACCCCATGTTGCTCGATCCGTGCAAACCGGTACCGTCCAGTAGGAATGTGACGCGTGGCTTGTCTAATGTTTTAAAAAAAGAAACTTTTCTATTAGTTGTTTGAATTTGTAAATTCCATAACTTTTGATCCACACGTACAAAATTTACAAATTTTATATCAGTGGAATCAGGAAAAAGAAAACTTTGCAACCATGCCCTTAGTTTAGTGTTTTGCTTTTGAAAAGTAGATGATTTTGCAGAAACATTTCTAGGCCTATTTTAAGTATAAAAATTATTCTAAAAGTGATTTTAGGGTAAAATCTTTTGCAAATGTTTTGTTTTGAACCTACTGACCATAAGAACCAACTTTTGGATTTAAAAGTATATTTTGTGACACTAAGGAATTATTCCTAGAATAAAAGGATTTGTAGTAAAACATAAATTGTTGATTATGTTTTAAAGATAACTTTTGAGCAAAACCTTTTGCAAATAGTTTGATTTCAACTCTCTGACCCTAAACACTAAGTCTTGGATTTAAAAATATATTTGATGAACCCTAGAAAATTATTACTTTGTTTAAAGGCATTTCTAGTAAAATAAAATGTTGCTTTGATTTAAAAATGATTTTGGGTGAAAACTTTTGTAAATGGATTTGTTTTAAAACTCTTTGACCATAAAACATAATATTTGTGTTTAAAAATATATTTGGCAAACACTAGAATTTATTACTTTGATTTAAATCATTTCTAGCAAAACAAAAATGATTTAAATGGCCTATTTTCACTAACTTGATTTTAAATGGTTTTGCCACTTTTATAAATGACCAATAGGTGTTTTGAAATGTTTATAGCCTATTAGAACCCACCTTTCCAAATAAAACAATCTTTTGCATGCTTGCATGCTTTTCTTTGTTTTATTATTTTATGTGGTGAATTGTTTGAATGCTAGTTTGAATATATGCTTGCTTGATTGAATTGTAGTGAACTTTGAAGAGTGTGACCATTTTAAGATCAAGGAGTGAATCTATATTATCTACTAAAAAGGCAAGTGGTGCTTCATACTTTTGTCCTATTATTTTCAATATGCATTAGAGATGTTTTGAGTAGGACTTGCATGGAATTTTCTAAGTATAAGCAATGCCTTGGGAAATCCTAGTAGATGATGCCTTAGTAGATTTTACCTAAGTTAAGATTCCTGCTACTATCATGATTAGCATAGCTAGTAGAAAACAAGGGTGGATTATATTCATGCTATGAAATATTTCTAAGTATATGACTTGTCTTTTGTTTAATAAAACAACTATGTGAATGAATCACCTGGGTGGAATTGGTAAGAATGGTTTGTGTTGAGTGGTTACATAGGGCCCCATATTTATGGCCTACCCTGGTGTATCTCACTTGTGGAAATCCACCCAGGAACAAAGAGATTTGAGATGTCAAATGTTGAGAAGCTTCAAGTGCATTATGGGATCTGCCTGGATCATATAGGTTGCAATAACTTAGCCAGATGGACAGTTGGTGGTAGGGGTGATAGGTTTGGAGCTCGTTCATTTTGGTCTAAGGGAAGGATTTTGAAAGATCTTGTCTCAATGCATGTCGAGTCTTGTGGGGAAAGTGCACCACCTCTCTAGAGTATAAAATCTAAGTACTTAGCTGTGTCCCCGGCAATGGACAATTTGAGCATCAAGACATGGAAGCTATCAAGGATCTCCTCGTCCCAATTTCTAAGTTAAAGACTTGTGGTTGAACAAGGGTTAAAGGATCACCAATATCTATTGGTAGATGCCTTGGGTGATTTTTGACGAACAAAAACTTAGTGCTTTCAAATGATAAGGAAAATCTATTTTGGCAAAGCAATCCTAAGCTCCACTTAGCCAAATGCATATAGATGATAGATACCACTATTCTACCATAGTATCACTTGCCAATACAAATCAAATGTATTGACCATTGTGGTTGTAACTTATTATGTTGTAGGTTTGTTTGATGTTAGTGTGTTGAATAGGATTACAAGTCTATCACCAACATGATTGCCTGTGGCACTTTGAAGATGAAGGACTTTATGCTATATAGATATTTCTGATGCATTGTAATGAGATAGCCAAATGAGCTATGTAAGATGTAATGAATTATTTTACTCCTAGTTATAAAGTTGTATTATGACCTTTGTTTCTTGATATTACATCTTAAACTGTGGATGCTAGCTATTGATCCAGGGACTATCATTGCAATCACAGGGACCTTTACCTTTATAAAGGTGTGGTCTTACAACATATATTTAGCTATCTTAAACCATTATCATTATATTCATTAGGAGGAAATAAAAATCATTCTATAAGGGTATAATATAATTAACAAATCCCTAAAACCCTAACTCATGTATTAGTTATAATAAAATATATACATTGCTATTTCCTAAATTCATGGGATTGGTATTAATCATATTATTTCCCTAGAACTTCATGTATCATATAATAAGAAAAGGATCACCATATATATATTTCCCTCCAAACTATAAATTAACTAGAACTAAGTTTTATAAATACATAGGAAAGATCATTTCATAATCCATGGTTTATTATGGAAAGAAAATTAATATCAAAATTTCATTACCAAATATTAGAAGGATCTATATAAACAAAATAAATAAATATAACATTATATAATAAAAGTTCACAAAATGATTTTAAATAACTTAATTATTACTGCTTGTATTTAGCAAAGAACTTCCATAAATAAAATTCAAAACAAGTGTTTAAACACAAATGCTAGAAAGAAAAGAAAACAGAATTAGAAAATAAAGAAATAAAAGAATAGCCCAGCCCAGTTTCTGGTAGTGGCCCATTTTCTCTCTTATTTATCCATCGCCCGCAAGCACCCGTAGCAGCTCGTCCAGCAAGCCTTGCTATATCCAAGTTGGACCATGCGAAGCCCAGCATCAGGCCATACCGTTTTGGTGATTTTTATCCTTTCTTCTTCCTCTCGCCAAGAGGACTCGCTGGCGAAGAAGCTGCCTGGCTCGATCTCCGCCGTTCGCCGTCGTTGCCAAGATTCGTGCCGAAGCTGTCATCATCAGAAGGGGATAAGAAGGACATGACGCCGCCTCGCACATCCTTATCCCCATTCCTTTCCTCTTCCTCTCTATCTCCTCTCAGAGGCTGAACCCTAGCTCGCCGGAGACTCTCATCGTCGTCGCTCCATAGCTCCTCTTGCTTGCCTGAGACCACCACAAGAACCACCATGTCGTCCTCGTTATTCTTGTTGAAGCACGCAAGCCGGTATGGTTCTAGATGCTCGGATTATTATCTCACTCCCGAATTCGACCATGATTCGCAGCATCAACCTTTTCGCTGCAAACCTGGTGAGTTACTGATGCTCACGCATCCCTCAATCATCCTCCTTTCGCGTTTAATCGATCGCTCATTGTGCAACCATAGCCATTGCCGCTTGACCTCATCGTTGACCAAACTCCGATGACCTTAAGTGAGCGGCGCCGCCACCAATAGGTTCTTCTTGGATCCCTCTTTCAAACACGACCATCTTTGCTAACCCCTGCGCTCCCAATCGATGGATTGATCACCGATCTGGGACGATCATCATGTATGACGTCATCATCACGTCATACACACATCACCCTTGACCTGGTCAGCCAATTGACTGGTCCTTGCCCTGGTGGCAGGTGACGTGGTATAGGGCCCATCTGTCATTGTCTATGAGTAGGAACAACTCCAGTAACAAAAACATTAATCAAGTTGGGCATGCCATATGGCATGTGGCCCACCAGTCAGTGACACTGTCTAGGTTTAGCTTGGTATAAAAAGTATTTCCTGTTTAGAAAATAAATAAAACAATATACATTCAAACACAAATAAATTCCAGAAATTAAATAAAATGATTAAATCTTAGAAATTTAATAACTTTTGTTTTATATTTCAGAAAAATATGTGTAATATATGAAAATGTTTAGAAAAATAAAATCTACAACTTAAAACTATTATCAAACATTATTATGTTAACAATTTAAATAATTATTATTTAATAAAGATTTTATAAGTAATAAAACTTAGATAATTCATATTTTAATATTGGTAAATGTCAAAAATGTAAATAAGATACCAAAAATCTTAGAAAAATAAGAACTATAATTTAAAACAATAATCATGCATTATTATTTCACTTAATTAAATATTTATTATTTATTAAATATTTATAAAGAAATAAACCTTATAAAAATCATATCTTATTATTTATAAATCACAAAAATAAATATAATATACCAAAATGATCACAAATATAATACCTACATGTTAAAAATATAATATTCCACTTTTGAGGTAAATAAAAATTTAAAAACTTTAGTAACCTGAATCTAAACCTATTTCCTTAGTTGATAATTCATATAAGGGTAAATAAAATTTGCTAATATTTCTAAAATTAGCAAATTGAGTCTAATAAATAAAATTAGTCTTAAAATTTGTTAGTATGAAATCAAAATGGTTCAACACATTTTAAATACAATTTTATGGAATTATCATTCAACCATAAGTGTAGATTATTTTCTAAAAAGATCCTTATTAAATATAAAATCCTCAAGACTAATTTGTAACTAAATAAAATCTTTTCCATTACTTCAACTACAAGTTTATAAACATGTCAAAACACTATAGTGAAACCATAAGTAGTTAAGTAATGTTATTTCCCTGATTACAAATTATAACCATTCATTCACAAAAAGATAAATGATTCTATTCCATTATAAAATTAAGGAACCACTACACCAAATAAAAGTATAACCATTCTGAAGTAACTTTAAGGAAACATTATAAAGTACACAAGGTACAAATAACATAAGCAATATACCTTAAGTCCAGCTATGTCTTTAAAGTTAACTTTAGTCTACAATACTTCAAATACTATGTTAAAGACTTTGTTATGTATTCTATAGTTAACTTTGGTTTGTTATAATTAAGTTATAAGCATCTCAAGTCCAGACTATTCAAGCAAGCATAGACAATATCAATCACATTATGTCAACCATATTCTAAAAACTATCAGAATTGCTTAAACCTTAATAAAGAAATCTTTTCTTCAAAAGTTATTCGTTTTGCCACTTCAGTCAACAAATGACAATTAATAGTAATCACATTACATTATGCTTTACTTGTAGATGAGGATTGATAACACTTAAGTTCTTTATAAGTGACATTACTTGTAAACTAAAATTTGAAGATAAACACTTATAGTGTAAGCAATCTCGAGAAGCATTTCATATTTGTGTATATCTCATTGTTTTATGATATTATAATTGCATGTTGGTTCACACACACTCACAAGCCTTAATAAGAAGCACAAGTATGAAACTTATCTAAAAGGACAACACATTCTAAAGAAACCATTACCAGTTCCCAAATCCTAGATCAACGTTATCCCCGGGATTCGCGTTTATCAATTGCATTACATTACTTATGAATAATAGCATCTTGCTTCTTCAAACATTGGTCCTTACCGGACCAATGGTGTTGATTTCAGATATTGGATCTTATATTGTCTTGAAGACCGTGAGTGCATAATCTTGCAATAACAAAAGGCAAGTTCACACTTGCTCATGTCCTTTGGTTAATTTTAGTAAAGTATTTTGCAAATCTAGTGTTGTCATCACCTGCATTTCAAAAAGGTCAGAAAACACTATTTTTGCTAATAATGTGAATTATTGGTTACTGATCCAGGGTGATCAGCTAATCTATTAAGTTTGGCAGTTGGAATACCACTGCACGTGACTATATCACCTAGGACTTAACAACCAATGTCGCCAGTGATTCTTGCGCCGTATATTATGCGTTCACCATGAGATTTGGAATGGGACGGAGAAGTCAGCTGTGTCAACACCCGGATTTTTAATCCCAGATGCCTGTTATGCCAAACATCGCAATCCCAGGATTACCATTTTTGCGAGACATAACAGAATTGGATACCACAGTACATCATCCATTACAAACCATACATAAGGTCTTACACAAATAAGGATCTCATGATCCAGTTCTTAATACAACTCAAGCAGCGGAAATACGTAATAATAAAGGTAGCATAGGCGAAGCTCCATCTTCGAGGTCACAGGCAATGCTGATGATGGGAGATGATCCTAGTTGTCGTAACCTTCCTAGGGTCCATCATCCTGGTACTCCTCTTCATAGTCTGGCCACGGGAATAGCCAAGGACAAAGCCATGAGTACTCTTTAAGTACTCGCAAACTAATACTAACAAGTGAAGGGGGTTTTTGATAATAGGACACTTGGCTCTAGGGTTGTTTTGCAAGAAGCCGGATTTATCTCTACCAAGTTCAGAAGCAAGAGAAGCTAGTCACAATTTTATAACTCCTAAGTGGGAACTTGTATTTCATATCACAACCCTGTTGTGGTCAAGTCAAAGTCTCAATTTATTTCACAAGTCATTTTGAAAACATCTGACGGGGGAACAGTATGGCCACTCCAACTGTCCATAACCACGAACGCGGCTATTCGAATAGTTTGACACTCTGTAGAGATTGTACACTTTCACCACAACATTCGATACATTTGTCAGGAACAAATCCTGAATTCACCATACTCAGTATGCGGATAATCAATTGTAACATCCCAAAAATACTAAGCTTGGATCATCAAATGCTACTCATCACATTTAGGGTTAACAAAAACTTTTCTAAATAAAATTATGAATGCATGCATATGTGTATGTATTGATTTTGAATTCTTTTAAAACCACCTTGTTTGTTTGTTTCATTGCTTGTAAAATGTTTCTTAGGTGAAATAAACATCATCTAAAACATTTCCCACACTTTTCCTAAAGACAAGTAAATCAAAACACATATATTAAATGAATGGTCACTTTGACCAATTTAACTCCCATGCCTACTTTGGCTGTCTCAAACTTTCAAAACCTAACAAAAAAAATTCTGGATCTTTGCACCCCTTGAATGTACTCATAACAAAGTATCAAGGCCCACTTTGTGATCATCCAGAAACTTTCAAATGCATAGTTTAAATGACAATTCAAAATTGAATCTTTATCATATGGGAAGATCCCACTTTTTCAAAAACCACTCAAACAAGCTCAACTTTCAAAACCCAAGCATTTGCAGACTCACCAGCACCAATCTAGCAAACCCACCAAAATTTATTTCAAAATTCAAAACTTGATTTCATGCGGCCATTTCATCAAACAGGTTGCAAACACAAATCAAACAAACATCAAACACTATTGTGAGCAGTGATTCTTGCCTAACTTGTCCCCTCTTTGGCTCACAACCATCTCAGTAGATCATCTAGCTAACTAAACCAAGCACTAGCACCACTGTGAGCTTGCCATTGCCATCAATGGTGAACAGCCGAGCACGCCCTTGCCACCCCATAGTCGACAGCAAGCTAGGAGCAGAACTAGCCGTGCCAACCTTGTCTGGGAGGCAGCCCACCGTCCACCGCCACTCACTGTCCCAACCGCAAGCGCTGCCAAGCCATGGACCACGCGCACAAGCCGCACCCAGACCGCCAGAGAACATGCCGAGTGTGCGCCAGAGCACCACACTCGACCAGTGCCCACAGACCGCGCGCCGCCCTCACCGCGTGCATACGTGATCACCACCGACCCAGGAGACCGCCAGACATTCCCGTTTGCCGCCCCGTGCCGCACAGCCACCGCTCGCCGTCGAAGACACCGCCTCTGCCGTGTAGAGCATCACCCGTTCCAGACCAAACCACACCGCCCCATGCCTCGAGACCATGTCGTTGAGCATCGCCAGGAGACACCGCACCGTCCCCTACCTTCGCCCATGCCATTAGCCGCCTGTAACATCGCCCTGGACGAGCTCACCGTGCGCCCCGACGGTCCCCTCGCTCGACTATAAATAGAGGCCACCCCCGCATGATTTCTTCACACCATCTCACTCCCCTCTTCTCACTGATCGTGCCACACCGTTCCCAGAGCAAGGCGAGCACCACCCCGCCGGAATTTCACCGGAGCCCGCCGCCTCTGGAGAAGAAGGGAGCCATCGATTTCGTCCACCCCAGGAGCTTCCGCGACCACCCCTGAGTTCGCCGTCGTCGACTTTGTCGTTCGCCCGCCTCGCCGACCCTCGCCCGTACCCCGGTGAGCCCCCAGCACCCCTCACTGGCCGCGCTAGGTTTCGTTCTCGCCGGCGTTGCCTCGCGTCAATGATGACTCCCAGCCGTTGGATTAGAATCAGATCGAACGACCCATGTTGCCCCGTACCGCTTCGCCCCTCCCTGTATCACTGACGAGTAGGGACACCCACTTAAGCAGCCCGCGTGAGCACTGCGCTTAGCAGGCCGGCCTGTTAACTCTTCCCGCGCAGCCCAGTGATTTGAATTAAACTTTTTCCATTTTATTTCAAACACACTTCTGTACCCAACTTCAAAAATCCACCCAGATCGATTCAGTGCACCAAATTGAATGAAACAAACTTTGTTAGAAAGGTCTGTGAATGCTGAATCCAAGCCCGTTGGATTCAAGTCATTTGGATCTATAGATCACCTACGGTAAAAATAACAAGGAAGAAGCTTTTCTGCATTCAAACATTTTTCAAATTTAAACCATAATAGCTTTTGAGTTGATTCCAACTCTAAATCACATTTTTTCCATACCTTTCAGAATATATAAAAATATATAGGTTTACTTGCAGAAATAATGTTCAAGTAATAAAAGAATGCTACATAGGCATTTCTAGCCACTTTAATTAATTAAAATAAAAGGGTAAAACCTTATTAAATTGTGACACCACTTTAAATCACATTCCCATGGACTACAATATGTGGTGATGACATGTGTCAACATGATCCCATGTTGGTTTGGAGAATATTAAATCTTAAGTAGTTTTTCAATAAGTAGAAATTACTTTTCTAAAAATAAAAGGAATTAAACCAAGCCTTAATCTTGTAATGTTAGAGATGATGTTAGATCATCTATAGGACCCTTGTGTATGATGATTTCAAGTAGTTAAGTATTGTTTGGTGATTGTGTACCTCGTATTTATTCATAGACGCTAGTACCGACCAAGGATACGAGGAGGAAGGGGAATTCTACGAAGCAGAAGCTGAGGAGAACTTCAACCACTGCTCTGCACAAGGCAAGCTAACACTTGCAATTTAGCAATCTTATATTGACACTGATGCAAGCCTAAAACTCCTAGTGAATGTGCAAGTTAACCCTTGCAAGATACCCTACTGATGCAACAAACCCCTACTTGTTACTATGCCTACTATATGCCTTAAGCATATGAGATCACACCCACTAGATAAACGAATCCTAGTTTTATTTGCAAGCCTCTTACTTTATTTCTTTATCAAAGCTTACTTAGAGTTTACTTAAGTGAATTATAGATACTAGAAAGATATTTGAAGGTTGCATAAAGAGCATTAAATTTGGCCTAAGCTAGAAACCTTGATATCAGCCTAAGATATAAGGTTGGACTTAGTTGAAACTCCACTAGTCTACCACCCCTCATCAGTACTACCCCCTACCTTAGATGCTAGTGCTAAGCATAAAACTTGATCAACTTTAGATGGGAATACTTGGTGGAAAAATGGTTATGAAAACCTTGGAATGATGGATCATTCTACTGAAATGTTTTGGACATGTGTTTCTGAACACTTGATGAATTTGGTGATAGAAATGTTGAGGAATGAGCCTTAGCCCTTTATAAAACTGATGGTTGTCTGGATGCGATACCATTCCAATTTTATCGTACAACCACAATACCCGAATATTGGGTAGTGCTTGACTGGAAACTTATATCCCTTAGTATTAGTTACCTCACAGCCAAGGTCTGAGCTCAGGCTACCTTGTGAAGATTGTCCACCTGTGCAGTACCCAAGATGACAGTTGGTCATGGTTGGGAGGCCAAACTCACAGGAGAGGTGCTTATACTAGGGCGTGTAATTGAAAGGTTAGGATTGATTATTCGCATACTGAGTATAGTGAATTCAGGATTTGTTCCTGACGGATGTATCGAATGTTGTGGTGAAAGTGTACAATCTCTGCAGAGTGTCAAACTATTCGAATAGCCGTGTCCGCGGTTATGGACAGTTGGAGTGGCCATACTGTTCCCCCGTCAGACTTTTCAAAATGACTTGTGAAATGAATTGAGACTTTGACTTGACCACAACAGAGTTGTGATATGAAATACAAGTTCCCATTGAGGAGTTATAAAATTGTGACTAGCTTTGGAACCTAGTAGAGATAAATCTGGCTTTTGCAAAACAGCCCTAGATCCTAGTGTCCTATTATCCAAAAACCCCTTTACCTGTTAGTATTAGTTTGCGAGTACTTAAAGAGTACTCATGGCTTTGTCCCTGGCTATTCCCATTGCCAGACTATGAATACCTGGAAGATGGACCCCAGGAAGGTTACGACAACTAGGATCATCTCCCATCGTCAGAATTGCCTGTGACCCCGAAGATGGAGCTTCGCCTACGCTCCCGTTATTATTACGTATTCCACTGCTTGAGGTTGTATTAAGAACTGGATCATGAGATACCTATTCGTGTAAGAACTTATGTATCGTTTGTAATGGATGATGTACTATGGTATCCAATTCTGTTATGTCTCGCAAAAATGGTAATCCTGGGATTGCGAGGTATGGAATAACAGGCATCTAGGATTGAAAAATCCGGGTGTTAACATCAATCCTAACCTTTCAATTACACGCCCTAGTATAAGCACCTCTCCTGTGAGTTTGGCCTCCCAACCATGACCAACTGACATCTCGGGTACTGCACAGGTGGACAATCTTCACAAGGTAGCCTCAGCTCAGACCTTGGCCGTGAGGGAACTAATACTAAGGTATATAAGTTTCTAGTCAAGCCCT
The DNA here is from genome assembly GCA_910589765.1 of Avena atlantica. Taxonomy (NCBI): domain Eukaryota; kingdom Viridiplantae; phylum Streptophyta; class Magnoliopsida; order Poales; family Poaceae; genus Avena; species Avena atlantica. The sequence continues at coordinate 441,142,321 of OU342735.1, read as the reverse complement.
ACCCAATCTTTGGGTAATGTGGTTGTACGGTAAAATTGGAATGGTATCGCATCCAGACAACCATTAGTTTTATAAAGCTAAGGCTCATGCCTCAACATTTTCATCACCAAAATCATCTGGTGTTCAGAAACACATGTCAAAACATCTCAGTAGAATGATCCATCATTCTAAGGTTTTCATAACCATTTTCACCAAGTATTCCCATCTAAAGTTGATCAAGTTTTATGCTTAGCACTAGCATCTACAAGTGGGGGTAAGCACTAATGAGGGGTGGTAAACAAGTAGAGTTTAACTAAGTTCAATCTCATGCCTTGGGATGACATCAAGATTATCTAACTTAGGCCAAATTTTATGCTCTTTATGCAACCTTCAAATATCTCCCGGGAATCTACAAGTCACTTAAGTACTCTCTAAGGAAGTAGATTTGATAAATAAATAAAGTAGAAAGCTTGCAAATAAAACTAGGATTGGGTTATCAAGTGGATATGATCACATATGCTTAAGGCATATAGTTGTCATGGTAACAAGTAGGTAGTGGCTTGCACAATTGCAAGTATAAGCTTGCACAGGTCAACTTGATTAGTAAGGCTTGCCTTGTGCAGAGCAGTGGTTGATGTTCTCCTCGGCTTCTTCTTCGTAGTATCCTCCTTCTTCCTCATATCCTTGGTCGGTACTAGTGTCTACAAATAAATACGATGTACACAATCGCCAAACAATACTTAACTACTTGCAATCATCACACAAAAGGGTCCTATAGATGATCTAGCATCATCACTAACATTACAAGATTAAATCTTGGTTTAATTCCTTTTATTTTTAGAAAAGTAATTTCTACTCATTGAAAAACTACTTAAGATTTAATATTCTCAAAACCAAACATGGGATCATGTTGACACATGTCATCACCACATATTTTAGTCCATGGGAATGTGATTTAAAGTGGTGTCACAATTTAATAAGGTTTTACCCTTTTATTTTAATTAAATAAAGTGACTAGAAATGCCTATGTGGTATTATTTTATTACTTGCTCATTATTTCTGTAAGTAAACCTATATATTTTTATATATTCTGAAAGGTATGGTTAAATGTGATTTTTGAGAGTTGGAATCAACTCAATAGCTATTATGGTTTAAATTCGAAAAATGTTTGAATGCAGAAAAGCTTTTGCCTTGTTATGTTTACCAAGGATGATCTACAGATCCAAATGACTTGAATCCAACGGGCTTGGATTCAGAATTTCTAGACCTTTCTAACAAAATTGGTTTCATTCAATTTGGTTCACTGGATCGATCTGGGTTGATTTTTGAATCTAGGTGCAGAAGTGTGTTTGAAATAAAATGGAAAAGATTAAATTCAAATGACTGGGCTGCGCGGGAAACGATACTGGGCCGGCATGCTAAGCACAGCACTTACGCGGGCTGGTTAAGTCGATGTCCCCACGCGTAAGTGAGACGAGGGGGTGCGAAGCGGTATGGGGCGATGTGAGTCGTGGGATCTTGTTCTAATCTAACGGCTGAGGGTCATCGTCGACGTTGGGCAACGCGGCGAGACAGAAACCTAGCGCGGCAGGTGGGGGTCGTTGGGGGCTCACCGGGGCTCAGGCGAGGGTCGGCGAGGCGGGCTAACGACGAAGTCGACAATGTCGAACCTCCTGGTACCGACAGCTTCTCCTGGGGCGGCTCCAATCGCTGGCCCCTTCTTCTCCAGCAGCGGCAGGCTCTGGTGAAATTCCGGCGAAGCGCTGCTCGCCTTGCTTCGGGACTGAGGCGAGGTGGTTATGAGTGAGAGGGAAGTGAGATGGTGTGCTCAATTCGGCTGGGGGTGGCCTCTATTTATAGTGGCGAGAGGGAACCGACGGGCGCAAGCTGGGCTCGTCGTGGTCGACGGCACAGAAGGCTATCGGTGTGGGCGACGGTAGGGGGCGGTGCGGTGCTCCCTGGCGATGCTCAACGACATGGTGGCGAGGCGTGGGGTGGTGCGGTTTGGTCGGAACGCGGCGGTGCTCTGTGCATGCCCGACGGAGGTTTTTAATGCGCACAGCGTGCGTGGTCCGTGCGGCGGCGAACGAGCGGGTCTGCGGGGTTGCTGGGACGATGGTGATCACGTATGCACGCGGAGAGGGCGGCGCGCGGTCTGTGGGCGTCGGTCGAGCGTGGAGCACGGGGCGCTCGCTCGGCATGGTTGATAGAGGCACGGGCGCGGCGTTCGTAGGTGCTCTGGTCGGTGTCTTCGAGGCAGCGCTGGTCGAGAGGGGCGGTGAGGCATGGGTGATCTCCCAGACAAGGTTGGCACAACTAGTTTCTCTCCTAGCTTGTTGTCCACACTGGGGTGACATGGTGAGCTTTGGCTGTTCACCATTGATGGCATTGCCAAGCTTAAAGTGGTGCTAGATGTTTGCAAATGAGCTAGATGATCTTCTAAAGCCTAGTTGCAACCAGAGAGGGAACAAGTTAGGTTCAAATCACTGCTCCAAATAGTGTTTAGGATTTGGATGATTTGTATCTGCAAGGTGTTTGATGAAATGGCCGCAAGAATTCAAGTTTTGAATTTTGAAAATATTTTTGGTGGGTGTGCTAGGTTGGTGCTGGTGAGTCTGCAGATGCTTGTGTTTTGAAAGTTGAGCTTGTTTGAGTGGTTTTTGAAAAAGTGGGATCTTCCCATATGATAAAGATTCCATTTTGAACTATCCTTTAAACTATGCATTTGAATGTTTCTGGATGATCACAAAGTGGGCCTTGATACTTTGTTAGGAGTACTATCAAGGGGTGTAAAGATCCAAACAAGTTTCTGTTAAGTTCTGAAAGTTTGGGACAGTCAAAGTAGGCATGGGAGTTAAATTGGTCAAAATGACCATTCACTCATTTTGTTTGTTTTGATTTATTTGTCTTTGGGAAAAGTTTGGGAATTCTTTAGATGATGTTTATTTCACCTAAGAATCCATTTACAAGCAAATAGACACACAAACAAGGTGGTTCAAAAGAATTCAAATTGGAATGCATACACACATGCATGCTTCCATATTTTATTTAGAAAAGTTTTTGTTAACCCTAATTTTGATGATTAGAGTTTGATGATCCAAGCTTAGTATTTTTGGGATGTTACAAACCTTCCCCCCTTAAACAAAATCTCGTCCCGAGATTTGAAAAAGGACGAAAAAGATTACCTAGGATTTGAAGAGATCGGGGAACTCCGTCCTGATGTTATCTTCGCGCTCCCAGGTAGCTTCCTCTTCTGTGTGGTTGCTCCACTGAATCTTGAGAAACTTGATGCTTCGTGTTCGGGTAGTTATGTAAGCTTCTTCCAAAATACGGATGGGTACTTCGGGATAGGTCAGGTCATCATTCATCTCTATATTCTTGAACACTTCGGTCTTCTCTGGAACTTCGAGACACTTGCGAAGTAATGAGATATGGAACACATTGTGCACGGCTGACATCTCTTCGGGTAGTTCCAATTGATATGATACTTCTCCTCGATGGTTCAGAATCTTGAAAGGTCCGATATATCTGGGGGCTAACTTTCCTTTGAGTTGGAAACGCTGCTTCCCTTCAATGGCGACACTTTCAGATAAACAAAATCTCCTATGTTGAAGGCAAGGTATCGACGTCTCTTGTCGGCGTAACTCTTCTGTCTAGACTGGGTTGTCTTGAGGTGCTCACGAATCTTGTGAACCTTCTCTTCTGCTTCTCATAGGATGTTGGGTCCGAAGATATGACTCTCGCCTACTTCCGACCAGTTCAGAGGGGTGCGACACTTCCTTCCGTACATGAATTCAAATGGGGCCATTTGCAAACTAGCCTGATAACTATTGTTGTATGAAAATTCTACAAACGGAAGACAGTCTTCCCACTTAGATCCATATTCTAACACACAGGCTCTCAGCATATCTTCGAGTATTTGATTTACTCGCTCTGTTTGTCCATCGGTCTGAGGGTGATATGTGGTGCTGAAATCTAGGCGGGTTCCTAAACCTTCTTGGACTTTCTTCCAGAATCTCGAGGTAAACTGAGTTCCTCGATCCGATACGATGTTCTTGGGGACTCCGTGCAAACTAACTATCCTAGCGATGTATAACTCCGCTAGCTTCGAGCTCTGATATGTGGTCTTGACGGGTAAGAAATGGGCGACTTTGGACAATCGGTCCACTATGACCCAGATAGAGTCATTTCCCCTACTAGAAGTAGGCAGTCCAGTGATAAAGTCCATTCCAACGGAATCCCATTTACATTCCGGAATCTGCAATGGTTGCAACAATCCAGCGGGTCTTTGATGTCCTGCCTTGACTCGCTGACATATATCACATTTGGCGATATAGCTTCCGATTTCTCTCTTCAGCTTATGCCACCAAAATTGCTCTTTAAAATCTTGATATATCTTAGTTCCTATGGGGTGGATAGAATAAATACTATCATGAGCCTCCTTCAAAATAACTTCTTTTAATTCAGAATCTGCTAGTACACAAAGGCGTCCTTTGTACCACATAACTCCTTCTTCGTCTTCTGTGAATCCGGGTACTTTGCCTGTACCGATACGACGCTTGATTCTGCCGATACTAGCATTTCCTTTCTGCGCCTCTTTGATCTGGCTGATCAAAGTGGGCTGAAGTTCTATGCTAGCCAAAAATCCTTCACTTAGTAATTCTATTCAAAAATCTTCCATATCTTTGTGGAAGCTTGGTTGCTCCTTCAAGATCATGGAGTTCAAGCGGCACGGCAATATGTTAAGGGCATCTGCTACCACATTGGCTTTACCAGGGTGATAGTGAATGTCCAGATCGTAATCCTTGATTAGCTCAATCCATCTTCTCTGCATCATATTTAGCTCCTTCTGAGTGAATATATACTTCAGGCTCTTGTGATCCGTATAGATCTCACAACGATTTCCCATCAGGTAATGTCTCCATGTCTTCAGGGCTAGAACTACGGCTGCAAGTTCTAGGTCATGGGTTGGGTAATTTTGCTCATGTTGCTTTAGTTGTCAGGATAGATAGGATATAACTTTGCCTTCTTGCATTAGCACACATCCGAGACCGATCTTGGATGCATCACAATACACATCGAAGGGCTTCGTGATATCCGGCATGATCAAGATTGGGGCTGCAATCAATCTCCTCTTGAGTTCTTGAAAACTCGCTTTACACTTGTCGGTCCATTCAAACTTCTTGTCTTTCTTTAGCAATTGGGTCATGGGTCTGGCGATACTCGAGAATCCTTCTACGAACTTGCGGTAGTATCCCGACAATCCTAGAAATGCACGAACTTGGGTTTGAGTGGTTGGGGCTTGCCAATATTCGACATCCTTCACCTTCGCAGGGTCAACGGCAATTCCTCCGGTTGATACAATATGTCCGAGGAATCCTACCTCCTGTAACCAGAATTCACATTTGCTAAACTTGGCATACAGCTGATGCTCTCTAAGGGTTCCAAGAATGGTCCTTAGGTGTAGCTCATGTTCTTCTTTTGATTTGGAATAAATCAGAATGTCATCGATGAAAAAACAACGACAAAATTATCCAGGAAGTCCATAAAAATCTTATTCATGAGGTTCATGAAATAAGCGGGGGCATTGGTTAATCCAAAAGACATGACAGTATATTCGTATAATCCATATCGGGTGGTAAAGGCAGTCTTTGGAATATCCTCTGCGCGAATCTTGAGTTGATGATAGCCAGTTCTAAGATCAATCTTAGAAAACACTTTGGCACCGGTCAACTGATCAAACAAATCTTCTATCTTGGGCAAGGGGTATTTGTTCTTGATGGTGACATCATTCAACTTCTGATAGTCCGTACACAAACGGTTACCTCCATCCTTCTTGTCCACAAACAAGACAGGTGACCTCCATGGTGACGCACTTGGTTGAATCAATCCAATTTCCAGCATGGCATCCAGTTGCTTCTTCAGTTCTTCTAGTTCCGACGGGTTCATACTATATGGTCTCTGGGCTATGGGTCCTTTTCCGGGGATTAGTTCGATGATAAACTCGATATCCCGATCTGGGGGCATACCAGGCAAAACATCTGGAAATACATCAGGGTATTCACAGACTATCCGGACTTGGTCAATGGTAGGTTGGGCTATACTCTTGTTGCACTTGAATTGGCGAGGTAAGGTTTCAGATATATGCTCGACTGATATTCCGGATGTACTGGTCATGGTTATGGCTTTCTTGGCACAGTCAATCAATCCTTTATGTTTGGACATCCAATCCATTCCTAGTACTACTTCCAAACCTTTAGTTCCAAGTACTATCAGATTAGCATAAAAATCTATGCCATGGATTCGGATAGGGACGGCTTTGCAAATTTGCCTAGCCTTGGTGGTAGATCTGGGAATTTGAACAATCATAACATGCTTCAGTTTGGCTGGTTGAATTTTACTAGTGCATGCAAATTCTTCGGTGACAAATGAGTGCGATGCACCAGAATCAAACAACACTCTTGCAAGTACTGAATTAACAGAAAAAACATACCCAGCACGACGTTTGGCGCTTCCTGAGCTTCTTCAGCATGCATGAGAAAAAGACGGCCGTTGCGGTTGAGCGAATTCCCTGGGGCAAACCTTCTTCCGGGCTGAACACGACGCTGCTACTGAGCTGGGGCATTGGTATTGGGTGTTGCGGCATTCTTCTTGTTTGGGCACTCGTTGGAGTAGGTGACCCTTATTTCCACAGTCATAACAAGTTACTTGCGACTTGTGCTTTGCTGCTACAGGCACAACATTGCTTCCAGTCCTAGGGGCAGTGTTGGTGTTGGTGGCAGCATTGCTGTTGTTGAACTTTGGTGGGGCACGGTTGAAATTGCTAGAGTTACCGAGGTTGTTGTGATTTCCTCCGGGCCTAGGGTTTCCACGGTTGGGATAGGTCGGACAGTTCATCGGGGGTATGTTGGTTCTTGGGACAAATCCTAGAGATGGGTTAGGGCGATACTTTTGGGTCTGATGGGTTCCTGGTTGATGCATCATGCGACGCTTGCGTTTCTCATTGGCTTGGTTGATCTTCCCTTCCATATAGATGGCCAAGTCGACAAGGGCTTCAATATCAGCAAATGGGATATCGACTAACACCGCTTCATCTCATCGTGCAGACCATTCAGGAATCTCTCTTTCTTCTTGGCTTCGGTGTCGATCTCATCCGGGGCATACCTAGCTAATGACAAGAATTTGTCACGGTATTCCACTACGGTCATTCTTCCTTGCTTCAGTTCTCTGAACTCATCTCTCATCCTCTTGATCAAACCCGGTGGCACATGGGTTCTGCTAAACTTGACCTTGAATTCCTCCCAGGTCATTATCTGGCCTCCGGTCATTGCACGAACACTGTTCCACCATGCCCTGGCATCTCCGGCTAGATAGTGGGTGGCGAACAGAACTTTCTCATTCGCTTCCACTCCGGCGACTTCCAGGTTATTTTCCATGGTCTGCAGCTAATCATCGACATCTAGGGGCTCTTCTGACTTAGTGAAAACAGGTGGGTTGGTATTCTGGAAATTCTTGAGCTTAGATCCATAGTTTTCTTGATTTCCATGGCCTTGATTGTTGTGGGCTAGCTGAGCTATCTGTTGCAGGGTGGCTAGGTTGGCTTGACGTTCCGCTCTTTCAGCTTCGCGGTCAGAAACCAACCATTGCAGGATCTGCAACATCGGGTCCGGGGTTGAACCACTTTGTAAGGTTCCCAACCTTTAATAAGGTAGAGGATCCCTGTGTTTACAATTCTAGTCCCTGGATCAATAGCTAGCATCCATAGTTAAGATGTAATATCAAGAAACAAAGGTCTTAATACAACTTTATAACCAGGAATAAAATAATTTATTACATCTTACATAGCTCATTTGGCTATCTCATTACAATCCAGTAGAATATAATAATAGCATGGGGTCCTTCATCTTCAAAGTGCCACAGGCAGACATGTTGGTTGTAGACTTGTAATCCTAATCATTAAACTTCACTAATATCAAACAAACCTGCAACATAACAAGTTACAGCCACAAGGGTCAATACATTTGAATTGTATTGGCAAGTGATACTATGGTAGTATAGTGGAGTCTATCATCTATATGCATTTGGCTAAGTGGAGCTTAGGCTTGCTTTGCTCAAAATAGATTTTCCTTATCATTTCAAAACACTAAGTTTTTGCTTGACAAAAATAATCTTTCCCAAGGAATCTCCCAATAGGAATTGGTGATCCTTCAACCCTTGTTCACCCACAAGATTTTAACTTAGAAATTGGGATGAGGAGATTCTTGATAGCTTCCATGTCTTGATGCTCAAATTGTCCTTTGCCAGGGACATGGCTAAGTACTTAGATTTTACACTCTGCAGAGGTGGTGCACTTTCCCCACAAGACTTGGTTTCACCAAGACAAGATCTTTCAGAAGCCTTCCCTTAGACCAGAATGGACGCGTTCCAACCTATCATCCCCTACCACCAACTGTCCATTTGGTTAAGTTATTGCAACCTATATGATCCAGGCAGAGCCCATAATGCCAAGTGGCTGCACTTGAAGCTTCTCAACATTTGACATCTCAAATCTCTTTGCTCCTGGGTGGCCATCCACAAGTGAGATACACAAAGGTAAACCATAGCCATGGGCCTTGTGTAACCACTCAACCAAAACCACCAATCAAGTCCCTTTCCACCCAGGTGATTCATTAACTTAATTGTTTTATTAAGCAAAACAAAAGTCCAAAGACTTAGAAATTTTTCCATAGTGTGAATATATTTCCACCCTTGTTTTCTATTAGCTAAGCTAAGCATGATAGTAGTAGGAATCTTAACTTAGGAATTCCTACTAAGTTTTCATCTACTAGGATTTCCCATAGCATGGTTTATACTTAACAAAAATTCCATGCAAGTCCTACTTAGAAATATCACTAATGCATAGTGAAAATAATGGGACAAAAGTATGAAGCACCACTTGCCTTTTTGGTAGATAGTATAAGTTCACTTCTTGGTCTTTGCAATTTTCACACATTTCAAGTCACTACAATTCAATCAAGCAAACAATATTTCAAACTACCATTCAAGCAATTTAACACATAAAATAATAATAACAAAACAATGCATGCAAGCATGCTAAAGATTGTTTTATTTGGAGAAGTGGTTTTCTGATGGTTCATAAACATTTGAAAACATATAATGGTCATTTTATAAAGTGGCAAAGTCATTTGCAAAAGGTTTCACTTTATAAACCATTTTTAAAACAAGGTATCATTTTATGTGGTGTAGAAATGTTTGTAATAAGGCACTAATCCATAGGGTTCACCAAATATGTTTTCAAACCATAAAATCTTGTGTTTAGGGTCAGAGAGTTTATTTCCAAAACATTTTCCAAAGGTTTTCTTCCAATACCATTTTAATAATTAAACCATATTTTTATTTGACTAGAAATGGTTTAAATCCAAAGTTTGTTCTTTTGATTCACCAAATACATTTTTTAAACCAAAATTTGTTTCCTATGGTCAGTAGGTTCAAAACAAACCATTTGCCAAATATTTTATCCCCAAAATCATTTTAGAATAATTTTTACAACCTAAACAAGCATACATAAGTTTCTGCAAAAACAAACATTTACCAGAAGCTTTTTACTAAACAAAGTGCATGGTTGGCTAGGGCTTTTTTTTTTGAATCCATTGATATAAAGTTTGCAAAATTTGGACGTGTGGTTTGAAAGTTATGAATTTTGCAAGTTTTCTAATTCAATAGATCAAATTCTGTTTTAAACACAACAACAGAGACACGTGGCTGCTTCTCATTCGTCTATACCTCTTCACGCGGATCGGCTAAAACAGACCGTAGGATTTCACTTGATCGCACGGCACTGGTTGCTACTTACCCTTTCGCTCGCGTTCTATCGCATCCGTCAGATCGAAATCCTACGGCTCTAACTACTTTGACCATTACCCAGCGGCGCTGGCGGCTGCGACTGGTGGCGTTGGCTCTGCTCGCGGCGGAGCTGGTGATACAGGACGCAAGGGAGAGGGGGAGAGGGCTCACTGTGTTCGCAAGGAGGTGCCAAAGCTCAACGTGCTGTTGGTTCGACGAGGGGCGCACAGGGATGGTGGCAATTCCTCGCCGGAGTCGCTGGCGGCGTCAGGCGGCTCTGGAGGTCGTCGAGGGCGAGGCTGCGATTCGTGCCGAAGCATAATAAGTACACGGTTAGACGCGGAATGATCTGGCGGTGATGTGAGCATCAATAGGAGGTGCTGGGGCGGTCGGAGTTCACCTGGAAAGTTCGCCGGAGAAACGGCAGACGGCGGTGTGGTGTTGTGGTCGTCATTGTTGAGGATCTGGGGTATTCGGGGACGAGCTGGCGCTACGGGGAGATGCGCCTGGTGGTGGAGAGCATGTGAGCGTGGTCGAGGGGGCAAGGGGCGGTGAGGGTCTGCCGGAATCGTCGTCGGAGCATCGTCGAACAGAGGGTGGTGCAGAGAAGAATTGGGCGGCCTGGGGGCACGCTAGGGTGAGGCGACTGGGGGAAAATGGAGAGGGGGCGTGGGCGTTTAAGTGTGCGTGATCACAGCGAGTAATCGCTGCGGCGTTAACGCGAATTAAGCCGCGGAATCATAGCCAGAAACGGCGACGAGGGGAGGGAGAAGGGGTCGTCGCGGATAGGGGAGAAACCTGACAGGTGGGGCGTGTCTGTCTGCGTGAGAGAGAGAGGGGGAGTGGGGTCCATCTGCCAGCGTCTATGTGGGTCGATTCGCGAGTGAATAAAATGTTTCGGCAGAGGGTTGCAGGTGGGCTTGCTGGGCCTAGTTGGGCTGGCCCGCTGGGCTGGCTTGTTTCCCTTTTTTTTGTTCCGAATGCTTTCTATTTCCTTTTCCTTTATTTCTGTTTTGATTTTGTTTATTCAATTCAAACACTCATTTGATTTCAAAACTTTTCCAGATTTTGTGTGGGTTTAAATACTGGTTAGTAAAACATTCTGGAGTCATTTTTAGGATAAAACCTTATTCATTTTGGGGGTCTTTTAATTATTCAAAATAGGCTCTAGTTTTTAATTAGATAGGATTTAATAATGTTTCAAACACCATTTAAAATTCTTCAAACTTTTGTCAACTTTTGTGTATATTTAAATATTGATTAGTAGTATAATCTGAAGTAAATTTTGGAATAAAAATTTATTCTTTTTGGGGGTCCTTTTATTTATTCAAATAAGGCCTTGTTTTAAATCAAATAGGGTTTAATAATATTTCCAAACACCATTTGAATTTCTAAATTCTTCAAAAATCTTTTCAATAGGTTTTATCCAATGATAAGGATGTCAAAATAGTTCACTTTGAATTATTTGGAATAATTTTAATATGATTTATTAATCACTGGAATTGGGTATTTGTTTTAATTCCAATGGAATTAAATATAGTTTGAATTCCCTAAAGTTTATTTGGAAGATTTATTTAATCTTAATTAAGTTGAATTAAACCACTTTTATTTCACTTGGGTAAATTCCAAAATACTATTTTCTCATGAATTAAATAATTATCCTTATTAGATATTTTGTCTTTATTAAAATGGGGATAGAATGATTAATATCATTTTATTTTATTTTGGAAATTCTTCATCCTTTTATTTTATTTAGGTTTTGGATTATAACTTATTCCATTTGCTTATGGATTTGTCCAAGATTAAATTTGGTCTTTAAATATTTCTTATTTAATATTTCCTTCTTCATCTTATAAAATCCATATCTTTTTATTTAGAGATCCAAACTTGGTGACTCCAATTTGTAAAATCTTATTTGAGGTTTATTTATCCTTTTAAATATCATTGGGGTTATTTGCTCACCATTTGGTTTGGGTTTTAGATAAGTGTTTTATTAACTTTGGAAATTTAATTTCTTTATCTTATTAGATTTATAAGATTTTATTTATGGTTCTAAATTAAGTGAAATCAATTTCTATGGTTTTAAAATATTTCTATTTGTCATTCTTCATCATTTGTAAATTTTTGTTGACAAATTTTTATATGGATCAAATCCATAGGCTTGGAGATAACTTGGAAATGATTTCTTTATTCCATTAGGGTTTAGGGTTTTGATTTATTTTCCAAGTGTTTAAATTTCCAAATATATTCATTGAGGAATGCATTTCCCTTGATTTGGATTTTTGTTGGATTCAAACTTTTACCAAAGTTTGTTCCAGATGGGATTTTAAGTTTCCATTTAGGAACAAAAGTTTCTTTTCACCCTGTTTTTTGTTTATTTTATTTTTCACATTACAAGATTTGGAAAATATTGGGATGTGACACACTTCCTCTGCGTGGCATCTGAAGATTGAGATAGATCATGAGAAAAGAGGGAAAAATCTAAGGTTCTGGGATTTTGAAAAGTTTTTAAAGTTTGACTCAGATTTTCTAGCAACTTGATTTTCATTCATTCATTCACACAATACAAACACACACCACAACAAAGGAAAACAGATGGTTTTAAGAACCATTCTGGAAACTACGATACAGTGGGACCGAATACTACTCACTACGCTAGTGCTCAAGTGCTACTACTCCTCGGAATCGGTGGCTTCATCATCTTCATCATTGTCGATGAAGGAGAAATCATCCTCATCGGTGAAGAAATCCATAGCCTGATCCTCTAGAAAATCACCATCATCGCTGAGATAGGAGTAGGGGTCTCCACGAAGATCCTCACCGGCATTATCCCTTTCCTCCAACTGCATGTCTCTCTCATGGATGGTCTCCTCCAAAGATGAGATATGGTGGCGAAGACGGGCAATAATGCGCTCCTTCTTGTCGAGCTGACGGCGGCAAGACTTGCGATCCTTTGCTAGCATGGCGATGGTTTGGTCCTTCGTCTTGATGATGGCAGACTTGTGGTTGGAGTAGTCACGACAGTTATCCAACTCCTGTTGACGATTGTACATCATGAAGCTAAGGTGGTCCAATTGAGTCTTCAGCTCAGGGTGGTATGGGGCTTCCAGTGGTTGTCCATTTGCATCACGCCTTGGGCAAAACTCAATGCGGGTTCCCTTGATCTGATTGATACTCTGCCCACTCAGACGGGCAAGAGCTTCCTGCATGGCCCTGGCAAGTCCATCGAGCCAGTTGCTCTCTCTTAAGGTAAACTAAATTCCCTCAGCAGTGGGAGGTTCAATCTTTCCTCGGAGACTTGCAACAATTAGCCACTGCAGATCTTCTCCTCCTTGATCATTGAGCTGAGCTCCGAAGAACTTGGGGTGCGGACGCTCCAGAAGTTCCGAAAGCTGGTCCAAATCCCTCTCAAAGATAAGGTCTCCTCCATTCCCCAGCTGATAAAACTTGCTGTACTTCATGTCCATCTATTAAGAATATAGGATGAGTAAGTTAGTAGAGTGATCAAGTGTGTCAAATTTTATGTATTTTGCAAGAGTTTTTAAGGAACATGAATTTTCATGAAAGAATCAAGGTGATAAGAATGGGAATAAGTTTTTGTAAATATTTGTTTTCTTTGGTTTTGAAACTAAGTTTTTGGATTCAAACGTCCAGTCTAACTAGGGTCTCCTATGGTCAGGATGGCTCTGATACCAACTTGTCAACACCCGGATTTTTAATCCTATATGTCTGTTATGCCATACATCGCAATCCCAGGATTACCATTTTTGCGAGACATAACAGAATTGGATACCACAGTACATCATCCATTACAAACCATACATAAGGTCTTACAAAAATAAGGATCTCATGATCCAGTTCTTAATACAACTCAAGCAACAGAAATACGTAATAATAAAGGTAGCGTAGGCGAAGCTCCATCTTCGAGGTCACAGGCAATGCTGACGATGGGAGATGATCCTAGTTGTCGTAACCTTCCTGGGGTCCATCATCCTGGTACTCCTCTTCATAGTCTGGCCACGGGAATAGCTAGGGACAAAGCCATGAATACTCTTTAAGTACTCGCAAACTAATGCTAACAAGTGAAGGGGGTTTTTGATAATAGGACACTAGGCTCCAGGGTTGTTTTGCAAGAAGCCAGATTTATCTCTACCAAGTTCAGAAGCAAGAGAAGCTAGTCACAATTTTATAACTCCTAAGTGGGAACTTGTATTTCATATCACAACCCTGTTGTGGTCAAGTCAATGTCTCAATTCATTTCACAAGTCATTTTGAAAACATCTGACAAGGGAACAGTATGGCCACTCCAACTATACATAACAGCGGACGCGGCTATTCGAATAGTTTGACACTCTGCAGAGATTGTACACTTTCACCACAACATTCGATACATCTGTCAGGAACAAATCCTGAATTCACCATACTCAGTATGCGGATAATCAATCCTAACCTTTCAATTTACACGGATGCGAACAGAGGGAAAGCCAAGATCTAATCTAGGAGATGCAATCAACGAGAGAGATTGGATTAGATCTTCATACCCTTGAAGATTCGCACAGCGGAACGTTCGTCGGAACGTGGGTGATGTAGTCGTACTCGCTTCTCCTCCTCGCGATCCGATCCGATCTAGCACCACAAGTGGCGGTGCCTCTGTGAGATGCACACGTGCAGCACCTCGACGTCTCCTCCTTCCTCGGACCAGCAAGTATGGTGGAGAGATAGATTGGATCTACAACACGACGGCGTGGTGTATATGGTGGAGAATTTCTGCAGCAGGGCTTCGCCTACAAACAGTCGGGAGGGAGAGAGGAAAGCTAGCAAGGCGGCTAGGGTTTGGAGGAGAGGTGTGGGGGGTTGGTGCGCCCCCACCCCTCTTTATATAGAGGGGGGGCGCAGCCCTAGCCCCTCCCCCAAGCCCAAAGGATAAGGAGTGGGGGGCATGGACTCTCCCCTCTTCTAGAAACCCTATCTCTAGTTTAAACGATTTAAACTCTCTAGGATCGGCTCGGCCCTATGGGGCCTTGTGCCCCTGGCCCAATGCGGCCAGGACACTCCCTCATAGGCCCATGCCCCCTCCCGGAAGGTGGGGCCACGTTGGTCCCCTTCTGGAAGGTTCTAGAAGCTTCCGGTACAATACCAATTAACCCGGAACAATTCCGAACTCCAAAAACTGCACTGCCTTATATGAATCTTATTCTCCGGACCATTCCGGAACCTCTCGTGATGTCCCGGATCCCATCCGAGACTCTGAACAAAAATTCATAAACCAATTATCCAATCTATCCTAGCGTCGAGATACGTTAAGTGTGTGACCCTGCGGGTTCGAGAATATGCAGACATGATCTTCTATCAATAATCAACAGCGGGGTCTGGGCACCCATATTGACTCCCACACATTCATCGATGATCATATCGGATGAACCACGATGCCAGGATTCAATCAATCCCATATATATATTCCCTTCGTCTCGCGATATTTTACTTGCCCGAGATTCGATCATCGGTACCGTCATACCTAGTTCAATCTCGTTCACAACAAGTACTTTACTCGTTCCGTAATCCGATATCACTTTGTGATTAACTCCTTAACCACATGCTTGCAAGCGGTGTTGATATCGATTACCGAGTGGGCCCGAAGTATATCTCTCCGACTTGGGAGGGACAAATTCCATCTCGATACATACAACCCAACAGATACTTTCCGATCACCTGAGAGACACCTTTATGATCACCCTCTCATAGGATGACGTTTGATGACCTCAAAGCTTTCTTCCGGTACCAGGGATTTGCATTATCTCATGGTCTAACGAATACAATATTTGACATAGGAAAAGCTTCGCAAAGATGAACACGATGAAACGATCTAATTGCTTCGCTTAGTTTGGGTTTGTCCATCATATCATTCTCCCAATGATATGATCTCATTATCAATTGACAACTCATGTCTATGGTTAGGAAACCTTAACCATCATTAATCAATGAGCTAGTCCTTAGAGGCGTACCAGGGACACGGTGTTGTTCACAAACCACACAAGTATTAATGTTTCCGCTTAATACAATTCTAGCATGGAATATAAACTTTATCATGAACCAGAATTATAATAATAACATCTTTATTATTGCCTCTAGGGCATAATTCCAACAGTCTCCCACTTGCACTAGAGTCAATAATCTAGTTTACATCTGGCAACAATCTCACACCCATGGCACTGAGGTGTTGATCATGTTTTACACGTGGAAGAGGTTTAGTCAATGGATTTGCGACATTAAGATCCGTATGTACTTTGCTAATCTTCAGATCTCCATCTGCTATATAATCTCGGATTATATGAAACTTGCGGTTGATATGCTTGGTCTTTGGATGATATCTTGGTTCCTTAGCGAGTGCTATGGCGCCAGTGTTGTCACACAATATCTCCAGTGGGTCCAATGCACTTGGAACCACGCCAAGCTCAGTGATGAAGTTTCTGATCCAAACTCCTTCACTTGACGCTTCTGCAGTCCGCTTCCACTGTAGATCCCGCGATCACGCTTTGCTTGCAGCTTCTCCAGCTCACAGCTCCTCCATTCAAAATATAAACGTATCCTGTCTGAGATTTGGAATCATCCTTGTCGGTGTCGAAACTAGCATCGACGTAACCTTTTACGACAAGCTGTTCATCACCCCCATAGACTAAGAACATTTCTTTAGTTCTATTTAGGTACTTTAGGATGTTCTTCACGGCTGTCCAGTGTTCCACTCCTGGATCACTTTGATATCTGCTCGTCAAACTAAGAGCATTGGACACATCCGGTCTAGTACACAGCATGGCATACATGATGGAACCTATGGCCGAGGCATAAGGCACTTTGCTCATAGCTTCCCTATCATTTACCGTAGCTGGGACACTGAGCCTTGCTCAATATCTTACCTGACAACATAGGCACTGAACCTTTCTTTGCCTTATCCATTTTGAACCTTTTCAGAACTTTGTCTAGGTATGTACTCTGGCTTAAAGCTATCAGGCGTCTTTGTCTATCTCTATAGATTTTGATGCCCAATATATAAGCAGCTTCACCTAGGTCTTTCATTGAAAAACACTTGTTCAAATAACTCTTCACATCGTTAAGCATGTTGATGTCATTTCCAATAATCAATATGTCATCCACATACAGTACCAGAAACGTCACCGAGCTCCCACTCACTTTCTTGTAGATACAAGCTTCATAGCAATTTGGAACAAATCCAAAGCTCTTGATCACTTGATCAAAACGAAGGTTCCAACTCCGAGATGCTTGCTTCAGTCCATAAATGGAACGCTGAAGTTTGCATACTTTACTAGCATCCTTAGGATCGACAAAACCTTCGGGTTGCATCATATACAACTCTTCATCAATGTTCCCATTGAGGAAAGCAGTCTTAACATCCATCTGCCATATTTCATAATCATGAAACACAGCAATTGCTAATAAAATCCGAATGGACTTAAACATCGCTACGGGAGAGAAAGTCTCATCGTAGTCAACACCTTGAACTTGTCGAAAACCTTTTGCGACAAGCCGTGCTTTATAGACGGTAACATTACCATCCGCGTCCATTTTCTTCTTGAATATCCATTTGCACTCAACGGCCTTTCGGTCGCTAGGAGGATCCACCAAAGTCCATACTTGGTTTTCGCTCATGGATCCCAATTCGGATTTCATGGCTTCCAGCCATTTCTCAGAGTCTGGGCTCATCATCGCTTCCTCATAGTCCGTAGGTTCACTGTCTTCTAGCAACAAGACAGTCAAGACAGGGTTGCCGTACCACTCAGGAGGGGCACGCGACCTTGTCGACCTGCGACGTTCAGTAGCAGCATCATCCGAAGCTTCATGATCCTTGTCATTAGCTTCCTCTATTGTTGGTGCAGGCGGCACTGGAACAATTTCAGGTGCTGCGCTACTCTCCAATTCAAGAGAAGGTTCAATAACCTCGTCTAGCTCTACTTTCCTCCCACTCACTTCTTTCGAGAGAAACTCCTTCTCAAGAAAGGAACCGTTCTTTGCGACAAACACTTTGCCTTCGGTTCTGTGATAGAAGGTATACCCAATAGTTTCCTTAGGGTATCCTATGAAGACGCATTTCTCCGCTTTGGGTTCGAGCTTGTCCGGCATCAACTTCTTGACGTAAGCTTCGCATCCCCAAACTTTAAGAAACGACAACTTAGGTTTAGCACCAAACCACAGTTCATACGGTGTCGTCTCAATGGATTTAGATGGAGCCCTATTTAAAGTGAATGCAGCAGTTTCTAATGCATAACCCCAAAATGATAACGGTAAATCAGTAAGAGACATCATTGATCGGACCATATCCAATAGGGTTCGATTCCGGCGTTCAGACACACCATTGCGATGTGGTGTTCCGGGTGGCGTGAGTTGTGAAACGATTCCACTTGCTTTAAGATGCGTGAGAAAATCATAACTCAAATATTCACCTCCATGATCGGATCGTAGAAACTTAATCTTTCTGTTACGATGGTTCTCCACTTCATTCTGAAATTCCTTGAACTTTTCAAATGTTTCAGATTTATGTTTCATTAAATAGATATACCCATATCTACTTAAGTCATCGGTAAAAGTGAGTAAATAGCGATATCCACCGCGCGTCGAAACACTCATCGGTCCGCATACATCGGTATGTATGATTTCCAACAAGTCCGTTGCTCGCTCCATCATACCGGAGAACGGGGTTTTGATCATCTTGCCCATGAGGCATGGTTCGCATGTGTCAAATGATTCAAAATCAAGAGACTCCAAAAGTCCATCAGAATGGAGTTTCTTCATGCGCTTTACACCAATATGACCTAGACGACAGTGCCACAAATAAGTAGTATTATCACTATCTACTTTGCATCTCTTAGCCTCAATGTTATGGATGTGTGTTTCATCCCTTTCGAGATTTAGAAGAAATAAACCATTTACAAGAGGTGCATGACCATAAAAGATGTTACTCATATAAATAGAACAACCATTATTCTCCGATTTAAATGAATAACCGTCTTGCAATAAACACGATCCAGAAATAATGTTCATGCTCAACGCAGGCACATAATAACACTTATTAAGGTTTAAAACTAATCCCGAAGGTAAAACTAAGGAGAGCGTGCCGACGGCCATCACATCAACTCTTGATCTGTTGCCAACGCACATCGTCACCTCATCCCTCGCAAGCCGCCGTCTATTCCGTAGCTCCTGTTTCGAGTTACAAATATTAGCAACTGAACCGGTATCAAATACCCAGGCACTACAATGAGGGCTAGTAAGGAAAACATCAATAACATGTATATAAAATATACCTTTGATGGTGCCAGCCTTCTTGTCCGCTAAGTACTTCGGACAGTTGCGCTTCCAGTGACCCTTGTCCTTGCAGTAGAAGCACTCAGTGTCCGGCTTAGGACCAGACTTGAGCTTCTTCTCAGCAGGAGCATTGCGCTTGCCGCCGCCCTTCTTGAAGGGCTTCTTAGCTCCCTTACCTTTCTTAAAGGAGGGCTTGTTGACCATCAACACATGATTATCCTTCTTGATGTCCACTTCCGCAGCCTTCAGCTTTGCGAAGAGCTCGGTGATCGTATCAGTGGAACGAATCTGATTGTGAGTCACTACAAAACTTTTGTAGCTGGGAGGGAGTGATTGCAGAACCCTGTCAATCTTGAGCTCCTCTGGAATCATGCATTCCATTTGCTCAAGGCGTTGAGTGTAGCTCGACATCTTTATGGCGTGCTCACTAACGGAACTCCCTTCCTCCATCTTGCAGTTAAAGAACTTCTCAGAGATCTCATATCTCTCAGAACGGGCCTGAGTCTGAAACATGGTTTTCAGCTCCTCGAGAATCTCGAAGGGCCCGGGATACTCTTCAAAACGATTTTGAAGCTCCGGTTCCATAGCAAACAACATGGTGCTCTTAATCACACCATAATCATCTTTGCGCGACTGATAGACAGCTTTCTCATCAGCCGGCGCAGTTGCAGCAGGGGGGTCACCTAACGCTTTACCAAGGACATAGTCCTTTTGTCCGCCAGATAGAATGATTCTTAGATTGCGGAACCAATTGGTGAAGTTAGACCCATTGTTTCTAAGCTTTTCCTTCTCAGCAAAAACGTTGAAGTTGAAGTTGGATTTGGCCATGTGATCTACAGTATTTGCAAGTACAATTTAGACTATGTTCATGATAAATAGTTCAACTTAATCAAATTACTAGATGAACTCCCACTAAATTCAACATCCCTCAAGTTGTTTAGTGAACACGATCCAAATTCACCACACCTAATCCGATCATCACGAGAAGAGATGGGGTTTCAATGGTGGACAACAAAGTGTCGATCATATCATTCATATGACTCATGCTTAACCTTTCGGTTCTTGTGTTCCGAGACCATGTCTGTACATGCTAGGCTCGTCAAGTTAGACCCAAGTATTTCCGCGTGTGCAAAACTGGCTTGCACCCGTTGTATGTGAGCGTAGAGTCTATAGCACCCGATCATCACGTGATGCTTGGACACGACGAACTTTCGCAACGGTGCATACTTGGGGAGAACACAGTTTTTATCTTGATCTTTAAGTGAGGAATCATCTTATAATGCTACCGTCGCGATCTAAGCATAATAAGATACATAAAAGGATAAACATCACATGCATATAACTTTATGTGACATGGTATATCCAACCTTCGCGCAATGATCTCCATCTTGTGCGTTTCGGCATGATCTCCATCACTCCACCATGATTGCCTCCACCACGAATAGCAACTACAACTATTGCTAACTACTTAGCGATAAAGTAAAGCTATTACATGGCGTATAAGAAGTTGACTCGCAGGTCATACACAATTATAAAGACAACCATATGGCTCCTGCCGGTTGTGTACTCATCGACATGCAAGTCGTGAAACATTACAAAACATGATCATCGCATACAATATACACATCACATCTTGGGCCATACCATATCACAGAAAACACTCCCTGCAAAAACAAGTTAGACGCCTCTACTTTGTTGTTGCATGTTTTATGTGGCTTATGGGAGTAGATGCTAAGAACGATTCTTACCTACGGAAAGCCACAACTGTGATATTATGGTTGCCAAACTCCGGTGTTAATCCCATGACAACTATAGTGAGAGAAACTGACATCCACCAGCCGCATGTGTGGTACAAGCCACACGTCAAGTGCGGAGCCGGTCTCGCGAACGACGTCGCGTAAGGTTGGCCTGGACCGCTTCAATCTCACTATACCGCGTCATAAGAAGAACACAAACAAGAGGCTTGCAACAGAAAACATCAACGCCCGCAACAACCATGTTGCGTTCTACTCGTGAAACACATCTACGCATAGATCTAGCTCTGATACCACTGAAGGGTTTCGCGGCATAGTAAATCAAAATTTTCTACGGATGCGAATAGAGGGAAAGCCAAGATCTAATCTAGGAGATGCAATCAATGAGAGAGATTGGATTAGATCTTCATACCCTTGAAGATTCGCACAGCGGAACGTTCGTCGGAACGTGGGTGATGTAGTCGTACTCGCTTCTCCTACTCGCGATCCGATCCGATCTAGCACCACAAGTGGCGGTGCCTCCGTGAGATGCACACGTGCAGCACCTCGACGTCTCCTCCTTCCTCGGACCAGCAAGTATGGTGGAGAGATAGATTGGATCTACAACACGACGGCGTGGTGTATATGGTGGAGAATTTCTGCAGCAGGGCTTCGCCTACAAACAGTCGGGAGGGAGAGAGGAAAGCTAGCAAGGCGGCTAGGGTTTGGAGGAGAGGTGTGGGGGGTTGGTGCGCCCCCACCCCTCTTTATATAGAGGGGGGGAGCAGCCCTAGCCCCACCCCCCAAGCCCAAAGGATAAGGAGTGGGGGGCATGGACTCTCCCCTCTTCTAGAAACCCTATCTCTAGTTTAAACGATTTAAACTCTCTAGGATCGGCTGGGCCCTATGGGGCCTTGTGCCCCTGGCCCAATGCGGCCAGGACACTCCCTCATAGGCCCATGCCCCCTCCCGGAAGGTGGGGCCACGTTGGTCCCCTTCCGGAAGGTTCTAGAAGCTTCCGGTACAATACCGATTAACCCGGAACAATTCCGAACTCCAAAAACTGCACTGCCTTATATGAATCTTATTCTCCGGACCATTCCGGAACCTCTCGTGATGTCCCGGATCCCATCCGAGACTCCGAAAAAAAATTCATAAACCAATTATCCAATCTATCCTAGCGTCGAGATACGTTAAGTGTGTGACCCTGCGGGTTCGAGAATATGCAGACACGATCTTCTATCAATAATCAACAGCGGGGTCTGGGCACCCATATTGACTCCCACACATTCATCGATGATCATATCGGATGAACCACGATGCCAGGATTCAATCAATCCCATATATATATTCCCTTCGTCTCGCGATATTTTACTTGCCCGAGATTCGATCGTCGGTACCGTCATACCTAGTTCAATCTCGTTCACAGCAAGTACTTTACTCGTTCCGTAATCCGATATCACTTTGTGATTAACTCCTTAACCACATGCTTGCAAGCGGTGTTGATATCGATTACCGAGTGGGCCCGAAGTATATCTCTCCGACATGGGAGGGACAAATTCCATCTCGATACATACAACCCAACAGATACTTTCCGATCACCTGAGAGACACCTTTATGATCACCCTCTCATAGGATGACGTTTGATGACCTCAAAGCTTTCTTCCGGTACCAGGGAGTTGCATTATCTCATGGTATAAGGAATACAATATTTGACATAGGAAAAGCTTCACAAAGATGAACACGATGAAACGATCTAATTGCTTCGCTTAGTTTGGGTATGTCCATCATATCATTCTCCCAATGATATGATCTCATTATCAATTGACAACTCATGTCTATGGTTAGGAAACCTTAACCATCATTAATCAATGAGCTAGTCCTTAGAGGCGTACCAGGGACACGGTGTTGTTCACAAACCACACAAGTATTAATGTTTCCGCTTAATACAATTCTAGCATGGAATATAAACTTTATCATGAACAAGAATTATAATAATAACATCTTTATTATTGCCTCTAGGGCATAATTCCAACACTGCACAGGTGGACAATCTATCTTCACAAGGTAGCCTCGTATCAGACCTTGGCCGTGAGGGAACTAATACTAAGGTATATAAGTTTCCAGTCAAGTCCTACCCAATCTTCGGGTATTGTGGTTGTACGGTAAAATTGGAATGGTATCGCATCCAGACAACCATCAGTTTTATAAAGGGCTAAGGCTCATGCCTCAACATTTTCATCACCAAAATCATCTGGTGTTCAGAAACACATGTCAAAACATCTCAGTAGAATGATCCATCATTCTAAGGTTTTCATAACCATTTTCACCAAGTATTCCCATCTAAATTTGATCAAGTTTTATGCTTAGCACTAGCATCTACAAGTGGGGGTAAGCACTAATGAGGGGTGGTAAACAAGTAGAGTTTAACTAAGTTCAATCTCATGCCTTGGGATGACATCAAGATTATCTAGCTTAGGCCAAATTTTATGCTCTTTATGCAACCTTCAAATATCTCCCAGGAATCTACAAGTCACTTAAGTACTCTCTAAGGAAGTAGCTTTGAGCAAGAAATAAAGTAGAAAGCTTGCAAATAAAACTAGGATTGGGTTATCAAGTGGATATGATCACATATGCTTAAGGCATATAGTTGGCATGGTAACAAGTAGGTAGTGGCTTGCACAATTGCAAGTATAAGCTTGCACAGGTCAACTTGATTAGTAAGGCTTGCCTTGTGCAGAGCAGTGGTTGAAGTTCTCCTCGGATTCTTCTTCGTAGTATCCTCCTTCCTCCTCGTATCCTTGGTCGGTACTAGCATCTATAAATAAATACGATGTACACAATCACCAAACAATACTTAACTACTTGCAATCATCACACAAAAGGGTCCTATAGATGATCTAGCATCATCACTAACATTACAAAATTAAAGCTTGGTTTAATTCCTTTTATTTTTAGAATAATAATTTCTACTCATTGAAAAACTACTGAAGATTTACTATTCTCCAAACCAAACATGGGATCATGTTGACACATGTCATCACCACATATTTTAGTCCATGGGAATGTGATTTAAAGTGGTGTCACAATTTAATAAGGTTTTACCCTTTTATTTTAATTAAATAAAGTGACTAGAAATGCCTATGTGGTATTCTTTTCTTACTTGGTCATTATTTATGTAAGTAAACCTATATATTTTTATATATTCTGAAATGTATGGTTAAATGTGATTTTTGAGAGTTGGAATCAACTCAAAAGCTATTATGGTTTAAATTTGAAAATGTTTGAATGTAGAAAAGCTTCTGCCTTGTTATTTTTACCAAGGATGATCTACAGATCCAAATGACTTGAATCCACCGGGCTTGGATTCAACATTTCCAGACCTTTCTAACAAAATTGGTTTCATTCAATTTGGTTCACTGGATCGATCTAGGTTGATTTTTGAATCTAGGTGCAGAAGTGTGTTTGAAATAAAATGGAAAATATTAAATTCAAATGACTGGGCTGCGCGGGAAACGATACTCGGCCGGCCTGCTAAGCACAGCGCTTACGCGGGCTGGTTAAGTCGCTCTCCCCACGCGTCAGTGAGACGAGGGGGTGCGAAGCGGTATGGGGTGATGTGAGCCGTGGGATCTTGTTCTAATCTAATGGCTTAGGGTCATCGTCGACGTTGGGCAACGCCGGCGAGACAGAAACCTAGCACGACAGGTGGGGGTCGTTGGGGGCTCATCGGGGCTCAGGCGAGGGTCGGCGAGGCAGGCGAACGACGAAGTCGACGACGGCGAACCTCCTGGTACTGGTAGCTTCTCCTGGGGCGGCCCCAATCGCTGGCCCCCTTCTTCTCCAACAGCGACAGGCTCCGGTGAAATTCCGGCGAAGTGATGCTCGCCTTGCTTCGGGACTGAGGCGAGGTGGTTCATAGTGAGAGGGGAGTGAGATGGTGTGCTCAATTCGGCCGTGGGTGGCCTCTATTTATAGTGGCGAGAGGGAACCGACGGGCGCAAGCTGGGCTTGTCGTGGTCGACGGCACAGAAGGATATCGGCGTGTGCGACGGTAGGGGGCGGTGCGGTGCTCCTTGGCGATGCTCAGCAACATGGTGGCGAGGCGTGGGGCGGTGCGGTTTGGTCGGAACACGGCGGTGCTCTACGCATGCCCAACGGAGGTTTTTAATGCACACAGCGTGCGTGGTCCGCGCGGCGGCGAACGAGCGGTGATCACGTATGCACGCAGCGAGGGCAGCGCGCGGTCTGTGGGCGTCGGTCGAGCGTGGCACACGGGACGCACGCTCGGCATGGTTGAGAGAGGCACGGGCGCGGCGTTCCTAGGTGCTCTGGTCGGTGTCTTCAAGGCAGGGCTGGTCGAGAGGTGGCAGTGAGGCATGGGTGATCTCCCAGACAAGGTTGGCACGGCTAGTTTCTCTCCTAGCTTGTTGTCCACACTGGGGTGACATGGTGAGCTTCGGCTATTCACCATTGATGGCATTGCCAAGCTTACAGTGGTGCTAGATGTTTGCAAATGAGCTAGATGATCTACTAAAGCCTAGTTGCAACCAGAGAGGGAACAAGTTAGGCTCAAATCACTGCTCCAAATAGTGTTTAGAATTTGGATGATTTGTATCTGCAAGGTGTTTGATGAAATGGCCGCAAGAATTCAAGTTTTGAATTTTGAAAAGATTTTTGGTGGGTGTGCTAGGTTGGTGCTGGTGAGTCTGCAGATGCTTGGGTTTTGAAAGTTGAGCTTGTTTGAGTGGTTTTTGAAAAAGTGGTATCTTCCCATATGATAAAGATTCAATTTTGAACTGTCCTTTAAATTATGCATTTGAATGTTTCTGGATGATCACAAAGTGGGCCTTGATACTTTTTTAGGAGTACTATCAAGGGGTGTAAATATCCAGACAAGTTTCTGTTAAGTTCTGAATGTTTGGGACAGTCAAAGTAGGCATGGGAGTTAAATTGGTTAAAATTACCATTCACTCATTTTGTTTGTTTTGATTTATTTGTCTTTGGGAAAAGTTTGGGAATTGTTTAGATGATGTTTATTTCACCTAAGAATCCATTTACAAGCAAAGAGACACACAAACAAGGTGGTTCAAAAGAATTCAAATTGGAATGCATACACACATGCATGCTTCCATATGTTTATTTAGAAAAGTTTTTGTTAACCCTAATTTTGATGATTAGAGTTTGATGATCCAAGCTTAGTATTTTTGGGATGTTACAAGCTGTATCTTTTCCCTCTCGCATGGAGCTGGATGTGTGGGTCATGGCTATTATCACTCGTAGCATGCATATTAATTGGTAATTCGTAGAGGATATGCAGCATATGGGTGGGAACCCTCAGCGTCCCATGATAGTTTCGGCATCTGAACGGTCAATAGGTGGGCTGGCGTACACCAAGGAGACATGCGGGGTCACGGAGAAGGCAGTGATTGCCTTGGATCATCTTCTAGGCCCCACACAATAGGAAGTGTGGACGGGAAAGATCGCTCGGTTGTGCAACAAGGAGTTGATCTCTCATGGGTAAAGTAACGCACCTCTGTAGAGTGTAAGAACTGTAACTTGTTACTCCCTATTCCGGGAAGGAGCTACGAACGCGGTGCGAAAGGAACTACATGAAAGTTCTGGTAAACCCGTGAAGGCTGACGAACATAGCTTTTTAGAATAAAAGCAACATTTGAAAAATGTTTATAAAAACTTGCATTGCCTACGACCTACGGTCTATGGATGTAGATATAGTGCATCAAACAATCCTTTTCTAGTGAACTTGCTGAGTATGCTCGTACTCAACGTATCTTCTTAACCATTTCTAGATTCTGAAGCCGGTACAGACGACGTCTACATCATGATATGCTTCAGGAATCATCACCAGAAGCTAAAGTTCTTCAATGAAGTCAAGAAAGTCAACATATACATCAACTCAAGTGAAGACGAAGTTACAGATTAGATAGGAATATAACCTCCAGTCATAGAACCTACTTCTGTAGTGTATTGCAATAGCAGCAATGCCAGACCATTAGTTAAGATACTAGTCTTAATAGTATGATAGTTTTTGAGTTGTTTATTTCTGATTTTCTTTGGGAGAAGTTTATTTCTCTATCTTTAACCTAGAGTGTTCTCTGTATCTTGTGTAAGGAGTTGAGTTGTAACCTATAGTCATGTCTTGGTCCTGCTATGTTTTTGTTGTACCACTCGGAGGGATGTAATACTAGTGAACGGCGTTTCAATGGTGTTATGTCAACGACTATAGTGTACTACATCATGCAGTGGTATGTTGGGTCACCGCAATTTTTAAATCCAAAAGTTAGTTTACGGTCAGAGAGTTCAAATCAAACCATTTGCAAAAGGTTTTACTTAAAAAGTATTTTTAGAATAATTTTTATAACCAAAATATCCTTACAAATGTTTCTTCAAAAACACCTAATTTTCTGGAAGAAAAATACTAAACTAAGGGCATGGTTGCAAAGGTTTCATTTTCGTGATTCCAATGATATGAAATTTGTAATTTTTGGACGTGTAAAACAAAAGTTATGAATTTTACAAAATCACTC
Organism: Avena atlantica; assembly: GCA_910589765.1. Lineage (NCBI taxonomy): Eukaryota > Viridiplantae > Streptophyta > Magnoliopsida > Poales > Poaceae > Avena > Avena atlantica. Next base: position 441,114,903 of record OU342735.1, on the reverse strand, counting down.
ATCTAATAGAACCTTTTCTGTTTTTAAAACAAAATCCGGGCCACACGTCAGTTTCCTATTGGCCCATACCGTTTTGTGAGGATCGCGTTGCATGGATTGTTGGATCTAAATTACATCGCACGTCTTAGATCGTCTAATAATGGTTCGATTAAGTCATCTAACACAACCACAGGATTTGCAACTAACGGCTTAGATCTACTGGTCACTAACTGGCGGCGCTGGCTCAACGGCGAGCGGCGATGGTGCTCAGGCGATGATGTTCCGGTGAATCTAGGAAGTGAGGGAGAGAACGGAGGGCGTTACCAGATTCGCAGGGTCGCGCTGATGCTCAACATGGTCGTCGTTGGTTGAAGGGCGCATGGAGTTGCTGGCGATTGCTCGCCGGAGATGGTCCTCGCGAAGGGCGAGATCGGGCGTCATCGTTGGAGAGGCTGCAAGGTATGGGCAGGCAAGCCGATGGTGTTGTTAGATGGGCAAGAGTTCAGTGAGTATTCGAGCGTCACTGAGAGTGAGAGGGGCGGTCAGGGATTACCGGGGGAGCTCGTCGGAGTTGAGCTAGCTGTCGGTGGCGCTCAGACGATGACGTAGGCGAGGCTGTGGGGCATGCGTGGGTGAACGGAGACCACTGGCAGGTGCGTGAGATGATGGGGATCAAGCTTGTGTGATCTAGGAGGTAGGAGAGGGTCGGGGATCGCCGGAATTCGACAGGGAACTCATCGGAGGTAGTGGGGTTTCGAGCAAAATTATGGACAGCCTGGGGGCTTCGGTGGTGTGATGACTAGGGGAAAGGGAGAGAGGAGGGAGGCGATTTAACGAGCATCATCACTGCGCGGAATTAGTGTGTCATTCACTCGAATTGGCACCGCAAATTCAACGCAGGAAACGCTCGGGGGAAAACGGGAAGAACTGGTCGCGGTGAGAACGATGATTAGGTGGCAAAAGTGGGTCCAACGCGTCAATGGGCGAGTGGGTTGGTTCGCGGGTGAGAAAGAACAGCAGGGAGAGGGGAGATGCCAGGTGGGCTGGCTAGGCCAAGTTGAGCCAATGGTTTGGTTAGGTTAGATGGCTGGGCCCTTTTCTATTTTTTTCCTTTCTGGTTCCTTTTTCTTTTTCTGATTCCATTTTCTGTTTTGATTTGAATCAAGTGATTTAAACATCTGTTTAAATTCAAATGTTTATCAAACCCTTTCAGTAAGTTTGTACTGATTTAGTTATGTGTTTAAAATTCCATATTAGATTATTTCAAATAGTCTTTTACGGTTTAATAATTCATTTAAATTAGGTCTTTTGTGTTTATTTAAATAATTTGAATATGGTTCCAAACCATATAATTTTATTTAAACAATAATTTTATTATTTTTAAGTTAATTAGATAACTTTTAATCCACTTTGTAATTTAAATTATTTTTCTCATTATTTTATGAATCATTTATATTAGGAATTTTGTCTTCATTCAAATCAAATATGGTTCAAGCCATATAATTTTATTTAAATAATCTTTATTTCTTTATTTTATTTAGATTATCATTATTCCATTTCCTTATGGATTTAATTCAAGTTTTAAATTGTCTTCTAAATAATTTTCTTGTGAATAGTTTAGGAAATTTGTCTTTATTTAAATAAAATTGAATATGGTTCAATCCATATAATTTTATTTAAAGAATATGGTTCAATCCATATAATTTTATTTAAATAATCTTTTATTCCTTTTTATTATTCTGTAAACTTTCATTTGTTTATGGATTTGGCCAAGATGTGACTTCTAAATATTCCTTATTTATTTATTTATTTATTTATTTGTCTTATGAAATCCATATCTTTTTATTTATAGATCCAAAATTGGTGATTCCAAATTGTATATTTTTATTTAATATTTATTTATCTTTTTAAATCCTTTTAGGATTATTTTGCTCACAATTTTGCATTGATTTTGGTTAGGAGCTTTATTAGCTTTGGAAATTAATTCCTTTTATATTATTAAATTCATAAGTTTTTATCCATGGCTCCAAATTGATTCAAACCAATTTCCATGGTTTTATAATATTTTTGCTTATCATTTTTGATCATTTATAAATATTTTTTGCTGAATTTTTGTATGGATCAAATCCATAGTCTTGGAGAGATCTTGGAAATGATTTCTTTCTTTAGGGTTTAGGGTTTTGGTTTATTTTTCCCAAGTGTTTATATTTCAAGATACTTTCATTGATGAACGCATTTCACTTGATTGAAATTTTGTTGGATGTCTTTTATTCAAATTTTGTTCAAGAAGGGTATTGATGTTTCCATTAAGAAGCAAAAAGTTTCCTTTCACCCTAAATTTCAACAATTAATTCTTTTGTTTAATTATTTTTCACATTTCAAAATTTGGAAAATTTTGGGATGTGACACATGCTGGGTAAAAAAATTACAGCAGGGCAATTGACAGGACTGAGCAAGGCATAATAATGCAATACTAGTGATACGTCGGAAATGTATCTATAATTTTTGATGCTCCATGCTTGTTTAGTATCTACTTTGCTTTGCTTTGTCTACACTTTGAGGTGCTTTTTACATGTTTCCTGGTACTAACTTATTAACAAGATGCCACAGTGCCAGTTGCCTGTTTTCTGCTGTTTTTGGTTCTAGAAAAGCTAGTAAGGAATATTCTCGGAATTGGACGGGACAAACGTCAAAGTCAATAACTTTCCGTGGGGAACAAGAAGTCCAGAGGGGAGACGGAGAGGCGTTCCAGGGCAGCCAGACCCACCCTAGGCGCGGGTGGGGCTTGCCCTGCGCCTAGGAAGGGTGTGGGGCCCCTGACCACCTCCTCGGCCTCCCCCTTCGCCTATAAGAAGCCCCCGATGCAGAAACCCTAAGTACCTGATCAATATTCCACGAAACTTTTTGTAGCCGCCGCCACCGTCGTCCCTAGATCGGGGGATCTAAAGTTCTTCTCGGCACCCTACCGGAGGGGATATCATCCCGGATGTCTTCTCCCCGGTATGATGCGTGAGTAGTTCCACCTTCGAATATGGGTCCATGTAGTAGCTAGATGGTTGTATCTCCTCCTTGTGCTTTCATGTATAGATCTTGTGAGCTCCTTCATGATCAATATCTAATCTATTTGTAATCGTGCATGTTGTGTTTGCAGGGATCCGATGGATATTGAGATTATTATGTTGGTTTGATTAATAGTTTTGTCTTTATGATTCTATCATGTCTGTGTTGTTTGTGATCTTGCATGCTCTCCGTTGTTAGTAGCTATCTTGGCCAAGTAGTTTCTAGTGACTCCAAGAGGGGGTATTTATGCTCGATAGTGGGTTCATGCCTCTAGTTTCCAAGGGAAGTGACAGAAATCTCTTCGGTTGTAGATGTGTTGTTGCTACTAGGGAGAAAACAATGGTCTCTTTTTCATGAACATGTGGACTGTTTACCTTATACACTTTGCTTAAAGCAGTTGCTGTTGCTTGCAACTTAATACTGGAGGGGGTTCGGATGATAACCTGAAGCTAGACTTCTAGTCATAGATGCAGTTGGATGGCGGTCTATGTATCTTGTTGTATTACCCAATCGAATCTCATAGGATCTTTCTGGCTAGTAATTGCATTGTTATGCCTTTCTTAGTTCCTGTCAATTGCCCCGCTGTAATTTTTTTACCCTTCATGCCATGTTGTTTATCTAAGGAGAGCACCTCTAGTGAACTATGGACCCCGGTCCAATCTTTACCATTGATACATCTTCCACTATTACTTATTTGCTTGATGCAAACCACCATTACCTTCCACACCATACGTTTAATCCTTTCTTACAGCAAATCGGTGAGCTTGACAACCTCACTGATTTGTTGGGACAAAGTCTTGAGTTTGTGTTGTGCAGGTCTCCATGTTGTTTTCAACACCTGTGTGACGTTTCCTTCCTCCTTCTGGTTCGATAACCTTGGTCTCAACAGAGGGAAAACTTGTTGTTGTGCTCTTCACACCCTGTACTTGGGGTTACCAACAAAGTGCCACGTCGAGCACCATCAAGTCTTTCTGGCACCGTTGCCGAGGAATAAAGGGCCATCAAACTTCTTCCTCCCCATCAAGCAGTCTTTCTGGCGTCGTTGCCGGTTGAGGCTAAGGACGTCTTCACTAGGGGAGTCCTCCACTTCCTTTCTCTTTACTTTGTTTTTAGTTTGCTTTGTTTCTTTTGCTTGGTTTTGTTTGCCTCTTTTCAAAAAACCCCAAAAAATAGTCTAGTTTGGTTTGCTTCCTTTATTCAAAAACACAAAAAAATTAGTTCCTGCTCTAGTTGCCGGACTATTATTTCCTTGCTTGGTCATGCTTTCTATTAATGGATGGTTTCTTTGAAACTAGTTCTTATTGGCAAGGTGGGTTCACGAAAGAACAAAAGTATTGTTATAAGGAACACCGTTTGTCACAAAAAGGGAAACACTTATGCGAGCAAATTGATAGGTTGAATACTATTGCTAGAGACGTGTGCTCTACTTATAATGTTACTTATTTCTTTGATAAAGCTCGTTGTTGTAGGAGGTATAAACACCTCCCTTTTCAATGTGAGTATAATGATAATGTTACCATATCCTCTTATGTTAAAGGAATTTATGACTTTGATGATGTGGAACAAATAGAAGAATTTATTGCCTTCAAGGATGCATTTGAACTTGTCAGTTTGCTTGAAAATACTGATCATGCACCTTATGAATCTAAGGTTTATAGATACTTAAATTTTTCTTTGATAATTACAAGGAAGAAAATGGCTATATTCTTGAATATTTTAATAGGTGATTTCCACATTTGGAAGAGACTAATGCCTTGCAGGAGCCTTTGGAAGAATAAATTGTTGAAACTGGAAGCTCATTAGATGAAAAAGAGGAGGAGAGTGATGAACAAAAGGAGGAAGAATGGATCTACCCATGTCTACCTTATAATGAGAGTAACTCTTTACCTCTTACATTATTTGATTGTCCCCCATGTTTACCAAAGGAGGATGAATGTTTTGTTCCTGTGGATCCTTTTGAAATATCTACTTTGGGTAAAACCTGTGAAGGTTTTAATCCCACTATTTTTGAGCTTGATAGAAATTATGTGTTTGTAGATCATGAAAAGCATGCTTGATAGCTATATTGTTGAGTTTATTCATGGGTCTACTAAAAATTATTATGAGAGAGGAAAATATGGTTGTAGAACTTTTCATGGTACTAAAACACCTCTCTTTGTGCTGAAAGTTTTGAAGTTACTCTAGTTTTCTCTTCCTATGCATGTCACTTTGTTCTTTGTGAACTTATTTGTGTACAAGATTCCTATGCATAGGAAGTGGGTTAGACTTAAATGTGTTTTGAATTTGCTTCTTTATGCTCTCTTTTACATCAACTCATATTTCTTATGTGAGCATCTTCTCAAACGATCAGGCCTAACTTAAAGGCGTTAAAGAAAAGTACTTGTTGGGAAATAACCCAAGAGTTTCCTTGAGTCTTGGAAGTTATTACTGTTGGAAATATGCCCTAGAGGCAATAATAAATGTAGTTATTATTATATCTTTGTGTTTATGATAAATGTTTACATTCATGCTATAATAGTATTAACAAGGAAACATTAATACTTGTGTGATTTGTAAACTTAATTTGAAGTCCCTAGTATAGCCTCTATACTTCACTAGCTTGTTGGTTGATTAATGATTGTGGTTTCCCTATCATGAACATTGAGATGTTATCAACAACAAGATCATATCGTTAGGAGAATGATATGGTGGACATACTCCTATAGATAAGCATAGCATAAAGATCAAGTCATTTCAATAGTTCAATTGCTATATGCTTTCTGATACATAGTAACCTAATTCCTTCGACCATGAGATCATGCATATCACCTTTACCGGATGGATGCTTTGATGACATCAAACACCACACCGTAAATTGGTGGCTATAAAGGTGGCATTGAGTGTTCGGAAAGTATTGGTTGAAACACATGGATCAAGAGTGGGATTTGTCCATCCATATGACGGATAGATATACTCTGGGCCCTCTCGGTGGAATGTCATCCAATTAGCTTGCAAGCATGTGACTGGGTCACAAGGGATCACATATCACGGGAACGAGAAAAGAGTACTTATCGGTAATGAGGTTGAACTAGGTATGCAGAGATACCGACGATCATAACCTTGGATAAGTAAACTATCGTGAGACAAAGGGAAATTGGTATCGTATGTAAGTGGTTCATTCGATCGCAAAGTAATCGTAGAAATATGTGGGAGCCATATGAATTTCCAGATTCCTCTATTGGTTATTGTTCGGAGAAGTGTCTTGATCATGTCCGCATAATTCACGAACCGTAGGGAGACACACTTAAGGATTCGACGTTGTTTGAGTAGTTATGGTATTATGAGAAAGAAACCGAATGTTGTTCGGAGTCTCGGATGGGATCCGGGATATCACGAGGTGATCCGGAATGGTCCGGAGAATAAGATTCATATAAGGAAAGTCCCGTTTCGGAGTTCGGGAATGATTCCGGTGTTTTCATCGGGAATGTTCTAGAAGGTTCCGGAATGTCCGGCACTCCGGGGGGGAAGGGGTACATGAATGTGTCATTACATATTGGAATGATTGCATCATGTACTAAGTGTTCTCGCTGTTCCAAATAAAGGATTAAATTGAATCCTAAAACTGAAAAGTCAAATGGCCAGTTTGAAAGTCAAACGGCTAAAACAGGAAAGTGAGGGAAACAAGCAAGAGGAGGTTGAAACCGACTTGGGGGAGGAGTCCCTCCTCTCCAAGCCGGCGCGCCACCCAAGGCCGACTTGGGGAGGGACTCCCTCCCCTTGGCCGCCCCTCCCACCCATAAAAGGAGGGGCAGGGCCTCCTCCTCTAGACACACAAGTTCCTATCCTCTAATCTAAATCCTATCCCTAGACTCCGGTTTAGAGCCGCTTTGGTTTAGAGCTTCTAATTGCCCTAGCCTTCGGATTAGAGCCTTCTAATTGGTGTGTCTAAACCCTAGACCACTAATAGCTCTCTCATACTCCACCATACTCGCTCCGGCTTAAGGCGAAGCCCTGCGGGATCTCCCCTCTACTTCCGGTACCACGCCGTTGTGCTGCCGGAATCGCGAGGAGAGTGCTACAACCTCCGCTGCCTGCTGGAACAAGGGAGAGGAAGGTCTTCGTCGAGTACCGAACGTGTGACCGACTGCGAAAGAGCTGCCGGAACGCAGCGCCGGAAGGATCGTCTACACGATCTTGAGATCGGGAAGAGTACGACTACATCACCCACGAGAATCCGCTCTCGTTAAACACTTTGGAATCTTTGAGGGTAAGTTATTCCATCGACTCGTTGCTACAATCTAGTAGATAGATCTTGGCTTGTTTGTTTGTATGCGATAGAAAATTTTTGTTTTCCATGCTACGAATCCCTACAGTGGTATCAGAGCCAGGTTTATATGTAGATCTGTTGCACGAGTAGAACACAATGGTCATTGTGGGCGTTGATGCTTTTATTGTCGATTGCTTCTTGTGTATTTTGCATCTTGCGGTATGTTGGGATGAAGCGGCCCGGGCTAACCTTACATGACATCGTTCATGAGACTTGCTCCACGCTTGACATGCAACTTGTATTGCATAAGTGGCTTTGCGGGTGCCTGTTTCTCCTAGCATAGTTAAGATCCAATTTACAACGGGTGATCAACAATGCTAGTATCAATGTTGTGGTTCTTGTTCGTAAGTTAGAATGACACTTATTGAAAGCCCCAAACCACGTAAAATATGCAAAGAAAGTAGAGGCGTCTAACTTTGTTTTGCAGGGGTGTGCAGTGATGTGATATGGCCATGATTGTGATTATATTTGATGTATGCAATGATCCTTATTGTAAGTTGGCAACCGGCTGGAGCCATATGGTTGTCTTTAATTTATGTTAAGACCCGCGTGTCTATTCAAAGTAGTTGTAATAGTTGAAGCCGGTGGACGACAACCATGGAGAAGCGTCATTGACCTTGATGCAATGCCGGTGATGATGGAGATCATGTTCGTGCTTGAAGATGGAGATCGGAAGCACAAAGAAGAAAGGCCATATCATATCACATATTATTGAATTGCATGTGATGTTAATCCTTTATGCATCTTGTATTGCTTAGTAGACGACGGTAGCATTATAAGATGATCCCTCATGCACATGAATTTCAAGTCATAATGTGTTCACCCTTAGTTAGCACCGTTGCTAAATCTTGTTGTTTCGAAGCACCACGTGATGATCGGGTGTGTTAGATTCTGCAAGTGTATACAACGTGAGCAAGCCAGATTTGCTCATGCGGAAACTAAGGTTTGATCTTGACGAGCCTAGCATGTACAGACATGGTCTCGGAACACGGATCACCGAAAGGTAAAGCATGAATCATATAGTAGATATGATGAACATGACGATTGTTCGCCATTAAAACTATATCAACTCTCGTGATGATCGGTGTTGATGTAGTGGATTTGGTTCGTGTGATCACTAAAACAATGTGAGGGATGTTGTTTTGAGTGGGAGTTCACCTAGTTTAATTTCATTAATTAATTTGAACTCAATTTGTCATAAACTTAGTTTAAACTATTGCAAATATGTTGTAGATCAATGGCAGCCCCTACCATCAATTTTAATGCGTTCCTAGAGAAAGAAAAGTTGAAAAACAATGGAAGCAACTTCGCGGATTGGTTCCGCAATTTGAGGATTGTCCTCACAGCTGGTAATTTGACCTATGTGCTGGATGCACCGCTGGGTGACACACCTGTAGCTGATGCTCCCGATGAAGTAAAGAATGTTTACCTCGCTCGGAAGAATCAGTACTCCATAGTTGAGAATGCTATCTTGTATGGTTTGGAATCGGAGCTTTAGAAAAGGTTTGAAGAGTCAGACCCATATGATATTGTCGAGGATCTCAAATTGATTTTTGAGACTCATGCGGCAATTGAAAGCTATGAGGCTTCTGAAAAGTTCTTTAACTGCAAGATGGAAGAAGGCAGCTCCGTCAGTGAGCATGTGCTTAAGATGTCTGGGCACGCAAACAAACTTCAAAGCTTGGGTATAGTGGTTCCTAATGCTTTGGGGATTTATCGTGTCCTCCAATCACTACCACCAAGTTACAAGAACTTTGTGATGAACTACAACATGCAGAACATGAACAAGACGTTACCAGAACTCTTTGCCATGTTGAAATCTGCAGAAGTGGAGATAAAGAAAGAGCACCAAGTGTTGTTGGTCAATAAGACCACCAAATTCAAGAAAGGCAAGTCTAAGCAGAAGGGACACTTCAAGAAGGGTGGTAAGAAAGTTGCCACGCCGGCGAAGAAGACCAAAGCTGGGCCCAAGCCTGATACTGAGTGCTTTTATTGCAAGGGAGAAGGTCACTGCAAGCGGAATTGCCCAAAGTACTTGGCGGATCTGAAGAACGGCAACATCAAGAAGAAAGGTATATCTTATATACATGTTATTGATGTGTATCTCACTAGTACTCGTAGTAGTGCCTGGGTATTTGATACTGGTTCGGTTGCTCATATATGTAACTCGAAACAGGTGCTGCAGAATAAACGGAAGCTAGCGAAGAACAAGGTGACGATGCGCGTGGGAAACGGATCAAAGGTTGATGTGATCGCGGTCGGCACGCTACCCCTTCATCTACCATCGGGATTAGTTTTATACTTAAATAATTGTTATTTAGTGCCTATGTTGAGCATGAACATTATCGGGATCTTGTTTATTGCGAGACGGTTACTTGTTTAAGTCAGAGAATAATGGTTGTTCGATTTATATGAGTAATATGTTTTATGCACATGCACCTTTGATAGATGGTCTATTCTTATTGAATCTCGATAGTGGAAATACACATATCAACAACATTGAGGCTAAACGTTTGAAATCAAGCGATAATTCGACCTATATGTGGCACTGTCGTTTTGGTCACATTGGAGTGAAGCGTATGAATAAACTCCATTCCGATGGACTTCTTGAATCACTTGATTTTGAATCACTTGAAAGATGCGAAGCATGTCTGATGGGAAAAATGACTAAGACTCCATTTTCTGGTATGATGGAGCGAGCTACGGACTTATTGGAAATCATACATACCGATGTGTGTGGTCCAATGAGTGTAGCATCGCGCGGTGGTTATCGTTATGTTCTTACCTTCACGGATGACTTGAGTAGATATGGGTATATCTATTTCATGAAACATAAGTCCGAAACTTTCGAGAAGTTTAAGGAGTTTCAAAGTGAGGTAGAGAATCAACGTAACAAGAAGATTAAATTTCTTCGTTCTGATCGTGGAGGTGAATATCTAAGTTACGAGTTTGGCGAGCATTTGAAGAAATGCGGAATACTTTCACAGTTGACACCGCCGGGAACACCACAGCGTAATGGTGTGTCCGAACGTCGTAATCGAACTCTCTTAGATATGGTTCGTTCTATGATGTCACTTACAGATTTACCGCTATCATTTTGGGGTTATGCATTAGAAACAGCCGCATTCACTTTAAATAGGGCAACATCTAAATCCGTTGAAACGACACCGTATGAATTATGGTTTGGGAAGAAACCTAGATTGTCGTTCCTTAAAGTTTGGGGATGCGAAGCCTATGTAAAGAAGTTACAGCCGGACAAGCTTGAACCCAAAGCAGAAAAATGCGTCTTCATAGGATACCCGAAGGAAACTATTGGGTATACCTTCTATCATAGATCCGAAGGCAAAATCTTCGTTGCCAAGAATGGATCCTTTCTAGAGAAGGAATTTCTCTCGAAAGAAGTGACTGGAAGGAAAGTAGAACTCGACGAGGTTGTCGAACCTTCTCTCGAAATTGCAAGTAGCGCAGCACCGGAAGAAGTTCCTGTGGTGCCTGCACCAATAAGAGAGGTAGCTAATGATGGTGATCATGAAACTTCGGTTGAAGTTACTACAGAGCCTCGGAGGTCAACGAGAACTCGTACCACTCCAGATTGGTATGATCCTGTTATGAGTGTCATGTTGGTAGACAACACCGATGACCCCGAGACATATGAGGAAGCGATGATGAGCCCAGATTCCAATAAATGGCAAGAAGCCATGAAATCCGAGATTGGATCCATGTACGAAAACCAAGTATGGACTTTGGTGGACTTACCGGATGGCCGGAAGGCTGTCGAGAACAAATGGATTTTCAAGAAGAAAGCAGATGCTGATGGTAATGTTACTGTCTATAAAGCTCGACTTGTCGCAAAAGGGTTTCGACAAATTCAAGGAGTTGACTACGATGAGACTTTCTCACCAGTAGCGAAGCTAAAGTCTGTGAGGATTATGTTAGCAATCGCTGCATATTATGATTATGAGATATGGCAGATGGATGTCCAAACAGCATTCCTCAATGGAGATATTGATGAAGAGTTGTATATGATGCAACCCAAAGGTTTTGTCGATCCTAAAGATGCTAACAAGGTATGCAAACTTCAACGGTCCATCTATGGATTGAAGCAAGCATCCCGAAGTTGGAATCAACATTTTGATAAGGTGATCAAAAGTTTTGGTTTTATACAAACTTATGGAGAAGCTTGTATTTACAAGAAAGTGAGTGGGAGCTCTGTAGCATTCTTAATACTATATGTGGATGACATATTGTTGATTGGGAATGATGTAGACCTTCTTAATAGTGTCAAGGAATATTTGAATAATAGTTTTTCAATGAAGGATCTTGGCGAAGCAGCTTACATATTAGGCATAAAGATTTATAGAGATAGATCGAAACGTCAAATATCATTGTCACAGAGTACATATTTGGACAAAGTTCTAAAGAGGTTTGGAATGGAAGAAAGCAAGAAAGGGTTCTTGCCCATGTTGCCTAATACGACCTTGAGTAAAACTCAAAGTCCGACATCGGCAGAAGATAGAGAAAGGATGAGTAAGACTCCCTATGCCTCAGCCATAGGATCTCTAATGTATGCCATGCTATGTACTAGACCCGACATTGCATATGCTGTTAGTTTAACTAGAAGATATCAAAGTGATCCAGGAGTGGATCATTGGACAGCGGTCAAAAACATCCTTAAGCACTTGAGAAGAACTAAGGATATGGTTCTTTCTTATGGAGGTGATGAACAGCTCGTTGTTAATGGTTACACCGATGCTAGTTGGAACACCGATCCGGATGATTCTAAATCACAATCTGGATACGTATTTATTTTGAATGGTGCAGCAGTTAGCTGGAGGAGTGCAAAACAAAGCGTTGTGGCGAGATCTTCAACTGAATCGGAATACATGGCTGCTTCGGAGGCTTCACAAGAAGCGATATGGATGAAAGAGTTCATTACAGAGCTGGGTGTGGTTCCTAGTGCGCTGGACCCAATGTCTATCTACTGTGATAACATGGGCGCCATAGCCAATGCGCAAGAACCAAGGTCACACAAGAAGCTGAAGCATATCAAGCTGCGTTTTCACGCTATTCGAGAACATATCCAGGATGGGTATATAAAGATTTGCAAAGTACACACAGATCTGAATGTGGCGGATCCGTTGACTAAACCTCTCCCGAGGGCAAAACATGACCAACACCAAACTGCCATGGGTGTTCGGTATATTACCATGTAATCTAGATTAGATGACTCTAGTGGAAGTGGGAGACTTTTGGAGATATGCCCTAGAGGCAATAATAAATGTAGTTATTATTATATCTTTGTGTTTATGATAAATGTTTACATTCATGCTATAATAGTATTAACAAGGAAACATTAATACTTGTGTGATTTGTAAACTTAATTTGAAGTCCCTAGTATAGCCTCTATACTTCACTAGCTTGTTGGTTGATTAATGATTGTGGTTTCCCTATCATGAACATTGAGATGTTATCAACAACAAGATCATATCGTTAGGAGAATGATATGGTGGACATACTCCTATAGATAAGCATAGCATAAAGATCAAGTCATTTCAATAGTTCAATTGCTATATGCTTTCTGATACATAGTAACCTAATTCCTTCGACCATGAGATCATGCATATCACCTTTACCGGATGGATGCTTTGATGACATCAAACACCACACCGTAAATGGGTGGCTATAAAGGTGGCATTGAGTGTTTAGAAAGTATTGGTTGAAACACATGGATCAAGAGTGGGATTTGTCCATCCATATGACGGATAGATATACTCTGGGCCCTCTCGGTGGAATGTCATCCAATTAGCTTGCAAGCATGTGACTGGGTCACAAGGGATCACATATCACGGGAACGAGAAAAGAGTACTTATCGGTAACGAGGTTGAACTAGGTATGCAGACATACCGACGATCATAACCTCGGATAAGTAAACTATCGTGAGACAAAGGGAAATTGGTATCGTATGTAAGTGGTTCATTCGATCGCAAAGTAATCGTAGAAATATGTGGGAGCCATATGAATTTCCAGATTCCTCTATTGATTATTGTTCGGAGAAGTGTCTCGATCATGTCCACGTAATTCACGAACCGTAGGGAGACACACTTAAGGATTCGACGTTGTTTGAGTAGTTATGGTATTATGAGAAAGAAACCGAATGTTGTTCGGAGTCTCGGATGGGATCCGGGATATCACGAGGTGATCCGGAATGGTCCGGAGAATAAGATTCATATAAGGAAAGTCCCGTTTCGGAGTTCGGGAATGATTTCGATGTTTTCATCGGGAATGTTCTAGAATGTTCCGTAATGTCCAGCACTCCGGGGGGGAAGGGGTACATGAATGTGTCATTAAATATTGGAATGATTGCATCATGTACTAAGTGTTCTCGCTGTTCCAAATAAAGGATTAAATTGAATCCTAAAACTGAAAAGTCAAATGGCCAGTTTGAAAGTCAAACGGCTAAAACAGGAAAGTGAGGGAAACAAGCAAGAGGAGGTTGAAACCGACTTGGGGGAGGAGTCCCTCCTCTCCAAGCCGGCCCGCCACCCAAGGCCGACTTGGGGAGGGACTCCCTCCCCTTGGCCGCCCCTCCCACCCATAAAAGGAGGGGCAGGGCCTCCTCCTCTAGACACACAAGTTCCTATCCTCTAATCTAAATCCTAGCCCTAGACTCCGGTTTAGAGCCGCTTTGGTTTAGAGCTTCTAATTTCCCTAGCCTTCGGATTAGAGCCTTCTAATTGGTGTGTCTAAACCCTAGACCACTAATATCTCTCTCATACTCCACCATACTCGCTCAGGCTTAAGGCGAAGCCCTGCGGGATCTCCCCTCTACTTCCGGTACCACGCCGTTGTGCTGCCGGAATCGCGAGGAGAGTGCTACAACCCCCGCTGCCTGCTGGAACAAGGGAGAGGAAGGTCTTCGTCGAGTACCGAACGTGTGACCGACTGCGGAAGCGCTGCCGGAACGCAGCGCCGGAAGGATCGTCTACACGATCTTGAGATCGGGAAGAGTACGACTACATCACCCACGAGAATCCGCTCTCGTTAAACACTTTGGAATCTTCGAGGGTAAGTTATTCCATCGACTCGTTGCTATAATCTAGTAGATAGATCTTGGCTTGTTTGTTTGTATGCGATAGAAAATTTTTGTTTTCCATGCTACGAATCCCTACAATTACTTCAGTAATGACCTCTCCTTATCCTTTTTGTTTGCTTTTTGTGCCAATAATGATCTCTAATGAGAAGGAAGTAAGATTTGGGGAGTTGCTGTCTCGAACAGATTTCTGTCCTCCACAAAAGACTTTCGTGAGGAATCTCTGTAAGTCGTACTGAGCTCAAAATTTATGAATGAATCCCCCAGTATGTTAGCTAACTTTCGTTAGTTCAGAACTTTTTGATTTGAGCAACATAAGATTTTCGAAAAAATCGGTTTCTACATGATGGTCTGTTTAGACAGATTTCTGCCATTATTTGCATTTGCTTCTTATTGATTCCTTTTTGAGTTCTCTTTAGGTGAATTGAGCTTTTTGAAGGAGTTACTACAATAGCTTGTGTTTTCAGTGAAAAGCATTGTTGTTCCAAAGCTTTGCCAGAGGTCTAATATCTTTTGAATAAACTAATGTTGCTAATGAAGATTGTGTGAAGTTTTGTATGAAGGAAAAAATTCAGGTGTAAAGAGAGAATGAAGCAATGAGATGAAGAATGGAAAAAATCTAGCTTGGGGATGCCACCCTGGTGTCACCCCAAGAAATATCCAAGAGGTACAAGCGTCAAAGCTTGGGGATGCCCAAGGCATCCCCTTCTTCATCAATAAAAAGCTCAGGTTTGTTTAGACACTTCATTTTTATTGTTTCATGCACAGTTGTGTTGTTCTTGGAGCGTCTTAGTTTTCGTTTGCTTTGCTTAGGTTGTTTATTTTTCTTGAATAAATTAGTTTGGACCCCCGTTCTCGCTGTGTTTTTTTACAAATAAGTTGCTTGGTGTTGGAAAGGAGTAGTAAGTTCTTGCTTGAAAGTGCAAGAGGAGCTTGCATTGACTGTGACTTAGACTTTAGCATGGCATGCTAGGTGTTGTTTTGACCTTATGCTTAGTGATTATTGTTGTAGCATATCTTGTTCCAAACAATTGGGATTTCTTAGTGTGCCTTGAAGAAATTATGCATTGTTATAGCATGCAAAAAGCATAGTACTATGGTATTCTCCTTTGATGCTTTGTTTGGGTTGACTTGGAACATGCTCACACCATGTTATGACTCTCACAAATCACCATTAGCCTCTATGATAATTTAGTCCTTGACTTGTAGTACCACTCTATGCTTTGATTAGTAATGCTTTGTTGCTCTGCATGATTATGGCCATTATTGCTCTCTTAGTTGGTTGCTCCCAGTCTCTTGCTAGCGTCCACTTGTATGAGTAAGCTCTACTCATGCTTCCAACTCCCAAGAAACCAAGTTATTCCAAAGTGTCCACTATAAATTCCTATGCATGGTGTGTTACACCATTCTAAGTATATTCTTGTTTTCAGCTATCTTCCAATTAAAACCTACTTTGTTATGTGAAAACTTAGTGATTAAAGCCCTCACAAACTTGATGGCACACTTTATATTCTTTGCCCCTAATAAACTTGAACCATTGTGTCATCTATGTTGTATATGATTGCACTTATACGTTGGAATTAGCAGAACCGTGTTGTCACGGGGAACATTTTCAACATTGCACTTGTACTTTGTACTTAGTTGATATCATGCTATTTTGTCTATGGATGTCACCGGTGTGAAATAAAGAGGGAACTTGTAAGTCCATGGAGTTTGTATTCTGTGTTAGAGAAACGCCTGGGCCGCTAGCCTAAGCCATGACTAATCATGGTGGAAACTTGCAGCATCACCATAGTGAGATATCTATGAAGAATCCTCAATAAAAATCTATGCATATGGTAAATAAAAAGATTGCTGAGATGCTCATTGTCTGCTTGACTTGTCATTTTGGTTATGGGAAAGCTCTTGTACCATGTGAAAGGGGTACCCCGTTGGCAGTTCTCAATGATATGCAAATACTTACAATGACAAGAAATTATCGGTGACTGAAGTTGAGTAGCATGAGGTGTTGCCCTCGTATTCAACGGACTCGAGATTGCCAACTTATACTTTGTCAAGCATATACTCCATAGTTTTTTCACTTTAACCTTAATCACTTCAAGATGCTTATGATAGGGGCAATGAGGGCTGAAAGCTAACAAGTACCATAATTTTTGGAAGCTCTTTTTGAAACTTGAAATCCCTGCTTCCCTTTGTGAAGGGCCTTTCTTCCACCGTTATGTTGAGTCTCCACCTTCTACCTTTAGGTACCATTAAGAGAGCATAGTTGTCATTCTATGTGCAGTGTTCCAAAGCTTATTGATTGATGCATATTGT
Source organism: Avena atlantica (assembly GCA_910589765.1). Classification (NCBI taxonomy): domain Eukaryota; kingdom Viridiplantae; phylum Streptophyta; class Magnoliopsida; order Poales; family Poaceae; genus Avena; species Avena atlantica. The sequence goes on along the minus strand of OU342735.1, from coordinate 441,098,152 downwards.
GATATTACTTGTTCTTGTGCTATTTGTTTCTAGTCACCCTTGTGAACTTTGAAGGTGTTCTATGTATCTATTTGCTACTCTATGAGGGACAAGCTGGTTACCACTATGCTATGTTTTCTGTATGTTAAACAAACAAACGTTTTTCAATGCATGTTATTCATGACCTTTGTTTGTAACCTTTCATGTTGCATGCATAGTTACTATTTCCTATTGTTAGAACTCTATCTTTCATGCACATGTTTAGAGTTCTTTGATCCCAGCTTTCAATGCTTGCAAATGGTTAGATCTTTATTGTGATGGTGCATGTCACATCAAAAATTATTCTTTTTATCAATTACCTACTCGAGGACGAGAATGAGTTAAGCTTGGGGATGCTTGATACGTCGGAAACGTATCTATAATTTTTGATGCTCCATACTTGTTTCTACTTTGCTTTTCTTTGTCTACTTTGCTTTGCTTTGTCTACACTTTGAGGTGCTTTTTACATGTTTTCTGGTACTAACTTATTAACAAGTTGCCACAGTGCCAATTGCATGTTTTCTTTTGTTTTTGGTTCTAGAAAAGCTAGTAAGGAAATAGTCTCAAAATTGGACGGGACAAACATCAAAGTCAATAACTTTCCATGGGGAACAAGAAGTCCAGAGGGGAGACGGAGAGGCGTGCCAGGGAAGCCAGCCCCCCCTAGGCGCAGGTGGGCCATGCCCCACACCTAGGCAGGGTGTGGGGCCGCAGGCCGCCTCCTTGGCCTACCCCTTCGCCTATAAGAAGCCCCCGATGCAGAAACCCTAAGTACCCAATCAATATTCCACGAAACCTTTTGTAGCCGCCACCACCGTCGTCCCTAGATCCGGGATGATCTCCCCTCCGGCAGGGTGCCGGGAAGAGCTTCAGATCCCCCCCCCCCGATCTAGGGACGATGATGGCGGCGGCTACAGACGGTTTCGTGGAATATTGATCGGGTACATAGGGTTTCTGCATCGGGGGCTTCTTATAGGCGAAGAGGCGAGGCAATGGGGCCACCAGGGCGGCTGCAACCCCCCTCCCCCCAAGCGCGGGGTGGGCCCACCCGCGCGGCCAGGGGGTGTGGCCCCCTGGTGGGTCCCCTCTGTCTCGTACTCCGGCTTCGTGTTCCCCACGGTAAAATATTGACTTTGGCTTTTGTCCCATCCAGTTCGGAGAATATTGATTTTCTGCCTTTCTGGAACCAAAAACAGAAGAAAACATGCAACTGGCACTGTGGCATCTTGTTAATAGGTTAGTACCAGAAAACATATTAGAACACTTGAAAGTGTGGACAAAGCAAATCAAAGTAGATAGTAAACTAGCATGGAACATCAAAAATTATAGATACGTTTCCGATGTATCAGTAATCACGGGGTTAGCCATTATTTCGTGTGGTAAAATTGCCGAAGTTGTTGTTAGGAGGTAACTAACAGCTAGTTTTGACCATGTTGACGGTCCAACTTCGGTCAAATTGGCCAATCTCCTGCACCATTTGCATACTCCAATTGAGCGAAACAAGAAACCAGATGGAAAAATTGTTTGCCAAAGTCGTGACTGGAGATTAAAGTCTTCTCCCTTTATTGGAGGAGTTCATCACCGATTTGACTGGAATCCCTCCTGGACTCGCGTACTCCAATTGCCAAGCTGACAGCTACGCCGAACCCATGATGCACTCAGGGACTACTGATGGGGATATGCCAATTGGGGTATCCACGAAGGAAGGAAGCGACTGACCCAGGATAATAACAAGTGGGTCAACTAAGACGACGACTGGAAAGAAGGCCTTCAAGAAGATCAGCAACTGGACATGGAGGCCTAAGATCATATCTAGGCCTAGTCGGATTAGGACAAACTTCCAAAACCCTTAACAATTCGGTTGAGATTATTTAAAACCCTAGCGGGCCACCCCCTATATAAGCCTCCTTAGGGTTACCGTCGAACTCACGAGCTATTAGCTACCCCATCCAAGCGACTTGTCGCCATTACGCCGAGTTTTTCCACCTTGTAATCCATTCGCCATCAATACAAACAAGCAGGAAGTAGGTATTTACCCTATGGGGGGCCGAACCTGGATAAACCATGTGTCTCGCTGCCAATCTCGATCCTCAGATCGCTACTTGTTGTTTCCCTACTTCGAATCATTCGCTACCCCTGGTAGTTACTGCCATGGACATTCCCACAATAGGAGGGATCGGTGAGAGAATGAGTGAGAGGCCCTGATGTAGCCTGCCCCACAGACGCCTCTACATCTCCTCCTCCTAATCCCCCAAGTGGACCAATGACACGTGGCCGAGCCAAACTCCTACAAGCTAAGGTTAACTCGCTCCTCTCTTTGTGTGACTTCGATTCACCTTTGAATGGTATGCTACTTCATTCCCATACTCTATGCATTCTCAGGTATGAACCCCATGAAGAGGTGCCAAGATAAGGGGCAAAAAACCCCAAAGAAAAGTCTCCAGCTCAAACCGGCGAAGAAACCGGCGAACCAGATCCTACGCCGGAAACACCACGAAGGTCCGGCGCCAGATCCAGCGAACCGGAATCCCTCTCCCATTACGGCGCCAGGTCCGGCAGAGCACCTCCAATCCCGGCGACAACCGGAAACGAATATATAAGCCAGTTTAGGCATACGCCGGAATAAACCAACAACCGCTGAAAGTTTTCGCCGAGATTTCCAGCGGCGCCGAAGTTACCGCTGGAACTCCCAGGATCAAGGCAACCGTGGGATTTGCCCGTGTAATCCCTTATTTCACCTAGAATTTACCTTTTTGTACCCAAACTACCCCTGTTTAAGTGGCTGGCCTATAAATATCCCCCACCCTCCATTGTAATCCCTAGACTTGGATAATTGTAATAGAAGAAACCCTAGAGGATCTATCTATTGCTAGTCTCATGATCCTTGACAAGGAGCACCAGTTATCCCCCAACCTCTTAGATTTTTCCTAGTGCATTCAAGTTGTAAAAGTCCTTGGAGTCAATGTCTCATCTCCAAGCTGTCAAGATCTCATCAAGCCTCTCACCCCGATGTTGGAAGTGGGAGAGTGTCCTGCCCGTCACCGATCTTAGGGATTGTGCCAGACCGGTTGCCGCCAGCGTGAGCTATTGGTTTGTATTGTGTCTTCATGTGTTTGCGTGTGTTCATCGAGCTCTTCACGTGTGAGTCCTTGGATTTCATCCTCCCCCTCCTCCCACTGGCCACCATCTCGATTTCCATGGGAATTCGTGAAATATTGGGCAACCCCAAGGGGTCACCCCTAACATATTGGTATCCAGAGCACGGCTGATCACGGATTTTTCCTCAAAATTTTCTTTTATCACCAAATTTTTGAAAATCCCCCAAAAAGAGCCCCAAATTGCCTTCGGATCGATCTCTGTATTTGGTGAGTTTTTCGTGGTTTTGGTCCATAGATATGTTGCTTTGGGTGTTGATCTACATTCCTTGACCTTCCCCCAGCCCAATTTTGTCAGATTTTTTACGGATTTCTCAGTTTGACTTTTTGAGTTCGTCCCGACCTGTTTTCAGTGGGCAATCCGGTGAACCAGATTTTGCGCCGAAAATTTCTGGCAACCCGGAATCGTAACCATAAATTTCTGGCGCCAGATCCGGTGCCGCCAGTTTCCTCACCGAAAAAGCTGACAGCCTCATTTTTTACTGTTTCTTCTTATTATGTGCATGTTTCGCGTGCGTGTCACCAAAACTAACAGCAAGCTTCTGCAAATTAGTACATAACGCGATCTTCGATGCGACACCAGAACATCTTCTCCAACACCGGTTGCAAGTCGTCAACAATACCAAAGGTATACCTTGCGCCACTTTTTTAGCCCCATATCTTCCTTTGTGTGTATCTACCCTATGAGAGCAGCTCATTTTGTGTTTTCCTAAGCATTGTGCACTTGCCTGTGGAAAGTGAGAGTGTGTAAGTAAGGACAAAAGCTTACATAGTAGTATATAAAGGGAGAAAAAGAATAAAAAAATAAAAAGAAAAATAAAAAATAGAAAGAGAGTATTAAGCTTGTAAGCAAAAAGAGAGAAAAAGCGCGACCAAGGAAAGTGCGCAAATTCGTTGCTTCCCTCTTTTGGAAAATGAGTTTTGTTCTCTCCTTGCGTTGGCACGACACCGAGCTTAGTATACGTAACCATATCCTTCTCCACGTGTGTGTTCCCTCATGTTTTTGTAGATCATATCCTTTTTGCTTTTGATCTTTGGCTCTTTACCACATTTAACAATAGTCTTTTCTTGGATCATTTCATTTGATTTTCCACAATCCTAACCTTCCACCAAAAGCTTTTGAGAGTTGTAGTTCTTCCTTTTAGTGTGATTTTTCTTTGCGATTTCACTTTGCACGCTTGTAGTTCTCACGTGTGGCAACTAGTGTGATACAATTCCCAAGGTGAGGTAAAAGCCTAACTCCCACCACATATTACCTTCCATATACAACAGATAAGTCGTAAACATATCTATAATTTTTGATGTTCCATGCGTGTTTATTATCTACTTTGCTTTGCTTTGTCTATACTTTGAGGTGTTTTTATATGTTTTCTGGGACTAACCAATTAACTGTTGGAGATATGCCCTAGAGGCAATAATAAATGTAGTTATTATTATATCTTTGTGTTTATGATAAATGTTTACATTCATGCTATAACAGTATTAACAAGGAAATATTAATACTTGTGTGATTTGTAAACTAAATTAGAGTCCCTAGTAAAGCCTCTTCACAATACTAGCATGTTGGTTAATAGATGATTGTGGTTTCCCTATCATGAACATTGATATGTTATTAACAACAAGATCATATCATTAGGAGAATGGGATGATGGACATACTCCTATAGATAAGCATAGCATAAAGATCAAGTCATTTTAATAGTTCAATTGCTATATGCTTTCTGATACATAGTAACCTAATTCCTTCGACCATGAGATCATGCTGATCACCATCACACTACAAGAAATGTGTCAACTTATGACGTTTTGGTAGTGGCCATCTACAAAATCATCTTAGATTTATGAAGATTCCGCACTGGGTGGTCTTGGGAGGGCCAAAGCCTTAGTAAACTATGACGATCTTGCTCAAAACGTCGTAATTTTTTAAATGAAATCGTCATAATAAGTAGGCAGATCTAATAGACTGTTGGATGCGAACAAGATGGACGGGTAGGATGCTGAACTTACATGGATCGATGACATGGCATAACCATCCCGCGCGCAGACCCCGCCCTCCCAGCGAAAATCGCCACGTCCCCGCCCTCCCAGCGAAACCTACTCCCCAACCCTAATCCTATCGTCGCTGCCCCTCCTTCTCCAGCGAGATCCGCACGATGTCGCCGCCCTCCCCGCTCGCTCCAACCCTCCTCTCGCTCCGCTCTGGTACCCCCAGCACCCGCCTCGTCGGGGCAGTCGCGGCCAAGGAGACCGAGCTCGGCGGTGGTGGATTGGACGACGACAACATGGGATCTGGGAGCGATGGTTCCGGTGGGAGCGGTGGTTCCGGCAGGAGCGGTGGTTCCGGCAGGAGCGGTGGTTCCGGCGGGAGGTGGAGAGGAAGAAGGGGAGGAGAATATGGGGGAGGGGCTCTCCATGTCGCAGAAGCTCACCCTGCCGCCGGTTCTCCCCTCTCATCGATCCACCCCCTCCCTCCCTCATCTCTCCACCGCCACCCCCACCACCCCTATCACTCCCCTAGCACCGCAACCTATCTCCCTCTCCGATTTCCTCACCCATGGCGACCAAGATCCGGTGGTCCGTACGGATCGATCGCGGCGGCTTCTTCTTCGGTGACCACGGCGGTGGCTCCACCGGGTCCGCCGAGCAACGGAGCTGGCGTGCCTGGGGCGGCGGCGTCTGCGGCGCCACCGTCGTTCCTGCTGAAGACGTACGAGATGGTGGACGACCCAGGGACGGACGGCATAGTCTCCTGGGGCAAGGGGAACAACAGCTTCGTCGTCTGGAGCACGCCCGAGTTCGCAAGGGACCTCCTCCCCAAGTACTTCAAGCACAGCAACTTCTCATCCTTCGTCAGGCAGCTCAACACCTACGTACGTTCTGTCCCCCTCTCCCTCTTCCTCCCTCCCTCACTCCCCGACCCTTCTCTGCTTTCTCCTCCCACTAGTTCGGTCCTGGGGATTCAGAGTCCAAAACTCAGGAGGTTTTCGAATTGCGTGAGGACGGGATTCTAGTGTAAATAGTGTGCGTTAGTCCCAAACATGGCCGTCTCACCGGAAATTTGAGGCCCTGTCTATTTTACTAGTATGGTGATGCTCTATGTTATTAGATTAGGTCTTGCTGAATGTTTGGGAATGGGGTATCCATGATGGAACAGGTAGAAAGGGAATACAGGCAATCATGTTCTTGTTATTACTTATTGTGGATCTGTGATTGCCAAAAAGACTCATATGATTTGATACTACTGTTAATCATTGTTTGCTAGATTATAATTTAGAGAATTAATAGAATAATAAAAGAGACATCCCCTATTAAGTATTGATTCATGCATGTCCCAGTTGTCTCTGTTCTCATATTAAATTTTCCTAGTCCTATTTTCTCGATCCCGTGGTAGGGTTTTAGGTTGCTTAGTTTGTTACCTTTTGATTGTTGTGCTTCCGCTGATGTGCTTCTGCAATGGGTGTTTATAATTTAGCCATGGTGCCAATTCTTAAATGGAACAACAAGTGTTGTTTTTAAATAAACTATGCCCTCCTGGTTGGGGAAATTTTCTTAAATTGTCTTGATAAATAATAGTCTCACCCCTTTGGATTCAGAATTAAAAAGACCCACCCATTTATCTTGCCTGTGTGTAAATGTGATGCATGGTGAGAAATAAAGAGTGAGAAGCTAATTGCCTACTGCGTGTACTTGTGTTTAGCATCCTTACACTAACCATATGTATGCTAGATGTCCATGTACTTTGATCTCGTGTTGTTCATGTGTCATAAATGAGATCTTGGAGCACCCATGTGTTGCCTTGGTAGCATCACTGTCTTGCCAAGAATTTTTGATAATCTTTGAAATGTTCTTTTATATCTAGTTTAGCTAAGACTAACTTGATTTTTCTTCATGTCCTGATGCATGTACACACGAGGACGGTTTGACTGTATCGTCCGCACTTGCAAGTCATTTGTTGCAATCCTCTACAGTCTAGATGTTCTTCTGCCTTATAATAAAATATGGTAGGACAAATACACTATACTCTAAATGAACTCAATCAATTATGTGGGTGTACACTGTATTAATTGCTGCTCCCATAAGATGTGATTTATGTAGCATTTTGATTGCCATTTATCCATGCCTGATACAATTGCATATCCATGCTTGATATTATTTTATCATTGAAGCATGATCTTGCAGCTGTTGTGGGCAGTATGGTAGTCTCGTTTCATTGTCCTTATCATGATATATATTGTGTTCCACTCGTTCTCAATGCATAGTACTTGTAGTTAATGTCTCATTGTTCAGCTATTGGTTTCACAAACAACATAGTTGAAGTTATGTCACAGTACTGATTACTGTTGTACTCATGTAGAATTATTGTTGCCTGCATTTTCCATTATATCTTCCTATTCTGTTATTTACTTGTCTTGTCCTAGGTTGTGTGCTTCCCTCTGGTTTGTAATGTGCCATGTGATCTGACTACAACTATTGCATTTGTTTGCTTGCGCAGCTGTTGATCTGGTATTGATTATGTCTGTCACGGGAAGCATATGGCACGGGAAGCAGCGCCACCCATCTCCCTCTCTCCCCATCACCATCTGCTCATCCTCCTCTAATCCTTTGTATTTGTTGAAGAAGGATCCCACGATGTCGATCTCCCTGCAGAGTTGCGTGCTGCCTCAGAGGCTCCTCCACCAGATCACCTCCAGCTTGGTCTTCCTCGCCGACGCCAGCATGTGTGTGCTTCGCGAGAAGGGCACTAAATCTGGCGTCTCTAGCGTCGTCTGGGTGACATGGTTACTGATGGCGCCAAGACCAACACACCTGCGCTCCGGCTCGATGGTATGTGCACCTTCATCACCGTCGCCCCCATCATGTATGTATTGTTCCACCATATCTGTCCGCTTCTCTGAATTTTGTTTTGTTTGATTCCCCTCTCGATCATGGTGGATTCCCTTATGATTTTTTTGTCTGATTCCCTTCGACAAGCTGCTCCTCCAGCTGCTGCTCAAGGCATCACGGGACAAGCAGTCCGTGGTCGAGGAGGCTGAGAAGGCGATGTGCGCCATGTCCACGTCCATGCCTCACCTGCTGCTGTTAAAGAAGCTCGAGGCCTATGTCCACCACTCCAACCTCATGGTCAGGGCCAAGGCCGCAGTCGCCAAGTCGCATGGATCGGCAATGCCACGACCTGCTACTGCTGGTCACCTCCAAAACGAGCGGTTGCTAGTCAGGTCCCTCTCCTCCTTGTTAGATTTTGTTTATTTCTTGTAATTATCTGCATGTGCTCCCTCCGTGTAAAATACTTGGTCATGTGTATGTTAGCTTGCCAATCCCTAACAATTTATTCTCTTAATGGACGAACAAGGAACTAATTAGTGCACGAACAATTTATTTCCATATATGTTTTTTTGGGTTTGGTTTTGCACGAACAAGGAACTAATTAGTGCATGTGTTCATGTATAAAACAATCAGTATAAAACAATTTATTTTCAAGGTCTCTATGATGCATTTAAGTCTATGGTTCCTCCCTTTTCTCCTACACTTGCTATGTGAGACCACAAGCTGAGCGTTATAAAAGTAATGTGCAAGGCAAATTATCCATAGGTTGTATTATGTTCTGATTCTGCCAAGGCTAAACCTGCTGGAATTCGAAATCTCTTGCACCACCTATCTGGAATATCCTGCAATTTGTCAAACCACGGCCTTCGACCTGTTGTGCATTTCCAACAAATGGAAGACATTGGCTCTGTGTTTGATCATGAGAATTCCATGTCTGAAATAAACATACTTATGCTGAACATGTGCTGTTTTGCTTAATTACTTTTTGGTAGGCCGCCTTTGAAGGGAATCCGTTCAAGACAGTTCCAGGCCCATTCAAGATCTTCTGGCAATGCATGCGCTCAAAACCTGGGTATGAGCTTCTTCTCATGATCACTCATGATAGTCTGAAAATATGTTTTTGGGTTGTCCACAACAATTTAACAAAATGAATAAGCAGTATCTCAAAATATGTTGAGGGAAATACTAACTAGCTAGTCACTGGTGATTGATGAGTATGCTCATCTAGTCATGTTAGTCTTTAATTTCATCGGTCCTTGCTTGCTCTTTCAGCAACTTAATCCTTATTCACTACTCATTACGTACTACAAAAGCATGCTCGTTATAAAGTAATCTCTGCAACATAAATGGTTTACTGGCTTTGAAATTGTGTATCTGCGTGTATTAGTCCTGTGGTAGTATTGATTTTGCTAAGCTTAGCGTGCGTATTCTTTCTGAATTAGCTTATGTAGTTGTTTTATATACCTTTTTTGTGGAACTGTAAATGGGAGTTGGTATGGCGAGGTTCAACTGCACCTCTCATCTTCTTTTCTATCTTTCTAAAAAAATGACAAATTGATTAACTAAAACACAATGAATTCCCCTACAAACTGACTTAACATGGATCTGGAATATGATCTGGACAGAACTCTGATAAATGTGGTGGTATAGTTGAACTGTCGAGTGTGTTGAGCCAATAACCATTGCTTAATATTTTCTCCTACAATTTATTAGTGCATGTGTTCATGTATAAAACAATCAGTATAAAACAATTTATTTTCTGCTACCCCTATTCTGGATTGCTAGAACTATATGTAAAATTTGCTGCTACCCATATTCTGAAACTACAAGCTTTGTTCATGTTTTAGCTGATCGTGCTAGAGTGGAGCTGCGCCACTTCGGGAGAGCGGAGGAGCTTGTTCGTGCAGCGATCCGAGGAGCTTGTCCGAGGTGTTGCAATTGGTACTATTTGCTAATAAGTGAATGTAAATACTAAATTGTAATCTTGGATGTGCATTTGTGAGCCTGCTATTTGCTGATAAATTATCTGCATGCTGTGTATTTGCTGAAAATGGTGTATTTTATTGATGTATTTGGAAACTCTGGTGTATTTTCTCGATTTATTGCATGGCTGAAGCAATTCCAGAAATGAAAATGCAAATTCTAGTTAAAAAATAGCAGAAATCTGGACTGGATGAAATATATTTGGGCTCTAAAAAGGCTGTGGCCCAAAATATATTGTAACAAATCTGAAAATAAATAAGTGTACCGTAAGAAGGCAAGGCCCAAAAGTGACAAACCTAAAAAGGCCAAGGCCTAGCAAATAAAAGGCTAGAATTATTGGGCCAGCCCATTTAGATCACTAAAATGGACTGGGCTGATTTTGATTTAAGACGATTTCATTTCGTCACAATTTTGCCACGTAGGATCAGCCACGTAGGATCTGAGCTGGCCTGGCTAGATGGTCCATGACGATATTGGATCGTCATAGACGTTATGACGATTCAATATCGTCATAGACGGTTATGACGATTTTACCAAAAACGTCGTTATAGTTCATTTGCGACGCCCAGCTTTCGACGATCTCAAAATCATCATAGAATCGTCATAAACGGACTACTATGATGATTCTGTGACGAAAATTGAGGGTCATATATAGACAGATTCCTTGTAGTGTCACCGGAATGATGCTTTGATGACATCAAACACCACACCGTAACTGGGTGGCTATAAAGCTGGCATTGAGTGTTCGGAAACTATGGGTTGAGACACATGAATCAAGAGTGGGATTTGTCCATCCATATGACGGATAGATATACTCTGGGCTCTCTCGGTGGAATGTCATCCAATTAGCTTGCATGCATGTGACTGGCTCACAAGGGATCACATACCACGGGAACGAGAAAAGAGTACTTATCGGTAATGAGGTTGAACTAGGTATACAGAGATACCGACGATCAAAACCTCGGATAAGTAAACTATCGTGAGACAAAGGGAAATTGGTATCGTATGTAAGTGGTTCATTCGATCGCAAAGTAATCGTAGAAATATGTGGGAGCCATATGAATTTCCAGATTCCTCTATTGGTTATTGTTCGGAGAGGTGTCTCGATCATGTCCGCATAATTCACGAACCGTAGGGAGACACACTTAAGGATTCGATGTTGTTGAGTAGTTATGGAATGATGAGTAAGAGACCGAATGTTTTTCGGAGTCTCGGATGGGATCCGGTATATCACGAGGAGATCCGGAATGGTCCGGAGAATAAGATTCATATAAGGAAAGTCCTGTTTCGGAGTTGGAGAATGATTCCGGTGTTTTCATCGAGAATGTTCTAGAAGTGTCCGGAAGGTCCGGCACTCCGGAGGGGAAGGGTACATGAATGTGTCATAACAAGTTGGAATGGTTGCATCATGTACTAGGTATCATGGCTGGGCAAAATAAAGGGATAAATCAAATCCTAGTGTGAAAAGTCAAACGCCAATTTGAAAAGTCAAACGGCAGTTTTGCTTGGTGGAGGGAGAGTAGGAAACCTACTTGGGGAGGAGTTCCTCTCCCTCCACCTGCAGGCCAAGGAGCCCGACTTGGGGGAGGACTCTCCTCCCCTGGCCGGCGCCCTCCCACCTATAAAAGGAGGGGCAGGGGTGCCCCTCTAGACACACACCTCTCTCCTCTAAACCCTAGCCCTAGCCGCCGGCTTCCATCAAGTTGCCGCCGCCCCTAGGGTTTGCCCTAGCCTCCGAGTTGGGGCTCTCCCCAAACCCTATCCGCCGGCCTAGCCCTCTTCCCTTGGTGCCTCTAAACCCTAGATTGCCAAGGGCTCTCTCATAGTCCACCATACTCGCTCTGGCTTAAGGCGAAGCCCAGCGAGATCTCCCCTCTACTTCCGGTACCACGCCGTCGTGCTGCCGGAATCGCGAGGAGAGTGCTACAACCTCCGCTGCCTGCTGGAACAAGGGAGAGGAAGGTCTTCATCGAGTACCGAATGTGTGACCGACTACGGGAGCGCTGCCGGAACGCAGCGCCGGAAGGATCGTCTACACGATCTTGAGATCGGCAAGAGTACGACTACATCGCCCACGAGAATCCACTCTCGTTAACCGCTTTGGAATCTTCGAGGGTGAGTTTCTCTATCGACTCGTTGCTACAATCTAGTAGATAGATCTTGGCTTGTTTGTTTGCATGCGGTAGAAATTTTTTGTTTTCCATGCTATGAACCCCTACAGTGGTATCAGAGCCGTGTCTATATGTAGATCTGTTGCACGAGTAGAACACAATGGTCATTGTGGGCGGTGGTGCTTTTATTATCAATTGCTTCTAGTGTACTTTGCATCTTGCGGTATGATGGGATGAAGCGGCCCGGGCTAACCTTACATGACATCGTTCATGAGACTTTCTCCACGCTCAACATGCAACTTGTATTGCATAAGTGGCTTTGCGGGTGTCTGTCTCTCCGATTATAGTATAGATCCAATTTGCAACAGGTACTTGATAGTTCAAGCATCAACGTTGTGGTTCTTGTTCGTAAGTTAGAGCGACACTTATTGAAATCCCCAAACCACGTAAAATATGCAAAGAAATTAGAGGCGTCTAACTTTGTTTTGCAGGGGTGTGCTGTGATGTGATATGGCCATGATTGTGATTATATTTGATGTATGCAATGTTCCTTATTGTAAGTTGGCAACCAGCAGGAGCCATATGGTTGTCTTTAAATTCTGTTAAGACCCGCGTGTCTATTCAAACTAGTTGTAATAGTTGAAGCTGGTGGACGACAACCATGGAGCGGCGTCATTGACCTTGATGCAGTGCCGGTGATGATGGAGATCATGTTCGTGCTTGAAGATGGAGATCGGAAGCACAAAGAATAAAGGCCATATCATATCACATATTATGAATTGCATGTGATGTTAATCCTTTATGCATCTTGTATTGCTTAGTTAACGACGGTAGCATTATAAGATGATCCCTCAAGCACACAAAATTTCAAGTTTCAAAGTGTTCATCCTTAGTAAGCACCGTTGCTAAAGCTTGTTGTTTCGAAGCACCACGTGATGATCGGGTGTGTTAGATTCTGCAGTATACAACGTGAGCAAGCCAGATTTGCTCATGCGGAAGCTAAGGTTTGATCTTGACGAGCCTAGCATGTATAGACATGGTCTCGGAACACGGATAACCGAAAGGTAAAGCATGAGTCATATAGTAGATATGATGAACATTCGATTGTTCGCCATTGAAGCTACATCAACTCTCGTGATGATCGGTTTTGATGTGGTGGATTTGGTTCGTGTGATCACTAAAACAATGTGAGGGATATTGTTTTGAGTGGGAGTTCACCTAGATTAATTTAACTATTAATTAGAACTCAATTTATCATAAACTTAGTCTAAACTATTGAAAATATGTTGTAGATCAATGGCGGCCCCTACCATCAATTTTAATGTGTTCCTAGAGAAAGAAAAGTTGAAAAACAATGGAAGCAACTTCGCGGATTGGTTCCGCAATTTGAGGATTGTCCTCAATGCTGGTAATTTGACCTATGTGCTGGATGCACCGCTGGGTGACTCGCCTGCAGCTGATGCTACCGATGAAGTAAAGAATGTTTACCTCACTCGGAAGAATCAGTACTCCACAGTTCAGCGTGTTATCTTGTATGATTTGGAATCGGAGCTTCAGAAAAGGTTTGAGAACCATGACCCACATGATAATGTCCGTGAACTCAAAATGATATTTGAGGCTCACGCGGCAGTTGAGAGTTATGAGGCTTCTGAAAAGTTCTTTAACTACAAGATGGAAGAGGGCGGCTTCGTCAGTGAGCATGTGCTTAAGATGTCTGGGCACGCAAACAAACTCCAAAGCTTGGGTATAGTGATTCCTAATGCTTTGGGGATTTACCGTGTCCTCCAATCACTACCACCAAGTGACAAGAACTTTGTGATGAACTACAATATGCAAAACATGAACAAGACGTTGCCAAAACTCTTCTCCATGTTAAAATCTGCAGAATTGGAGATCAAGAAAGAGCACCAAGTGTTGATGGTCAATAAGACCACCAAATTCAAGAAAGGCAAGTCTAAGCAAAAGGGAAACTTCAAGAAGGGTGGTAAGAAAGTTGCCGCACCGGCGAAGAAGACCAAGACTGGACCTAAGCCTGATAATGAGTGCTTTTACTGCAAGGGAGAAGGTCACTGGAAGCGGAATTGCCCAAAGTACTTGGCATATTTGAAGAAAGGCAACATCAAGAAGAAAGGTATATCTGATATACATGTTATTGATGTGTATCTCACTAGTACTCGTAGTAGTTCCTGGGTATTTGATACTGGTTCGGCTGCTCATATTTGTAACTCGAAATAGGTGCTGCAGAATAAACGGAAGCTAGCGAAGAACGAGGTGACGATGCGCGTTGGAAATGGATCAAAGGTTGATGTGATCGCGGTCGGCACGCTACCTCTTCATCTACTATCGGGATTAGTTTTATACTTAAATAATTGTTATTTGGTGCCTGCGTTGAGCATGAACATTATATCAGGATCTTGTTTATTGCGAGACGGTTACTTGTTTAAGTCTGAGAATAATGGTTATTCGATTTATATGAGTAATATGTTTTATGCACATGCACCTTTGATAGATGGTCTATTCTTATTGAATCTCGATTGTAGTAATACACACATAAATAACATTGAGGCTAAACGTTTGAAATTGAACGATAACTCGACCTATATGTGGCACTGTCGTCTTGGTCATATCGGAGTGAAGCGTATGAAGAAACTCCATTCCGATGGACTTCTTGAATCACTTGATTTCGAATCACCTGAAAGATGCGAAGCATGTCTGATGGGTAAAATGACTAAGACTCCATTTTCTGGTATGATGGAGCGAGCTGCAGACTTGTTGGAAATCATACATACTGATGTATGTGGTCCAATGAGTGTAGCATCGCGCGGTGGTTATCGTTATGTTCTTACCTTCACGGATGACTTGAGTAGATATAGGTATATCTATTTCATGAAACATAAGTCCGAAACTTTCGAGAAGTTTAAGGAATTTCAAAGTGAGGTAGAGAATCAATGTAACAAGAAGATTAAATTTTTACGTTCTGATCGTGGAGGTGAATATCTAAGTTACGAGTTTGGTGAGCATTTGAAGAAATGCGGAATACTTTCACAATTGACACCGCCGGGAACACCACAGCGTACTGGTGTGTCCGAACGTCGTAATCGAACTCTCTTAGATATGGTTCGTTCTATGATGTCACTTATATATTTAACGCTATCATTTTGGGATATGCATTAGAAACAGCCGCATTCACTTTAAATAGGGCACCATCTAAATCCGTTGAAACGACACCATATGAACTATGGTTTGGGAAGAAACCTAAATTGTCGTTCCTTAAAGTTTGGGGTTGCGAAGCCTATGTAAAGAAGTTACAGCCGGGCAAGCTTGAACCCAAAGCGGAAAAATGCATCTTCATAGGATACCCGAAGGAAACTATCGGGTATACCTTCTATCATAGATCTGAGGGCAAAATCTTCGTTGCCAAGAATGGATCCTTTCTAGAGAAAGAATTTCTCTCGAAAGAAGTGACTGGAAGGAAAGTAGAACTTGACGAGGTTGTCGAACCTTCTCTCGAACTTGCGAGTAGCGCAGCACCGAAATAAGTTCCTGTGGTGCCTGCACCAATAAGAGAGGAAGCTAATGATGATGATCATGAAACTTCGGTTGAAGTTGCTACAGAGCCTCGCAGTTCAACGAGAACTCGTACCACTCCTGATTGGTATGATCCCGTTATGAGTGTCATGTTGGTGGATAACACCGATGACCCTGAGACATATGAGGAAGCAATGATGAGCCCAGATTCCAATAAATGGCAAGAAGCCATGAAATCCGAGATTGGATCCATGTACGAAAACCATGTATGGACTTTGGTGGACTTACCAGATGGCCGAAAGGCTGTCGAGAACAAATGGATTTTCAAGAAGAAAACAGATGCTGATGGTAATGTTACTGTCTATAAAGCTCGACTTGTTGCAAAAGGGTTTCGACAAATTCAAGGAGTTGACTACGATGAGACTTTCTCACCAGTAGCGAAGCTAAAGTCTGTGAGGATTATGTTAGCAATCGCTGGATATTACGATTATGAAATATGGCAGATGGATGTCAAAACAGCGTTCCTCAATGGAGACATTGATGAAGAGTTGTATATGATGCAACCCAAAGGTTTTGTTGATCCTAAAGATGCTAACAAGGTATACAAACTTCAAAGGTCCATATATGGATTGAAGCAAGCATCCCGAAGTTGGAATCAATGTTTTGATAAAGTAATCAAAAGTTTTGGTTTTATACAAACTTATGGAGAAGCTTGTATTTACAAGAAAGTGAGTGGGAGCTTGAAGGGTTCGCAGCATAGAAAACAAAAAATTCCCTACGATGGGAACATCTATGTACCAAGATCTATCTACTAGATACAAGCAACGGGTGGATATACATCCATAGAATACATACCCTCGAAGACCGAATAGCGTTAACGAGGTTGTACTCGTGGATGATGTAGACGAACGCTTGCCGATCTCAAGATCGTGATGAAGTCCATCGTGTCCAGCCGGTCCAGCACCTCAAAGAAGTGGTGCATCCGTGATCGCACACATGTACGGGTACCCCGACAACCTCCGCGCCCTCGCTCCAACGAAGCAGCGGAAGCAACAAATCCTTCTAGAAAAAGCCACCGGGAAAATGTATCTCGCTGATCCGAGACCATGGGGAAATTCTAAAGGGGGGAGAGAGATCCTTCGCGAGGAGGTGTGAGAGACAAGTGAGAGGAGGGGGTCCTTTTATAGGGGAGGGGGCAGCCCAAGGGTGCATGGCCGCCGGCCATGGAGGGTGCCCCCACCTCTCCCTCATTCATGTGGTGGAAGCTCCACTCACATAAAAACCTCTCCACTCACAATTACACTCACATGCATTAATTTTCCACCAAAATTAATGCAAGCTCTCATTTAAATAAAACTCTTTTATTTATTTATTCAGAACTTTGTTAATTACTTTAATTAACAAACATTCACATAAAACCCCTCGCTAGTATTCCATTTCACATGCAGAACCAGTTTCAGCAATTTCAACCGAAACAGTTCCGGTGTCTAGTGAAATAAATTCCTGCGCTTTCCTTTTCTTTTTCTGGCATATCATTTGCTCCAAATGGTGTCGGCATCCCTTAAGTGTGTCACCCTACGGTTCGCAAATAATGCAGACATGATCGAGACCCTTCTCCGATCAATAGTCAGTAGCGGGACCTGGAGATCCATACTGACTCCCACACATTCAACGATGACTTCTGTGATCGTGTGAGCCTTTTACGCTAGTATCTTAATCCCTTTGTTTCACGATATATTACATGTCCGAGATTCGATCATCAGTATCTCCATACCTAGTTTGATCTCGTTACCGACATGCACTCTTTTCTCGTTCCCGTGATATAACATTCTAGTGATCAAATCACTTGCTTGCAAGCTAATCAATGTGATATCACCGAGAGGGCCCAGAGCATATCTATCTGTCATCGGGATGAACAAATTCCACTCTCGATCCTTGGGTCTCAACATAACACTTTAGTAGTTCTGAAGCCATCTTTATAATCACCCAGTTATGGTGTGACGTTTGATGTCATCGAGAAACTCTTCCGGTGTTAGTGATTGACATGATCTCATGGTCTAAGGATTAGGATCACTTCGTAAGTTTTTATAGCAATATAAACTCAATGACTTTGATCGTAATGCTATACTTCGGATGAATGTTCATCACATCATTACACTAATGTTGTGACCTCGTTATTAACAACATCCAATGTCCATGATCAGGAAACTTTGATCATCATGTTAATAAACGAGCTAGTTTATAAGAGAGGCATAACTAGGAACTTCCTTTTTGTTTATTAAACACACATGTATTAGCGTTTCCGTATTAATACAATTATAGCATGTAAAATAAACATTTATCATAAATAAGGAATACGATAATAACCACTTTATTATTGCCTCTCGGGCATATTCCCTTCAGTCTCCCACTTGCACTAGAGACAATAATCTAGTTTGAAAACTTTGCGTATTGAACACATATGGCTTTCTGGTGTTCCATATACGCCACTGCAAGTGGTTAACATAATCTATGGATATGATGCTTTCAGGTCCGTGTGTATTTGCATGTCTTTGTGTCTCCACGCATCACTCATTCTCCAATGAGATGGCATTGTATAAATTTGGTCTTTTGGTGAGACCTTTAGTTCCTTGGGGTTAAACCATGCCGATACTATTGTCGTACAATATATATTTAGTGTTAGCTCGTTGCGAACAACACCTTAGTTTGATAACAAACTACTTGACACAAATTCCCTCCTTTGCTGCTACTATAGCAGTCATATACTTAGCCTTTTGTTGTAGTGTTCGTCACAATGTCTTAACTTTGGAATACATCCAAATCCATCATGAAAACTCCTTTCCATTTCATTGTGCCACTCATAGTTTAAATTGAGATAAACTTAATTTGTATCTTGCGACAAAACTAGTATCAATGTAACGCTTTACAATGAACTATTTGTAATTGTTTGTCACCTCTACACAAATATATTCTTAGTTCTTCCAAAAGATCATAAGAATATCCTCACTATCGTGCAATGATCATTTTATGATTCATTTTGGTATATGCTCATAACACTTAGAGCATAGGACATATCTGGATGTGTACATATCATGGTATGATTGATCAAAACATTCTCGTGATTTCACTCATCAAGTGTCAAAGCACTTGAATCTTGTTTCACTTATCAAGTGTAGATACACTTGAATCTTGATTCAATTCCTTTCCATGCGACAAGAACCATTTCTTGTCGTTTTTATATTGAACTCCTTCAATATCTCATATATGTATGTTTGGCACAACCATATTAGCATCACAGTCTATCCACTATAGACATTCATGCTAAATATTCGGGTTTTGCCTAAGTATTTCATAGAAATGAAATTCTTAACCTTTGTCAATAAAAGATACATCATTTCTAATCAACAAGATGTCCTCCACAAAATGTATTAGAAATATGTCTTAGCGCTCCCACTTAATTTCTTGCAAATGCAAGAATCTTCATCGTCTCCTCATGAAAACTCTTTTTCATCACGGTGAAGATTCCAACTCCGCGATGCCTACTTCAACCATTGAAGTTTGCATGCCCTTTTTAGCATCCTTTGAATTAATAAAACCCTTTTGATTATGTCATGTACACGTCCTAGGTAACCATTCTATTAGAAGAACTTTGTTTTGTTTATTCATCTACCATATAACAAATTATATGTAGTGGTTGCTACTTTAATCCGTCTAGACTAAATATCCTATGAAAGATCAAATCTTGTCATAGTCAACTCCTTAAACATTGTCGTAAAATAATTTACCGATATGTCGACTATTTCATAGATGTAAAACATCCATGTCTGTTTCTTTATAGATCCAAATACGACCGATAGGTTTTTACACCTTTCCGGAGGGTCTTCCAAGTTCAAAACTTGATTTCTCGTGTATGGAACTATCACGGATTTTATGGCTTCAAGCCATTTGACGGAGTCAGGGCCCATCATCTCTTCTTTGTAGTCGGTTCATCATTGTCAAACAATAATGATTTACTCTCAAATCTCAATCATTTGATTGTTTATCCGACCTTCTTGGTTCAATAGGAACTTTAGACCTCCGTGACCGCAACCTTTGAGGCACATAAGCTATGAGCATTATGGCAGCCTCCGGAACCATTTCCGGCGCTGCGCAACTCAGCACATTTAGCTAAGGTTCGTTAACCTTATCAAAGTTCTATTGTCCTCCCACTTAACATTTATGAAAAATTACTTCTTCAAGAAACTTCACATTTCAAGCGACAAACCCTTTTGTCCTCGTTGTTATGGAGGAATAACCAATTGTTATTCGAAATAACCTACAAAGATATGCTCATCCGACTTTGGTTGTAAACATCTTACTTATGTTTAGCATACCAAAATTTAAGAAATGACAACTTGGGTTTTACCCAAACCATAACTCATATGGTGTCATTTCAACGGATCAAGATGGGATCTCTTTTCAGTGTAAAAAGCGGAAGTCTCTAAAGCTTTAATCTTTTTAAAACATAATGGCAGTTTTAACAATAACACCTTTGATCCAACCATGTCAAACAAGGTTTCATTACAAATCTCAAACACTCCATATTCCTATGGTGTTTCGGGATATGTAAATCAAGGTGTTTTGCTAAACTTGCAACTCAAATAAATCCCTTTATGATAAAATCATAATTCATTTATTTTCTTGTTACACTTGTAACTCAAACAAATCCCTTATGATAAAATCATAAACCATTTATTTTCTTGTTACAATGATTTTCCACTTCATCTTGAAAGTCTTTGAAACGTTTTTCAAATATTTCATACTTCCTTCTCATTAAGTGAATATTCACTCAAATTTCTAGAGAAAGCATATGAAGTTGAAACCCATCGCTTACGACTCCACATAATGGACTACATACATCGATATGTATAAATTCCAACAATTTAGTCGTTCGTTCTTCTTTGGCCTTTGAACGAAGTTTTAATTATCACGTGGAAAGTCTCACAAGCGTCACTTGATCAAATCAAAGACTCCAAAAATCCATGAATATGGAGATTCTTCATGTTTTCTTTCCAATATAATTTAAACAGCGATGTCACTTTGTAAGTGATCTTTCAACCATTTTTTTTGCGACATTTTAGCATTAGGTTTTATGGATGTGATTTCTCCAACTAGATTTGTAAATCATCCATCTTATATGGAATACGGTAATTATTTGAACAACCTTTGTTCTCATAATACCTGATTCAAATAACAATTATTAAAAAAAATCTTGAAGTCAAGCTTTGATGTCAACGAGAAATACAAACAACGGTTTGTTTGTTTTCGATGAACATCATCACATATTCTCTTGCTAGTTACTTAGTCCATTGTGGTTCATGAATTGCGTTGTTTTGTATGAAATTTCATACCAACCAATTTGGTATCCAATACCCAAGAACCACATTGTTTAACAAGCAAAGAATATAACCATAACATGTATATCATTTATATACCTAAATTGGATATTTCCAATATTTTATTTTCTGCCAAATATATTTTATAGATTCTCTTTCAGCATTTCCTTTTCCTTTTAAAATAATCCATCAACATCAAAAGTGGCGCCATATACATGACACATAGTCAAAAGCGTGTATTCAAATAATAATACCTTTGGACTTGCACTTTGAAGTAGATCACCATCATCAAATGATCGGCGTTCTTTCAAAATCCATTCTTTAGTAATCTTTTAGTATAGTAAACACTTTACATGCATCTTCTATTCATCCTTATCATGACGACTTTCATGATCAAACTACTGTAGCTTATAAAGGTGAATCGTGAGTATAACATTACTTTCCAAAACCCTTTTGGATGAAGGATGTCTAGCATCTCCAACCTTTGTAAATTCTCATCCAATATGAGAACATATATTATAATCTATCATATTGCAACCAAAACATTGTTTCAGATATCATTATATCTGTCACACATGATGGTTTCTGAAACAATTCTTTCAGCTCCTTGATAAAATTGATATTAAAAAAATCAAGAATCATAGAGGCAAACATGATACTTAAGATACTAACACTGGAATTGTTACTCTTGATTTAATACCAATTATTAAATTTCACGGAGTAAATAGAATTTTGCTGAAAGTTTGCAATAGGACTTTAAACTTTAGATTAACACTCAACACAATACGATATATATCCAAAATTCTATAGTTCTATTATCTCAATTACAACTATGCATAAGGTGGTGAACGAATGCCAATGACTACAACAAATTATGCAAATTCACTTTGATTTAATTTATGATAAATTGAGTTCTACTAATCCAAATTAGAAATGAACTCCCACTCAAAAACGACATCCCTCGTGTCTTTTTGGTGATTACATGAAGCAAATCCACAACACCAAGTCCGATCATCACGTGAGTCGGTGTATCTTCAAAGGCGAGCATCAAATGGGCATCATATCTACTATATGACTCATGCTTAACCTTTCGGTCCGTGTTCCGAGGCCATGTCTGTACATGGTAGGCTCGCCAAGTAAGAACCTTAGTATTCGCGTGTGTAACTGTCTTACACCCGAGATATGCTCGTGGATTCAAGTACACCCGATCATCACGTGATGCCTTGAAGCGACGAAACATTGTCGGTGCATACTTAAGGAAGAAAACATTCTTATCTTGATATTTAAATGAGGGATCATCTTATTATACTAATAAAACGCTAAAATAGCAATATAAGATGCAGTCAAACATCTCATGTTAATAAGTGAAATGATATGGTTCCCGCATATGATCTCTATCATGTGCACCGTGGTATGATCTCTATCATACCTTTATGTGTAAGGCCAAGGTCTATGGAACTTACATGCTATGTGTGTTATAATAGTATCATCTCATACTTCTACTTACAACATCACCATATCATAACACTAGCCCAACAACAATCTAAACTAGACGCCTCTAATTTGTCCATTGCAAGTTTTACATGGCTTAGGGCTTTCGAAGATAGAATCGTTCTTACCTATGAACATGAACCACAACGAGGATAACCAAATTGTTGACAACTCGTTGCAAATTAGATATTGACTATAGTAGGAGAGACAGACACCCGCTAGCCACTTATGCAAACTAGTTGCATGTCAAGCGTGGAACAGGTCTCATGTGCGAGGACATTTAAAGTTTGTCCGGGCCGCTTAATCCCACTATGCCACCAATATCCAAAGTACAACTAAGAATCAATAGAATGATCACCATCGCCCACATACTCATATGTGTACTACCCGTGCAAAGCATCTACACATAGATCCGGCTCTGATACCACTGAAGGGTTCGTAGCATAGAAAACAAAAAATTCCCTACGATGGGAACATCTATGTACCAAGATCTATCTACTAGATACAAGCAACGGGTGGATATACATCCATAGAATACATACCCTCGAAGACCGAATAGTGTTAACGAGGTTGTACTCGTGGATGATATAGACGAACGCTTGCCGATCTCAAGATCGTGATGAAGTCCATCTGGTCCAGCACGATCAAGTCCAGCACCTCAAAGCAGTGGTGCATCCATGATCGCACACACGTACGGGTACCCCGAAAACCTCCGTGCCCTCGCTCCAGCGAAGCAGCGGAAGCAACAAATCCTTCCAGAAAAAGCCACCGGGAACATGTATCTCTCTGATCCGAGACCATGGGGAAATTCTAAAGGGGGAGAGAGATCCTTCGCGAGGAGGTGTGAGAGACAAGTGAGAGGAGGGGGTAATTTTATAGGGGAGGGGGGCAGCCCGAGGGGGCATGGACGCCGGCCATGGAGGGTGCCCCCACCTCTCCCTCATTCATGTGGTGGAAGCTCCACTCACATAAAAACCTCTCCACTCACAATTCCACTCACATGCATTAATTTTCCACCAATGCAAGCTCTCATTTAAATAAAACTCTTTTATTTATTTATTCAGAATTTTGTTAATTACTTTAATTAACAAACATTCATATAAAACCACTTGCTAGTATTCCATTTCACATGCAGAACCAGTTTCAGCAATTTCAACTGAAACAGTTCTGGTGTCTAGTGAAATAAATTCCTGCGCTTTCCTTTTCTTTTTCTGGCATATCATTTGCTCCGAATGGTGTCGGAATCCCTTAAGTGTGTCACCCTACGGTTCGCGAATAATGCGGACATGATCGAGACCCTTCTCCGATCAATAATCAGTAGCGGGACCTGGAGATCCATACTGACTCCCCCACATTCAACGATGACTTCTGTGATCGTGTGAACCTTTTATGCTAGTATCTTAATCCCTTTGTTTCACGATATATTACATGTCCGAGATTCGATCATCGGTATCTCCATACCTAGTTTGATCTCGTTACCGACATGCACTCTTTTCTCGTTCCCGTGATATAACATTCTAGTGATCAAATCACTTGCTTGCAAGCTAATCAATGTGATATCACCGAGAGGGCCTAGAGCATATCTATCCGTCATCGGGATGAAAAAATTCCACTCTCGATCCATGGGTCTCAACATAACACTTTAGTAGTCATGAAGCCATCTTTATAATCACCCAGTTATGGTGTGACGTTTGATGTCATCGAGAAACTCTTCCGGTGTTAGTGATTGACATGATCTCATGGTCTAAGGATTAGGATCACTTCGTAAGTTGTTATAGCAATATAAACTCAATGAATTTGATCGTAATGCTATACTTCGGATGAATGTTCATCACATCATTACACTAATGTTGTGACCTCATTATTAACAACATCCAATGTCCATGATCAGGAAACTTTGATCATCATGTTAATCAACGAGCTAGTTCATAAGAGAGGCATAACTAGGAACTTCCTTTTTGTTTATTAAACACACATGTATTAACGTTTATGTATTAATACAATTATAGCATGTAAAATAAACATTTATCATAAATAAGGAATACGATAATAACCACTTTATTATTGCCTCTCGGGCATATTCCCTTCAGAGCTCTGTAGCATTCTTAATACTATATGTAGATGACATATTGTTCATTGGGAATGATGTAGACCTTCTTAATAGTGTCAAGGAATATTTGAATAATAGTTTTTCAATGAAAGATCTTGGCGAAGCAGCTTACATATTAGGCATAAAGATGTATAGAGATAGATCGAGACGCCTAATATCATTGTCACAAAGTACATATTTGGACAAAGTTCTAAAGTGGTTTGGAATGGAAGATAGCAAGAAAGGGTTCTTGCCCATGTTGCCTAATACGACCTTGAGTAAAACTCAAAGTCCAGCAACGGCAGAAGATAGAGAAAGGATGAGTAAGACTCCCTATGCCTCAGCCATAGGATCTCTAATGTATGTCATGCTATGTACTAGACCCGACATTGCATATGCTGTTAGTTTGACTAGCAGATATCAAAGTGATCCAGGAGTGGATCATTGGACAGTGGTCAAAAACATCCTTAAGTACTTGAGAAGAACTAAGGATATGGTTCTTTCTTATGGAGGTGATGAACAGCTTGTTGTTAATGGTTACACCGATGCTAGTTGGAACACCGATCCAGACGATTCTAAATCCCAATCTGGATATGTATTTACTTTGAATGGTGCAGCAGTTAGCTGGAGGAGTGCAAAGCAAAGCGTTGTGGCGAGATCTTCAACTGAATCGGAATACATAGCTGCTTCGGAGGCTTCACAAGAAGCGATATGGATGAAGGAGTTCATTACAGAGCTCGGTGTGGTTCCAAGTGCGCTGGACCCAATGTCTATCTACTGTGATAACATGGGCGCCATAGCCAATGCGCAAGAACCAAGGTCACACAAGAAGCTGAAGCACATCAAGCTACGTTTTCACGCTATTAGAGAACATGTCCAAGATGGTGACATAAATATTTGCAAAGTACACACAGATCTGAATGTGGCGGATCCATTGACTAAACCTCTCCCGAGGGCAAAACATGACCAACACCAAACTGCCATGGGTGTTCGGTATATTACCATGTAGTCTAGATTAGTTGACTCTAGTGCAAGTGGGAGACTGTTGGAGATATGCCCTAGAGGCAATAATAAATGTTGTTATTATTATATCTTTGTGTTTATGATAAATGTTTACATTCATGCTATAACAGTATTAACAAGGAAACATTAATACTTGTGTGATTTGTAAACTAAATTAGAGTCCCTAGTAAACCCTCTTCATAATACTAGCTTGTTGGTTAATAGATGATTGTGGTTTCCCTATCATGAACATTGAGATGTTATTAACAACAAGATCATATCATTAGGAGAATGGTATGATGGACATACTCCTATAGATAAGCATAGCATAAAGATCAAGTCATTTTAATAGTTCAATTGCTATATGCTTTCTGATAAATAGTAACCTAATTCCTTCGACATGAGATCATGCTTATCACCATCACCGGAAGGATGCTTTGATGACATCAAACACCACACCGTAAGTGGGTGGCTATAAAGGTGGCATTGAGTGTTCGGAAAGTATGGGTTGAGACACATGAATCAAGAGTGGGATTTGTCCATCCATATGACAGATAGATATACTCTGGGCCCTCTCGGTGGAATGTCATCCAATTAGCTTGCAAGCATGTGACTGGCTCACAAGGTATCACATACCACGGGAATGAGAAAATAGTACTTATCGGTAACGAGGTTGAACTAGGTATGCAGAGATACCGACGATCAAAACCTCGGATAAGTAAACTATCGTGAGACAAAGCGAAATTGGTATCGTATGCAAGTGGTTCATTCGATCGCAAAGTAATCATAGAAATATGTGGGAGCCATATGAATTTCCATATTCCTCTATTGGTTATTGTTCAGAGAGGTGTCTCGATCATGTCCGCATAATTCACGAACCGTAGGGAGACACACTTAAGGATTCGATGTTGTTGAGTAGTTATGGAATGATGAGTAAGAGACTGAATGTTGTTCGAAGTCTCGGATGGGATCCGAGATATCACGAGGAGATCCGGAATGGTCCGGAGAATAATATTCATATAAGGAAAGTCCTGTTTCGGAGTTGGAGAATGATTCCGGTGTTTTCATCGGGAATGTTCTAGAAGGGTCCGGAAGGTCCGGCACTCCGGAGGGGAAGGATACATGAATGTGTCAAAATAAGTTGGAATGGTTGCATCATGTACTAGGTATCATGGCTGGGCAAAATAAAGGGATAAATCAAATCCTAGTTTGAAATGACAAACGCCAATTTGAAAAGTCAAACGGCAGTTTTCTTGGTGGAGGGAGAGTAGGAAACCTACTCGGGGAGGAGTTCCTCTTCCTCCACCGGCCGGCCAAGGAGGCTGACTTGGGGGAGGACTCTCCTCCCCTGGCCGGTGCCCCTCTAGACACACACCTCTCTCCTCTAAACCCTAGCCCTAGCCGTCGGCTTCCATCAAGTCGCCGCCGCCCCTAGGGTTTGCCCTAGCCGCCGAGTTGGGGCTCTCCCCAAACCCTAGCCGCCGGCCTAGCCCTCTTCCCTTGGTGCCTCTAAACCCTAGATTGCCAAGGGCTCTCTCATAGTCCACCATACTCGCTCTAGCTTAAGGCGAAGCCCAGCGAGATCTCCCCTCTACTTCCGGTACCACGCCGTCGTGCTGCCGGAATCGCGAGGAGAGTGCTACAAACTCCGCTGCCTGCTGGAACAAGGGAGAGGAAGGTCTTCATCGAGTACCGAATGTGTGACCGACTACGGGAGCGCTGCCGGAACGCAGCGCCGGAAGGATCGTCTACACGATCTTGAGATCGGCAAGAGTACGACTACATCACCCACGAGAATCCACTCTCGTTAACCGCTTTGGAATCTTCGAGGGTGAGTTTCTCTATCGACTCGTTGCTACAATCTAGTAGATAGATCTTGGCTTGTTTGTTTGCATGCGGTAGAAATTTTTTGTTTTCCATGCTACGAACCCCTACATTAACAATATCCCACAGTGTTAGTTTCCTGTTTTCTTCTTTTTTTTGGTTCCCGAAAAGGTAGAAAATCAATATTCTCGGAATTGGACGGGACAAAAGAAGTTCTAAGTAATGATAGGGATCGGTTGGTTTGATAGGGATAAGTAATGATGGATAGGTCTAAAGAAGTTCTAACACACAACCCAAAACAATCAAGTTCAATCAAACAATCAAGCAATCAACAAGCAACCATTCACTTAACAACTTATGAGCTTAACTCATGAGTTGAAGGAAACAACAAGTTTTCTTGAAATAATTAACTTAGTATAGTCATACCTCATAGGTCAATATGATCCATACACTAACATGATATCAATGTTTTTGGTGGGCAATCTAATGTCTCTTGGTTCTCACTTGTAGTACTTAGTGATGTCTAAGTTGAAGTCCTTGGTGAAACCAAAGTTGAAGTCATTGTTCATGGTAGAGGATTTGTCCACCATGTTGAAAAGGAAGAGATGTAGAATTTAAAACAAAAAGGTCGAGAAAAGAGTTTACAAGATTGTTTGTAAATGAGTTTTGGAACAATAACAACTCCTATTTTTCTAAGGGGTTTTGTCCAATCCTAGGGTTACAATCCTACAGGCAACACAGTGCTCTGATACCATCTGTAGCGGTCCCAACCTTTAATAAGGTAGAGATCCCTATGTTTACAATGCTAGTCCCTGGATCAATAGCTAGCATCCACAGTTAAGATGTAATACCTAGAAACAAAGGTCATAATACAACTTTATAACCAGGAATAAAATATTACATTACATCTTACATAGCTCATTTGGCTATCTCATTACAATGCAGCAGTAATATCTATATAGCATGGAGTCCCTCATCTTCAAAGTGCCATAGACAATCATGTTGGTTGTATACTTGTAATCCTATTCAACACACTTCACTAACCTCAAACAAACCTGCAACATAATAAGTTGCAGCCACAAGGGTCAATACATTTGAATTGTATTGGCAAGTTTCACTACTATGTAGAAATAAGTGGATCCTATCATTACATGCATATTTGGCTAAGTAGGGTTTAGGCTCCTTTGCAGAAAGCAATATAGTTTTATCCTATCTTTTCAAAAAAGTTTTGATCTTTTGTCAAATCTTTCTGAACTCCTTGGAAAACTCCAAGTGCTTCTAATCCCTTGTTGTCACCATCAAGTTTTACTTTGAGAAATTGGAATGTCGAGATCTTCCATAGCTTCAGGCCTTAGTTGCTTAGAGTTGTCCGTAACCGGGGACACGGCTAAGTACTTAGAATTTGATCTTCTACAGAAGTTGTACACTTCACCCACATGACACAATCTCGTCTTGACGCCACCAGTGGCTGCTGGATAAGTACTCACCAAATGGAGTATTGGAAGATCGAGAATATGACAGTCTTTCCATAGAAGTCCTCCCAATACACAATGCTAGCTGGTCTACCAGGCACCAATGTAAGGATATATTTCCTATACACAATTCTAGTTAACCTGAAGATGCCAATGCAAGGGTCTTCCACTATGTAGTTGACTAAGCCAGAGCCCATTTAGCATGTGGCTGTACACGGAAGCCACTATACGAGAAACATGTTTAATCTCTAAGTCCCTGGGTGGTTTTCTTCTAGTGCACATACAAAAAGATAGCCATATAAACATGGTTCCCTTTGTTGCCACCTTGTCCAAAACTTGAGTATCCTCTTTCCACCCAGGTGGTTCATTGAGTACTTGTTTTATTACATAAAACATATATTTTTCCAACACTTCATGTAATCATATCGTGTATCCCATCCCAAATATATATAGCGGGGCTAAGCATACTACCACTACAATGTTTTCACTAAGGAAGATATAAGGATATCCTAATAGGATATAGCATAGCTTAGAAATATACTAGTCATATCATGCATGTTACAAAAATCCACTAAGTGTAATGAAAATAGTAGGACATGGATGATAGTGTCACTTGCCTTTTTAGTAGAGAATATTGGTTCACTTCTTGATCTTGCAAATATCACACTCTTCTAACTTCACTACAATTCAATCAAGCAAACACATATTCAACTAGCATTCAAACCATTTCACCACATAAAATAACAAAAACATGGCCATGCATGCAAGCATGCAAAAGATGGTTTTATTTGTAAAAGTGTTTTTACTAGGCTCTAAACATTTTAAACCTCATATTGGTCATTTACAAAAAGTGGTAAAACCATTTGCAAAAGGTTTCACCCCATAAGCTAATTTTATACCAAAGTGATATTTTATGTTGTTAAAAATGCCTTTTTGCAAAGTAATAATTTTATAGGGTTCATCAAATATATTTTTAAATCTCAAAACTTGGTGTTTAGGGTCAGAGAGTTTAATTCAAATCATTTTCCAAAGTTTTTACTCAAAAAGTATTTTTAACACATAAACAATATTTCTATTTGACTAGAAATGTTCTAATTCAAAGATTTATTCTTTATCTTCATAAAATACATTTTTAAAGCCATAGGTTGGTTTCTATGTTCAGTAGTTCAAACAAACCACTTAGAAAAGATTTCACCTTAAAAATATTTCTAGAACAATTTTTATATTCAAATTATGCCTACACAAGTTTCTGCAAATTCAATCAATTTTCCAAAATAAAAATATTAAAAGAGCGCATGGTTGCAAAGTACTTGTCCTGCTGATTCCATTTATATAAAATTTGAAAAATTTGGACGTGTAGATTAAAAGTTATGAATTTTGCAAGTTTGCATATCTAATAGATCAAATTTCTGTTTAAAATCAAACTCTGTCCACATGGCGCTTTCTTACTGGACGATACATGCTCGGGTGGATCGCGCTCTGTGGGATGTTAGATTTAAAACGAATCGCACATCTCAGATCGTCACATGCCCCTTCTCTTATCTAATCTATCCTAGCCAACAAATCAGGATCCAACAGCTAAAATGAACTTGCCAGGAACTGGCGGCGCTGATGGCGGTGCACGCTCAGACGGTGGCGTTGGCGATGAACCAGGAAACGCGGAAGGGAGTGAGGATGCTCACCGTGCTCGCGTGGTTGCGGTAAAGCTCAAGGTGTGGTCAGCTACTCGAGGGGCGCACTGGAGCAGCAGCTATTGCTCGCCGGAGCTAGCGGCGATGTCGGGTGCTTCTGGTTGTCCTTGTTGGCGAGGCTGCAGGCCACCCGAAGGCAAGAGAGATGTGTCGTTAGATGCGGGCGAGAGCGTAGGTCATAGGAGCATCAACGGGAGGAACAGGGGAAGAAGGAAGCTACCTAGGGAGTTCACCGGAGGAGTGGCAGACGATGGCGGTGCTCAGAAGTGGTTCTTGCCGACGATTTGGAGCAAGCACAAGCGAGTGAATGGTATAGGGAGAAGCTCCAGGAGATGGGGAGCAGGATCACGTGCACCGGGAGGCGAGGGGTGGTCGGACGGCGCCGGAATCGGCCAGAGAGGCTCGTCAGAACAGTGGTGTTCGGGCTTGCAATTCGTTCAGCCTGGAGGAAGAGGGGAGGCGGTGTCTGGGGGAAATGGAAGAGGGGAGGGAGGCGCTTTTACCCTGCGTGATGGCTGGGTGAATTAACGCGGAAATTAACGGGGATTGAAGGATCTATCAACGGGCAGAAACGGCAGCGAGGTGGGGAGTGGCCACCGCGGGTGAAGACGACGACTGACGGCGTGGGGCCTGGCTGTCTGCGAGAGAGAGGAAATGGGTGTGGGGCCGAGCATTCAGTGACTCCGCGGGTTAGTTTCTGGGTGAAAAACGATTCGCCAGAGGGGGTTTAGTTGGACTGCGCTGCTGGGCTGGGCCAGATTCCTGGGCTGGGTTGGTTTCATTTTTTTTTGTACTGAATGTTTTTCTTTTTCTACTTTGAATTTCTGTTTTGATTTCTATTCAAACAATTCAAACACCATTTGAATTCAAACTTCCACCAAACTTTGTGTAGATTTAAATACTGTTATTTGACATATTCTAAAGTCAAATTTAGAATAATTAATTCTAGAGTTTATTATTTATTAAAAATAAATAGACATTAGTCTTTATTTCAAAATAGGATTTAAATATGTTTTAAAACACTATTTGAATTCTAAATCTTACCAAAACCTTTTCAGTAGGTTTTATTTAAAAAATAAAACACTTTGAATTTTCATTCAAAATAGGAAATTGTCTCTACTTAAATAAAATTTGGATATAAATAAATCCTCATGATTTTATTTAATTAATCCTTTACTCTTTTTATCAAACAGAATTTTTTTTTTCAATTGCTTGGCCAAGATTTAATTTGGCTCTTTAAAAATGGTCCTTATTTATTATTTCTACCATTTCTTATAAAAACCATATCTTTTTATTTAAAGATCCAAAAATGGTGATTCCAACTATTATAACTTTATTTATTATTTGTTTAGGATTTTATTTGATCCAAATAGTTTTCGATGTTTCCATTTGAAATAAAATTGTTTCTTTTCACCCTAAATTTCAATAATTATTTTTTTTTCACCTTTCAAAATTTGGAAAATTTTTGGATGTGACATTGTGTTTGTGGGGAACTGATGGATATTGAGATTACTATGTCAGATTGATTAATGGTTTTGTCTTATTGATTATATCATGTCTGTGTTGTTTGTGATCTCGCATGCTCTCCGTTTCTAGTAGCTATCTTGGCCAAGTAGATGCTAGTGACTCCAAGAGGGAGTATTTATGGTCGATAGTGGGTTCATGCCTCTATTTAATCTAAGGAAAGTAACAAAAATCTCTAAGGTTGTAGATGTGTTGTTGCTACTAGGGAGAAAACAACGGTCTCTTGTTCATGGGACAAGTAGATTGTTTACCTTACATACTTTGCTTAAAGAAGTTATCCGTTGATTGTAACTTAATACTGGAGGGGGTTTAGATCATAACCTGAAGGTGGATTACTAGTCATAGATGCAGTTGGATGGAGGTATATGTATCTTGTTGTATTTCCCAATCAAATCTCATAGGATCATGAATGTTGATGACCCACAAGTATATGGGGTGTATCGTAGAACTTTCGATAAATAGGAGTGTCAATCCCAACGAGGAGCATAAGGTGCTGAACAGTGGTATGGAGCAGGAAATCCCTGTGAATACTTAGCAAACAGATTTTTAGTGGTTTTCTGACAAAGCAACTAAACAAAGAGAAAGTAACAGAACTAACGAACAAACGGAGCAAGTGGACCAATCCTTTATTAGCAAATAACAAGCCGGTGGAAATACTTATAAGTACCAAATGTTCTCGAGGACACATGGGAATTCTGTCAAGTGCTTTCGCTGCAAATAGCTGAGTACTCTTCTTTGGTGTTTGTAAGTGTCGTGTGGGTGAACCTGTTCTAACATACTGCCCTTCCTAGGACTAATACATACTTGTGATTAAACCCCCTGCAAACATCCGTAACTACAGGAAAGTAATTGAGATATAAATCTAACCACAACCTTAAACTCTGAGATCCTACACTCCCTTGTGCAAAGGTGTCCTCATGGGGGTTCAGGTTTCTATCACTCCGGCAACCCCACAATTAGTAGCCAAATACACAATGCATTCCCCTAGGCCCATAAATGGTGAAGTGTCATGTAGTCGACGTTCACATGACACCACTAGAAGAATAGCACCACAACTTAAATACTAAACCATTGAATAATAACTCATCATAGATTCACTACGAACAACATGACTTCTCCCATGTCCTCAAGAACTAAATGAACTACTCACAAGACATCATATGGATGAAGATCAAAGATGATATGATAATGGGTAACAAACAATAATCCAATGGTTCCACTCACAAGCGTCAACTACAATAGTAATTAACACCGAGAAAGTTTCCCCTAATGAACTAAGTAATATCCAACACAATTGTTACAGCGGGACGGAGTGGTGATGAAGGTGCTGGAGGAGATGATGGTGAGGATTATGATGATGATGATCCCGATGAAGCCTAGCTTGATGACGGTGTTGATGGCGATGGTCTCCCCTCTCCGAGAAGGAATTCCCTGGGTAGAAATCTTTCTGCCGGAGAGATCTTTCTCTCTCGGTGTTTTCCGCCTCCCATGCGCAGCTGAAGTCTATCTGTGGTCGCCCCCTGGTGTTAGGGTTCCGTAAGGAAGATATAGGCAAAGGGGTAGAGTCGGAGTCCGAACAGGTGGGCCAAACCCACCCTAGGTGCGGGTCAGGTGGGCCCACGCCTAGGGGTGTGGGCCCCCTGAGGCCCCCCTTCGCTCCTCCTTCTGTCTTACTTCGTCTTCTGGTAATATAATGTGTTTCCATATTTTTCTGGTATTTTTATGATCTTCGCGAAATTGCACCGAAACGCCATCTTTTCCATCAGAATCCAGACTCCGGTAGTCCATCCTCCAGGAATCATCCAACATGCATAAACAGATGAAAATCCATAAGTAATACCTCATAATAATACAAATATCAATGAATAGAGGTAAATTATGATATAGAATGGTGATGCAAATTGGGCGTATCAACTGCCCCAAGCTTAGACTTCGCTTGTCCCCAAGCGAATACTAAGCTCAGTAAACATGTCCACAGGTTTATGGAGTGAAGTGTCGATAAAAAGAATACGAACAAGAAGCATCACACTTACCATTGCACAACTCATAGAAGAAAACAACTCACCATTATATAACTTAGCTTGCAACCAAGTACAATAGTCACAATAGAGACACATAAAGATAAATCATAATTGGAATTGGCAAACTTGTTCTTGGTCAGAGAACACCTCGTAAATAGTTTCACAAAAGCTTTTTGTAGAAGTTTCAAAACAGGAGCACTCTTTGCTCAAAAAGGTTTTTCACAAGTGAAGGCTTTCAAAGTAATACTCAATAGATAAGTGTTTTGTACAAACAAGGAAGAGAAAGAACATGATTGAATAAATCACCATATGAATGCTTGAAACATAATAACTCAAAAGCTTGCTGGAGATAGAGAGGAAGTAGGTTTACTGACTCAACTGGTAACTGGTAGAAAGGTCCCTTCTTAGAGGGCAGCAGGTATTACAAGTCATAAAGAGCTTTCAAAATATTATGGTACTTACTAGCTTTGAGCCCTCATTGCCCCTATCATAAGCATCTTGAGATGATTAGGGTTAAAGTGAACAAAGATGGAGTATATGCTTGACAAAATATAAGTTGGCAATCTCATGTCCCTTGAATATGAGGGCCACTCCTCATGCATACTAAACTTTGGGTCCAGGTAAGTTCTTGTCATTGTAAGTATTTGCATATCATTGAGAACCGCCAACGGGGTACCCCTTGCACATGGTACAGGAGCTTTCCCATAACAATGACAAGGCAAGCACACAATGAGCATCTCAGCAATGTTTTAATTTACTATGCATATAGCTTTTATTGAGGATGCTTCATAGATGACTCACTATGGTGATGCTGCAAGTTTCCACCATGATTAAGCATGGCTTAGGCTTGCGGCCCAGGCGTTTTTCTAACATAGAATACAAACTCCATGAACTTACAAGTCCCCTCTTTATTTCACACTATTGACATCCATAGACAAAAGAGCACGATATCAACTATGTACGACAAGGTATAAGTTCAATGTTGAAAACGTTCCCCGGGACAGCACGGTTGTGCTAATCCCAACGTATAGATGCAAGCATATACAACTTCGATGTCCACAATGGTTCAAGTTTATTAGGGGCAAGTAAATAAAGTGTGCCATCAAGTTCGTGAGAGCTTTACTAACTAGTTTTCTCATAACAAAATACTTTTTAATTTGAAAGGTAGATGAAGCTTGAGAATTTACTAGGAATAGCAGTAGCTATTAGGTAGATATGGTGGACACAAGTGGCAAAACTTTTTGGTTCAAAGGGTTTTGGAAACATGAGAAGTATGCCTTCTCAAAACGGGTTTTTGGATAGCACGGCTTGGTAGCAAGCAAGAGAGTTGAAATAAGCAAGCAAACATACAATTAATAAAGCCAAACATGCAATCTTCCTTGAAGACACAAAAGAATCTTAAATAAAGAATACTAAGATTATGAGCCAACAAGAAAGAAAACAATTGATACCAAATACATGTAAGCCTTTTTTCTTTCTTTTCTTTCAAACTAATGCCACTGACCAGAACTCGGTTTGCCAAAACCAATTTAGATCCACTTGATGATCCCAAAGTGGTGCCAATACTGAACAACAAGATCCATCACATAATAGAGATTGCAAACTAAAAATAAGAAGTACAAAAAGTAAAAGATGAGAGTTATCATTAATATTCCAATAAAGGCACTCACACCAAGGGATACATAGATAATCAACTAAAGGATAGATACTTCCACATGCAAACCAAACTATAAGATAACTTCTCTACCACAGATATGAATCCACTAAAAAGGTAAAATATGAAAGATAATGGTGGTGATACCGCGGCACTCCCCCAAGCTTGGAACAAGCCAAGGGGATGCCAAACCTGATGACGATTCACTCCTTCGGTGGTGGTGTTCTTCCAACTCTATCTCCAAAGGCTTCTTGCCTTTGTCATTGGCGGAGGCCATGGTGCTCTAAACTTGAGAAGATTTCTTGACATAAATAGATTGAAACGAAAAACGACGAGAACATGATGCACGAACCTCGGGGGATCCGGGGGTTATATATTACGAAGAATCAATACATAAGGAAGGTTTTGACACGGAAACGAAGCGGAGACGGAGTCTGGGGGTGGAACACCCCCCTTAGGCGCGGCCAGGCTAGGGTCGCGCCTAGGGTGGGTTTGTCTACCCCGGGCTCCGTTTCCTCTTCAGTTTCGTCTCGTAACTTCCCTTATGTATTAAAAACATCAAAAATATAAAAAGATTGGAGATTCATAAACCTTCTGTTTTCACCACTGTTTACCTATTTGAAGAGGAACTCTGCAGTTTCTGGTGTTTGGTTCTTGATAAATTCTTCTGGAGTCACCATTTGAATGACATCCACTTCTTCATTGTAAGAATCTCCATAATATAATGTTTTAGTCTTTGACCATTAACCACCTGTGTTGTGTCATCCTTCAGAGAAGAGATTTTGATGGCACCTGAACGGTACACTTCCTTGATAACAAAAGGTCCTTCCCATTTTGTCAACACCCAAATTTTTAATCCCAGATGCCTGTTATGCCATACATCGCAATCCCAAGATTACCATTTTTGCGAGACATAATAGATTTGGATATCACAGTACATCATCGATTACAAACCATACATAAGGTCTTACACAAATAAGGATCGCATGATCCAGTTCTTAATACAATACAAGCAGCGGAATAACGTAATAGTAATGATAGCGTGGGCGAAGCTCCATCTTCATGGTCACAGGCAATGCTGACGATGGGATTGATCCTAGTTGTCGTAACCTTCCTGTTGTCCTTCTTCCTCGTACTCCTCTCCATAGTCTGGCCATGGGAATAGCCAGGGACAAAGCCATGAGTACTCTTTGAGTACTCGCAAACTAATACTAATAAGTGAAGGGTTTTTTTGTGGTAGGATACTAAGCTCTAGGGTTGTTTTGCAAAAATCCAAATTTACCTCTACTAAGTTCAAAAGAAAAGAAAGCTAGTTTAAAGTTTTATAACACCTAAGTGGGAACTTGAATTTCATATCACAACTCTGTTGTGGTCAAGTCAAAGTCACAAATCATTTCACAAGTCTTTTCGAAAAACATCTAACCGGGGAACAGTATGGCCACTCCAACTGTCCATAACCGCGGATGCGGCTATTCGAATAGTTTGACACTCTGCAGAGATTGTACACTTTCAACACAACATTCGATACATCCGTTAGGAACAAATCCTGAATTCACCATACTTAGTATGCGGATAATCAATCCTAACCTTTCGATTACACACCCTACTATAGGCACCTCTCCTGTGAGTTTGGCCTCCCAACCATGACCAACTGTCATCTTGGGTACTACACAGGTGGACAATCTTCACAAGGTAGCCTCAGCTCACACCTTGGCCGGGAGGGAACCCATACTAAGGTATATAAATTTCCAGTCAAGCCCTACCCAATTTTCGGGTATTGTGGTTGTACGGTAAAACTAGAATGGTATCGCATCCAGACAACCATTAGTTTTATAAAGGGCTCAGGCTCATGACTTAACATTTTCATCATCAAAATCATCTGGTGTTCAAGAACACATGTCAAAACATTTCAGTAGAATGACTCATCATTCTAAGGTTTTCATACCATTTTCACCAAGTATTCCCATCTAAAGTTGATCAAGTTTTATGCTTAGCACTAGCATCTACAAGTGGGGGTAAATACTAATGAGGGGTAGTAAATAAGTGGGGATTAGCGAAGTTCAATCTCATGCCCTAGGGTGACATCAAGATTATCTAACTTAGGCCAAATTTTATGCTCTTTATGCTACCTTCAATTATCTTTCTAGAATCTACAATCACTTAAGTAAACTCTAAGAAAAAGCTTTGATAAAGAAAATAAAGTATTAAGCTTGCAAGTAAAGCTAGGATTGGGTCATCAAGTGGGTATGATCACATATGCTTAAGGCATATAGTTGGCATAGTAACAAGTATCTTGCATAATTGCAAGTATAAGCTTGCTAAATTCAACTAGTAGTATCAGGCTTGCAAGTATTGGCTTGCTCAGTTAATAGCTTGCAAGTATTGGCTTGCTCAGTTAATAGCTTGCAAGTATTGTCTTTCTTGTGCAGAGCAGTGGTTGAAGTTCTCCTCGGCTTCTTCCTCGTAGTATCCTCCTTGTATCCTTGGTTGTTACTAGCGTCTATAAATAAATACGAGGTACACAATCACCAAACAATACTTAACTATTTCCATTCACCACACAAAGGTTCACACTAGATGATCTAGCATCATCCCTAACATTACAAGATTAAAGCACTTTTCTTATTTATTTTATTTTGAGAAAAGTAATTTCTACTCATTGAAAACTACTTAAGATTTAATGTTATCCAACTCAAACATGGGATCATGTTGACACATGTCATCACCACATATTTCAGTACATGATAATGTGATTTAAAGTGGTGTCACAATTTAATAAGGTTTAACCTTTTTATTTTAATTAGATAAAGTGACTAGAAATTCCTATGGGGCATTATTTTATTACTTGAACATTATTTCTATAAGTAAACCTATATATTTTTATATATTCTGGAAGGTATGATCAAATATGATTTTTGAGAGTTGGAATCATCTCAAAAGCTTTTATGGTTGAATTTTTAAAAATGTTTGAATGCAGAAAAGCTTCTGCCTTGTTAATTTTACCATGGTTGATCTATACATCCAAATGGTTTGAATCCAACGGGCTTGGATTAATCATTTCAGTACCTTTCTAACAAAATTAGTTTCATGCATTTTGGTTTAGTAAATAGAGCTGGGTTGATTTTTGAATCTAGGTACAGAACTGGATTTGAAATTAAATGAATAAAACTAAATTTGAATTATTGGGTCGTGCGGGAGGGTTAACTGGGCCGACCCACTATGCACAGCACACGCGCGGGATGGTTAAGTGGCTTTTCCCACGCGTCAGTGAGACGAGGAGGGACGAAGCGGTACGGGGCAATGTGCACCGTGGGATCTAGTTCTAATCGAACGGCTACGGTTCATCGTCCACGTCGGGCAGCGCCGGCGAGACAGAACCCTAACGCGGCATGTGGGGGTCGTGGGAGGCTCACCGGGGCTCAGGTGATGGTCGACGACGGGGGCGAACGACGAAGTCGACGATGGCGGTTCTCCTGGTACCGACGGCTTCTCCTGGGGCGGCTCCAATCAACGACTCTCTTATCCTCCAGCAGCGGTGGGCTCCGGCCAAATTCCGGTGATGCACTGATTGCCTTGCTCCGGGAGTGAGGTGGGGTGGTTCTGAGGGAGAGGGGAGTGAACTGGTGTGAACAAAACGAGCGGTGGAGGCCTCTATTTATAGTGGCTGAAGGGGACCGATGGGCGAGGGCTGAGCTCGTCGTGGTCGACGGCACAGAGGGCTACTGGCATGGGCGACGGTAGGGGCAGTGCGGTGCTCCCTGGCGAAGCTCAACGGCGTGGTCTTGCAGCGTGGGGCGATGCTGATCGGTCGGAACGTCGCGGTGCTCTGAGCGGGTCCGACGGCGAGTTTAATGTCGCACAGCGTGCATAGTCCGTGCGGTGGCTAACAAGCATGTCTGGCGGGGAGCTGGGGTGCTGGTGATCATCTCTGCAAGTGGCGAGGGCGGCGCACGGTCTATGGGTGCTGGTCGAGCGGGGCGCTCTGGCGCGCTCTCGGCTCGCACGCAGAGAGGTTTGGCATGGGCGTTTCGTGTGGTGCAGGGGCTGGTAGAGCACGAGGCTGGGACAGGGAGTGGCAATGGACGGTGATGCGTCTGTGAGACAAGGTTGGCGAGGCTAGAGAGGCGTGTAGCTTGCTGTCCACATTGGGGGTGGCAAAGGGGCTCGGCATGGTCACCACTAATGGCTATGCCAAGCTCACTGTGTTGCTAAGGTTTGTTAATTTGGCTAGTTCATCTACTGGGAGTGAAGTGAGAGCTAGAGAGGGAACAAGGTTGGCCAAAATTACTGCACACTATAGTGTTTGATGTTTTGTTGT
Source organism: Avena atlantica (assembly GCA_910589765.1). Taxonomy (NCBI): domain Eukaryota; kingdom Viridiplantae; phylum Streptophyta; class Magnoliopsida; order Poales; family Poaceae; genus Avena; species Avena atlantica. The sequence goes on along the minus strand of OU342735.1, from coordinate 441,058,073 downwards.
TTGCTGCTAACAAGGTGTTTGATGAAATGGCCGCAAGAGATTCAAATTTGAATTTTGGATTCAAACTTGGTGGGTTGGCTAGGCACATACTACTTAGTGTCTGGTTAGTTGGATTAGTCAAGGGGTGCTGGTTTGGTTGGGTTTTGAAAAAGGGTGATCTTCACATATGATGAAGATTCAATTTTGAGTTGTCATTTGAATGGGGTTGCCAAATGTTTCTGCAAGTTCGAAAGGTGGGCTTTGATTCACTTTTACTTGGTATAACAAGGGGTGAAAATAATTGGAAAAGTTTTTGTTTGAAATCTTGGACTAGAAACACTCAAAGTGATCTGGTGAACAAGATTGGCAAAAATGACCATTTGCTTTATTTGCATTGTTTTTGATTTCCTCTTTATTTGTTTCTGTTTGGAAAAGTTCTAGATGATGTTATATTTGTCTTTAAACCATTTCTTGCTATTTAGGTTAATCACACAAGATCATTCATGCATTAATCAAATCATCACATTCAAGCATGCATTCATATGATTTAAATTAATCAAAGTTTTTGTTAACCCTAATTTTAGTGATTAGAGTTTGATGATCATTGTTTCATATTTTTGGGATGTTACAAACCTTACCCCCTTAAACAAAATCTCGTCCCGAGATTTGAAAAAGAAGGAAAAAGATTACCTAGGATTTAAAGAGATCGGGAAACTCCGTCCTGATGTGATCTTCGCGCTCCCAGGTAGCTTCTTCTTTAGTGTGGTTGCTCCACTGAATCTTGAGAAACTTGATGCTCCGGGTCCTGGTCGTTCTGAAAGCTTCTTTCAAAATACAGATGGGTACTTCGGCATACGTCAGGTCATCATTGATCTCTATGGTCCGGTGATCAATGTTCTTGAAAACTTCAGTCTTCTTCGGAACTTCAAGTCATTTGCGAAGTAACGATATATGGAAAACACTGTGCACTTCTGACATATCCTCTAGCAGTTCCAATTCATACGATACTTCTCCTCGACGATTCAGAATCTTGAAGGGTCCGATATATCTGGGGGCTAGCTTTCCTTTGAGCTGGAAACGCTGCATTCCCTTCAGAAGCGACACTTTGAGATACACAAAATCTCCGATATTGAAAGAGAGGTCTCGACGTCTCTTGTCGGCATAACTCTTCTGTCTTGACTGGGCAGTCTTGAGGTGCTCACGAATCTTGTGAACTTTCTCTTCTGCTTCTCGTAGGATGTAGGGTCCGAAAATCTGACCCTCTCCTACTTTCGACCAATTCAAAGGGGTGTGACACTTCCTTCCATACATAAACTCAAATGGGGCCATTTGCAGACTAGCTTGGTAACTGTTGTTGTATGAAAATTCTGCCAAAGGCAGACAGTCTTCCCATTTAGATCCATACTCTAGCACACATTCTCTCAACATATCTTCGAGTATTTGATTTACTCGCTCCGTTTGTCCATTGGTCTGAGGGTGATACGTGGTGCTGAAATCTAGACGGGTTCCTAAACCTTCTTGGACTTTCTTCTAGAATCTCGAGGTAAACTGAGTTCCTCGATCCGATACGATGTTCTTGGGGACTCCGTACAAACTGACGATTCTACCTATGTATAACTCCGCTAGCTTCAAACTCTGGTATGTGGTCTTGACTGGTAAGAAATGGGCTACTTTGGACAATCTGTCAACTATGACCCAGATAGAGTCATTTCCCTACTAGAAGTAGGCAATCCGGTGATAAAGTCCATTCCAACGGAATCCCATTTCCATTCCGGAATCTATAAGGGTTGCAACAGTCCTGCGGGTCTTTGATGTCCCGCCTTGAATCTCTGACATATATCACACTTGGCGATATAGCTTCCTATTTCTCTCTTCATCTTATGCCACCAAAATTGCTCCTTCAAATCCTGATACATCTTTGTTCCTCCGGGGTGGATAGAATAAAGGGTATCATGGGCATCGTTCAAAATAACTTCCTTCAACTCCGAATATGCTGGTACACAAAGGCGTCCTTTGTACCACAAAATTCCTTCTTCGTCTTCGGTGAATCCGGGGAGTTTGCCTGTACCGATACGACGTTTGATTCCGTCGATACTAGCATTTCCTTTCTGCACCTCCTTGATCTGATTGATCAAAGTGGGTTGAAGTTCTATGCTAGACAAAAATCCTGCACTCACTAATTCCATTCGGAAATCTTCCATCTCTTTGTGCAAACTTGGTTGCTCTTTCAAAATCATGGAGTTCAAGCGGCACGACAATCTTCTAAGGGCATCTGCTACCACATTGGCTTTACCGGGGTGATAGTGAATGTCCAGGTCATAATCCTTGATTAGCTCAATCCATCTTATCTGCCTCATATTCAGCTCCTTATGAGTGAATATATACTTCAGGCTCTTGTGATCTGAATAAATCTCACAATGGTTTCCCATCAGGTAATGCCTCCATGTTTTCAGGGCTAGAACTATGGCTGCTAGTTCAAGGTCATGGGTTGGGTAATTCTGTTCATGCTGTTTCGGTAGTCGGGATAGATAAGATATAACTTTGCCTTCTTGCATTAGCACACATCCGAGACCGATCTTGGATGCGTCACAATACTCATCGAAGGGCTTCGTGATATCCGGCATGATCAAAATTGGGGCTGAAATCTGTCACATCCAAAGATTTTCCAAATCTTGTAATGTGAAAAATAAATGAATAAAATAAAACTTTGTTTATTTTCAGGGTGAGAAGAAACTTTTTGAATCCAATTGGAAACTTTCAAAACCTATTTGGATCAAATAAAATCCTAAAGGGATTTAAAAGGTTAAATAAACAAGAAAGTTAAAAATATTTGAAATTACTATTTTTGGATCTTTTAATAAAAGATTTGGATTTCAAAAGAAAAGGCAGATTTATAAATAAGGTTTATTTTTTTTAGAGCCAAAGTAAACCTTGGCCATGTTTTTGAAATAAAATATTTTGTTTTGATTAAAATAGTAAAGATTTATTTAAATAAAATAATAAGGATTTAATATCCAAGGTTATTAAAAAATAAAGGTTTTACTATTTTAATTAAACATCAAAACTTATTTATTTATTTTAAATAAGTTTTCCAAGTATTTTATATTCTCAAATAAAACCTACTGAAGTGTTTTTGGTTTTATATTTAGATTTCAAAAATAAAGATTTTAATAAAACAAATCCTATTTGAATTAAATGACTAAGGACTATTTATTTAATTATTAAATAGATCCTAAAAAGAATAAAATTAATATTTTGTTTTTGTACTTTGGTTTGTGTTGTTAAAACAGAACCAAATTCAATTGCAAAGTGTGGTGGAAGTTTGGAGTGTTTTGAATTGATTTGTTGATTGATTTGTTTGTTTGAATTTCAAAACAGAAAATAGAAATGGAAAAAGGAAAAATTTCAGTTAAAAAAATGGAATCAGACTCGACCCAACTAAGCAGGCCCAGCAGCCCAGTTCCAGCCCAGCTACTTACCCCACGTGCGAAGCGTTTTTCACACACACACGCACCCGCGCAGTCCCAGACAGGTGGCCCCTCTCCCAATATCTCTCCCTCGCTGACAGCAAGGCCCCACCCCTCCTGTACATCGTCTCCACACGACCCCGTCGCCCCTACCGTTGCAGCCACTTACTCCGGCGATCAATTCGCGTTAACAGCGGCCATTACTCCACCCCGCGATCACGCCGTCTTAAACGCCTCTGTCTCCTCTTCTTTTCCCCTCAAACCCCGTTGCAAGTGAGCCACCAGGCTGCCCTGGATTTCCTTTGCCTTGCCACTGCCCCGGCGAGCCTTTCCAGCAAATTCCGGCCACACCTCCCGGCCCCTTGCCTCCCTGAGAACATGGCCGTGACCCCCAGCCTCGGGCGCTTCACCCAGTGCCTTCCATTCGCCCGCGCTCACCCGAGAGCCTCGGCTTCGACGACATCCGAGCGCCACCACCGTTCACTGACACTCCGGCGACCTCCACAGGTAATCTCCGTTCGCCCCAGCACTCCTCGATGATGCTCCCATCTTCTCCAGAACAACACGCTCCTAACCGTACCACCCGCTTGTCTTAGGGTGATCTGCAACGACGCCTTCGACGACCTCCAGAGCCGCCTGAAGCCGCCATCGTCTCCGGCGAGCGATTACTCCCGCTCCAGTGCGCCCCTCGCCAGACCAGCACCACCTCGAGCTTCACCTCGACCTCGCGAGCACGGTGAGCATCCTCGTTTCCCCCTTTGCTTCCTGTAGCTGCCGCAGCATCATTGTCTGACCGCGCCGCTGCCGTTCACCACCGCTAGCGCCGCCGGTTTATGTCCAGTAGCTGTGAGTCGTTGGATTTTAATCGTACGCACGTGATAGAATAACTTAAACGAACTGGTACGCTCGATCTGTGCCGTGCAGTACTAGTTAGATCTGATGGCCAGCATCACTCGATCCACGCGAAGCGGTACTGACCAATGGAAATGTGCTGCGTGGCACCAGATGATTCAAAACAGATTTTAGAATCTGAATTAGATGCAAATTTGAAAACCTTGTAACTTTTGATCCACACGTCCAAAATTTGCAAACTTTATATCAATGGAATAAGTGGATCAAACCCTAGCCAACCATGCAATTTGTTTAGTAAAAAGCTTCTGGTAAAATGGTTGTTTTTGCATAAACTTTTGTATGCTTGTTTAGGTTATAAAAATTGTTCAAAAATGATATTGAGGATGAAATCTTTGCAAAATGGTTTGTTGTGAACCTACTGACCCTAGGAACCAACCCATGGATTGAAAAATGTATTTGGTGAAGTTTAGGAATAGAAACTTGAATTAGCTAATTTCTAGTCAAATAAAAATGTTGATTTTGTTATGGAAATGATTTTTGAGAAAAACCTTTGGAAAATGTTTTGATTCAAACCTACTGACCGAAAACACCAAGTTTTGTGAATTAACAACTTATTTGGTGAACAATATAAAATTGTTGCTTTGCTAAAAACCTTTTCCACCACATAAAATAATGATTGGATTTAAAAATGGTTTATAGATAAAACCCTTTTGCAAATGACTTTGCCACTTTGGAAAATGACCACTTTGAACCTTACAAAGTTTAGAGCCTAGTGGAGACCACCTTTGCAAATAAAACTATCTTTTGCATGCTTGCATGGACAATACTGAGCAACTAAGGCCTGAAGCCACAGTTGGAGAAGACAATGCATGGGTCTTCCCAATGTAGTTGACTAAGCCAGAGCCATATGTAGCATGTGGCTGTACACGAAAGCCACAGTTGGAGAAACATGTTCAATCTCTAAGTTCCTGGGTGGTTTTCTTTTGGTGCACAACACAAAGAGATTGCCATAGACATGGTTCCTTTTGTTGCCACCTTATCCAAAACTCAAAGTATCCTTGTCCACCCAGGTGATTCATTGAGTACTTGTTTTATTATACAAAACATAAGTCTTTTCTCAACTTCATAAAATCTCAACATGTATCTCTTCTCAAAATATGTAGCATGTCTAAGCATTTTACAACTACATTGTTTTCTCTAAGGAATATATAAGGGTATCCTATTAGGATTTAGCATAGCATAAGTATAGAAATTCTTTTCATGCATGTTTCAAAATCCACTAAGTATAATGAAAATAGTAGGACTTTAGATGATAGTGTAACTTGCCTTTTTGGTAGGGAATGTTGGTTCACTTCTTGATCTTGCTAGTTTCACACTTTTCTAACTTCACTACAAATCAATCAAGCAAACACAATATCAACTAGCATTCCAACCAATCTTCAAACAATCAAATCATCACACATAAAATAATAGGATCTAAGTTATGCATGCAAGCATGCAAAAGTTAGTTTTATTTGCAAAGATGGTTTCTACTAGGTTCTAGACTTTGTAAGGATCAAGGTGGTCATTTTCTAAAGTGGCAAAGTCATTTGCAAAAGGGTTTTGTCCATAAACCATTTTTAAATCCAATCATTATTTTATGGTTGAAAATGTTTTTATCAAAGAAACAATTTTATGTGGATTCACCAAATAAGTTGTTATTTCTCAAACTTGGTGTTTAGGGTCAGTAGGTTTGATTTAAATCATTTTCCCAAAGTTTTTACTCCAAAATTATTTTCATAGCAAAGTCAATATTTTTATTTGACTAGAAATAGGCTAACTCAATTTTTCAATCCTAACCTTCACCAAATACATTTTTGAATCCACAAGATGGTTCCTAGGGTCAGTAGGTTCACAACAAACCAATTTGCAAAGGTTTCAACACCAAAATCATTTTGGAATAATTTTTCTAACCTAAACAAGTATACAAATGTTTCTTCAAAAACAAACATTCTAACAGAAACTTTTTACTAAACAAATTGCATGGTTGGCTAGGGCTTGTTCCACTGATTCCATTGATATAAAGTTTGCAAATTTTGGACGTGTGGATCAAAAGTTACATGGGTTTCAAATCTGCATCTAAATCAGATTTCAAACTTTGTTTTAAATCATCTAGTGCCACGCGGCGTGATATTACTGGCTGGTACCACTTCGGTCGGATCGTGCTTGCTGGACCGTAGGATCTAACTTAGATCGAGCGGCGCAGAGTCACACGATACCCCTTCGTCTATGTTCTATCACAGCCACACGATATTGATCTAACGGATATAATCAACTGGCCACTAACTGGCGGCGCTGCGCGGCGGCAGACGGCGGCGCACGCTCTGGCGGCGATCTTGCCAACGGTGATCGCAGTGACGTGGGGATGCTCAAGGTACAGTCAGCTCGTCGAGGGGCGCTCTGGTTCTAGCAGGATTTCTCGCCGGAGTGGGGGACGGCGTCGGGCGGCTCTGGTCGTTGTCGGGGGCGACGCTGTGGTTCACTCTGAGGCAAAATGAGGACACGGTTAGATGCAGCCGAGTGTGGCGAGTGTAGGAGCATGAACGAGAAGGCGTGGGGTGGTCTGCCTTACCAGGGGGAGGTTGCCAGAGAAGTAGCAGACGCGGTGCTGCTCAGAGGTGGTCGGAGTCGACGCTCTGGGGCGCCCGCAGGTGAGTTGAAGGCACAAGGAGAAGCGCCTAGGTCTGGGGAATGTGTGGGCTTGGTCGAGGAGGCGAGGGGTGACAGGGTTCGGCCGGAATTGGCTGGAGAGGCTCGCCGGAGAAGTGGTGGTGCGGGCTCGAATTGAGGAAGCCTAGGGGCAGAGAGGGGGAGCTATCTGGGGGAAATGAGAGGTAAGACGCGGGCGGTTAAATGGGCGTGGTCGCGGGGTCGAGTAATGCGGCCATTAACGTGAATTGATCGCCGGCGTTACTGGCTGCAACGCCAGGGCGTCGTCTGCGCGAGGAAGAAGGGAGTGAGCTGGCTGCATAGGTCTGCTTCGTCAGCGAAGGAGAGAGAGGGAAAGAAGGGCCACCGGTCAGTCGCTCTGCGGGTGCGGGTTCAGGTGGAAAACGCTCCGCGCGTGGGGGAAAAGAGCTGCGCTGGAGTTGGGCTTCCTGGGCCTGCTTAGTTGGGTCAGGTCTGGTTCTATTTTTTTCTTTCTAATTATTTTTCTTTTTCCATTTCTATTTTCTGTTTTGAAATTCAATCAAACAAATCAATCAACAATTCAAATCAAAATTTCTCCAAACTTTGCACTGAGTTTTGGTTCTGTTTAACAACAATAACCAAAGTCCCACAAACAAAAATAATAATTTTATTTTAGGGTCCATTATTAATTAAATAAATAGACCTTGTTTATTAAATCAAAATAGGATTTGATTTATTTAAAATCTCCACTTGAAAATTAAATATTTTCAAAACCAAATCAGTAGGTTTATTTGAAAATATAAAATACTTGGAAAACTTATTTAAAATAAATAAATAAGTTTTTGATGTTTAATTAAAATAGTAAAACCTTTATTTTCAATAAACTTGGATATTTAATCCTTACTATTTTATTTAAATAAAACTTTATTATTTTTGTCAAATAGAAATATTTTATTTTCAAAAGCTTGGCCAAGTTTTAGTTTGGCTATATAAAATAATTCTTATTTATATTTCTACTTTTTCATTTGAAAACCAAATCTATTATTAAAGATCCAAAATAGTATTTCCAAATATTTTTATTTTCCTTTATTAAATGTTTATCTTTTTTTTAAATCCCTTTAGGATTTAACTTGATCAAAATAGGATTGTAAGTTTCCAATTGGAATCAAAAAAATTCTTCTCACCCTGAAATTCAACAAAGTTTTATTTTATTCATTTATTTTTCACATTACAAGATTTGGAAAATCTTGGGATGTGACAGGATACCACCCTTAAAATAAATCTCGTCCCGAGATTTGGGAAGGCTAGGGTTACAAGTAGGCTCAAAACATCTAGGGTACTACCACCCTTAAAAATTTTCAAACTAAATTACATGTTGGCTTGCTTGGGATCTTGGGGAAACTTCTCTCGGCAAACATCTGCATAGTGTCCTTTGTTTCCACACTTGTCACATGTGACAAGGCTGAGATCCTTCATAGGCTTGTTTATCTTGTTTCTCATCTTTTCTGGACAATTGCTTGCATAATGTCCTCGGTTTTTGCAATTGAAACAGTTGATGAGTTTGAGTCCTTCACGTGTCTCTTGTGGACAAGTTGCTGCATAATGGCCTAGCTCTTTGCAATTGTTGCACCATACTTGACCAAACTCCTTATACTTCTGTTTCTCTGGACATTCACTGGAATAGTGTCCCATTTCTTTACAATTATGGCATTGCACATGGCTTTTGTCCTTCTGTTGCTTTTTGGGCTTCTCCAAAGCTAGGAGTGCATCTAGTTCATGTTGTTCGTATGTTATCTTGTAAGTAGGAATGTCTACATGTTTCTTGGACCTTCTATTGCTCTTTGGATAATTCATATGCCTCTTCTTTGGTCCTTTGAATTGGGTTGTATTGCATGGAGGTATAAGTGGAGCTTTTCCTTTGTCATCATTCTTCTTAGTAGACTTGGATCCTTCTTGATAGTTTGAAATAATTTGTTGCACTCCACCTTGTTTCCTTTGTTCAACTATGGAATAGATGGGGCATTGGATAGGGACATGGTTGTTTCCTTCACATAGGTAACAAGTTGCTTGAGAGGTGGGACATTGGCCAACTGGATGTTTCTCTTCACAGTTAGGGCATTGATCTCCATGTTCCTTAGTAGTGTGGTCCTTGTCTCCACAAATATGGCAAGCTTTGGCTCCTTTTAGAATAACATCCTTGCCATCCTTGGAAAAGTTGCTTTCCATGTTGAGCATTTGATCTGTCACCTTATGCAATATTTGAGATTGGTCTTCCAAAAATCCTTGCAGGGTTGGATCTTCCCCACTGGTGTTAGCTATGAACTGAGCTGTCATTTGGTTCAGCTGGTTTTGGGTTGCTATCAGTTCTTCCATGTTGTCCTCTTGGTTGGTGTTGCTGTCATCAACCTTGATGTTGGAGTCCCTTGGAGTAGTCATCTGTTTGGGTTGAATTGAGATTAGAATAGGCAAAAAGATTTCTAAGTAAGGATTCTAATCTCACATCACAATTCACACAAGCAATGTGCAAGCAATCACAAACAACATTCCACTCAACAACAAGTTTCAACATATTTGTAGGCAACCAAAAATATTTTTGTTACACCACATTAGTTGGTGTGTTGGACTTAAACTAAATATGGTGGTCCATCTACATGGTTCACTTGGGATCTTTCCATCCTTCTTGGTTGATTCCTTCTTGCATGAGATCATGGTTTCCTTGGGAAAACTCTTGGTCACAAAACTTTAAAAGTGAGGATGGCTCCTTCTAACTTGTGTTTCCTTAGTTTCCAAATCTTGAGCAATATTTCCTTGTCTCACTTGTCTTTAGTGACATCCAAGATTGAAGTCCTTGGTGAATATGCTGAAGATGTTGAAGTCATTAGAGTTGAAGAAGTTGAAGTCATTAGAGTTGAAGAAGTTGAAGTCATTAGAGTTGAAGAAGTTGAAGTCATTAGAGTTGAAGAAGTTGAAGTCATTAGAGTTGAAGAAGTTGAAGTCATTAGAGTTGATGAAGTCCTTTGCACATGGTGAAGTCTTTGGCCATGGGGTAGGTTTTTCCATCAAGTTGAAGTAGAAGATATATAGAGTTGAAACCAAAATGGTTGAGTAAAGAGTTTTCAAGATTGTTTGTAAAAAAGTTTTTGGAACAAAAACAACTCCTATTTTTCTAAGGGGTTTTGTACAATCCTAGGGTTACAATCCTACAGGCAACACAGTTCTCTGATACCATCTGTAAGGTTCCCAACCTTTAATAAGGTAGAGATCCCTGTGTTTACAATGCTAGTCCCAGGATCAATAGCTAGCATCCACAGTTAAGATGTAATATCAAGAAACAAAGGTCATAATACAACTTTATAACCAGGAATAATATAATTTTATTACATCTTACATAGCTCATTTGGCTATTACATTACATTGCAGCAGAATATCTATAAGCATGGGGTCCTTCATCTTCAAAGTGCCACAGGCAAACATGTTGGTTGTAGACTTGTAATCCTAATCAATCAACCTTCACTAAAATCAATCAAACCTGCAACATTACAAGTTACAGCCACAAGGGTCAATACATTTGAATTGTATTGGCAAGTTTCACTACTATGTAGAATATAAGTGGATCCTATCATTACATGCATATTTGGCTAAGTAGAGTTTTAGGCTCATTTGTAGAAAGCAATAATTTATCCTATCTTTTCAAAATGGTTTTGTTCCTTTTGTCAAATCTTTCTGAACTCCTTGGTAAATCCCCAAGAGTCTTTGTCAAAATCTCTTGAATTCCTTGGTACACCCCAAGTACTTCAAGTTTTTATCAAAACCTCTTGAGCCCCTTGGTAAATCCCCAAGTGCTTCAAGTTTTTATCAAAGTCTCTTGAGCTCCTTGGTAAATCCCAAGTACTTCAAGTTTTCATCAAAATCTCTTGAGCTCCTTAGTACATCCCCAAGTGCTTCAAGTTTTATCAAAGTCTCTTGTAAGTTTTTCTTTTAGAAATTGGAATGTCGAGATTTCCCATAGCTTCAAGCTTTAGTTGCTCAGTATTGTCCATAACCGGGGACACGGCTAAGTACTTAGATTTTTATCTTCTGCAGAAGTTGTACACTTTACCCACATGACACACTCTCATCTTGTTGCCACCAGTGGCCGCTGGATAAGTACTCACCAAGATGGAGTACTGGCAGATTGAGAATGTGACGAAGTCTTTCCAGAGGGTCCTCCCATACACCATTGCTAGCTTGTCTTCAGGCACCCATGTAGGGTTTCAAGTTCCCTCATTTTCAGTTACTGAAGACGATGCATGGGTCTTCCCAATGTAGTTGACTAAGCCAGAGCCATATGTAGCATGTGGCTGTACACGAAAGCCACAGTTGGAGAAACATGTTCAATCTCTAAGTTCCTGGGTGGTTTTCTTTTGGTGCACAACACAAAGAGATTGCCATAGACATGGTTCCTTTTGTTGCCACCTTATCCAAAACTCAAAGTATCCTTGTCCACCCAGGTGGTTCATTGAGTACTTGTTTTATTATACAAAACATAAGTATTTTCTCAACTTCATAAAATCTCAACATGTATCTCTTCTCAAAATATGTAGCATGGCTAAGCATTTTACAACTACATTGTTTTCTCTAAGGAATATATAAGGGTATCCTATTAGGATTTAGCATAGCATAAGTATACAGTTTCAAAATCCACTAAGTATAATGAAAATAGTAGGACTTTAGATGATAGTGTAACTTGCCTTTTTGGTAGGGAATGTTGGTTCACTTCTTGATCTTGCTAGTTTCACACTTTTCTAACTTCACTACAAATCAATCAAGCAAACACAATATCAACTAGCATTCCAACCAATCTTCAAACAATCAAATCATCACACATAAAATAATAGGATCTAAGTTATGCATGCAAGCATGCAAAAGTTAGTTTTATTTTCAAAGATGGTTTCTACTAGGTTCTAGACTTTGTAAGGATCAAGGTGGTCATTTTCTAAAGTGGCAAAGTCATTTGCAAAAGGGTTTTGTCCATAAACCATTTTTAAATCCAATCATTATTTTATGGTTGAAAACGTTTTTATCAAAGAAACAATTTTATGTGGATTCACCAAATAAGTTGTTATTTCTCAAAACTTGGTGTTTAGGGTCAGTAGGTTTGATTTAAATCATTTTCCCAAAGTTTTTACTCCAAAATTATTTTCATAGCAAAGTCAATATTTTTATTTGACTAGAAATAGGCTAACTCAATATTTCAATCCTAACCTTCACCAAATACATTTTTGAATCCACAAGATGGTTCCTAGGGTCAGTAGGTTCACAACAAACCAATTTGCAAAGGTTTCAACACCAAAATCATTTTGGAATAATTTTTCTAACCTAAACAAGTATTCAAATGTTTCTGCAAAAACAAACATTCTAACAGAAACTTTTTACTAAACAAATTGCATGGTTGCTAGGGCTTGTTCCACTGATTCCATTGATATAAAGTTTGCAGATTTTGGACGTGTGGACCAAAAGTTACATGGGTTTCAAATCTGCATCTAAATCAGATTTCAAACTTTGTTTTAAATCATCCAGTGCCACGCGGCATGATATTACTGGCTGGTACCGCTTCGGTCGGATCGTGCTTGCTGGACCGTAGGATCTAACTTATATCGAGCAGCGCAGAGTCACACGATACCCCTTCGTCTATGTTCTATCATAGCCACACGATATTGATCTAACGGATATAATTAACTGGCCACTAACTGGCGGCGCTGCGCGGCGGCAGACGGCGGCGCACACTCTGGCGGCGATCTTGCCGACGGTACAGGAATCAAAGAAGGAGATGGAGATGCTCACCGTGATCGCAGTGACGTGGGGATGCTCAAGGTACGGTCAGCTCGTCGAGGGGCGCTCTGGTTCTAGCGGGATTTCTCGCCGGAGTGGGGGACGGCGTCGGGCGGCTCTGGTCGTTGTCGGGGGCGACGCTGTGGTTCACTCCGAGGAAAAATGAGGACACGGTTAGATGCAGCCGAGTGTGGCAAGTGTAGGAGCATGAACGAGAAGGCGTGGGGTGGTCTGTCTTACCAGGGGGAGGTCGCCGGAGAAGTAGCAGACGTGGTGGTGCTCAGAGGTGGTCGGAGTCGATGCTCTGGGGCGCCCGCGGGTGAGTTGAAGGCACAGGGAGAAGCGCCTAGGTCTGGGGAATGTGTGGGCTTGGTATAGGAGGCGAGGGGCGACAGGGTTCGGCCGGAATTGGCTGGAGAGGCTCGCCGGAGCAGTGGTGGTGCGGGCTCGAATTGAGGCAGCCTAGGGGCAGAGAGGGGGAGCTATCTGGGGGAAATGAGAGGTAAGACGCGGGCGGTTAAATGGGCGTGGTCTCGGGGTCGAGTAATGCGGCCATTAACGCGAATTGATCGCCGGCGTTACTGACTGCAACGGCAGGGCGTCGTCTGCGCGAGGAAGAAGGGAGTGAGCTGGCTGCGTGGGTCCGCTTCGTCAGCGAAGGAGAGAGAGGGAAAGAAGGGCCACCGGTCAGTCGCTCTGCGGGTGCGGGTTCAGGTGGAAAACGCTTCGCGCGTGGGGGAAAAGAGCTGGGCTGGAGTTGGGCTTCCTGGGCCTGCTTAGTTGGGTCAGGTCTGGTTCTATTTTTTTCTTTCTAATTGTTTTTCTTTTTCCATTTCTATTTTCTGTTTTGAAATTCAACCAAACAAATCAATCAACAATTCAAATCAAAATTTCTCCAAACTTTGCACTTAGTTTTGGTTCTGTTTAACAACAATAACCAAAGTCCCATAAACAAAAATAATAATTTTATTTTAGGGTCCATTATTAATTAAATAAATAGACCTTGTTTATTAAATCAAAATAGGATTTGATTTATTTAAAGTCTCCACTTGAAAATTAAATATTTTCAAAACCAAATCAGTAGGTTTTATTTGAAAATATAAAATACTTGGAAAACTTATTTAAAATAAATAAATAAGTTTTTGATGTTTAATTAAAATAGTAAAACCTTTATTTTCAATAAACTTGGATATTTAATCCTTACTATTTTATTTAAATAAAACTTTATTATTTTTGTCAAATAGAAATATTTTATTTTCAAAAGCTTGGCCAAGTTTTAGTTTGGCTTTATAAAATAATTCTTATTTATATTTCTACTTTTTCATTTGAAAACCAAATCTTTTATTATTTCCAAATATTTTTATTTTCCTTTATTAAATGTTTATCTTTTTTTTAAATCCCTTCAGGATTTACCTTGATCAAAATAGGTTTGTAAATTTCCAATTGGAATCAAAAAGTTTCTTCTCACCCTGAAATTCAACAAAGTTTTATTTTATTCATTTATTTTTCACATTACAAGATTTGGAAAATCTTGGGATGTGACAGGCTACCACCCTTAATATAAATCTCGTCCCGAGATTTGGGAAGGCTAGGGTTACAAGTAGGCTCAAAACATCTAGGGTACTACCACCCTTAAAAATTTTCAAACTAAATTACATGTTGGCTTGCTTGGGATCTTGGGGAAACTTCTCTCGGCAAACATCTGCATAGTGTCCTTTGTTTCCACACTTGTCACATGTGACAAGGCTGAGATCATTCATAGGCTTGTTTATCTTGTTTTTCATCTTTTCTGGACAATTGCTTGCATAATGTCCTGGGTTTTTGCAATTTAAACAGTTGATGAGTTTGAGTCCTTCACGTGTCTCTTGTGGACAAGTTGCTGCATAATGGCCTAGCTCTTTGCAATTGTTGCACCATACTTGACCAATCTCCTTATACTTCTGTTTCTCTGTACATTCACTGGAATAGTGTCCCATTTCTTTACAATTATGGCATTGCACATGGCTTTTGTCCTTCTTTTTCTTTTTGGGCTTCTCCAAAGCTAGGAGTGCATCTAGTTCATGTTGTTCGTATGTTATCTTGTAAGTAGGAATGTCTACATGTTTCTTGGACCTTCTATTGCTCTTTGGATAATTCATATGCCTCTTCTTTGGTCCTTTGAATTGGGTTGTATTGCATGGAGGTATAAGTGGAGCTTTTCCTTTGTCATCATTCTTCTTGGTAGACTTGGATCCTTCTTGATAGTTTGAAATAATTTGTTGCACTCCACCTTGTTTCCTTTGTTCAACTATGGAATAGATGGGGCATTGGATAGGGACATGGTTGTTTCCTTCACATAGGTAACAAGTTGCTTGAGAGGTGGGACATTGGCCAACTGGATGTTTCTCTTCACAGTTAGGGCATTGATCTCCATGTTCCTTAGTAGTGTGGTCCTTGTCTCCACAAATATGGCAAGCTTTGGCTCCTTTTAGAATAACATCCTTTCCATCCTTGGAAAAGTTGCTTTCCATGTTGAGCATTTGATCTGTCACCTTATGCAATATTTGAGATTGGTCTTCCAGAAATCCTTGCAGGGTTGGATCTTCCCCACTGGTGTTAGCTATGAACTGAGCTGTCATTTGGTTCAGCTGGTTTTGGGTTGCTATGAGTTCTTCCATGTTGTCCTCTTGGTTGGTGTTGCTGTCATCAACCTTGATGTTGGAGTCCCTTGGAGTAGTCATCTGTTTGGGTTGAATTGAGATTAGAATAGGCAAAAAGATTTCTAAGTAAGGATTCTAATCTCACATCACAATTCACACAAGCAATGTGCAAGCAATCACAAACAACATTCCACTCAACAACAAGTTTCAACATATTTGTAGGCAACCAAAAATATTTTTGTTACACCACATAAGTTGGTGTGTTGGACTTAAACTAAATATGGTGGTCCATCTACATGGTTCACTTGTGATCTTTCCATCCTTCTTGGTTGATTCCTTCTTGCATGAGATCATGGTTTCCTTGGGAAAACTCTTGGTCGCAAAACTTTAAAAGTGAGGATGGCTCCTTCTAACTTGTGTTTCCTTAGTTTCCAAATCTTGAGCAAGATTTCCTTGTCTCACTTGTCTTTAGTGACATCCAAGATTGAAGTCCTTGGTGAATATGCTGAAGATGTTGAAGTCATTAGAGTTGAAGAAGTTGAAGTCATTAGAGTTGAAGAAGTTGAAGTCATTAGAGTTGAAGAAGTTGAAGTCATTAGAGTTGAAGAAGTTGAAGTCATTAGAGTTGATGAAGTCCTTTGCACATGGTGAAGTCTTTGGCCATGGGGTAGGTTTTTCCATCAAGTTGAAGTAGAAGAGATGTAGAGTTGAAACCAAAATGGTTGAGGAAAGAGTTTTCAAGATTGTTTGTAAATAAGTTTTTGGAACAAAAACAACTCCTATTTTTCTAAGGGGTTTTCTCCAATCCTAGGTTTACAATCCTACAGGCAACACAGTGCTCTGATACCATCTGTAAGGTTCCCAACCTTTAATAAGGTAGAGATCCCTGTGTTTACAATGCTAGTCCCTGGATCAATAGCTAGCATCCACAGTTAAGGTGTAATATCAAGAAACAAAGGTCATAATACAACTTTATAAACAGGAATAACATAATTTTATTACATCTTACATAGCTCATTTGGCTATTACATTACATTGCAGCAGAATATCTATAAGCATGGGGTCCTTCATCTTCAAAGTGCCACAGGCAAACATGTTGGTTGTAGAATTGTAATCCTAATCAATCAACCTTTACTAAAATCAATCAAACCTGCAACATTACAAGTTACAGCCACAAGGGTCAATACATTTGAATTGTATTGGCAAGTTTCACTACTATGTAGAATATAAGTGGATCCTATCATTACATGCATATTTGTCTAAGTAGAGTTTTAGGCTCATTTGCAGAAAGCAATAATTTATCCTATCTTTTCAAAATGGTTTTGTTCCTTTTGTCAAATCTTTCTGAACTCCTTGGTAAATCCCCAAGAGTCTTTGTCAAAATCTCTTGAATTCCTTGGTACACCCCAAGTACTTCAAGTTTTTATCAAAACCTCTTGAGCCCCTTGGTAAATCCCCAAGTGCTTCAAGTTTTTATCAAAGTCTCTTGAGCTCCTTGGTAAATCCCAAGTACTTCAAGTTTTCATCAAAATCTCTTGAGCTCCTTGGTACATCCCCAAGTGCTTCAAGTTTTATCAAAGTCTCTTGTAAGTTTTTCTTTTAGAAATTGGAATGTCGAGATTTCCCATAGCTTCAAGCTTTAGTTGCTCAGTATTGTCCATAACCGGGGACACGGCTAAGTACTTAGATTTTTATCTTCTGCAGAAGTTGTACACTTTACCCACATGACACACTCTCATCTTGTTGCCACCAGTGGCCCCTGGATAAGTACTCACCAAGATGGAGTACTGGCAGATTGAGAATGTGACGAAGTCTTTCCAGAGGGTCCTCCCATACACCATTGCTAGCTTGTCTTCAGGCACCCATGTAGGGTTTCAAGTTCCCTCATTTTCAGTTACTGAAGACGATGCATGGGTCTTCCCAATGTAGTTGACTAAGCCAGAGCCATATGTAGCATGTGGCTGTACACGAAAGCCACAGTTGGAGAAACATGTTCAATCTCTAAGTTCCTGGGTGGTTTTCTTTTGGTGCACAACACAAAGAGATTGCCATAGACATGGTTCCTTTTGTTGCCACCTTATCCAAAACTCAAAGTATCCTTGTCCACCCAGGTGGTTCATTGAGTACTTGTTTTATTATACAAAACATAAGTATTTTCTCAACTTCATAAAATCTCAACATGTATCTCTTCTCAAAATATGTAGCATGGCTAAGCATTTTACAACTACATTGTTTTCTCTAAGGAATATATAAGGGTATCCTATTAGGATTTAGCATAGCATAAGTATACAGTTTCAAAATCCACTAAGTATAATGAAAATAGTAGGACTTTAGACGATAGTGTAACTTGCCTTTTTGGTAGGGAATGTTGGTTCACTTCTTGATCTTGCTAGTTTCACACTTTTCTAACTTCACTACAAATCAATCAAGCAAACACAATATCAACTAGCATTCCAACCAATCTTCAAACAATCAAATCATCACACATAAAATAATAGGATCTAAGTTATGCATGCAAGCATGCAAAAGTTAGTTTTATTTGCAAAGATGGTTTCTACTAGGTTCTAGACTTTGTAAGGATCGAGGTGGTCATTTTCTAAAGTGGCAAAGTCATTTGCAAAAGGGTTTTGTCCATAAACCATTTTTAAATCCAATCATTATTTTATGGTTGAAAATGTTTTTATCAAAGAAACAATTTTATGTGGATTCACCAAATAAGTTGTTATTTCTCAAAACTTGGTGTTTAGGGTCAGTAGGTTTGATTTAAATCATTTTCCCAAAGTTTTTACTCCAAAATTATTTTCATAGCAAAGTCAATATTTTTATTTGACTAGAAATAGGCTAACTCAATTTTTCAATCCTAACCTTCACCAAATACATTTTTGAATCCACAAGATGGTTCCTAGGGTCATTAGGTTCACAACAAACCAATTTTCAAAGGTTTCAACACCAAAATTATTTTGGAATAATTTTTCTAACCTAAACAAGTATACAAATGTTTCTACAAAAAAAAACATTCTAACAGAAAATTTTTACTAAACAAATTGCATGGTTGGCTAGGGCTTGTTCCACTGATTCTATTGATATAAAGTTTGCAAATTTTGGACGTGTGGATCAAAAGTTACATGGGTTTCAAATCTGCATCTAAATCAGAGATCAAACTATGTTTTAAATCATCCAGTGCCACGCGGAGTGATATTACTGGCTGGTACCGCTTTGGTCGGATCGTGCTTGCTGGACCATAGGATCTAACTTAGATCGAGCGGCGCAGAGTCACACGATACCCCTTCGTCTATGTTCTATCACAGCCACACGATATTAATCTAACGGATATAATCAACTGGCCACTAACTGGCGGCGCTGCGCGGCGGCAGACGGCGGCGCACGCTCTAGCGGCGAGCTTGCCGACGGTACATGAAGCAAAGAAGGAGGTGGAGATGCTCACCGTGATCGCAGTGACGTGGGGATGCTCAAGGTACGGTCAGCTCGTCGAGGGGCGCTCTGGTTCTAGCGGGATTTCTCGTCGGAGTGGGGGACGGCGTCGAGCGGCTCTGGTCGTTGTCGGGGGCGACGCTGTGGTTCACTCCGAGGCAAAATGAGGACACGGTTAGATGCAGCCGAGTGTGGCGAGTGTAGGAGCATGAATGAGAAGGCGTGGGGCGGTCTGTCTTACCAGGGGGAGGTCGCCGGAGAAGTAGCAGACGCGGTGGTGCTCAGAGGTGGTCGGAGTCGACGCTCTGGGGCGCCCGCGGGTGAGTGGAAGGCACAGGGAGAAGCGCCTAGGTCTGGGGAATGTGTGGGCTTGGTCGAGGAGGCGAGGGGCGACAGGGTTTGGCCGAAATTGGCTGGAGAGGCTCGCCGGAGCAGTGGTGGTGCGGGCTCGAATTGAGGCAGCCTAGTGGCAGAGAGGGGGAGCTATCTGGGGGAAATGAGAGGTAAGACACGGGCGGTTAAATGGGCGTGGTCGCGGGGTCGAGTAATGCGGCCATTAACGCGAATTGATCGCCGGCGTTACTAACTGCAACGGCAGGGCGTCGTCTGCGTGAGGAAGAAGGGAGTGAGCTGGCTGCGTGGGTCCGCTTCGTCAGCGAAGGAGAGAGAGAGGGGAAGAAGGGCCACCGGTCAGTCGCTCTACGGGTGCGGGTTCAGGTGGAAAACGATTCGCGCGTGGGGGAAAAGAGCTGGGCTGGAGTTGGGCTTCCTGGGCCTGCTTAGTTGGGTCAGGTCTGGTTCTATTTTTTTCTTTCTAATTGTTTTTCTTTTTCCATTTCTATTTTCTGTTTTGAAATTCAATCAAACAAATCAATCAACAATTCAAATCAAAATTTCTCCAAACTTTGCACTGAGTTTTGGTTCTGTTTAACAACAATAACCAAAGTCCCACAAACAAAAATAATAATTTTATTTTAGGGTCCATTATTAATTAAATAAATAGACCTTGTTTATTAAATGAAAATAGGATTTGATTTATTTAAAATCTCCACTTGAAAATTAAATATTTTCAAAACCAAATTAGTAGGTTTTATTTGAAAATATAAAATACTTGGAAAACTTATTTAAAATAAATAAATAACTTTTTGATGTTTAATTAAAATAGTAAAACCTTTATTTTCAATAAACTTGGATATTTAATCCTTACTATTTTATTTAAATAAAACTTTATTATTTTTGTCAAATAGAAATATTTTATTTTCAAAAGCTTGGCCAAGTTTTAGTTTGGCTTTATAAAATAATTCTTATTTATATTTCTACTTTTTCATTTGAAAACCAAATCTTTTATTAAAGATCCAAAATAGTATTTCCAAATATTTTTATTTTCCTTTATTAAATGTTTATCTTTTTTTTAAATCCCTTTAGGATTTATCTTAATCAAAATAGGTTTGTAAGTTTCCAATTGGAATCAAAAAGTTTCTTCTCACCCTGAAATTCAACAAAGTTTTATTTTATTCATTTATTTTTCACATTACAAGATTTGGAAAATCTTGGGATGTGACACTTAAGTAAACTCTAAGAAAGAGCTTTGATAAAGAAAATAAAGTATTAAGCTTGCAAGTAAAGCTAGGATTGGGTCATCAAGTGGGTATGATCACATATGCTTAAGGCATATAGTTGGCATAGTAACAAGTATCTTGCATAATTGCAAGTATAAGCTTGCTAAATTCAACTAGTAGTATCAGGCTTGCAAGTATTGGCTTGCTCAGTTAATAGCTTGCAAGTATTGGCTTCCTCAGTTAATAGCTTGCAAGTATTGGCTTGCCTTATGCAGAGCAGTGGTTGTAGTTCTCCTCGGCTTCTTCCTCGTAGTATCGTCCTTACTCCTCGTATCCTTGGTCGGTACTAGCGTCTATAAATAAATACGAGGTACACAATCACCAAACAATACTTAACTATTTCCAATCATCACACAAAGGTTCACACTAGATGATCTAGCATCATCCCTAACATTACAAGATTAAAGCACTTGTCTTATTTATTTTATTTTGAGAAAAGTAATTTCTACTCATTGAAAACTACTTAAGATTTAATATTCTCCAACTAAAACATGGGATCATGTTGACACATGTCATCACCACATATTTCAGTACATGAGAATGTGATTTAAAGTGGTGTCACAATTTAATAAGGTTTAACCTTTTTTTAATTAGATAAAGTGACTAGAAATGCCTATGGGGCATTCTTTTATTACTTGAACATTATTTCTGTAAGTAAACCTATATATTTTTATATATTCTGAAAGGTATGATCAAATATGATTTTTGAGAGTTGGAATCATCTCAAAAGCTTTTATGGTTGAATTTTGAAAAATGTTTGAATGCAGAAAAGCTTCTGCCTTATTATTTTTACCATGGTTGATCTATACATCCAAATGGTTTGAATCCAACGGGCTTGGATTAATCATTTCCGTACCTTTCTAATAAAATTAGTTTCATGCATTTTGGTTTAGTAAATCGAGCTGGGTTGATTTTTGAATCTAGGTACAGAACTGGATTTGAAATTAAATGAATAAAACTAAATTTGAATAGTTGGGTCGCGCGGGAGGGTTAACTGGGCCGACCCACTAAGCACAGCACACGCACGGGCTGGTTAAGTGGCTGTCCCCATGCGTCAGTGAGACAGGGAGGGGCAAAGCGGTACGGAGCAATGTGGACCGTGGGATCTAGTTCTAATCGAACGGCTACGGTTCATCGTCCACGTCGGGCAATGCCGGTGAGACAGAACCCTAACACGGAAGGTGGGGGTCATGGGAGGCTCAGCGGGGCTCAGGCGATGGTCGGCGACGGGGGCGAACGACAAAGTCGACGACAGCGGTTCTCCTGGTACCAACAGCTTCTCCTGGGGCGGCTCCAATCAACGGCTCCCTTCTCCTCCAGCAGCGGCGGGCTCCGGCCAAATTCCGGCGATGCGCTGCTCGCCTTGCTCCGGGAGTGAGGTGGGTTGGTTGTGAGGGAGAGGGGAGTGAACCGGTGTGAAGAAAACGAGCGGTGGAGACCTCTATTTATAGTGGCTGAAGGGGACCGACGGGTGCGGGCTGAGCTCGTCGTGGTCGACGGCACAGAGGGCTACTGGCATGGGTGACGGTAGGGGGCGGTGCGGTGCTCCCTAGCGAAGCTCAACGATGCGGTCTTGCGGCATGGGGTGGTGCTGATCGGTCGGAACACCGCGGTGCTCTAAGCGGGTCAGACAGAGAGTTTAATGTCGCACAATACGCGTGGTCCGCGCAGCGGCGAACGGGCCTGTCTGGCGGGGTGGTGGGGTGCTGGTGATCATCTCTGTAAGCGGCGAGGGCGACGCGCGGCCTGTGGGTGCTGGTCGAGCGGGGTGCTCTAGCTCGCTCGCATCTCGCACGCAGAGAGGTTTGGCATGGGCGTGTCGTGTGGTCCAGGGGCTGGTAGAGCACGAGGCTAGGACAGGGAGTGGTGGTGGACGGTGATGCGTCTGTGAGACAAGGTTGGCGAGGCTAGAGAGGCGTGTAGCTTGCTGTCCACATTGGGGGTGGAAAAGGGGCTCGGCATGGTCACCATTAATGGCTATGCCAAGCTCACAGTGTTGCTAAGGTTTGTTAATTTCGCTAGTTCATCTACTGGGAGTGTAGTGAGAGCTAGAGAGGGAACAAGGTTGGCCAAAATTACTGCACACTATGGTGTTTGATGTTTTATTGTTTGCTGCTAACAAGGTGTTTGATGAAATGGCCGCAAGAGATTCAAATTTGAATTTTGGATTCAAACTTGGTGGGTTGGCTCTGTCAAGGCATCTTCTCAATTGCTTCAATTTTGGCTCTGTCAACTTCAATACCTCTTTCAGAGATCTTATGTCCAAGAACAATTCCTTCATTAACCATGAAATGGCATTTCTCCCAGTTAAGAACAAGGTTTATTTCTTCACATATCTGCAAAACGTTATCAAGGTTGTGCAAACAGTTATCAAAAGAAGTTCCATAGACAGAAAAATCGTCCATGAAAACCTCCACAATTTCTTCACAAAAACCATGAAAGATAGCAGACATACATCTCTGAAAGGTAGCAGGAGCATTACATAAACCAAAAGGCATGTGCCTATAAGCATAAGTACCATAGGGACAAGTGAAAGTGGTTTTCTCCTGGTCCTGTGCTTTCACAGCGATTTGAGAAAACCCAGAATAACCATCAAGAAAGCAAATGTGAGTCTTTTTGGACAGCCTCTCAAGCATTTGATCAATAAAGGGCAAAGGATAATTATCTTTCTTAGTAACTTTATTAATCTTTCTAAAATCAATGCACATTCTATACCCAACTACTACTCTGGGGTATAAGCTCATTATCCTCATTAGGCACAACAGTAATTCCTCCTTTCTTGGGAACACAATGAACAGGGCTAACCCATTGACTATTAGCAATAGGATAAATAATACCACCATCAAGGAGTTTTAATACCTCATTTCTTACCACTTCCTTCATTTTAGGATTTAAATGGCGTTGGTGCTCAACAACTGGTTTCGCATTAGGCTCAATATTAATAGCATGCTGACATACAGTGGGAGAAATTCCTTTTAAATCATCAAGAGTATAACCCATAGATCATCGGTGCTTCTTCAATGCCTCCAATAGCCTTTCTTCTTCCTTCCCTGAAAGTTTAGAACTAATAATAACAGGATATATCTTCTTATCATCAATATAAACATATTTAAGATCACCAGGTAAAGGTTTTAATTCGAAAACAAGATCCCCTTTGGGTGGTAGTGTGGTACCCAAATCTTCCACAGGTAAATTATGCTTAAGCAACTCAGGCTGACGAAGGAAAACCTCATCAATCTCATCTCTTTCCTTCATAAAGGAATCACTTTCATGATCTTCCATGAACTACTGCAAAGCATTGTTAGGAGCAAGAGAAATAAAAGACAGTTGTTCAACCTTGAAATCCTCATCAGGTAATTCATTTTCATAAGGGGTTTTGGCAAATTTAGAAAAATTAAACTCATAAGATTCTCCATCAAACTTAAAACCTTTTTCCTTCCTACAATCTATGATAGCCCCACAAGTATTAAGGAAGGGTCTACCAAAGATGATAGGATAGGTTTTACTAGCTTATTTACCAAGTACTAGAAAATCAGCAGGATATTTAACCTTACCACAAAGGACCTCCACATCCCTTACAATACCAATGGGGCAAACTTGCTCTCTATTGGCAAGGTGAATAGCCACATCAATGTCTTCAAGCTCACAAGGACCAATCTCATGCATAATTTCCTTGTAAAGCTCATAAGGAATAGCACTAGAACTAGCACCAATATCACATAAACCATAGTAGCAATGATCACCAATTTTAACAGAGAGCACAGGAACACTAGCTTTTCTAGCCTTACTAGGATGAGAGATAATATTAGAAGCGTCTTCACAGAAGACAATATACTCATCATCTATATTTCTATTAACAAGATCTTTCACAATAGCTACTACAGGCTCAATATCAATCAGCTCACCGGAACCTATAGTTTTCTTTGTGCTTTTGCTAACCACATCAGCCAAAATAGAGTGATCCCTTACCTTGGAGGGAAAAGGGATCTTCTCAACATAAGGTTCAGGAAAAATAGGATCAACAGTACAAACCTCTACACTAGCAGGAACGTGGGTAACAACGTCTTTATAAGGAGCATGGTACTTGTCCCACTCTTTCTTGGGAATCTCAATATAAGAGGAAAAAGCATTAAAACATTCCGCAAGAACTTGAGGATCAATGCCAAACTTATTGCTAATATCACAGAAGTTATTAGTTCCCATAAAAGATTTAATGCACTCATAATCATAGTTTATACCTGACTTTCTTCCTTTGTCATTCTCCCAAGCCCCGGTATTATCTTGAATACGGTCTAGGAGATCCCATTTAGCTTCTTCCTTCATACTTGTGAATGATCCAGCACACGAGGCATCTAGTAAACCTTTATCCTGAAGAGAAAGCCTAGCATAAAAGTTATTGAGAATAATATTGTTAGGGAGTTCATGAATAGGACATTTAAGCATTAGTAAATTCAATCTCCCCCAAGCTTGAGCTGTACTCTCTCCATCAAGAGGCCAAAAATTATATATAAGACTTCTATCCTTTCGGATTCCACTAGGAGGATAAAATTTAGAGTAAAAGAGAGATGCCATCTCCTCCCATTCCATGGACTGTCCATTCTTTAGCAGCTTATACCATGCCTCAGCTCTCCCTTTCAAGGATATGGAGAGTAACTTCTTCTTC
This sequence comes from Avena atlantica, assembly GCA_910589765.1. Lineage (NCBI taxonomy): Eukaryota > Viridiplantae > Streptophyta > Magnoliopsida > Poales > Poaceae > Avena > Avena atlantica. The sequence continues at coordinate 441,032,941 of OU342735.1, read as the reverse complement.
ACTTGTTCAGTTGTGATACCTGCACACTTAAACAACCCGCATAATTCATGGATATAAAGCAAGTGATCACCAGGATGGACAGTTCCATCCCCAAAATAATAATTATCCATGACACGATTAACAATACTCGCAGGTATCTTAAAAGGATCTATCTCAATAGGTGGTGGTTCATCTACTACCATAGAAGTGGTAGTAGTTTTCCCAAACAGAAAACCAAGTGGGTTATTCATATTGGAAACAAAGTAACAAGCAGTAACAAAAGCAATACTCATAGTAAAAGTTTCCCTTACCAGTTCCACTCTTCAATAGCGCTTCACTCCCCGGCAACTGCGCCAGAAAATAGTCTTGATGACCCACAAGTATACGGGGTGTATCGTAGTACTTTCGATAAATAGGAGTGTTGATCCCAACGAGGAGCATAAGGTGATGAACAGTGGTATGGAGTAGGAAATCCAAATGAATACTTAGCAAACAGATTTTTAGTGGTTTTCTGACAAAGCAACAAAACAAAGAGCAAGTAACAGAAGTAACGAACAAACGGAGCAAGTGGCCCAATCCTTTCTTAGCAAAGGACAAGTCGGTGGAAATACTTATAAGGACCAAACTTTCTCGAGGACACATGGGAATTATGTCAAGTGCTTTCACTGCAAATAGCTGAGTACTCTTCTTTGGTGTTTGTAAGTGTTGTGTGGGTGAACCTGTGCTAACATACTGCCCTTCCTAGGACTAATACATACTTGTGATTAGACCCCCTGCAAACATCCGTAACTACAGGAAATTAATTGAGATATAAATCTAACCACAGCCTTAAACTCTGAGATCCTACACTCCCTTGTGCAAAGGTGTCCTAACGAGGGTTCAAGTTTCTGTCACTCCAGCAACCCCACAATTAGTAGCCAAATACACAATGCATTCCCCTAGGCCCATAAATGGTGAAGTGTCATGTAGTCGACGTTCACATGACACCACTAGAAGAATAGCACCACAACTTAAATACTAAACCATTGAATAATAACTCATCACAGATTCACTACTAACAATATGACTTCTCCCATGTCCTCAAGAACTAAACGAACTACTCACAAGACATCATATGGATCAAGATGAAAGATGATATGATAATGGATAACAATCTGAACATAAACAATAATCCAATGGTTCCACTCACAAGCATCAACTACAATAGTAATTAACACCGGAAAGTTTACCCTAATGAACTAAGAAATATCCAACACAATTGTTACAGCAGGACGGAGTGGTGATGATGGTGCTGGAGGAGATGATGGTGTGGATGATGATGATGATCCTGATGAAGCCTAGCTTGATGACGGTGTTGATGGCGACGGTCTCCCCTCTCCGGGAAGGAATTCCCCTGGCAGAAATTTGTCTGCCGAAGAGATCTTTCTCTCTCGGTGTTTTCTACCTCCCAGAGTCGGCGGAAGTCTATATGTGGTCGCCCCCCTGGTGTTTGGGTTCTATAAGGAAGATATAGGCGAAGGGGCGGAGTCGGAGGCCGAACAGGTGGGCCAAACCCACCCTAGGCACGGGGTCAGGTGGGCCCGCTCCTAGGGGGTGTGGGCCCCTTGAGGCCCCCCTTCGCTCCTCCTTTTGGCTTCCTTCGTCTTCTGGTAAAATAATATGTTTCCATATTTTTTGGTATTTTTCTGATCTTCGCGAAATTGCACCGAAACGCCGTCTTTTCCACCAGAATCCAGACTCCGGCAGTCCATCCTCCAGGAATCATCCAACATGCATAAACAGATGAAAATCCATAAGTAATACCTCATAATAATATAAATATCAATGAATAGAGGTAAATTATGATATAGAATGGTGATGCAAATTGGGCGTATCAAATGTCTAGTATTGCATTATTATGCCTTGCTTAGTCCTGTTAATTGCCCTGCTGTAATTTGTTTACCCAGCATGCCATGTTTGTTTATCTTAAGGAGAACACCTCTAGTGAACTATGGACCCTGGTCCAATCTTTACCATTGATACATCTTCCATTGTTACTGTTTACTTTCTACAAATCATTATTACCTTCCACACCATTGTTAGACCCCTCCTTCTGTAAAGGATAGGATCCCTGTGATTGCAATGCTAGTCCCTGGATCAATGCTAGCATCCACAGTTTAAGATGAAGTACACAGATACAAAGGTCGTTTATTACATTCATTCCAGAGATAAAATATAGTCTTTTACAACTCATGGCCATAGGCCTAATACAAGAGTTTTAAGGAACATGTAAATAAACATAAGTCTTCATCTTCATGTGCCACAGGCAAGCATGTTGAGTGTAGACTCATGACTCCTATTCATCATCAGAGTAACCTGCAACATCACAAGTTACAGCCACAGAGGGTCAATACTTTGGAATAGTATTGGCAAGTGATACCTTTTTATATTTTAAGTGGACTATCTTACTATATGCATTTTTGGCTAAGTGTAGCTTGGCTTGCTTTGCTTGAAAATAGGTTTTTCCTATTAGTTGAAATTACTAAGTTTTTCTTTGTTAAAAACATTCCCAAGGAACCATCAATAGACATTGAGGTCCTTCACCCTTGTTCACCCACCAATTTTTATTTAGAAGTTAGAGTGATGAGATTCTTGTAGCTTCCATGTCTTGATGCTCAAAGTGTCCATTTCCTTGGACAAGGCTAAGTACTTAGGTTTTCCATCTGCAGAGGTTGTGCACTTTCCCCACCAGACTTGGTTTCCCAAGACAGGACCTTTCAGAAGCTTTTCCTTAGTCAAATGGACGCGTTCCATCCTATAATCCCATCTACCACCAACTGTCCAAGTGACTAAGTGTTAGCAACCTATATGATCATGGCAGAGCCCATATTGCCAAGTGGTTGCACTGTAAGCTTTCTCAACACTTGGCCTCCAAATCCCTTTGTGCCTGGGTGGCATACCACAAGTGAGATACACAACCCAAGTCCATGGCCTTGTGTAACCACTCAACATAACCCAATCTTTCCATTCCACCCAGGAGGTTCATTTGCCTTAGTTGTTTTATTAAGAAAATATAAGTCTCTTGACTTAGAATATTTTTATCATATAAATATAGATGTTCACCACCCTTGTTTACTATAAGCTAGGCTAAGCAAAGTATGGTATCTTATCTTAAGGAAATTTCCCTAGCAATTCTACTACTTCACTCTACTTAGGATTTCCCATCTTAGCACCAAGCAAAATATCATGCATTTACTTTAGCAAAATATCTAATGCAAGTATAAAACTTAGGATAGGAAATTCATGAAAATATCACTTGCCTTGGTAGTGGGGAGAGTAGCACTCCTCACAATCACAATCACTAGCAAAATCTACACAAGAAACAATAGCACACAATTACACACAATATAAATACAACCAAAAATAATATGAATGCATGCATGCAAGAATTTACTAAGTGGTGATTTTTGAAAATTATACCAAGTATGTTCATGAGCACAGAAACTTAACAAGACACAAGTTTGCCAACTAAATTTATTTGGCCCCAAATTAATATACAAAAAATAAAACTATATCTAAAAATAGCCCTAAACATGTTTCACAATAAAAATCATTTTTAACTGTTACTATATGCTAAATAAAATGGATATTCAGAAAGGTCTTGTTTCACTGAATCCAACGGTATAAAGTTTGCAAAAATCCAACGTGGCATTCAAAAGTTATAAGCATTTGAAGTTTGAATCTAAATCTGGTTTTAAATTCTGTTTTTAACCTAAACCTTGCCACGCGTCGCGCTGTGATTGGCGCGTACCGCTTCGGTCGGATCACGCTCTGCAGCCGCAGGATTTTAAACAGATCGTACGCTCCAGATCGCGTACCGCTTCGGGATTAAGTGAATCTATCCTAGCGCTCGGATCAAGATCCAACGGCGCGCGAGCAAGCGACCATGCTCTGGCGGCGCTGGTGGCGTTGGCTGGCGGCGGCGCGTCTGTCTACGGCGGTGCCGGCGTTCTAGACCATTCCAGGATGCAAGGATGTGCTTACCAGATCCGCGAAGGCGTGCTGAAACTCGACGTGGTACTCGTTCGCGAAGGGGCGCTCGGAGATGGGCTCTGGATCTCGTCGGAGTTGCGTCTGGCGTCGGGTGGATGTTGTCGGAGTCGTTGCCGAGGCTCCGCGTCGCCCTAACACGAATCAGTGGGTTCAGAAAGTGCGCAGGACAGTTGCGAACACACTCGTGTGAAGCAGAAGTGGAGGGGCTCACGGAACTTACGGAATTTGGTCGCCGGAGTCGAGGTGGTCGTCGGACGCTTGCGGCGTCGAATGGAAACGGCAACCTAGGGCAGTACAGGATGCTCTGTTGTGGTTAGAAAGTGCGCAAGAGGATTACTAAGCGTCTCGAACAAACCAGAGGGGAAGGGGCGCACGAGGCTCACCTGAATCGGTCGCCGGAGTCGGCTCTGTCTGCGGCGGTCTCGAGTGAGTCGTGGGCAGCCTGGTGGCGTGAGTGTGCGATTGACTGGGGGAAAATGATCGTGGGGAGGTGGGGATCTTATAGCCTGTGCCTCGACAGGAAACGCCTGCGTTTAATGGCCCAATTAAGCCGCGCCATCATCGGCAATCACTGCTGCTGCGACGTGGTCGCGGGCGGGGGTTTGGGGAAGACGATGCCAGCGTAGATAGGGCCCGCTCGTCAGTGGCGCGCGCGAAGGGAGTGTGGGGTCCGTCTGTCAGCGGCTGAACGCGTCTGCTTGCGCGTGGGAGGAGGAAAGTAAGTGCCCGGGTGGGCTTGCTGGGCTGGATTGGCTGCTGGGCCAGATCCTGGCTGTGTGGCCTTTTTCTTTTGTTTGCCCTTTTCTTTTTCTGTTTTCTATTTTCTGGAATGATTTTGATATGAATTCAAATCCTTTCTGAATTCAAACAAATTTGGAGATCTTTGTAGGGTTTTGTGGTTTCAAAAGCAGTCATTTAACCAAGTGGTTACCCTGTAAGGTTTGGTCAAGCTTGGGTTTCAAAAATAAACAGAGATTTTGCTATGGTTTGCATATATTTGGATTTAGGGTTTTGAAATCATTTCTAAATTTTGAATCTTGGTTAAAAGCTTCACATAATCATTCCAACAATGGAGTCAAGTAATCAAGTACCTAGTCTTCCAAATTTTCAAAGTGTGATGGTCATTTTGGAATCAATTGTCCACATGAAATCATAGACTCAACTTCTGTTTCTAAGTGATTTTTGATAAAACCCTAAATGAATGAATGATGCATAGATGATATGAATGAGTTTTGAAACTATGATTTTTGGGATGTTACAAATCTAACCCCCTTAAGATGAATCTCACCCTCGAGATTCGGTTTGGCTAGCAAATAGGTGAGGGTGGTCTTTCCGAAGATCATCTTCTCTTTCCCATGTTGCTTCCTCTTCGGAGTGATGGTTCCATTGCACTTCACAAAATTTGATAGTCTTGGTCTTGGTGACTCTTTCTGCTGTCTCTAGAATTTTGACAGGCTTTTCCTCATAAGTGAGATCACTTTCTAGCTGAACTTCCTCCAAAGGTATGGTATCCTTCAAAGAAGACTCTTCCATTTCTGGGTGACACTTTTTAAGCTGACTCACATGAAATACGTTGTGGACTGCTGATAGAGATTCTGGTAATTCCACTTCATATGCAACTTCTCCCTTGCGACTTAGAATCTTGAATGGCCCAACGTATCTTGGTGCCAACTTTCCTTTGACTCCAAATCTTTTCACTCCACGGAGTGGTGATACCCTGAGATAGGCTCTATCCCCAACTTCGTAGGTGACTTCTCTACGCTTAGAATCCGCGTAGCTTTTCTGTCGGGATTGTGCTATCTTCAACCTGTCCTTAACCAATTTAACTTTCTCTTCGGCGTCCTTGATAAGATCAGGTCCAAATAAACTTCTTTCTCCCACACCATTCCATAGCAATGGGGTGGTACACTTCCTTCCGTAGAGTAACTCAAACGGTGCCATTCCAATACTTGATTGATGGCTGTTATTGTAAGAGAACTCCGCGTAAGGCAAACTTTCATCCCAACTTGCTCCATAGTCTAGAGCACAAGCTCTCAACATGTCTTCAAGAATTTGGTTGGTTCTTTCCGTTTGTCCATCCGTTTGAGGATGAAATGCAGTGCTAAACTCCAATCTCGTTCCTAAGGATTCATGAAGTTGTCTCCAAAAGTGAGATGTGAACTGGGTTCCCCTATCTGACACAATACTCTTTGGCACACCGTGAAGGCATACAATCCTGCTCATGTAAATTTTTGCTAACTTGGCACTTGTATAAGTTGTCTTCACGGGTATAAAATGAGCCACTTTAGTTAGGCGATCTACTACCACCCATATGGAATCATATCCTGACCTGGTCCTTGGTAATCCGGTAATGAAATCCATACCAATATTCTCCCACTTCCATTCGGGAATAGGCAGTGGTTGAAGCAAACCTGCTGGTTTCTGGTGCTCCGCTTTGACTCTGCTACACACGTCACACAAAGCGATATGTTCGGCGATGTCCTTTTTGAGATTGTTCCACCAAAATCTCTCTTTCATATCCATGTACATCTTGGTGTTTCCCGGGTGAATAGAATACGGAGAGTTGTGACCTTCCTGTAAGATCAGTTTCCGCAATTCTAGGTCTTGTGGAACGCATATACGTTTCCCGTGCCATAAAGTACCCTGTTCGTCAATATGAAAACTCTTAGATTTCCCTAGACCAATGTTTACTTTAATCTTTTCAATTTCTTCATCAGTCTTCTGGACTTCTCGGATCTTGTCCAATAGAGTGGGTTGAACATCTAAGGACATGAGATGCCCTTCTGGTACAATCTCCAATCTGAGTTCTTTGAATTGCTTACACAAGTCATCTGGCAATTCTCCTTTTGTAAGGCCATTTACAAATGTCTTACGACTTAGAGCATCCGCTACTACATTTGCTTTACCAGGGTGGTATTGCAAACTTAAGTCGTAATCTTTGATAAGTTCTAGCCATCTTCTTTGTCTCATGTTGATTTCCTTTTGGGTGAAAATATACTTCAAGCTCTTATGATCTGTGAACACTTCACACCGCTTACCCAAAAGGTAATGTCTCCATGTTTTGAGTGCATGGACGACAGAGGCTAACTCCAAATCATGGGTAGGGTAATTTACCTCATGAGTTTTGAGTTGTCTCGAAGCATAGGCTACGACTTTACCATCTTGCATAAGTACGGCACCCAAACCTTGATGAGATGCATCACAATACACTTGGAAATCCTTTTCCAAATCTGGTAGACATAGAACTGGTGCTGTTACAAGTCTCTTCTTCAATTCCTGGAAACTGACTTCGCAACCTTCAGACCAAGCAAACTTCTTGTCCTTCTTTAGTAATTCTGTCATAGGCTTAGCAACTTTCGAGAAATTTTCGATGAACCTTCTGTAGTAACCTGCTAAGCCGAGGAAACTACGAACTTCTTTCACATTCTTAGGTGATTCCCATTCTGTCACGGCTGAAACTTTGGCAGGATCAACTGCCACACCATCTTTTGTCATCACATGACCAAGAAAACCAACTTTCTCTAACCAAAACTCACACTTGCTGAATTTGGCATATAGTTTATGTTCCCTTAGTTTCTCCAGTATCAAGCGTAAGTGTCTTTCATGTTCTTCCTTGCTCTTGGAGTAAACCAAGATGTCATCGATGAAAACTACAACGAACTTGTCAAGGAACTCCATGAACACCTTGTTCATCATATTCATGAAGTATGCTGGAGCGTTGGTTAATCCAAATGGCATCACAGTATACTCATACAATCCATACCTTGTGGTGAATGCTGTTTTTGGTATGTCTTGCTCTCGTATCTTGAGTTGAAAATAACCTGACCGAAGATCAATCTTCGAGAATACACATGCTCCTTCTAGCTGATCAAATAAGTCGTTGATTCTTGGCAAAGGATACTTGTTCTTGATTGTAACCTCGTTGAGAGAACGGTAGTCAATACATAACCTTTGGGTTCTATCCTTCTTCTCCACGAACAAAACTGGGGCTCCCCAAGATGAAGAACTTGGTTGAATAAACCCCTTCTGTAACTGTTCTCCTAGTTGTTTCTTGAGCTCCTTTAATTCATCAACAGACATTTTGTACGGTCTCTTAGCTATTGGTCCTGATCCTGGCACCAAATCTATCAGAAACTCCACATCTCTATCAGGTGGCATTCCTGGTAACTCTTCCGGAAACACATCCGGATATTCACACACAATTGGTACACTTTCCATGCTAACCCCCTTAAGAGAATTCAGTTTACTTCCCTTGGATTCAAAGTTTGACTTAAATTTTATTCTCTTTCCTTCTGGGGTTGTGAGTGTAACTGAACGGTTGGCACAATCTAATACTCCTTCATACTTAGCCATCCAATCCATTCCCAAAATCACATCCAGTCCTTGGGAATCAAGAATTATTAGGTTTACTGGAAACTTATATTTTCCAAACTCTATGACTAAGTCATGGCATCCAGAGTTTACTATCATTTATCCCCCCGGAGAACTTACTCTTATAGGACACCCAATGGTTTCTACCGGCAGTTCATTTCTTTCAACAAATGCCTTTGATATGAATGAATGAGATGCACCGGTATCAAAGAGTACAAATGCTGAAATTGAATTGAGTCTGAACTTACCAGCCACGGCATCAGGTTCTTCATAGACCTCCTCCACATTGATGTGGTTAACCTGTCCTTTCTGGAAAGGATTCGGCTTGTTAGGTCCTTCCACCTTCTTTTCGGGGCACTCATTTGCATAGTGTCCCATCTTCTTGCATTTGAAGCATTCAACCTGACTGATGTCCTTTTTAGGAGGTTGGCCTCCACTTCCATTACCATTTCCACCATAGTGGCTCTTATGTCCACCCTTGTGGTTCTTGTACTTGTCCTTGTCATGACTGCGGTGATGCTTGTTGTCATGACGGTTGTGCTTGCTGAATTTCCCATGCTTATGGGATCCTGAGCTGCCACTGTCATCATAGTGAGATCGTTTGTGGGACGATCCCGAGTTGTGCTTGTCGGAGTGTTTCCTCTTCCTACTCTCGACTTGTTTCATTTTACTTTCCAAAATAGCAGCCTTGTCACACAACGACTGATAAGTTGGAACATACGCCACAGATAGCTGTAGGTTCAGTTCATCATTCAATCCTTCCAAGAACTTCTCCTTTCTCTTGGCATCAGTATCGACCTCATCCGGTGCGTAGCGCGCCAGATTGTTGAATTGCTCTATATATTCTGCCACGCTGCGGTGGCGCTGTTTCAGGTTGTGAAACTCTTTCTTTTTAAGGCTCATTATCCCGGATGAGATATGAGCTGTGCGAAATCCATCTTCAAAGATGGCCCAAGTCACCTCATCAATAGGGGTGGTGATTTGCAAGTTGTCCCACCATGTAGCGGCTGGTCCTTCCAACAGATGTGCTGCAAACCTGACCTTTTCAGCATCCGTGCAGCCCACGGTCACTAAGTCTTTGTTCATAGAACGTAACCAGTCATTGGCTACCATGGGATCAGTTGTTCCCGAAAACTTTGCTGGCCTCAGACGCAGAAATCTGGTGAGCATATCGAAACCCGGCGGGTTGTTGTTGTTGTTGTTGTTGTTGTTGGGGTCGTTGTTGTTGTTGTTATTATTCTGGTTTTGGATGAACGTTGTCATCATTTGCATAAGCTGCGTTTGCGCATTCATCATTTGTTGCATTTCCGGGGTGATGTTGTTGGGGTTGGGGTTTGCGCGACGGGGAGGCATCTGTGGTTTGTTCAAATAGATAAGAATGAGATACCCATAGATGTTTCATGCACAATACAACATAAGCAAACACATAACAAGCAATATAAGAACAAAGGTTCAACAACCACATAACAAACTTATGAAGTAAAACACACAAGTGACAAGCCATCCACATGTCGGATGGTCCAATAATAAGTTCACCATAACAAGTATGAATATGAAAAGTAAACGAGTAGCCAAATCTACTCATCAGCGTCAATCTCCTCCTCAACGAAAGTAAGACCTGCGTTCTCCATCGCGGTCTTGTTCTCCTCAATCGTAGTAGTCAAAGAATCAACCTTGGCCTTGAGAGCCCTCTTCTGGAAGCGGAGCCTCTCAATGACCATCTGCTGCTTGTCACATCCCAAGATTTTATAAATCTTGTAATGTGAAAATAAATGAATAAAATAAAATTTTGTTTGAATTTCAGAGCCAGAAGAAACTTTTTGAATTTAAATGGAACGTCAAACCCATTTGAATTAAATAAAATCCTAAAAGGATTTAAAAAGATAAACATTTTAAATAAAGGAAAATAAAATATTTTGGAAATAGTATTTTGGATCTTTTAAAATAAAATATTTGGTATTCAAAAGAAAAGATAGATCTAAATAAGGATTATTTTATAAAGCCAAATTAAACCTTGGCCAAGCTTGTAAATTAAAACATTTTATTCTAAATAAATTTAGCAAAGGTTTATTTAAAATAAGTTAATAAGGATTTAATATCCAATTTTATTTAATAAAGGACTTTACCATTTTAACTAAAACATCAAAACTTATTAAATGGTTTAAAAATAGGTTTTCCAAGTATTTTGTATTCTCTAATAAAACCTACTAAAGTGTTTTGACTTTATTTTAGACTTCAAAATAAATATCTCAATAAAACAAATCCTGTTGGATTTAATAATGAAAGTCTATATTATTAATTAATAATGGACACTAAAATAAAAGGTTGTTTTGTTTTAAAGCAAATTTCCAAATATTATATATTTCCCAAATTAAACCTACTAAATTGATTTTGAAAATATTTAGGTTTCAAATAAAGATTTTATTAATAAAAAATCAAACCCTATTTGATTTAACAACTAAGGCCACTTTGTTTAATTATTAATGGATCCTAAAGTAAAAGGATTATTTTGTTTTGAACAAGATCTCCAAATAAGTTTTATTTTCCAAATAAACCTACTGATTTGGTTTTGAAAACATTTGGATTTCTAATGAAGATTTTATTAATTAAAACAAACCCTAAATTTATTAAAATAACTAAAGATCCATTTTTATTTAGTCAATAAATGAGACTTAAAATAAATAAAAATATTATTTTGGACTTTAGACTTTGTTGATAAACAGAACCAAATTCAAATGAAAAGTTGTTGTTTGTTTGATTTGATTTGAGTGTTGTTTGATTTCTTGATTTAATGATTTAAACACAAAACAGAAAAGAAATGGAAAAAGGAAAGAGTTGAAACAGGAAAAAAATAGAGCAGCCCAGCAGCCCACTAAGGCCAGTCCAGCCCAGCTCTTATTTTCCCCCCCGGACCGTTTTCCTCACTCAGTCTTTCACCCGCATAGCCTATGACCAGTGGACCCCTCCCTTTCTCCCTTTCTTTCACTGCCACTAGACCCCACCTTTTCTGTACATCGTCCACACCCGCGCGACCCCTTCTTCCTCCCTCGTCGCCGTTTCCTGCAGTGATTCCGCAGGCTTAATTCGTCATAATGCCGCCACCATTACTCGCCTTGACTGTGCAGAGAGAAACGCCCAAGCCTCCTCTATAATTCCCCTCAGACGCCTCGCACTCGCACGCCTTAGACCGCCCTCAATTCCTCCCCGAGCACCCTCTGCTCCGACGACCTCCTTCTTCAATTCCGGCCACACACTGCCTCCCCTTGGCCCATTGACCAAACACGCAGCTTCCCCACACCCAGACGATTCTCCCCGTGCCCTCCGTTCAACCGCGGGCGCCCCAGAACGTCGCCTACGTCAAGTTCCCGACGCCGCCGCGTCTGTCTCAACTCCGGCGACGACTTCCAGGTGAACCAGACCGCCCCGAGCCTCCTCGTTCACACTCCTGCACTCGCCACACCCTTCTGCATCTAACTGCATCCTTGTTTCGCTTTGAGGTGATCCACAGCGCTGTCCCCGACGACTACCTGACGCGTCCGTCGCCGTTCTCAACTCCGACGAGAAATTTCGACCGTCTCTGAGCGCCCCTTGTCAAGTCAGCAGTACCCAGAGCTTCACCGTGACCCCCTGATCCTGGTGAGCATGCCCTTTCTCTCTCTTGCTTCCTGTATCGCCGGCGCCGCCGTGAAACAGAGCCGCCGCCGCCAGCAGCTGTCGCAGCGCCGCCCGACTATGGTCGAACACGCCAGTACCGTTCGATCTAGACTTAGCGGCCACGATTAGATCACTTATCGACGAAGGGGTATGTTATCTGGACCACCCGATCCCACTTAATCCAACGATCCAGAAAGGTCAATCCGACCGAACCGGTACCGTCCAACCAGAGCGTGCCGCGTGTCCTCTGTTTCGTTTAAAAACAGATTTAGTTGTGATTTTCAAATCCTTATAACTTTTGATCCACACGTCCAAATTTGACAAATTTTATATCAATGAAATCAGGAGAACAAACCCTAGCCAACCATGGCCTTAGTTTTGAAAATAGTATTTGTTAGCCTGTTGGAAATTACAGAAACTTTTGTGTAATTGTTTAGAGTATAAAAATTGTTTAAAAATGATTTTTAATTTAAAACCTTTGCAAAATGGATTTATGTGACCTTACTGACCCTAGGAACCCACCCTTGGTGTTAGAAATGGTTTTAGAAAAATTTAGGTAGATTACTTGACTTAGCCATTTTCTAGCCAAATAAAGAGATTGGATTTTGTTATAAAAATGTTTATGAAAAGGAAAACTTTGGGAAAATGTTTTAGACCAAACCTACTGATCCAAAACACCAAATCATGCCAAGGACAACTCACTTGGTGAAAAACCTAAGGTTTTGTTTTGATAAGAATAAACTCTCACTACATAAAATGATAAATGATTTTAAAATGGTCTTAGGACAAAACCCAATTACAAGTGACTTTGCCATTTTGGTAAATGACCAATATGGACCTTACAAAGTTTATAAACCTAGAAGAGATCAACTTTGCAATAGAACCCTCTTTTTACAAGACTTAGGAACCATTGCTTTGTGTATGTGAATTATTGTTTGAATGTTGGAATGTTAGTTGATTTGGTGATTGCTTGTTTGATTGTAGTGAAAATAGCAAAGTGTGAAAACTAGCAAGATCAAGAAGTGACAATCATTCCCTAAACAAAAAGGCAAGTTACACTATCATTCAAAAGTCCTACTATTTTTATTACCATACTTGGTGGATTTTGAAAATATGCATGAAAAGATATTTTATACTTATGCTATGCTAAATCCTAATAGGATTCCCTAAACACTCCTTAGAGAAAATATTGAAGTTGTACATGCTTAGCCATGCTTTATGCTATAATTTGAAAAAGAGATACATGTTGAGATTTACAAAGGTTGAGAAAAGGACTTGTGTTTTTTTTTTACATAATAAAACAAGGACTCAATGAACCACCTAGGTGGAGGATACTTTAAATTTTGGAGAAGGTGGCAACAAAAGGGAACCATGTCTATGGTAATCACTTTGTGTTGTGCTCCAAAAGAAAACCACCTAGGAAACTTAGAGATCAAACATGCTTCTCCAATTGTGGCTTCCATGTACAACCACATGCTATTATGGCTCTGGCTTAGTCAATTACATTAGGAAGACCCATACATTGTCTTTAGTTACTGGACATGGGGATCTGGAATGCTTCATGGGGGCTGAAGACAAAGCTAGCAATGATGTATGGGAGGACCTTTTGGAAAGACTTCGTCACATTCTCAATCTGCCAGTACTCCATCTTGGTGAGCACTAATCCAGTAGGCCACTGGTGGCAACAAGATGGGATTGTGTCTTGTGGGTAAAGTGTACTCCTTCTGCAGAAGTAAATAAAATCTAAGTACTTAGCCGTGTCCCCGGTTATGGACAATACTGAGCAACTAAAGTTTGAACTATGGGAGATCTCGACATTCCAACTTTTAATATAAAAACTTGATGCCCTTGTGTGTCTACCAAGGAATTCAAAGAGATTTTGTAAAGCTTGTTGCACTTGGGGTTACCAAGGTGCTCAAGAGCATGAAGTACTTGGGGTTTTACCAAGGAACTCATGAACTTTTATAAAACTTGATGCAATTGGGGTTACCAAGATGCTCAAGAGATTTTGACAAGGATTTGAACACTTGAGTTTCTACCAAGGAGTTCAAGGAACTTGGAAAAAGAAATTTGACAAAGGACTTTAAAACTCTTTTTGAAAAGATAGGATAAAATATTGTTTTATGCAAATAAGCCTTAAACTCTACTTAGCCAAATATGCATATAATGATAGGATCCACTCTTATTATACATAAAAGTGAAACTTGCCAATACAATTCAAAATGTATTGACCCTTGTGGCTGTAACTTGAAATGTTGCAGGTTGATTGATTTAAAATGAAGATTGTTTGATTGACTAGGACTACAAAACCTACAACCAACATCTGCCTGTGGCACTTTGAAGATGATGGACCCATACTTATAGTTATTCCGCTGCAAATATAATGTAATAGCCAAATGAGCTATGTATTGATGTAATAAAATTTTGTTATTCCTGGTTATAAATTTATATTATGACCTTTGTATCTTGATATTACATCTTAACTGTGGATGCTAGCTATTGATCCAGGGACTAGCATTGTAAAACACAGGAGGACTCTACCATATTGGGTTGGGACCTCTACAGATGGTATCAGAGCATTGTGTTGCCTGTAGGATTTGTAAACCCTAGGATTGGACAAAAACCCTTAGAAAAATAGGAGTTGTATTTTGTTCCAAAACTTATTTACAAAACAAACTTGTATACTCTTTCCTCAAACCATTTTGGTTTCAGCCCCACATCTCTTCTACTTCAACTTGATGGAAAACCTACCCATGACCAAAGACTTCAACATATGCAAAAGATGACTTCAACATCTTCAACTCTAATGACTTCAACATCTTCAGCATGTTCACCAAGGACTTCCATCTTTGAAACTACTAAGGACCACAAGTGAAACAAGGAAATCTTGCTTAAGATTAAGAGACTGAGGGAATGCAAAATAAGAAGAAACCATCAACAACTCTGAAGTATTGCAACCAAGAGTTATCTCAAGAAACCATGATCCCATACAAGAGGAGTCATGAAGAAAGGAAATAGCACAAGTGAACCATATAGATGGACCATCAATTCTTAGTTAAGTCAAAACCACCAACTTATGTGGTGTAACAAAAATATTTTGTTGCCTAAATATGTGCTTGAACCTTGTTTGAGTGAAATGTTTGTTTATGATTGCATGCACATTGTTTGTGTAAATTGTGATGTGTGTAATTAGAAATAATTCTTTAGAAGTATCTTGCTTATTCTAAAACTCCCTTCAAACCCAAACAGATGACTTCTCCAAAGGACTCCAAGGTTGATGACACCAACACCAACCAAGCTGATAGTCTGAGAGAGCTCATAGCAACCCAACACCAGTTGAACCAACTAACAGCACGGTTCTTAATCAACAATAGTGATAAGGATCCAGCACTCCAAAGATTTTTGGAAGAACAGTCTCAACTGATGCTTAAGGTGACTAATCAAATGATTAGCATGGAAGAAAACTATCCTAGGAGTGTGTATGATAACAGGGATGAAAAGAATATTATCCTAGATGGAGCCCCAGCTTGCACTATTTGTGGAGACAAGGATCATACTTCCAAGGAGCACGAAGGACAATGCCCCAATTGTGAAGAAGATCATCCTGTTGGACAATGTCCTACCTCTCAAGCTACTTGCTACCTTTGTGAAGGAAGTGACCATACTCCAGGTCTATGTCCCATCTATGCTATGGTGGAACAAAGACTACAAGAAGGATCCAAGTCTACCAAAGGAAAAGGGCCACTCCTACATCCAAACAAGACAACTCAATTCAAAGGATCAAGGAAAATCAAGAAGCCCAAGCAAGACATGAGTCTTATACAATGTCGTAAATGTAAGGAAATGGGACACTACTCCAGTGGATGTCCAGAAAACAAGAAGAATAAAGAGATTGACCAAGTGTGGTGCAACAACTGCAAAGAACCAGGCCATTATGTAGCAACTTGCCCACAAGAGCAACGCAAAGAACTTATGGACATTAATTGTTTCAACTGCAAGAATCCAGGACACTATGCAAGCAACTGTCCAGATAGGATGAAGAACAAGTTGAACAAGCCTATGGAGAAACTCAACCTTGGCCCATGAGTCAAGTGTAGTAATAAAGCAAAAGTTGGCTTAGAAAAGTTTTCAGGACCCAAGAAGGCCAATATGTAATTTTTGTTTGAAATTTTTTTTTTAAGGGTGGTAGTACCCTAGTTGATTGAACTTGTTTGCAACCCTACCTTCCCCAAATCTCGGGACGAGATTTATTTTAAGGGTGGTAGCCTGTCACATCCCAAGATTTTATAAATCTTGTAATGTGAAAATAAATGAATAAAATAAAATTTTGTTTGAATTTCAGAGCCAGAAGAAACTTTTTGAATTTAAATGGAACCTCAAACCCATTTGAATTAAATAAAATCCTAAAAGGATTTAAAAAGATAAACATTTTAAATAAAGGAAAATAAAATATTTTGGAAATAGTATTTTGGATCTTTTAAAATAAAAGATTTGGTATTCAAAAGAAAAGATAGATCTAAATAAGGATTATTTTATAAAGCCAAATTAAACCTTGGCCAAGCTTGTAAATTAAAACATTTTATTCTAAATAAATTTAGCAAAGGTTTATTTAAAATAAGTTAATAAGGATTTAATATCCAATTTTATTTAATAAAGGACTTTACCATTTTAACTAAAACATCAAAACTTATTAAATGGTTTAAAAATAGGTTTTCCAAGTATTTTGTATTCTCTAATAAAACCTACTAAAGTGTTTTGACTTTATTTTAGACTTCAAAATAAATATCTCAATAAAACAAATCCTGTTGGATTTAATAATGAAAGTCTATATTATTAATTAATAATGGACACTAAAATAAAAGGTTGTTTTGTTTTAAAGCAAATTTCCAAATATTATATATTTCCCAAATTAAACCTACTAAATTGATTTTGAAAATAATTAGGTTTCAAATAAAGATTTTATTAATAAAAAATCAAACCCTATTTGATTTAACAACTAAGGCCACTTTGTTTAATTATTAATGGATCCTAAAGTAAAAGGATTATTTTGTTTTGAACAACATCTCCAAATAAGTTTTATTTTCCAAATAAACCTACTGATTTGGTTTTGAAAACATTTGGATTTCTAATGAAGATTTTATTAATTAAAACAAACCCTAAATTTATTAAAATAACTAAAGATCCATTTTTATTTAGTCAATAAATGAGACTTAAAATAAATAAAAATATTATTTTGGACTTTAGACTTTGTTGATAAACAGAACCAAATTCAAATGAAAAGTTGTTGTTTGTTTGATTTGATTTGAGTGTTGTTTGATTTCTTGATTTAATGATTTAAACACAAAACAGAAAAGAAATGGAAAAAGAAAAGAGTTGAAACAGGAAAAAAATAGAGCAGCCCAGCAGCCCACTAAGGCCAGTCCAGCCCAGCTCTTATTTTCCCCCCCGAACCGTTTTCCTCACTCAGTCTTTCACCCGCATAGCCTATGACCAGTGGACCCCTCCCTTTCTCCCTTTCTTTCACTGCCACTAGACCCCACCTTTTCTGTACATCGTCCACACCCGCGCGACCCCTTCTTCCTCCCTCGTCGCCGTTTCCTGCAGTGATTCCGCAGGCTTAATTCGTCATAATGCCGCCACCATTACTCGCCTTGACTGTGCAGAGAGAAACGCCCAAGCCTCCTCTATAATTCCCCTCAGACGCCTCGCACTCGCACGCCTTAGACCGCCCTCAATTCCTCCCCGAGCACCCTCTGCTCCGACGACCTCCTTCTTCAATTCCGGCCACACACTGCCTCCCCTTGGCCCATTGACCAAACACGCAGCTTCCCCACACCCAGACGATTCTCCCCGTGCCCTCCGTTCAACCGCGGGCGCCCCAGAACGTCGCCTACGTCAAGTTCCCGACGCCGCCGCGTCTGTCTCAACTCCGGCGATGACTTCCAGGTGAACCAGACCGCCCCGAGCCTCCTCGTTCACACTCCTGCACTCGCCACACCCTTCTGCATCTAACTGCATCCTTGTTTCGCTTTGAGGTGATCCACAGCGCTGTCCCCGACGACTACCTGACGCGTCCGTCGCCGTTCTCAACTCCGACGAGAAATTTCGACCGTCTCTGAGCGCCCCTTGTCAAGTCAGCAGTACCCAGAGCTTCACCGTGACCCCCTGATCCTGGTGAGCATGCCCTTTCTCTCTCTTGCTTCCTGTATCGCCGGCGCCGCCGTGAAACAGAGCCGCCGCCGCCAGCAGCTGTCGCAGCGCCGCCCGACTATGGTCGAACACGCCAGTACTGTTCGATCTAGACTTAGCGGCCACGATTATATCACTTATCGACGAAGGGGTATGTTATCTGGACCACCCGATCCCACTTAATCCAACGATCCAGAAAGGTCAATCCGACCGAACCGGTACCGTCCAACCAGAGCGTGCCGCGTGTCCTCTGTTTCGTTTAAAAACAGATTTGAAAACAGATTTAGTTGTGATTTTCAAATCCTTATAACTTTTGATCCACACGTCCAAATTTGACAAATTTTATATCAATGAAATCAGGAGAACAAACCCTAGCCAACCATGGCCTTAGTTTTGAAAATAGTATTTGTTAGCCTGTTGGAAATTACAGAAACTTTTGTGTAATTGTTTAGAGTATAAAAATTGTTTAAAAATGATTTTTAATTTAAAACCTTTGCAAAATGGATTTATGTGACCTTACTGACCCTAGGAACCCACCCTTGGTGTTAGAAATGGTTTTAGAAAAATTTAGGTAGATTACTTGACTTAGCCATTTTCTAGCCAAATAAAGAGAATGGATTTTGTTATAAAAATGTTTATGAAAAGGAAAACTTTGGGAAAATGTTTTAGACCAAACCTACTGATCCAAAACACCAAATCATGCCAAGGACAACTCACTTGGTGAAAAACCTAAGGTTTTGTTTTGATAAGAATAAACTCTCACTACATAAAATGATAAATGATTTTAAAATGGTCTTAGGACAAAACCCAATTACAAGTGACTTTGCCATTTTGGTAAATGACCAATATGGACCTTACAAAGTTTATAAACCTAGAAGAGATCAACTTTGCAATAGAACCCTCTTTTTACAAGACTTAGGAACCATTGCTTTGTGTATGTGAATTATTGTTTGAATGTTGGAATGTTAGTTGATTTGGTGATTGCTTGTTTGATTGTAGTGAAAATAGCAAAGTGTGAAAACTAGCAAGATCAAGAAGTGACAATCATTCCCTAAACAAAAAGGCAAGTTACACTATCATTCAAAAGTCCTACTATTTTTATTACCATACTTGGTGGATTTTGAAAATATGCATGAAAAGATATTTTATACTTATGCTATGCTAAATCCTAATAGGATTCCCTAAACACTCCTTATAGAAAATATTGAAGTTGTACATGCTTAGCCATGCTTTATGCTATAATTTGAAAAAGAGATACGTGTTGAGATTTACAAAGGTTGAGAAAAGGACTTGTGTTTTTTTTTACATAATAAAACAAGGACTCAATGAACCACCTAGGTGGAGGATACTTTAAATTTTGGAGAAGGTGGCAACAAAAGGGAACCATGTCTATGGTAATCACTTTGTGTTGTGCTCCAAAAGAAAACCACCTAGGAAACTTAGAGATCAAACATGCTTCTCCAATTGTGGCTTCCATGTACAACCACATGCTATTATGGCTCTGGCTTAGTCAATTACATTAGGAAGACCCATACATTGTCTTTAGTTACTGGACATGGGGATCTGGAATGCTTCATGGGGGCTGAAGACAAAGCTAGCAATGATGTATGGGAGGACCTTTTGGAAAGACTTCGTCACATTCTCAATCTGCCAGTACTCCATCTTGGTGAGCACTAATCCAGTAGGCCACTGGTGGCAACAAGATGGGATTGTGTCTTGTGGGTAAAGTGTACTCCTTCTGCAGAAGTAAATAAAATCTAAGTACTTAGCCGTGTCCCCGGTTATGGACAATACTGAGCAACTAAAGTTTGAACTATGGGAGATCTCGACATTCCAACTTTTAATATAAAAACTTGATGCCCTTGTGTGTCTACCAAGGAATTCAAAGAGATTTTGTAAAGCTTGTTGCACTTGGGGTTACCAAGGTGCTCAAGAGCATGAAGTACTTGGGGTTTTACCAAGGAACTCATGAACTTTTATAAAACTTGATGCAATTGGGGTTACCAAGATGCTCAAGAGATTTTGACAAGGATTTGAACACTTGAGTTTCTACCAAGGAGTTCAAGGAACTTGGAAAAAGAAATTTGACAAAGGACTTTAAAACTCTTTTTGAAAAGATAGGATAAAATATTGTTTTATGCAAATAAGCCTTAAACTCTACTTAGCCAAAAAGGCATATAATGATAGGATCCACTCTTATTATACATAAAAGTGAAACTTGCCAATACAATTCAAAATGTATTGACCCTTGTGGCTGTAACTTGAAATGTTGCAGGTTGATTGATTTAAAATGAAGATTGTTTGATTGACTAGGACTACAAAACCTACAACCAACATCTGCCTGTGGCACTTTGAAGATGATGGACCCATACTTATAGTTATTCCGCTGCAAATATAATGTAATAGCCAAATGAGCTATGTATTGATGTAATAAAATTTTGTTATTCCTGGTTATAAATTTATATTATGACCTTTGTATCTTGATATTACATCTTAACTGTGGATGCTAGCTATTGATCCAGGGACTAGCATTGTAAAACACAGGAGGACTCTACCATATTGGGTTGGGACCTCTACACTGCTGCTCAAGTTCGAAGTCCTTGGACTTCAGTTCCTCGGTCATGTCCCGGATTTTCTTGTTCCTATCCTGGACGCGTTTCTCCTGACTCTTGAACTTGCGATCCTGAGCCTCAAACTTTGTCTCCATTTCCTTGATCATCTCATCCTGCTATGCGAAAAGCTTGTCCTTCTCGCGTAGCTGCACCTGGAGCTCGTCATTGCCTAGCATGACGTTCGTCCTGTCCGTGTCTACGTGCCTGAGAAGCGTCTCTAAGTCCTGAAGATAGAGGCGTATCGGCTCTGCAGTGCTCCTCGAGTCGTCCTCAAAGTCGATGGAATCTCCATCTGCATCACGCCTTCCGAAGGCGTGGAAGTGAGTGCCCCTAACCTGTCGGGAGTGGCGGCCTAACAGTCGTCCTATCAGGTCCTGCATGACTACCTCCATGCCTCTCTCTCTGTCGTCGTGCATCAGCTTGAAGATGATGGCCTCCGTAGTAGGCTCAGTCTGGCGTCCTGGCTGGCTCACCTTGAAGCCCCAGAGGTCCTTCCTCTCAAACTTGGTGAGTGGGTACACCGTGATGGTAGGAAGAGGGAGATCGAGCAGAGTGGTAAGCTCAACGATACGGGGTCCGAAACGAGTAACCTGGAACTCCTCAACGGTGCTGATGGCAATAGGCATCTATTTATAAAATTGAAAAGTTAGAACAACACTAATTAAAATGAACACAAAACAACCATCTCATACATAACCATGGAACACAATTTCACACAAGTCATGCTTACATAATACCATTACATCAAACAAGGTCCAACTTATTTAAGGTATCATTTTGGAAAATAAGGTGATAAGTGGTGGTCCGACTAACGAAGTGTCCTTACAATCCAATCTCGCGGGATCTATTATTAAACACAATGTTCCTAGAGGCAATCCACCAATCTTGCTCCCTTGACTCTATCACTAAGTCTATAACATCTCCTCTTATCTCTTGGTTGGTGTCTTCCAACTCTTAAGTAAGCTCCTTTTCTTTCTCTAAGTCCTTTTGGAGGTTGAGCATTCTGCACTTGACTCTAGCACTTAGTTCCTTGATAGTCCTCCAAGCTGCATCCCTGGCTGACTCAAAGAATGTGGTGTGCATTGTAGTGTTGGTGTACATGCAGAATCCTCTTTCTTTTTGGTTGTCTTCCTTGTTTTTGTACAAGTGAAGTTGTACCCACCAATACTCCACTCCTTCATCCATCACTGGAAAACCTTTGTACACAGCTTCACCATGTGCATCCATTGCTTCCATGAGATCCTTGAGAATACTGGGAAACTCTGTCTCACACTCCAAGGTCATGGTCATGAGTGGTCCCTTCTTTACGGCTTCGTTGATGGAGTTCATCTACAAAGGAGGTTGAAAGAGATTAGAAAAGTTTTACGAGAAGAATAGACAAGTGTAGAAGTAGTTGAAAAACTTTTTTCCTTGGTGGTTTCCAATTTCCTAGGGTCATAATCCTACAGGCAACACAGTGCTCTGATACCATCTGTTAGACCCCTCCTTCTGTAAAGGATAGGATCCCTGTGATTGCAATGCTAGTCCCTGGATCAATGCTAGCATCCACAGTTTAAGATGAAGTACACAGATACAAAGGTCGTTTATTACATTCATTCCAGAGATAAAATATAGTCTTTTACAACTCATGGCCATAGGCCTAATACAAGAGTTTTAAGGAACATGTAAATAAACATAAGTCTTCATCTTCATGTGCCACAGGCAAGCATGTTGAGTGTAGACTCATGACTCCTATTCATCATCAGAGTAACCTGCAACATCACAAGTTACAGCCACAGAGGGTCAATACTTTGGAATAGTATTGGCAAGTGATACCTTTTTATATTTTAAGTGGACTATCTTACTATATGCATTTTTGGCTAAGTGTAGCTTGGCTTGCTTTGCTTGAAAATAGGTTTTTCCTATTAGTTGAAATTACTAAGTTTTTCTTTGTTAAAAACATTCCCAAGGAACCATCAATAGACATTGAGGTCCTTCACCCTTGTTCACCCACCAATTTTTATTTAGAAGTTGGAGTGATGAGATTCTTGTAGCTTCCATGTCTTGATGCTCAAAGTGTCCATTTCCTTGGACAAGGCTAAGTACTTAGGTTTTCCATCTGCAGAGGTTGTGCACTTTCCCCACCAGACTTGGTTTCCCAAGACAGGACCTTTCAGAAGCTTTTCCTTAGTCAAATGGACGCGTTCCATCCTATAATCCCATCTACCATCAACTGTCCAAGTGACTAAGTGTTAGCAACCTATATGATCATGGCAGAGCCCATATTGCCAAGTGGTTGCACTGTAAGCTTTCTCAACACTTGGCCTCCAAATCCCTTTGTGCCTGGGTGGCATACCACAAGTGAGATACACAACCCAAGTCCATGGCCTTGTGTAACCACTCAACATAACCCAATCTTTCCATTCCACCCAGGAGGTTCATTTGCCTTAGTTGTTTTATTAAGAAAATATAAGTCTCTTGACTTAGAATATTTTTATCATATAAATATAGATGTTCACCACCCTTGTTTACTATAAGCTAGGCTAAGCAAAGTATGGTATCTTATCTTAAGGAAATTTCCCTAGCAATTCTACTACTTCACTCTACTTAGGATTTCCCATCTTAGCACCAAGCAAAATATCATGCATTTACTTTAGCAAAATATCTAATGCAAGTATAAAACTTAGGATAGGAAATTCATGAAAATATCACTTGCCTTGGTAGTGGGGAGAGTAGCACTCCTCACAATCACAATCACTAGCAAAATCTACACAAGAAACAATAGCACACAATTACACACAATATAAATACAACCAAAAATAATATGAATGCATGCATGCAAGAATTTACTAAGTGGTGATTTTTGAAAATTATACCAAGTATGTTCATGAGCACAGAAACTTAACAAGACACAAGTTTGCCAACTAAATTTATTTGGCCCCAAATTAATATACAAAAAATAAAACTATATCTAAAAATAGCCCTAAACATGTTTCACAATAAAAATCATTTTTAACTGTTACTATATGCTAAATAAAATGGATATTCAGAAAGGTATTGTTTCACTGAATCCAACGGTATAAAGTTTGCAAAAATCCAACGTGGCATTCAAAAGTTATAAGCATTTGAAGTTTGAATCTAAATCTGGTTTTAAATTCTGTTTTTAACCTAAACCTTGCCACGCGTCGCGCTGTGATTGGCGCGTACCGCTTCGGTCGGATCACGCTCTGCAGCCGCAGGATTTTAAACAGATCGTACGCTCCAGATCGCGTACCGCTTCGGGATTAAGTGAATCTATCCTAGCGCTCGGAACAAGATCCAACGGCGCGCGAGCAAGCGACCATGCTCTGGCGGCGCTGGCGGCGTTGGCTGGCGGCGGCGCGTCTGTCTACGGCGGTGCCGGCGTTCTAGACCATTCCAGGATGCAAGGATGTGCTTACCAGATCCGCGAAGGCGTGCTGAAACTCGACGTGGTACTCGTTCGCGAAGGGGCGCTCGGAGATGGGCTCTGGATCTCGTCGGAGTTGCGTCTGGCGTCGGGTGGATGTTGTCGGAGTCGTTGCCGAGGCTCCGCGTCGCCCTAACACGAATCAGTGGGTTCAGAAAGTGCGCAGGACAGTTGCGAACACACTCGTGTGAAGCAGAAGTGGAGGGGCTCACGGAACTTACGGAATTTGGTCGCCGGAGTCGAGGTGGTCGTCGGACGCTTGCGGCGTCGAATGGAAACGGCGACCTAGGGCAGTACAGGATGCTCTGTTGTGGTTAGAAAGTGCGCAAGAGGATTACTAAGCGTCTCGAACAAACCAGAGGGGAAGGGGCGCACGAGGCTCACCTGAATCGGTCGCCGGAGTCGGCTCTGTCTGCGGCGGTCTCGAGTGAGTCGTGGGCAGCCTGGTGGCGTGAGTGTGCGATTGACTGGGGGAAAATGATCGTGGGGAGGTGGGGATCTTATAGCCGGTGCCTCGACAGGAAACGCCTGCGTTTAATGGCCCAATTAAGCCGCGCCATCACCGGCAATCACTGCTGCTGCGACGTGGTCGCGGGCGGGGGTTTGGGGAAGACGATGCCAGCGTAGATAGGGCCCGCTCGTCAGTGGCGCGCGCGAAGGGAGTGTGGGGTCCGTCTGTCAGCGGCTGAACGCGTCTGCTTGCGCGTGGGAGGAGGAAAGGAAGTGCCCGGGTGGGCTTGCTGGGCTGGATTGGCTGCTGGGCCAGATCCTGGCCGTGTGGCCTTTTTCTTTTGTTTGCCCTTTTCTTTTTCTGTTTTCTATTTTCTGGAATGATTTTGATATGAATTCAAATCCTTTCTGAATTCAAACAAATTTGGAGATCTTTGTAGGGTTTTGTGGTTTCAAAAGCAGTCATTTAACCAAGTGGTTACCCTGTAAGGTTTGGTCAAGCTTGGGTTTCAAAAATAAACAGAGATTTTGCTATGGTTTGCATATATTTGGATTTAGGGTTTTGAAATCATTTCTAAATTTTGAATCTTGGTTAAAAGCTTCACATAATCATTCCAACAATGGAGTCAAGTAATCAAGTACCTAGTCTTCCAAATTTTCAAAGTGTGATGGTCATTTTGGAATCAATTGTCCACATGAAATCATAGACTCAACTTCTGTTTCTAAGTGATTTTTGATAAAACCCTAAATGAATGAATGATGCATAGATGATATGAATGAGTTTTGAAACTATGATTTTTGGGATGTTACAACCATACAGTTAATCCTTTGTTTTCAGCAAACCGGTGAGATTGACAACCTCACTGTTCATTGGGGGAAAAGTCTTAAGTTTGTGTTGTGCAGGTGTCCAAGTTGCTAGCAACACCTTTGAGTTGTTTCCTTCCTCCTACTAGTTCGATAACCTTGGTGTCTCTCTAAGGGAAAACTTTCTGCTGTGCTCATCATACCTTCCTCTTGGGGTCTCCCAACGAAGCTCTACAGTGATCTGAGCCATCGTCAAGCTTTTTTTGGCACCGTTGCCGGGGAGGCTAAGGACGGCTTCACAAGGGGAGTCCTTCACAACCTTTCTCTTTACTTTGTTTTTGTTTTGCTTAGTTTCTTTTGCTTGGTTTTGTTTGCCTCTTTTTATCAGAAATTCCAAAAAGAATAGTTTCATTTGGTTCGCTTTTTCTTATAAACACACAAAAAATTAATTCCTACTCTAGTTTTCACCTTGCTCTATCTCACCATGTTGATACCCAAGTTCACCCTGAAAGACCTTTCAATAGGTAGTGGCTCTATAATTGGGAAATAAAATATTGAAGAATTCTTCAATCATGTTAGCAAACATGAGGATATTGAGGATAGATCCTTAGCGGAACTTGCTCCTAATTATGAAATTGCTGCAGCTTATTTAGTTCACATGTTGTAGGCTAGGTTTGTTAACCTTAACCCCATGATGCAATGTCACATCCCAAGATTTTCCAAATCTTGTAATGTGAAAAATAAATGAATAAAATAAAACTTTGTTGATTTTCAGGGTGAGAAGAAACTTTTTGAATCCATTTGGAAACTTTGAAAACCTATTTGGATCAAATAAAATCCTAAAGGGATTTAAAAAGTTAAATAAATAATAAACTTAAAAATATTTAAATTTATTATTTTGAATCTTTTAATAAAAAGTTTTGGTTTTCAAAAGAAAAGATAGATTTAATTATAAAGCCAAATTAAACCTTGGCCAAGCTTTTTGAAATAAAAACATTTTGTTTTGATAAAATAGTAAAGGTTTATTTAAATAAAATAATAAGGATTTAATATCCAATTTTATTTAAGTAAAGGCTTTTCCCATTTTAAATAAACACTAAAACTTATTTATTTATTTTAAATAAGTTTTCCAAGTATTTTATATTCTCAAATAAAACCTACTGAAGTGTTTTGGTTTATTTTAGATTTCGAAATAAAGTTTTTAATAAAACAAATCCTATTTGATTTAATGACTAAGGCCCATTTTATTTAATTATTAATAGACCCTAAAATAAAAATGTTATTTTGTTTTAAACAAGTTTTCCAAGTTTTATTTTCAAATAAAACCTACTGATTTGGTTTTTGAAAATAATTAGATTTCAAATGGAGATTTTATTAAATAAATCAAACCCTATTTGATTAAATAACTATGGTCTATTTTTATTTAAATATTAAATAGATCCTAAAAAGAATAAAATTATTTTATTTTATTTTGGGACTTTGGTTTATGTTATCAAACAGAACCAAAACTCAATATAAGTTTGCAGGTGTTTGAATTGTTTGAATTGTGGAATGATTTGTTTGTTTGAATTTCCAAAACAGAAAATAGTATTGGAAAAGAAAAAAAGTTTCGAACAGAAAAAAAAATATGCAAAGGACCCAGCCCAACAAACTGGCCCAACAGCCCAGTCCAGCCCACCTATTCCCCTCTGCCGAAGCGTTTTCTTTCACTCGAACTCACACCCGCTAAGTCACTGACTGGTGGACCTTATTCCGTCTCTCCCTCTCTCGCTGCCAGAGGACCCCACAGCCACGCTGTCCTCTTCCCCACCCCCACGACCTGTTCTTCCTCCCCTCGTCGCCGTTTCTGGCTTTGATTTCGCGGAATTCGTCTTAACGCGGCCACCATTACTCGCAGTGACCATGCCCCTTTAAACGCAAGCGACTCTCCTCCATTTCCCCTCTGTCTCCTCCCCCAAGTGCGCCCCCAGGCTGACGAATTTCACTCAAACACCGCCACTATCCGACGACCCTCCGGCGAGAATTCCGGCAGCCTCACGCCACCCCTTGCCTCCTCAAGCACCCACACGTGATCTCCATCACCTGGCGGACCTTTCTGCATCCGCAGCTCGCTCGCGCGCGTCCCTGAGCGTCAGCAACGACAACAACCGCTGCCGCCACCGTCTGGTTTAACTCCGGCGAGTGCCCCAGGTAGTTCCCGTCCGCCCCTTCCCCTCTCGATCACGCACACACCTTCGCCGTACCTTTGCGCGTCTGACCATGCATTTCGTTTGCCTCCTAGTGATCCATAGCACCGACCTCGACGACGACTGAGCGTGGCCGAGGCGCAGCTCCACTCCGGCGAGCAATCAAGCCCGCTCCAGTGCGCCCCTCGACAAGATGGCATCACCTTGAGCTTCCCCAGGCCTCTGCGAACGCTGTGAGTACCTTCCCAGCCACCCTTGCTTCCTGTATCGCCGGCGCCGCCACAGTCTGGCCGCTCCGCCGCCAGCCACCGCCGCAGCGCCGCTCGTTTAGGGTCGAGCTCACAGCAGCCGTCCGATCTCGATCTGGTGGATAGGATAGAATCACTTAAAGCGAAGAGGTACGCAACCTGTGCCACACGATCTAACTTAATCCAACGCGCCAGAGCAGTCGATCCAACCGAAAGGGTATTGACGAATCAGAAACAGCCACGTGGACTGGATTCGATTTAAAACAGATTTTTGATCTGATTAGAATGCAAATTTGTAATTGGTATAACTTTTGATCCACACGTCCAAAAATTGCAAATTTTATATCAATGGAATCAGTGGAGCAAGCCCTAGCCAACCATGCCATTGTTTTAGTAAAAAGCTTCTGGGAAAATGATTGTTTTTGCAGAAACATTTGTATGCTTGATTAGGTTGTAAAAATTGTTCAAAATTGATTTTGGGGATAAAATCTTTGGCAATTGGATTGATTTGAACCTACTGACCATAGGAAGCACTTTGTGGATTCAAAAATGTATTTGGTGAAACAAAATAATGATTCTTTGATTTAAAACCATTTCTAGTCAAATAGAAATGTGGTTTATTTACAAAAAATGGTTTTGGAAGAAAACTTTTGGGAAATGTTTTGTTTTAAACTCTCTGACCCCAAACACCAAGTTTTATGGTTTGAAAACATATTTGGTGAACCCTATAGATTAATGCCTTAGTAAAAATATTTTGCACCACATAAAATGATACTTTGTTTTGAAAATGGTTTATGAAGTGAAATCCTTTGCAAATGACTTTGCCACTTTATAAATTGACCATTAGGTGTACCCAAATGTTTATGACCCATTAGGAACCACTTTTTCAAATAAAACAAAGCTTAGCATGCTTGCATGCATTTCCTAGACTTCATCGTTTTATGTGATGTTTTGCTTGTTTGGTAGATTGAGTTTGTGCTTTGTTTGATTGAATTGTAGTGATTTGAAGAGTGTGATTGTTGCAAGGACAAGGATTGAACCCATACTCTACCAAAAAGGCAAGTGATGATTCATACTTTTTGTCCCTTTACTTTCACTATGCATTAGTGATTTTGCTAAGTAAAACTTGCATGGAATTTTTGCTAAGTATAAACCTTGCTATAAGAAATCCTAGTAGATGAAACCTTAGTAGAAATGCTTAGCTTAGCTAATAGAAAACAAGGGTGGAAATATATTCATACTATGGAAAATTTCTAAGTCTGAGGACTTATGTTTTTGTTTAATAAAACAACTAAGTTAATGAATCACCTGGGTGGAATGGTAATTGCTTGGTGGATTTTGGTTGAGTGGTTCACATGGCCCATGTCTATGGTTGACCTTGTGTATCTCACTTGTGGATGGCCACCCAGGAAGGAAGAGATTTGAGATGTCAAATGTTGAGAAGCTTCAAGTGCAACCACTTGGCATTATGGGCTCTGCCTGGATCATATAGGTTGCAAGAACTTAGCCATATGGACAGTCGGTGGTAGAATTTGATAGGTTGGAACGCGTCCATTTTGGTCTAAGGGAAGGCTTCTGAAAGATCTTGTCTTGGGAAACCAAGTCTTGTGGGGAAAGTGCACCACCTCTGCAGAGTGTAAAATCTAAGTACTTAGCCATGTCCCTGGTAAAGGACAATTTGAGCATAAAGACATGGAAGCAATCAAGAATCTCATCATTCAAATTTCTAAGTTAAAAAAAACTTGTGGTTTGAACAAGGGTTAAAGGATCTTCAATC
Source organism: Avena atlantica (assembly GCA_910589765.1). Taxonomy (NCBI): domain Eukaryota; kingdom Viridiplantae; phylum Streptophyta; class Magnoliopsida; order Poales; family Poaceae; genus Avena; species Avena atlantica. The sequence continues at coordinate 441,003,212 of OU342735.1, read as the reverse complement.
TTTGATTGAGAAAAATGATTTTGACAAGATAAAACTTAGTGTTTTCAAAATGATAAGGAAAATCTATTTTGAGCAATGCAAGCCTCAACTCCACTTAGCCAAATGCATATAGATGATAGACTCCACTATACTACCATAATATCACTTGCCAATACAATTCAAATGTATTGACCCTTGTGGCTGTAACTTGTATGTTGCAGGTTTGATTGATTTAGTGAAGTGTGTTGATTAGGATTACAAAGTCTACAACCAACATGTCTGCCTGTGGCACTTTGAAGATGAAGGACCCCATGCTATAGATATTCTGCTGCAATGTAATGTAATAGCCAAATGAGCTATGTAAGATGTAATAAAATTATGTTATTCCTGGTTATAAAGTTGTATTATGACCTTTGTTTCTTGATATTACATCTTAATTGTGGATGCTATCTATTGATCCAGGGACTAGCATTGTAAACACAGGAGACTCTACCTTATTAAAGGTTGGGACCCTTACAGATGGTATCAGAGCATTGTGTTGCCTGTAGGATTTGTAAACCTAGGATTGGACAAAAACCCTTAGAAAAATAGGAGTTGTATTTGTTCCAAAAACTTATTTACAAACAATCTTGTAAACTCTTTCCTCAACCATTTTTGGTTTCCACTCTACATCTCTTCTATTTCAACTTGATGGAAAACCTACCCATGACCAAATACTACACCATGTGCAAAGGACTTCATCAACTCTAATGACTTCAACATCTTCAACTCTAATGACTTCAACATCTTCAGCATATTCACCAAGGACTTCAACCATGGTTATCACTAAGGACAAGTGAGACAAGGAAATCTTGCTCAAGATGTGGAGACTGAGGAAATGCAAAATTAGAAGGAGTTCACTTCACTTGAAGGGTTGTGACCAAGAATTTTTCCTAAGGAAATCATGATTTCATGCAAGAAAAATCAACCAAGAAGGATGGAAAGATCACAAGTGAACCATATAGATGGACCACCATATTTTAGTTAAGTCAAACACACCAACTTATGTGGTGTAACAAAAATATTTTGTTGCCTAAGTATGTGCTTGAACTTTGTTGTTTGAGTGAAAAGTTGTTTGTGAATGCTTGCACATTGCTTGTGTGACTTGTGATGTGTGTGATTAGAATTATTTCCTTAGACATATCTTGCCTATTCTAATCCCAATCCATCCCAAGCAGATGACTTCTCCAAGAGACTCCAACATCGAGGTTGATGGCACCAACAACAAAGAGGACAACATGAGAGAACTTATAACAACCCAAAACCAATTGAGCCAAGAGACAACTCAGCTTTTAGCCAACAACAATGGACTAGACCCAGCCATACAAAGGATTTTGAAACTTCAATCCCAATTGTTGCAAGGATTGATTACTCAAATGATCAACATGGGAGAAAACTTTTCCCAAAGAGCTAATGACAACAAGGATGACAAAGATGTTAATCTAGAAGGAACCCAAGCTAGCAATACTTGTGGAGACAAGGATCATGCATCCAAGGAGCATGAAGATCAATGCCCCAAGAAGAGAGAAAGATTTCCCACCTATGAAGAACATGAACCAGAAGAACTCCTAGCTTTGGAGAAACCCAAGAAAAAGAAGAAGAAGGATATTACTCAAGTGCAATGTTACAATTGCAAAGAGAAGGGACACTATGCCAATGAACGCCCAGAAAAGAAGAAGAACCAAAGAAACAAACAAGAGGCAATGATACCAAAGGAAAAGAAAGATATCAGCCAAGTGATGTGTTCCAAATGCAAGGAACTAGGCCACTATGCAAGCAACTGTCCAGAAAAGATGAAACACAAGATAAACAAGCCTATGAGGGATCTCAGCCTTGTTACAAGTTTAAAATGCAAGGAGCTAGGCCACTATGCAAACTTCTGTCCAGGAAAGATACATCAAGATTCCAAGAAGGCCAAGATGTAATCTAGTTGGAAAATTTTTAAGGGTGGTAGTACCCTAGATGCTTTTGAGCCAACTTGTAACCCCTAGACTCCCCAAATCTCGGGACGAGATTTATTTTAAGGGTGGTAGCCTATCACATCCCAAGATTTTCCAAATCTTGTAATGTGAAAAATAAATGAATAAAATAAAACTTTGTTGATTTTCAGGGTGAGAAGAAACTTTTTGAATCCATTTGGAAACTTTGAAAACCTATTTGGATCAAATAAAATCCTAAAGGGATTTAAAAAGTTAAATAAACAATAAACTTAAAAATATTTAAATTTACTATTTTGAATCTTTTAATAAAAAGTTTTGGTTTTCAAAAGAAAAGATAGATTTATTTATAAAGCCAAATTAAACCTTGGCCAAGCTTTTTGAAATAAAAACATTTTGTTTTGATAAAATAGTAAAGGTTTATTTAAATAAAATAATAAGGATTTAATATCCAATTTTATTTAAGTAAAGGCTTTTCCCATTTTAAATAAACACTAAAACTTATTTATTTATTTTAAATAAGTTTTCCAAGTATTTTATATTCTCAAATAAAACCTACTGAAGTGTTTTGGTTTATTTTAGATTTCAAAATAAAGTTTTTAATAAAACAAATCCTATTTGATTTAATGACTAAGGCCCATTTTATTTAATTATTAATGGACCCTAAAATAAAAATGTTATTTTGTTTTAAACAAGTTTTCCAAGTATCTTTTATTTTCAAATAAAACCTACTGATTTGGTTTTTGAAAATAATTAGATTTCAAATGGAGATTTTATTAAATAAATCAAACCCTATTTGATTAAATAACTATGGTCTATTTTTATTTAAATATTAAATAGATCCTAAAAAGAATAAAATTATTTTATTTTATTTTGGGACTTTGGTTTATGTTATCAAACAGAACCAAAACTCAATATAAGTTTGCAGGTGTTTGAATTATTTGAATTGTGGAATGATTTGTTTGTTTGAATTTCCAAAACAGAAAATAGTATTGGAAAAGAAAAAAAGTTTCGGACAGAAAAAAAAATATGCAAAGGACCCAGCCCAACAAACTGGACCAACAGCCCAGTCCAGCCCATCTATTCCCCTCTGTCGAAGCGTTTTCTTTAACTCGAACTCACACCCGCTAAGTCACTGACTGGTGGACCTTATTCCCTCTCTCCCTCTCTCGCTGCCAGAGGACCCCACAGCCACGCTGTCCTCTTCCCCACCCCCACGACCTGTTCTTCCTCCCCTCGTCGCCGTTTCTGGCTTTGATTTCGCGGAATTCGTCTTAACGCGGCCACCATTACTCGCAGTGACCATGCCCCTTTAAACGCAAGCGACTCTCCTCCATTTCCCCTCTGTCTCCTCCCCCAAGTGCGCCCCCAGGCTGACGAATTTCACTCAAACACCGCCACTATCCGACGACCCTCCGGCGAGAATTCCGGCAGCCTCACGCCACCCCTTGCCTCCTCAAGCACCCAGACGTGATCTCCATCACCTGGCGGACCTTTCTGCATCCGCAGCTCGCTCGCGCGCGTCCCTGAGCGTCAGCAACGACAACAACCGCTGCCGCCACCGTCTGGTTTAACTCCGGCGAGTGCCCCAGGTAGTTCCCGTCCACCCCTTCCCCTCTCGATCACGAACACACCTTCGCCGTACCTTTGCGCGTCTGACCATGCATTTCGTTTGCCTCCTAGTGATCCATAGCACCGACCTCGACAACGACTGAGTGTGGCCGAGGCGCAGCTCCACTCCGGCGAGCAATCAAGCCCGCTCCAGTGCGCCCCTCGACAAGACGGCATCACCTTGAGCTTCCCCAGGCCTCTGCGAACGCTGTGAGTACCTTCCCAGCCACCCTTGCTTCCTGTATCGCCGGCGCCGCCACCGTCTGGCCGCTCCGCCGCCAGCCACCGCCGCAGCGCCGCTCGTTTAGGGTCGAGCTCACAGCAGCCGTCCGATCTTGATCTGGTGGATAGGATAGAATCACTTAAAGCGAAGAGGTACGCAACCTGTGCCACACGATCTAACTTAATCCAACGCGCCAGAGCAGTCGATCCAACCGAAAGGGTATTGACGAATCAGAAATAGCCACGTGGACTGGATTCGATTTAAAACTGATTTTTGATCTGATTAGAATGCAAATTTGTAATTGGTATAACTTTTGATCCACACGTCCAAAAATTGCAAATTTTATATCAATGGAATCAGTGGAGCAAGCCCTAGCCAACCATGCCATTGTTTTAGTAAAAAGCTTATGGGAAAATGATTGTTTTTGCAGAAACATTTGTATGCTTGATTAGGTTGTAAAAATTGTTCAAAATTGATTTTGGGGATAAAATCTTTGGCAATTGGATTGATTTGAACCTACTGACCATAGGAAACACTTTGTGGATTCAAAAATGTATTTGGTGAAACAAAATAATGATTCTTTGATTTAAAACCATTTCTAGTCAAATAGAAATGTGGTTTATTTACAAAAAATGGTTTTGGAAGAAAACTTTTGGGAAATGTTTTGTTTTAAACTCTCTGACCCCAAACACCAAGTTTTATGGTTTGAAAACATATTTGGTGAACCCTATAGATTAATGCCTTAGTAAAAATATTTTACACCACATAAAATGATACTTTGTTTTGAAAATGGTTTATAAAGTGAAATCCTTTGCAAAGACTTTGCCACTTTATAACATGACCATTAGGTGTACCCAAATGTTTATGACCCATTAGGAACCAGTTTTTCAAATAAAACAAAGCTTAGCATGCTTGCATGCATTTCCTAGACTTCATCGTTTTATGTGATGTTTTGCTTGTTTGGTAGATTGAGTTTGTGCTTTGTTTTATTGAATTGTAGTGATTTGAAGAGTGTGATTGTTGCAAGGACAAGGAGTGAACCCATACTCTACCAAAAAGGCAAGTGATGCTTCATACTTTTTGTCCCTTTACTTTCACTATGCATTAATGATTTTGCTAAGTAAAACTTGCATGGAATTTTTGCTAAGTATAAACCTTGCTATAAGAAATCCTAGTAGATGAAACCTGAGTAGAAATTCCTAAGTCAAGATACCTACTAATATCATGCTTAGCTTAGCTAATAGAAAACAAGGGTGGAAATATATTCATACTATGGAAAATTTCTAAGTCTGAGGACTTATGTTTTTGTTTAATAAAACAACTAAGTTAATGAATCACCTGGGTGGAAAGGTAATTGCTTGGTGGATTTTGGTTCAGTGGTTCACAAGGCCCATGTCTATGGTTGACCTTCTGTATCTCACTTGTGGATGGCCACCCAGGAACAAAGAGATTTGAGATGTCAAATGTTGAGAAGCTTCAATAGCAACCACTTGGCATTATGGGCTCTGCCTGGATCATATAGGTTGCAAGAACTTATCCATTATGGACAGTCGGTGGTAGAATTTGATAGGTTGGAGCGCGTCAATTTTGGTCTAAGGGAAGGCTTCTGAAAGATCTTGTCTTGGGAAACCAAGTCTTGTGGGGAAAGTGCACCACCTCTACAGAGTGTAAAATCTAAGTACTTAGCCATGTCCCTGGTAAAGGACAATTTGAGCATCAAGACATGGAAGCAATCAAGAATCTCATCATTCAAATTTCTAAGTTAAAAAAAACTTGTGGTTTGAACAAGGGTTAAAGGATCTTCAATCTTTGATTGAGAAAAATGATTTTGACAAGCTAAAACTTAGTGTTTTCAAAATTATAAGGAAAATCTATTTTGAGCAATGCAAGCCTCAACTCCACTTAGCCAAATGCATATAGATGATAGACTCCACTATACTACCATAGTATCACTTGCCAATACAATTCAAATGTATTGACCCTGGTGGCTGTAACTTGTATGTTGCAGGTTTGATTGATTTAGTGAAGTGTGTTGATTAGGATTACAAAGTCTACAACCAACATGTCTGCCTGTGGCACTTTGAAGATGAAGGACCCCATGCTATAGATATTCTGCTGCAATGTAATGTAATAGCCAAATGAGCTATGTAAGATGTAATAAAATTATGTTATTCCTGGTTATAAAGTTGTATTATGACCTTTGTTTCTTGATATTACATCTTAAGTGTGGATGCTATCTATTGATCCAGGGACTAGCACAGGGGACTCTACCTTATTAAAGGTTGGGACCCTTACAGATGGTATCAGAGCATTGTGTTGCCTATAGGATTTGTAAACCTAGGATTGGACAAAAACCCTTAGAAAAATAGGAGTTTTATTTGTTCCAAAAACTTATTTACAAACAATCTTGTAAACTCTTTCCTCAACCATTTTTGGTTTCCACTCTACATCTCTTCTATTTCAACTTGATGGAAAACCTACCCCATGACCAAAGACTACACCATGTGCAAAGGACTTCATCAACTCTAATGACTTCAACTTCTTCAACTCTAATGACTTCAACATCTTCAGCATATTCACCAAGGACTTCAACCATGGTTATCACTAAGGACAAGTGAGACAAGGAAATCTTGCTCAAGATGTGGAGACTGAGGAAATGCAAAATTAGAAGGAGTTCACTTCACTTGAAGGGTTGTGACCAAGAATTTTTCCTAAGGAAATCATGATTTCATGCAAGAAAAATCAACCAAGAAGGATGGAAAGATCACAAGTGAACCATATAGATGGACCACCATATTTTAGTTCAGTCAAACACACCAACTTATGTGGTGTAACAAAAATATTTTGTTGCCTAAGTATGTGCTTGAACTTTGTTGTTTGAGTGAAAAGTTGTTTGTGAATGCTTGCACATTGCTTGTGTGACTTGTGATGTGTGTGATTAGAACTATTTCCTTAGAAATATCTTGCCTATTCTAATCCCAATCCATCCCAAGCAGATGACTTCTCCAAGAGACTCCAACATCGAGGTTGATGACACCAACAACAAAGAGGACAATATGAGAGAACTTATAACAACCCAAAACCAATTGAGCCAAGAGACAACTCAGCTTTTAGCCAACAACAATGGACTAGACCCAGCCATACAAAGGATTTTGAAACTTCAATCCCAATTGTTGCAAGGATTGATTACTCAAATGATCAACATGGGAGAAAACTTTTCCCAAAGAGCTAATGACAACAAGGATGACAAAGATGTTAATCTAGAAGGAACCCAAGCTAGCAATACTTGTGGAGACAAGGATCATGCATCCAAGGAGAATGAAGATCAATGCCCCAAGAAGAGAGAAAGATTTCCCACCTATGAAGAACATGAACCAGAAGAACTCCTAGCTTTGGAGAAACCCAAGAAAAAGAAGAAGAAGGCTATTACTCAAGTGCAATGTTACAATTGCAAAGAGAAGGGACACTATGCCAATGAACGCCCAGAAAATAAGAAGAACCAAAGAAACAAACAAGAGGCAATGATACCAAAGGAAAAGAAAGATATCAGCCAAGTGATGTGTTCCAAATGCAAGGAACTAGGCCACTATGCAAGCAACTTTCCAGAAAAGATGAAACACAAGATAAACAAGCCTATGAGGGATCTCAGCCTTGTTACATGTTTCAAATGCAAGGAGCTAGGCCACTATGCAAACTTCTGTCCAGGAAAGATACATCAAGATTCCAAGAAGGCCAAGATGTAATATAGTTGGAAAATTTTTAAGGGTGGTAGTACCCTAGATGCTTTTGAGCCAACTTGTAACCCCTAGCCTCCCCAAATCTCGGGACGAGATTTATTTTAAGGGTGGTAGCCTGTCACATCCCAAGATTTTCCAAATCTTGTAATGTGAAAAATAAATGAATAAAATAAAACTTTGTTGATTTTCAGGGTGAGAAGAAACTTTTTGAATCCATTTGGAAACTTTGAAAACCTATTTGGATCAAATAAAATCCTAAAGGGATTTAAAAAGTTAAATAAACAATAAACTTAAAAATATTTAAATTTACTATTTTGAATCTTTTAATAAAAAGTTTTGGTTTTCAAAATAAAAGATAGATTTATTTATAAAGCCAAATTAAACCTTGGCCAAGCTTTTTGAAATAAAAACATTTTGTTTTGATAAAATAGTAAAGGTTTATTTAAATAAAATAATAAGGATTTAATATCCAATTTTATTTAAGTAAAGGCTTTTCCCATTTTAAATAAACACTAAAACTTATTTATTTATTTTAAATAACTTTTCCAAGTATTTTATATTCTCAAATAAAACCTACTGAAGTGTTTTTGGTTTATTTTAGATTTCAAAATAAAGTTTTTAATAAAACAAATCCTATTTGATTTAATGACTAAGGCCCATTTTATTTAATTATTAATGGACCCTAAAATAAAAATGTTATTTTGTTTTAAACAAGTTTTCCAAGTATCTTTTATTTTCAAATAAAACCTACTGATTTGGTTTTTGAAAATAGTTAGATTTCAAATGGAGATTTTATTAAATAAATCAAACCCCATTTGATTAAATAACTATGGTCTATTTTTATTTAAATATTAAATAGATCCTAAAAAGAATAAAATTATTTTATTTTATTTTGGGACTTTGGTTTATGTTATCAAACAGAACCAAAACTCAATATAAGTTTGGAGGTGTTTGAATTGTGGAATGATTTGTTTGTTTGAATTTCCAAAACAGAAAATAGTATTGGAAAAAAAAAGTTTCGGACAGAAAAAAAATATGCAAAGGACCCAGCCCAACAAACTGGCCCAGCAACCCAGTCCAGCCCACCTATTCCCCTCTGCCGAAGCGTTTTCTTTCACTCGAACTCACACCCGCTAAGTCACTGACTGGTGGACCTTATTCCCTCTCTCCCTCTCTCGCCTGACTGGTGGACCTTATTCCCTCTCTCCCTCTCTCGCTGCTAGAGGGCCCCACAGCCACGCTGTCATCTTCCCCACCCCCACGACCTGTTCTTCCTCCCCTCGTCGCCGTTTCTGGCTTTGATTTCGCGGCTTGAATTCGTCTTAACGCAGCCACCATTACTCGCAGTGACCATGCCCCTTTAAACGCCAGCGACTCTCCTCCATTTCCCCTCTGTCTCCTCCCCCAAGTGCGCCCCCAGGCTGACGAATTTCACTCAAACACCGCCATTGTCCGACGACCCTCCGGCGAGAATTCCGGCAGCCTCACGCCACCCCTTGCCTCCTCAAGCACCCAGACGTGATCTCCATCACCTGGCGGACCTTTCTGCATCCGCAGCTCGCTCGCGCGCGTCCCTGAGCGTCAGCAACGACAACAACTGCCGCCGCCACCGTCTGGTTTAATTCCGGCGAGTGCCCCAGGTAGTTCCCGTCCGCCCCTTCCCCTCTCGATCGCGCAGACACCTTCGTCGTACCTTTGCGCGTCTGACCATGCGTTTCGTTTGCCTCCTAGTGATCCATAGCACCGTCCTCGACGACGACTGAGCGTGGCCGAGGCGCAGCTCCACTACGGCGAGCAATCAAGCCCGCTCCAGTGCGCCCCTCGACAAGACGGCATCACCTTGAGCTTCCCCAGGCCTCTGCGAACGCTGTGAGTACCTTCCCAGCCACCCTTGCTTCCTGTTTCGCCGGCGCCACCACCGTCTGGCCGCTCCGCCGCCAGCCACCACCGCAGCGCCGCTCGTTTAGGGTCGAGCTCACAGCAGCCGTCCGATCTCGATCTGGTGGATAGGATAGAATCACTTAAAGCGAAGAGGTACGCAACCTGTGCCACACGATCTGACTTAATCCAACGCGCCAGAGCAGTCGATCCAACCGAAAGGGTATTGACGAATCAGAAACAGCCACGTGGACTGGATTCGATTTAAAACAGATTTTTGATCTGATTAGAATGCAAATTTGTAATTGGTATAACTTTTGATCCACACGTCCAAAAATTGCAAATTTTATATCAATGGAATCAGTGGAGCAAGCCCTAGCCAACCATGCCATTGGTTTAGTAAAAAGCTTCTGGGAAAATGATTGTTTTTGCAGAAACATTTGTATGCTTGATTAGGTTGTAAAAATTGTTCAAAATTGATTTTGGGGATAAATCTTTGGCAATTGGATTTATTTGAACCTACTGACCATAGGAAACACTTTGTGGATTCAAAAATGTATTTGGTGAAACAAAATAATGATTCTTTGATTTAAAACCATTTCTAGTCAAATAGAAATGTGGTTTATTTACAAAAAATGGTTTTGGAAGAAAACTTTTGGGAAATGTTTTGTTTTAAACTCTCTGACCCCAAACACCAAGTTTTATGGTTTGAAAACATATTTGGTGAACCCTATAGATTAATGCCTTAGTAAATATATTTGACACCACATAAAATGATACTTTGTTTTGAAAATGGTTTATAAAGTGAAATCCTTTGCAAATGACTTTGCCACTTTATAAAATGACCATTAGGTGTACCCAAATGTTTATGACCCATTAGGAACCACTTTTTCAAATAAAACAAAGCTTAGCATGCTTGCATGCATTTCCTAGACTTCATCGTTTTATGTGATGTTTTGCTTGTTTGGTAGATTGAGTTTGTGCTTTGTTTGATTGAATTGTAGTGATTTTAAGAGTGTGATTCTTGCAAGGACAAGGAGTGAACCCATACTCTACCAAAAAGGCAAGTGATGCTTCATACTTTTTGTCCCTTTACTTTCACTATGCATTAGTGATTTTGCTAAGTAAAACTTGCATGGAATTTTTGCTAAGTATAAACCTTGCTATAAGAAATCCTAGTAGATGAAACCTTAGTAGAAATTCCTAAGTCAAGATACCTACTACTATCATGCTTAGCTTAGCTAATAGAAAACAAGGGTGGAAATATATTCATACTATGGAAAATTTCTAAGTCTGAGGACTTATGTTTTTGTTTAATAAAACATCTAAGTTAATGAATCACCTGGGTGGAATGGTAATTTCTTGGTGGATTTTGGTTGAGTGGTTCACAAGGCCCATGTCTATGGTTGACCTTGTGTATCTCACTTGTGGATGGCCACCCAGGAACAAAGAGATTTGAGATGTCAAATGTTGAGAAGCTTCAAGTGCAACCACTTGGCATTATGGGCTCTGCCTGATCATATAGGTTGCAAGAACTTAGACATATGGACAGTCGGTAGTAGAATTTGATAGGTTGGAGCGCGTCCATTTTGGTCTAAGGGAAGGCTTCTGAAAGATCTTGTCTTGGGAAACCAAGTCTTGTGGGGAAAGTGCACCACCTCTGCAGAGTGTAAAATCTAAGTACTTAGCCATGTCCCTGGTAAAGGACAATTTTAGCATCAAGACATGGAAGCAATCAAGAATCTCATCATTCAAATTTCTAAGTTAAAAAAAACTTGTGGTTTGAACAAGGGTTAAAGGATCTTCAATCTTTGATTGAGAAAAATGATTTTGACAAGCTAAAACTTAGTGTTTTCAAAATGATAAGGAAAATCTATTTTGAGCAATGCAAGCCTCAACTCCACTTAGCCAAATGCATATAGATGATAGACTCCACTATACTACCATAGTATCACTTGCCAATAAAATTCAAATGTATTGACCCTTGTGGCTGTAACTTGTATGTTGCAGGTTTGATTGATTTAGTGAAGTGTGTTGATTAGGATTACAAAGTCTACAACCAACATGTCTGCCTGTGGCACTTTGAAGATGAAGGACCCCATGCTATAGATATTCTGCTGCAATGTAATGTAATAGCCAAATGAGCTATGTAAGATGTAATAAAATTATGTTATTCCTGGTTATAAAGTTGTATTATGACCTTTATTTCTTGATATTACATCTTAACTGTGGATGCTATCTATTGATCCAGGGACTAGCATTGTAAACACAGGGGACTCTACCTTATAAAAGGTTGGGACCCTTACAGATGGTATCAGAGCATTGTGTTGCCTGTAGGATTTGTAAACCTAGGATTGGACAAAAACCCTTAGAAAAATAGGAGTTTTATTTGTTCCAAAAACTTATTTACAAACAATCTTGTAAACTCTTTCCTAAACCATTTTTGGTTTCCACTCTACATCTCTTCTATTTCAACTTGATGGAAAACCTACCCCATGACCAAAGACTACACCATGTGCAAAGGACTTCATCAACTCTAATGACTTCAACTTCTTCAACTCTAATGACTTCAACATCTTCAGCATATTCACCAAGGACTTCAACCATGGTTATCACTAAGGACAACTGAGACAAGGAAATCTTGCTCAAGATGTGGAGACTGAGGAAATGCAAAATTAGAAGGAGTTCACTTCACTTGAAGGGTTGTGACCAAGAATTTTTCCTAAGGAAATCATGATTTCATGCAAGAAAAATCAACCAAGAAGGATGGAAAGATCACAAGTGAACCATATATATGGACCACCATATTTTAGTTAAGTCAAACACACCAACTTATGTGGTGTAACAAAAATATTTTGTTGCCTAAGTATGTGCTTGAACTTTGTTGTTTGAGTGAAAAGTTGTTTGTGAATGCTTGCACAATGCTTGTGTGACTTGTGATGTGTGTGATTAGAATTATTTCCTTAGAAATATCTTGCCTATTCTAATCCCAATCCAACCCAAGCAGATGACTTCTCCAAGAGACTCCAACATCGAGGTTGATGACACCAACAACAAAGAGGACAACATGAGAGAACTTATAACAACCCAAAACCAATTGAGCCAAGAGACAACTCAGCTTTTAGCCAACAACAATGGACTAGACCCAGCCATACAAAGGATTTTGAAACTTCAATCCCAATTGTTGCAAGGATTGATTACTCAAATGATCAACATGGGAGAAAACTTTTCCCAAAGAGCTAATGACAACAAGGATGACAAAGATGTTAATCTAGAAGGAACCCAAGCTAGCAATACTTGTGGAGACAAGGATCATGCATCCAAGGAGCATGAAGATCAATGCCCCAAGAAGAGAGAAAGATTTCCCACCTATGAAGAACATGAACCAGAAGAACTCCTAGCTTTCGAGAAACCCAAGAAAAAGAAGAAGAAGGATATTATTCAAGTGCAATGTTACAATTGCAAAGAGAAGGGACACTATGCCAATGAACACCCAGAAAAGAAGAAGAACCAAAGAAACAAACAAGAGGCAATGATACCAAAGGAAAAGAAAGATATCAGCCAAGTGATGTGTTCCAAATGCAAGGAACTAGGCCACTATGCAAGCAACTTTCCAGAAAAGATGAAACACAAGATAAACAAGCCTATGAGGGATCTCAGCCTTGTTACATGTTTCAAATGCAAGGAGCTAGGCCACTATGCAAACTTCTGTCCAGGAAAGATACATCAAGATTCCAAGAAGGCCAAGATGTAATATAGTTGGAAAATTTTTAAGGGTGGTAGTACCCTAGATGCTTTTGAGCCAACTTGTAACCCCTAGCCTCCCCAAATCTCGGGACGAGATTTATTTTAAGGGTGGTAGCCTGTCACATCCCAAGATTTTCCAAATCTTGTAATGTGAAAAATAAATGAATAAAATAAAACTTTGTTGATTTTCAGGGTGAGAAGAAACTTTTTGAATCCATTTGGAAACTTTGAAAACCTATTTGGATCAAATAAAATCCTAAAGGGATTTAAAAAGTTAAATAAACAATAAACTTAAAAATATTTAAATTTACTATTTTGAATCTTTTAATAAAAAGTTTTGGTTTTCAAAATAAAAGATAGATTTATTTATAAAGCCAAATTAAACCTTGGCCAAGCTTTTTGAAATAAAAACATTTTGTTTTGATAAAATAGTAAAGGTTTATTTAAATAAAATAATAAGGATTTAATATCCAATTTTATTTAAGTAAAGGCTTTTCCCATTTTAAATAAACACTAAAACTTATTTATTTATTTTAAATAAGTTTTCCAAGTATTTTATATTCTCAAATAAAACCTACTGAAGTGTTTTTGGTTTATTTTAGATTTCAAAATAAAGTTTTTAATAAAACAAATCCTATTTGATTTAATGACTAAGGCCCATTTTATTTAATTATTAATGGACCCTAAAATAAAAATGTTATTTTGTTTTAAACAAGTTTTCCAAGTATCTTTTATTTTCAAATAAAACCTACTAATTTGGTTTTTGAAAATAATTAGATTTCAAATGGAGATTTTATTAAATAAATCAAACCCTATTTGATTAAATAACTATGGTATATTTTTATTTAAATATTAAATAGATCCTAAAAAGAATAAAATTATTTTATTTTATTTTGGGACTTTGGTTTATGTTATCAAACAGAACCAAAACTCAATATAAGTTTGGAGGTGTTTGAATTGTTTGAATTGTGGAATGATTTGTTTGTTTGAATTTCCAAAACAGAAAATAGTATTGGAAAAGAAAAAAGTTTCGGACAGAAAAAAATATTCAAAGGACCCAGCCCAACAAACTGGCCCAACAGCCCAGTCCAGCCCACCTATTCCCCTCTGCCGAAGCGTTTTCTTTCACTCGAACTCACACCCGCTAAGTCACTGACTGGTGGACCTTATTCCCTCTCTCCCTCTCTCGCTGCCAGAGGACCCCACAGCCACGCTGTCATCTTCCCCACCCCCACGACCTGTTCTTCCTCCACTCGTCGTCGTTTCTGGCTTTGATTTCGCGGCTTGAATTCGTCTTAACGCGGCCACCATTACTCGCAGTGACCATGACCCTTTAAACTCCAGCGACTCTCCTCCATTTCCCCTCTGTCTCCTCCCCCAAGTGCGCCCCCAGGCTGACGAATTTCACTCAAACACCGCCACTGTCCGACGACCCTCCGGCGAGAATTCCGGCAGCCTCACGCCACCCCTTGCCTCCTCAAGCACCCAGACGTGATCTCCATCACCTGGCGGACCTTTCTGTATCCGTAGCTCGCTCGCGCGCGTCCCTGAGCGTCAGCAACGACAACAACCGCCGCCGCCACCGTCTGGTTTAACTCCGGCGAGTGCCCCAGGTAGTTCCCGTCCGCCCCTTCCCCTCTCGATCACGCACACACCTTCGCCGTACCTTTGCGCGTCTGACCATGCGTTTCGTTTGCCTCCTAGTGATCCATAGCACCGTCCTCGACGACGACTGAGCGTGGCCGAGGTGCAGCTCCACTCCGGCGAGCAATCAAGCCCGCTCCAGTGTGCCCCTCGACAAGACGGCATCACCTTGAGCTTCCCCAGGCCTCTGCGAACGCTGTGAGTACCTTCCCAGCCACCCTTGCTTCCTGTATCGCTGGCGCCGCCACCGTCTGGCCGCTCCGCTGCCAGCCACCGCCGCAGCGCCGCTCGTTTAGGGTCGAGCTCACAGCAGCCGTCCGATCTCGATCTGGTGGATAGGATAGAATCACTTAAAGCGAAGAGGTACGCAACCTGTGCCACACGATCTGACTTAATCCAACGCGCCAGAGCAGTCGATCCAACCGAAAGGGTATTGACGAATCAGAAACATCCACGTGGACTGGATTCGATTTAAAACAGATTTTTGATCTGATTAGAATGCAAATTTGTAATTGGTATAAATTTTGATCCACACGTCCAAAAATTGCAAATTTTATATCAATGGAATCAGTGGAGAAAGCCCTAGCCAACCATGTCATTGGTTTAGTAAAAAGCTTCTGGGAAAATGATTGTTTTTGCAGAAACATTTGTATGCTTGATTAGGTTGTAAAAATTGTTCAAAATTGATTTTGGGGATAAAATCTTTGGCAATTGGATTTATTTGAACCTACTGACCATAGGAAACACTTTGTGGATTCAAAAATGTATTTGGTGAAACAAAATAATGATTCTTTGGTTTAAAACCATTTCTAGTCAAATAGAAATGTGGTTTATTTACAAAAAATGGTTTTGGAAGAAAACTTTTGGGAAATGTTTTGTTTTAAACTCTCTGACCCCAAACACCAAGTTTTATGGTTTGAAAACATATTTGGTGAACCCTATAGATTAATGCCTTAGTAAATATATTTTACACCACATAAAATGATACTTTGTTTTGAAAATGGTTTATAAAGTGAAATCCTTTGCAAATGACTTTGCCACTTTATAAAATGACCATTAGGTGTACCCAAATGTTTATGACCCATTAGGAACCACTTTTTCAAATAAAACAAAGCTTAGCATGCTTGCATGCATTTCCTAGACTTCATCGTTTTATGTGATGTTTTGCTTGTTTGGTAGATTGTTTGTGCTTTGTTTGATTGAATTGTAGTGATTTGAAGAGTGTGATTGTTGCAACGACAAGGAGTGAACCCATACTCTACGAAAAAGGCAAGTGATGCTTCATACTTTTTGTCCCTTTACTTTCACTATGCATTAGTGATTTTGCTAAGTAAAACTTGCATGGAATTATTGCTAAGTATAAACCTTGCTATAAGAAATCCTAGTAGATGAAACCTTAGTAGAAATTCCTAATTCAAGATACCTACTACTATCATGCTTACCTTAGCTAATAGAAAACAAGGGTGGAAATATATTCATACTATGGAAAATTTCTAAGTCTGAGGACTTATGTTTTTGTTTAATAAAACAACTAAGTTAATGAATCACCTGGGTGGAATGGTAATTGCTTGGTGGATTTTGGTTGAGTGGTTCACAAGGCCCATGTCTGTGGTTGACCTTGTGTATCTCACTTGTGGATGGCCACCCAGGAACAAAGAGATTTGAGATGTCAAATGTTGAGAAGCTTCAAGTGCAACCACTTGGCATTATGGGCTCTGCCTGGATCATATAGGTTGCAAGAACTTAGCCATATGGACAGTCGGTGGTAGAATTTGATAGGTTGGAGTGCGTCCATTTTGGTCTAAGGGAAGGCTTCTGAAAGATCTTGTCTTGGGAAACCAAGTCTTGTGGGGAAAGTGCACCACCTCTGCAGAGTGTAAAATCTAAGTACTTAGCCATGTCCCTGGTAAAGGACAATTTGAGCATAAAGACATGGAAGCAATCAAGAATCTCATCATTCAAATTTCTAAGTTAAAAAAACTTGTGGTTTGAACAAGGGTTAAAGGATCTTCAATCTTTGATTGAGAAAAATGATTTTGACAAGCTAAAACTTAGTGTTTTCAAAATGATAAGGAAAATCTATTTTGAGCAATGCAAGCCTCAACTCCACTTAGCCAAATGCATATAGATGATAAACTCCACTATACTACCATAGTATCACTTGCCAATAAAATTCAAATGTATTGACCCTTGTGGCTGTAACTTGTATGTTGCAGGTTTGATTGATTTAGTGAAGTGTGTTGATTAGGATTACAAAGTCTACAACCAACATGTCTGCCTGTGGCACTTTGAAGATGAAGGACCCCATGTTATAGATATTCTGCTGCAATGTAATGTAATAGCCAAATGAGCTATGGAAGATGTAATAAAATTATGTTATTCCTGGTTATAAAGTTGTATTATGACCTTTGTTTCTTGATATTACATCTTAACTGTGGATGCTATCTATTGATCCAGGGACTAGCATTGTAAACACAGGGGACTCTACCTTATTAAAGGTTGGGACCCTTACATGCAAATTTTGTTTCTTAAACTAAAAGAATAAGAGGATGCTAAAACCAGAGATTTTATCCTAGAAACTTTACTAAAAGAGTTCAATGATGTTGCTAAGGAAGCCAAAAAGGTCTTTGAAGATTTTAATATGCTAGTCTCATGTGTAGATGTTATGGGTACTTTAGATAAAACCAAACCAGAGAGGAAATTAAGATACCCATACCTTTTAAACTTGTAGGAATGCATGAAGCCTTAGAAAAGAATTTTGATTGGATTGTTCTTGAAAACCCATTTGATGAAAGTAGTGAACCTAAAAGAGATGAGAAAGGATCCTCTAAAACTCATTTGGATGAGATACCTTTCCTAGTTGAAGAGATTTCGAGTATTGATCTTAATGCTTCTTCATTTGAAAATACTTGATTCTTGCTTCTTATGCCTAACTTAAAGGCGTTAAAGAAAAGTACTTCTTGTGAGATAACCCAATAGTTTTCTTGAGTCTTGGAAGTTATTAATTTTGTAATAACCTCCCATTATCCTTTTTGTTTGATATTTGTGCCAATAATAACCTCTAATGATAGGGAAGTAAGATTTGGGGAGTTGCTATCCCGAAATAGATTTTTGTTCTCCACCATAAAAATTCGTGTAAAATATCTATAAGTCAGATTGAGCTGTAATTTTTTAAATAAATCCCAGTATGTTAGATAACTTTCGTTAGCTCAACACTTTTTGATTTGAGCAATATAAGGTCTTCAAAAAATCGGTTTCTACCTGCTGGTCTGTTTTGACAGATTTCTGCCATTATTTGCATTTGCTTCTTATTGATTCCTTTTGGGTTCTTTTTGGAAAATTGAGCTTTTTTACATAATTGCTATATTATCTTGTGTCTTTAGTGAAAGTTTTCCTATTTTAAAACTAAACCCCAAGGGTCTAATATCTTTTTAATACACTAATGTTGCTAATGAAGATTGTGTGAAGTTTTGTATGAAGGGAAATTTGCAGGTGTAAAGAAAGAATGATGTAATGGGATGAAAAATGGACAAAAGCTCGGTCTTAGGGATGCCACCCTGTGTCACCCCAATAAATATTCAAGAGGTACAAGCGTCAAATCTTGGGTATGCCCAAGGCATCCCCTTCTTCATCAATAAAAATCTTAGGTCTTTCTAGACACTTTGTTTTTATTGTTTCATGCATTGTTGTGTTGTTCTTGGAGCGTCTTAGTTTTCGTTTTTGTTTGCTTAGTTTGCTTGAATAAAGTAGTTTGGACCCTCGTTATCGTTGTGTTATTTCAAATAAGTTGATTGGTGTTGAAAAGGAGTAGAAAGTTCTTGCTTGAATAGTATAAGAGGAGCTTGCTTTGACTATGACTTAGACTTTATCATGTCATGCTAGATGTTGTTTTGACCTTATGCTTAGTGATTATTGCTGTAGCATGACTTGTTCCAAACAATTGGGATTGCTTAATGTGCCTTGAAGGAATCATGCGTTGTTTTAGCATACAAAAGCATACTATTGTGGTATTCTCCTTTGATGCTTTTTTTGGGTTGACTTGGCACATGCTCACACCATGTTATGACTATGAACAAGTCACCATAGCCTCTATGATCATTTAGTCCTTGACTTGTAGTACCACTTTATGCTTTGATTAGTAATGTTTTGTCGCTCTACATGATTATGGCCATTATTGCTCTCTTAGTTGGTCGCTCCCGGTCTTTTGCTAGCCTCCACTTGTATAAGTAAGCTCTACTCATGCATCCAACTCCCAAGAAACCAAGTTATTCAAGTGTCCACTATAAATTCCTATGCATGGTGTGTTACACCATGCCAAGTATATATATTCTTGTTTTCATTTACCTTCCAATTAAAAAGTCACTTTGTTATGTGAAAACTTAGTGATTAAAGCTCTCACAAACTTGATGGCACTTTTTTTCCCCTAAATAAACTTGAACCATTGTGTCATCTATGTTGTATTTCCTTGCACTTATACAATGGGATTAGCAGAACCATGCTGTCATGGGGAACACTTTCAAGATTGCACTTGTACATTGTACGCAGTTGATATCATGCTCTTTTGTCTATGGATGTCATCAGTGTGAAATTAAAGGGGAGCTTGTAAGTCCATGGAGTTATGTATGTGTGTTAGAGAAATGTCTAGGCCGCTAGCCTAAGGCATGCCTAATCATGGTGGAAACTTGCAGCATCAGCATAGTGATTAATCTATGAAGCATTCTTATTATAAAAAAAGAGATTAAGAAAAGAAAAAATATATATGAGAAAAGAGGATAGAGAGAAAAACACCATTTTTCCATGGTAAATAAGAAGATTGCTGAGATGCTCATTGTCTGCTTGCCTTGTCATTTTGATTATGGGATAGCTCTTATGTCATGTGCAAGGGGTACCCCGTTGGCGATTCTCTATGATACACATATACTTACTATGACAAGAACTTACCGGTAACTAAACTTGAGTAGCATGAGGAGCGTCCCTCGTATTCAAGGGACATGAGATTGCCAACTTATACTTTGTCAAGCATATACTCCATAGTTTGTTCACTTTAACCTTAATCACTTCAAGATGCTTATGATAGGGGCAATGAGAGCTAAAATCTAACAAGTACCATAATTTTTGGAAGATCTTTTTGAGACTTGAAATCCGTGCTTCCCTTTTATGAAGGGCCTTTCTTCCACCATTATATTGAGTCTCCACCTTCTATCCTTAGGCACCAGTTAAGAGAGCATAGTTGCCATTCTTAGTTCTATGTGCATTGTCCCAAAACTTATTGATTGATGCATATTGTTGATATTGCTTGTTCTTGAATTATATGTATCTAGTCACTCTTATAAACTTTCAAGGTGTCCTATGCATTTATTTGTTACTCCATGAGGGACAAGCTGAATACCACTATGCTATGTTTTCTATATGTGAAACAAACAACGTCTTTCAATGCATTGTTATTCATGATCTTTGTTTGTAACCTTTCATGTTGCATGCATAGTTACTTTGTCTTACTGTTAGAACTGCATCTTTCATGCTCATGTTTAGAGTTTTTTGATCCCAGCTTTCAATGCTTGCAAATGGTTTGATCTTGATTTTGATGGTGCATGTCACCTCAAAAATTATTCTTGTTATCACTTACCTACTTGAGGATGAGCATAATTTAATCTTGGGGATGCTTGATACGTCGTAAACGTATCTATAATTTTTTATGTTCCATGCTTGTTTAGTATCTATTTTGATTTGCTTTGTCTACACTTTGAGGTGTTTTTATATGTTTTCTGGGACTAACCTATTAAGAAGATGCCACAGTGCCAGTTGCCTGTTTTCTTCTGTTTTTGGTTCCAGAAAAGGCAGGAAATCAATATTCTCGAAATTGGACGGGACAAAATCCAAAGTCAATATTTTACCATGGGGAACACGAAGCCAGAAATCGAGACGTAGGAGAGCCACCAGGGGGGCACACCCCCTGGCCGCGCGGCCTGGACTATCCCGCGCCTGGGGGGTGCAACCACCCTGGGTCCCCCTGCCTCTCCTCTTTGCCTATAAGAAGCCCCCGATACCAAAACCCTAAGTACCTGATCAATCTTCCATGAAACAGTCCGTAGCCGCCGCAACCATCGTCCTTAGATCAGGGGGAATCTGAAGCTCTTCCCGGCACCCTGTCGGAGGGGAGATCATCCCGGAGGCCTTCTTCTTCATCATGCCAGCCTCCAGTATGAAGCGTGAGTAGTTCCACCTTAGACTACGGGTCCATGTAGTAGCTATATTGTTGTCTCTCCTCCTTTGTGCTACCATGTTTAGATCTTTTTGAGCTTCGTTCATGATCAAGATCATCTATTTATAATTATGCATGTTGTGTTTGCGGGGATCCGATGGATAATGAGATTACTATGCCAGATTGATTAATGGTTTTGTCTTATTGATTCTATCATGTCTGTGTTGTTTGCGATCTGGCATGCTCTCTGTTTCTAGTAGCTATCTTGGCCAAGTAGATGCTAGTGACTCCAAGAGGGAGTATTTATAGTCGATAGTGGGTTCATGTCTCTATTTAATCTAAGGGAAGTGACAGAAATCTCTAAGGTTGTAGATGTGGTGTTGCTACTAGGGTGAAAACAACGGTCTCTTGTTCATGTAACAAGTGGATTGTTTACCTTACATAATTTGCTTAAAGAAGTTATCCGTTGCTTGCAACTTAATACTGGAGGGGGTTCAGATGATAACCTGAAGGTGGATTACTAGTCATAGATGTAGTTGGATGGCGGTCTATGTATCTTATTGTATTGCCCAGTCAAATCTTATAGGATCATGAATGTCTAGTATTGCATTGTTATGCCTTGCTCAGTCCTTTCAATTGCCCTACTGTAATTTGTTTACCCAGCATGCCATGTTTGTTTATCTTAAGGAGAACACCTCTAGTGAACTATGGACCCTGGTCCACTAGTAGAGAAAACCCTACCGCCGGCGAACAAAAAAGGCTCATCGCCAGCGCATCGGTGCTCGCCGGCGACCTCCTCGCCGATGGTAACTCCTCATCGCCGGCGCCTTCATATTTTGTCGGTGGTAATATGCATCTACCGCCGGCGAGCACCTGCGAACATCGGGGGTACATCCACATCGCCGACGCTTTCATATATCGCCGGTGGTAAAATTCTCCAGCGCCAGCGAGCGGCTACAGACGCCGGGGGTAAGCACGCGTCGCCGGCGCCCCCAGGTTTCGCCGGTGGTAGTTTAGTACAGGAGAAAGCTAATTCGCCAGCGATAGCCCCACTATTTAGCCAGGGGTTATATTACCAGGAGTTAAAAAAAATAAAATCGATATACACACAGAATACAACGTAATCTTGATAGTATACATAGGATAATGACAGAATACACACAACAGATACATGAAATACACATATGTTCAAACCATGCATCAATAACATTCAAACAGTTCACACAAGTGTAGAAAGTGACCATATATGACATAATATTACAAGTCTCCGGAGTTGCAAGACACATTCAAACAGTTTCACACATTCAAACAGTTCATAGTTCACACAACAGATACCTACTCGACTCCAACTAGCAAATAGACTAGAGAGGCGGCGGTGGCTGCGAGCATCATCACGACGAAGGGGGCCAACTGGCTCCTCCACATCTCCGTCCTCCACCCCGCTAGAAACCTCGTGTAGCGAGTTTCCGCCTCCTCCAAAGTGGCATAGCCCTTGTAAATATTCCCGCAGAAACGGTGGACCTGCCTCCTACAATCCTCCCAGTCGTCGTACAGTCCGGGAACCCTGCACACGTACACGATATACCACGGCATCTGTGCACACACACACAAGAAAGAAATGTTAGTGTTGTCACCACATATTCATAATAGAGATATAACATATAGGTATGTAAAAAAGAAAAAGCATCGGATATAGCAAAGTAATTTTATGACTAACATTTTCATGAAAAGATAGGTATGCAAAAAGAAAAGCATAAAATAAACTAATTGTAATTCTATGACTAACATTTGCGTGGGGAATCGACACGTTCTGATAGGAGACGCTACCGATTGATCGATTGCGAGTCGGACACACACTTAAAAGAGGGAGCAAGTCGTTTGGGTTGGACCAAAATAAGACACGGACTGAGTTAGTGAGTTGGACTCACAGTGGCTCGTATAGGCCACAAGTGAGTAGAGCCTAATTTTACTCCCTATATTTACTAGGGAGCATGATGCCCATAGGACATGGTTAAACCACTCCATGCATTGAAAACCCTAGCCCTACTCAGTCCAGCCGCCGCACCGGACCTAGCAGTCCATCACCGGAGCTCTTCCTTATACATGTGGATACCGATAGAGGTGTTGTACATTTAGCACTTCGACGATCGTGAGATCGGATCGGATCGTGAGGACTATACTGCATCAACTGACGCGCTTTATCAGTAATTCGTAACCGCGCGTCTAGTGATAATCTTCGTGGCTTTTTACCTCAGCTAGATCTTGGGATCACCGTGTATGAATTTTTTATCTCTACATGGGCCAACACTTTATGCACATAATAGAGTAAGAACTTGCAATAACTGGTGGGATAAAAAATGAAATACAAGTTGTTAAGCTATCATGGAATAATTTGAAATCAACAAAAATATTATAGTATCCAATAATCTATGAACAAAAATTTCAAGTTGCCTGTAAAATACTAACACGAAATTAAGACTACATGGAACGAAAATTTTCGCTACCGAGGAACTAATCTTGTGTGCATGGAAAACAAAAAATGTTAGCAAAATGTAATCTACACGACGAGAAAAACTATGGGTCCGAGGAACAAATCTCACCTTCAGAAGTAACAAAAAATTAGACTACAAAAGAACA
Organism: Avena atlantica; assembly: GCA_910589765.1. NCBI lineage: Eukaryota > Viridiplantae > Streptophyta > Magnoliopsida > Poales > Poaceae > Avena > Avena atlantica. The sequence goes on along the minus strand of OU342735.1, from coordinate 440,979,578 downwards.
ATATCACACTAAAGTTGGCGCAAATAATAGCGGGAAGTAACAAAACGATTTTTTTACACATGGAACAGAACTGTAGGATGGACAAATATCATTTTCAACGGGAACAAAATATTAGAGTATAAGGAATGAAATTACTCTAGAGTCAGGGCAAAATCTACTAGAACAAAATAGTTAAATATAGGATAAACAGTAAACTACATGGAACAAACCAATATAAACAGAAGAATAAATTAGTGCACAATGAGTTAGGCTAAGTGACATAAATTTTGGCATCCATGGAAAAAATCATGACACTGGAATTAGCCATAATACTGTTTATTAGTGTCGCATAAAACCTAAAATGGGGCGTGGACAAAATAAAATAAATATAGAATTCGTGGAATAAAATACGAGTACAAGAGGAACAAGAAATTAGATCATAAGAGAACAAACTTAAAACACATGAAGGGACAAATATCAACCAACGTTGGAACTGAAATAAGAATACTTGGAATAAAACATGAGCGCAAAGGGAATAATACCTAAAATGAAATAAAATTTTGGTCAATAATGCATCCAAACTGGATGCCAACTACTACAGGTGGAACAAGATTGTTGTGTTCATAAAACAAGCTCGCCTCAACTAGGAAATAAATTAGACAATGTAGAACAAAATCACACTACAGTTGGATACGAAAATTATAGCACGCAAAAACAAATCGAATTTACACATGGAAGAAAATGATTGAATATGGAGAACAAAAGAATTGGATTAGTGGAACCGATTATGAGTGCAAAAAGGAACTAGGCTAAATGAAATAAAACGTCCATGGAAAGAATCATGACAACGAGAGGAACAAGAAAATGAACAAAATAAAACAAAATTTGGAACTCATGGAACAAAAAATGAGTACAAGGAGAAGAAACTTTTAGTGGTCATGGACCAACACCACAACTTTGATAGAACACAAACTTTAAGAGTAAGTAAAAATACTAAATATAATTCATGTGGATCAAAACACGATTACTAGCGGAACTTGGCTATAGACTCCGCGAAAAGAAAAATAGCACTCATGGATTAAATCACAATCTGAAATGTCTGTGGAATAAACCCGTGATAGAAGAGAAAAAAATAGAACAAATGGAAGAATAACTTAATTCTTGGGGGAAAATATAAAACATAACTTGAACCATAAACTACATTAAAAGATAAACCAAGGAAAATAAAAAATAAAAAAAGAAGAGAAATAAAAGAAAAAAGTATGTACTGAGGTTCTTCTATGTCGTTCTTTTTCTTGTTTATGATTGGTAAAATAGGCTAGATCGCTGACGTGACAACTCTGGTCCTAGTTTTGACGGACAAATCAACGAGAAAAAAATGAACCAGCGGAACCAATGTCACACAAACTATCACGTGCACACACGAACAGAAAAGAAAAAAGCAAAGCAGTAAATGGGCAGTCCAAAATGCAAAAACCTTCAGCGTAGCGGGCTACCGAGCAATTCGCACCTGGTTGGCTTAGGGGGCTGCTATTTTACGCCTGATGCGCATGCTATAAATCTCCGCACGCGGCTTTATCCTAGTGGGCCGACCCAAACCAGCCCAAACTAACAAGTGTACTCCTTTTAGTTTTTTCGAATTTGAGCAATTTTTAAGTTCAAACGGTTTTAAAGTTTGAACAGTTTTCATAGATGTTTAAAGTAAAACTCTAAAGCTATTGATATTCTAAAACTGTGCAAATTAGAAAATTGCTCATATCTAAAATTTGTTCAAATTCAAAAAAATGTTCAAATTCAAAAACGATTGGAATTCGAAAACTGTTCAAATTAAAAAATTATTCATATTTTAAAAAGTTCCGAAAACACAAAAAAAGAAAAAAAAGCACAGAAAAAACAGACTAATGTGAAAGTTGGTTGATGACTCGGTTCCACTTGTCACGGGCATGATGATGCCATTTCGACCTACACGGATTCGGCTAAAGAGTTTAGCGAGTCGGATTGACCCGTATTGAGATACAACGAACAAGTCTTCATTTGTATGGCTCAATCAATATAATGCTTAGACCCGAGGTTGTTGCACAATCTGAGTTGTGAATCACCAAATTTGGTTCTGTCAAACGTTGTTCCGTCATAGAGTAGTTGTAAATACAAAGTTAGGGTAGACTAAGAATCAAGTTGCGTGATGTGGAAAATCAAGATGGGATTTTGCCCTTCCAACTCGAGAGATATTATCTGGGCCCTCTCGTGTGATATAATTCGAAAAGCATGACCATGCACGACTCAGTTAAGTGTTAACCGAGGTGATCGACTAAGAGTTAGTCAAATGAGTCACATATCACGAATCGAGAAGAGAGTTAAGCTATTTAAGGGATGAGGATAATTCGCCTATAGCTTGACAAGTTATATCGTGAGACAAAAGGGACTCGGACATAAGTCACATTGGAAGGTATGTCGTCATGACTCTTCAGTACTTGGGAATCGGCATGTTCTGATAAGATCCACTACCGATTGATCGACTGTGAGTCGGACTCCAATCGTGTTCAAGTTGCTATAAGCCTGCGGGGTCACACACTTAAGAGCGGGAGCAAGTCGTTTGGGTTGAACCCGAATAAGACACAGACTGAGTTAGTGAGTTAGACTCACAATGACTTATATAGGCTTTAATGGATGGGCCACAAGTGAGTAGAGCCCACTTTCACTCCCTATATATATTCTAGGGCGCAGGATGCCCAAAGGGCACGGTTAGACCACTCCATGCGTTGAAAACCCTAGCCCTATTCAGTCTAGCCGCCGCACCAGACCTAGCAGTCCGCTATCGGAGCTCTTCTTCGTACGTGTGGATACCAGTAGAGGTGTTTGTATGTTCAGCACTTCGACGATCGTGGGATCAGATCGGATCGTGAGGACTACACTGCATCAATTGACGCGCTTTATCAGTAATCCGGAACCGTGCGTCTAGTGATAATCCTTGTGGTTTTCTACCTTAGCTAGATTTTGGGATCACCCCGTAGGGAATTTTTTTAATCTTTGCGTGGCCCAACACTTTATACACACAATAGAGTAAGAACTTGCAATAACTGGTGGAATAAAAAAAATGAAATACAAGTTGTTAAGCTATCATGGAATAATTAGAAATCAACAAAAATATTATAGTATCCAATAATCTATGAACAAAAATTTCAAGTTGCTTGTAAAACACTAACACGAAATTAAGACTACATGAAACCAAAATTTTCGCTACCAAGGAACTAATCTTGTATGCGCGGAAACAAATGGTAGCAAAATAGAATCTACACGACGAGAAAAACTATAGGTCTGAGGAACAAATCTCACCTTCAGAAGGAACAAAAATTTAGACTACAAAAGAACAATATCACACTAAAGTTGGCCCAAAAAATAGTGTGAAGGAACAAATCGAATTTTTTACAGATGGAACATAGCTCTAGGATGGATAAATATCGTTTTCAATGGGAACAAAATATTAGACTATAAGAAATAAAATTACACTACAGTCATGGAAAAAATCTACTAGAACAAAATAGTTTAATATAGGATAAACAGTAAACTATATGGAACAAACCAATATAAATAGAAGAATAAATTGTGAGTACACAACGAGTTAGGATAAGTGACATAAATTTTGGCATTCATGGAAAAATCATGATACTGGAATTAGCCATAATATTGTTTATTAGTGTCGCATAAATCCTGAAATGGGGCATGGACAAAATAAAATAAATATAGAACTCGTGGAATAAAATACGAGTACAAGAGGAACAAGAAATTAGACCATATGATCACATGAAGGTACAAATATCAACCAGCATTGGAACTGAAATAAGAATATTTGAAATAAAACATGAGCGCAAAGAGAATAATACCTAAAATGAAATAAATTTTGGTCAATAATGCATCCAAACCGGATGGCAACTACTACTGGAACAAGACTGTTGTGTTCATGAAACAAGCTCGCCTCAACTGGGAAATAAATTATACAACGTGGAACAAAATCACACTATAGTTCGATGCGAAAATTATAGCACGAAAGAACAAATCGAATTTACACATGGAAGAAAATGATTGAATATGGAGAACAAAAGAATTAGATTAGTGGAACAGATTATGAGTGCAAAAAGGAACTAGGCTAAATGAAATAAAACGTCCATGGAAAGAATCATGACAATGAGAGGAACAAGAAAATGAACAAAATAAAACCAAATTTGGAACTCATGGAACAAAAAATGAGTACAAGGAGAAGAAAATTTTAGTGGTCATGGACCAACATCACAACTTTGATAGAACACAAACTTTAAGAGTAAGTAAAAATACTAAATATAGTTCATGTGGATCAAAACACTGTTACTAGTGGAACTTGGCTATAGACTCCGCGACAAGAAAAATAACACTCATGGATTAAATCACAATCTGAAATGTCTGTAGAACAAACACGTGATAGAAGAGAAACATATTTTAGAATAAATGGATGAATAACTTAATTCTTGGGGGAAAATATAAAACATAACTTGAACGAGAACCTACATTAAAAGATAAACCAAGAAAAAAAGAAAAAAAAGAGAAATAGAATAAAAAAAGTATGTCCTGAGGTTCTTCCATGTCGTTCTTTGTCTTGTTTGTGATTGGTCGAATAGGCTGGACCGCTAACGTGACAACTCTGGTCCTAGTTCCGACGAACGAATCAACCGAAAAAAATGAACCAGCGAAACCAATATTACATAGACTAGCAAACAGAAAAGAAAAGAACAAAGCGTTAAATGCATAGTCCAAGATGCAAAAACCTTTAGCGAAACGGGCGCTATCGAGCAGTTCACACCTGGTCGGCTTCTATAAATCTCCGCACATAGCTTCTTCCTAGTGGGCCGTCCCAAACCAGCCCAAACTAACAAGTGCACTCCTTTTAGTTTTTTTGAATTTGAACAATTTTCAAGTTTAAATGGTTTTAAAGTTTGAACAGTTTTTTTAGATGTTTAAAATAGTAAAACTCTAAAGCTGTTGATATTCTAAAACTGTGCAAATTAGAAAATTGTTCATATCTCAAATTTGTTCAAATTCAAAAAATATTCAAATTCAAAAATGGTTGGAATTCAAAAACTGTTCAAATTCAAAAACTATTCATATTTTAAAAATGTTCCAAAAACACACAAAAAAAAGCACAGAAAAATATTAGAACGTTAAGTGGGCCGGTCCAACACGCGTGCCCGCGTGAGCGTACCCTATAAACACGTGCATCCAGCGATAAATAGCATTTGCCACCGGCTTATAGGATTTGCCTCCCGCAGCTGACTCTTCGGTCCGTGTACGTCTGGCGCAGTAGGCGCTGAACCGAGCAGTGAGCCCAGCCAAGACCAGCCCAGCCCATAAATAACTAGAGAATAATCTGCCCAAAGGCCCATATACGAGAACAGTCTTCTATATATATATATGAAGCTTGACCTAGATCCCAGCCGCCCTTCCAACGCCGCCGCTTTTGTGCTCGCCCGACTCTCCTTCGCATCGATCGATTCCTTTCTGCTCCGCCTCTGGTAGATCTAGCAACAGAAGGTACTATTAACGAGAGCCCTCCATTCGGTTTCGTTTGTAACGTTTCCCGCGTTATTCACATCTTTGTCGCCACTCCGAACTGCAGGTTTTTTGATTGTGGAACCAACTTAGTTCGCGCTCCAACGGCCGTAGTTAGATGCAAAATTAGGAATCGGAGGCTTGGAGAATTGGATTCTGCTGTAGGTATGAACTTTCCGATTTATTCTCCTTTCTCGCTACAAAAAAATTTACAACTTCCCTATCCTTCCGAACTCACGGGTATTTACATTCTCGACAATTTATACTCTCATTTTTCCTTCGGGTCAGGACATTTGGGTATTTGTTGCGCAAGATGCTGCGGCAGTTTCTGAACATAGTGGTTCGCGAGTACGACACTAGACTCTATGCGCTGCACAGGGTCGAACTCTCCAAGACCCTCTTCTACGAATCAACTGAAGTTCCAAAGGCCGAAGAAGTTCTGAAGGTCGAAGAAGTTGCGAAGACCGACAAGAATGGGGGGTGGCCGCCGACGTTCTTAAACATCGACGACCTGCCTAGGCCGGAGATCTTTTTCTCGTCCCAGCCCGCCATGATAAAGGCCAGCAAATTCCACTTCTTCTCACTGCTGCCAGGGCAGGGCGAGCACTGTGTCCTGTTCGCAAATCCTTCTGCCAATGTCTCAGTCTACGATGTAGACTTGCAGTCAGTCGTTGCCATTCCCCCAGCTAACTTCCCCAAGCCAAACAATTCCATCATCTTGCCCATCACCAACAGTGAATGGAGCCCTAAAGGCGAATATGATCTTTATGTCATGAGCACCCAGGACGGCAGCTTTGAGTTCTTCAACTACTGCAGGACTAGTATCTCTGCATATCCAAACGATTGGTACTGGCGTCCTCTGCCTCATGTGCCGCCATGCGGTCCTGACAGCTACTACACAGTTCGACCTGACAGTCCTCCCTTTGCAGCGGCGGTTGTTGATAACTCCACCATATGCGCATCATCCAACGGAGGCACTTACACCTTCGACATCTCCAGGGGTGTGTGGAGGCAGGCTGGCACATGGACGCTGCCCTTTCACGGGGCTGCAGAGTATGTCCCCAAGTTCCGCCTCTGGTTCGGTCTTGAGGGTCCAAATGGCTCCTCCCAGCACCGTTTGTGTGCTTTTGACCTAGCCTCTGCTCCCACAGCAGAGGAGGCTCCTGCTTCCCAGCATTCTTGGGATTATCTTGAGGGCCTGCCTGATGAGTGGTATCCCTTGGTGCCCCGTCTGGTCAACCTGGGCCTGGGCAAGTTTTGTATCGCCACCTGCTGCCTCCACAAGCCTTCTCCTAAGGAGGGAGACATGGAGGAGGTCGAGGTTGTTGGAGATGAGGTTACTGTGTTGACAGGCGTGGAGGTGGTGCGTGAAGGCAATGGGCTACATATGATCAAGCACAAGTCTCTGCATTACAAGCTTGATAACATGGGAATCCACTGTGTTCTCTGAGACAAGATTGTTTTGTCTATCTTGCTTCATCAACTACTGGAGATCAGTTGCATCACGATTAAATTAGTTTGAATCATGATGAATCAGATTTTATGGTCAATATATATGTCTGGAACAAAATAATGTTATTTGTATTTTATGTCTATTGTATGTCAGTTGGAACAAAATAATGTTATTTGTGTTTTATGTCAGTTGAATCATGATCAATCTCTTTTTAGATGAATCATGATCGATCTAGTACAGATTTTGTGCAGGTTGTGGGTCTGGCCTACTGTGGGTCTGGCTCTTCCTGAATCGTTGGTCGCGGTAAGTTGGTGTGGTCGTTTCAATCGATGATTTGGCCCTAGTGGGCTAGTGGCATGTGCTGTAATGTTTTGAGCTTTATCCTGTATGGTGAGCCTATGTAAGACATTGTTTGTGGTGATCAATTTGGTACTGGTTGCAGTTTTCTGTTTTCTTGGCCGTAGGCATGTTCTCCTTGTGGGTAGTATGATATGAGCAATCCAGAGGTGCTGTGTAATTAGCGATGAAAAATCAATGGGCGCGCAATGCTTCATCTCACTGTGAGCAAGGTGAACAACCTTTGACTGGAAAGCTTGCCGCACATTACAAGGTGTACACCCTAGAGAAAGTAACTTTACCCAGCAAGCCGTTTCGGATAACCAGCTTCTTCATTGAGAATCTCGCATTCTAGAAGATACACAGAAGAGCATCTGCCAATAGCTCTTCCCAGCCTTCTGTGGAATCAGATCACAGACTTTCTCTTAATGTTCTCAACTAGATAAAGTTGAGAAACATTGATATAGACCGAAAGGAATAAAGTTGAGAACATTAATATAGACCGAAAGGAATAAAGTTGAAAACATTAATATAGACCGGAAGGAGTAGGATTTTGCAGCCAAGTGCAATTTCTTGATCAACCTCAACTCCATGCCCAAGTGCGGTGATAATTGTCAGCTGCACCTTTAGTGATCTCCAGACAATATTTTGAAATTACTGTTGAAGTTGTTCTTATTCACTCGCTCTGTTCCATGATATAAAGATGTTTTAGCTTTTGTGAAACTGTGTATCTAGACGTGTTTTAGTGTGTAGGTTCACTTCTAAAACGCGTCCGCTAAAACATCTTATATTATGAAACGGAGGGAGTTTTGCTTTGCAAGAAAAAAATCCATAAATAACATGATATCGATTTAGTGTCTCAAATAGTTAATTAGTTTGATGATAAAGTACATTGGATGTACAAAAAAACTAAAGAACACATCAATTTATTATATGACAGTAAAGAAGAATATATCATGACGAGGGTCGAGGGGTGATGAACGTAATTTAATAAAATCAGGATCTGATATCGCCTATTTCAATGCATGCTCGGCTGCAGCATGTGCTTCCGTAGAGCTTTTCTGTCTATTAGAGTTGTTTCTGAATTATATGGTTCAGTTAATGGGTAAAATATTTCGACTGAATGTCAAATAGCCTTTCTCTTGTTTTTTCTTGAAGAATTATTTGTATAAGGAAAATATTTCACAACTTAAAGCCACATTTTTCATTAAATACTCAGTAAGCAGCTAAACAGTACAAGCATTTATATTTGTCCAAGACAGAGAGAAAGTCCGTTTAGTTGCATTTTTATAAATACTCCTTCCAACAAAGAACTGACAATGGCACTGATCACTGACATGCTATAGCATTGTTCATTTGCATATGTCATGTGGTCACTTTGTATGGATATGGCGGAGTTAGACCAAACAAGTTGATGTGGCCACTTCGCATGGGTGTTGCGCAATCAGACCGAACAAGAGCAACGCAATTCGGCGGAGGTTGACGGGGCTTGGCATGACGACGGCCGACACGTGACGCCAAGGGTGACCTCTCGTACCACGAGGCAGCGGTGAAGGCTTGTGGTGGTGTGGCGTTGCTGCAGCAGGCGCAGTGGTGGCCCTTAACCGGCGGCGGTCCTCCGCAGGTGGCCGTCCGACGCGAGGCCGGGAGCACGGCGGGGTGGTGGCGCAGGCGATGCTGCGAGGTGGAACGCTCCAGCGGCACAGGCTGGGGCTCCCCGGCCTAGGTCTGGCCCCTGGGCCCCATCTGGCCTAGGCGTTTCCAGGCTGAGTTTCCGGTTTTGGACAAATTTTAAGTAAACTCGATGAAATTTGGACAAATATAGGCGATTTTATTAATATATAGGCGAGTTCGTACATATTATGCCAAATTCGGACATACACCCGAATTTTGACTATAGTACGCGAAAGAAAAAAGAAAAAATAAACATAGGAATAACTACTAGGTGATGCCGATGCTGTCGGGCACGCCGTTTACATGCCAAAGTTGCGGTAGAAGACTGTGTAGTCGGCATCCTGGGTGCCGTCGTCATTTCCGTTGTCGCCGTTCGGCGCTTGCAGGGGGACGCGAGCTGCCCTGCCCGGTGTTGCCGTAGTGCCACGACTAAGATGAGGGACCGGCCTCGTCGTCATCGTCGTCGAGGACGATTGCAACATCCTAAAAATACTAAACTTGGATCATCAAACTCTAATCATCCAAAATTAGGGTTAACAAAAACTTTTCTAAATAAAATTATGGAAGCATGCATGTAAGTATGTATTTTATTTTGAATTCTTTTAAACCAACTTGTTTGTGTGTTTCATTGCTTGTAAATGGATGCTTAGGTGAAATAAACATCATCTAAACATTTCCCACACTTTTCCCAAAGACAAGTAAATTAAAACAAATAAGGGAATGGTCATTTTGACCAATTTAACTCCCATGCCTACTTTGGCTGTCTCAAACTTTCAGAACCTAACAGAAACTTTTCTGGATCTTTGCACCCCTTGATTGTACTCATAACAAAGTATCAAGGCCCACTTTGTGATCATCCAGAAACTTTAAAATGCATAGTTTAAATGACAATTCAAAATAGAATCTTTATCATATGGGAAGATCCCACCCAAGCATCTGCAGACTCATCAGCACCAACCTACCACACCCACCAAAAATCTTTTCAAAATTCAAAACTTGAGTTCTTGCGGCCATTTCATCAAACACTTGGCAGACACAAATCAAACAAAATCCAAACACTATTGTGAGCAGTGATTGAAGCATAATTTGTTCCCTCTCTGGTTACAACTAGGTTTTAGTAGATCATCTAGCTCAATTGCACACCCTTAGCATCACTGTAAGCTTGGCATTGCCATCAGTGGTGAGCAGGCCGAATGCACCCTTGTCACCCCCATATTGACAACAAGCTAGGAGGATAAACAAGCCTAGCCAGCAAGTCTGGGAGCAAGCCAACACCCCACCGCCAATCCCTGTCCAACGCTCAAACGTTGCCAGCCACTGGACCACACACATGAACCATGCCAAGCTCGCCAGCAACCATGCCGAGAGCACGCCCGTGCGCCAGGCTCGACCGACGCCCACAGACCGCGCGCCGCCCTCGCCGCGTGCATACGTGATCACCACCGTCCCAGCAACCCCACAGACACGCTCGTTCGCCCCCGCGCGGACCACGCGCGCTGTGCGCCATTAAATTCTCCGTCGGGCACGCGCAGAGCACCGTCGTGTTCCGACCAAGCCGCACCGCCCCACGTCTCGCCACCGTGTTGTTGAGCATCGCCAGAGAGCACCGCACCGCCCCCTACCGTCGCCCACGCCGATGTAGGGTTCGCAGCATAGAAAACAAAAAATTTCTACGATGTGAACTATATACCAAGATCTATCTACTAGATATAAACAACGGGCGGATGTATATCCGTAGAGAACATACCCTTGAAGACCGACAAAGCTTAACGAGTTCAACTCGTGGTTGATGTAGACGATCTCTTGCCGATCTCAAGATCGAGAGGAAGTCCTAGCGCCGCAAATTAGCAGCGCATCCGTGCTCGCACACACGTTCGAGGCACCGAGCAACCTCCGCCTCCTAGCTCCAGCGATGCAGCGGAAGCACAACTCTTTCTTGCCGAATAGCCACCGGGAACATGTATCTCGCTAGTCCGAGACCATGGGGGATAAATTCTAGAGGGGGAGAGAGATCCTTCACGAGGAGGTGTGAGAGACAAGTGAGGAGGGGGGCTCCTTTTATAGGAGGAGGGGGGACCCCAAGGGGTGGCCGGCGCATGGGGGCTGCCCCTTGCCCTCCCCTCTTCATGTGGGTGGACACTCCACTCACAAATCTCCTTTAAATTCCCTCCACTCAAAAGTCCACTCAAATTCCCATTAAATTTCCACCAAATTAATGCAAACTCTCATTAAATAAAACTCTTTTATTTTATTCAGAATTTTGTCAATTACTTTAATGACAAACATTCACAAATAACCCCTTGCTAGAATTCTATTTCACATGCATAACCACTTTATGCAATTTCACCCGAAAACCTGTTTCGGTATCTAGTGAAATAAATTCCTGCGCTTGTTCATTCTTTCGGCATGAAACATTTGCTCCAATTGGATGTCGGTGTCTCTTAAGTGTGTCACCCTACGGTTCGTGAATAATGCGGACATGATCGAGACCCCTCTCGGATCAATAATCAGAAGCGGGATCTGGAGACCCATACTAACTCCCACACATTCAACGATGACTTTCTTGTGATCGTCGAAACCTTTTACGCTAGTATCTTAATCCCTTTGTTTCACGATATATTACATGTCCGAGATTCGATCATCGGTATCTCCATACCTAGTTTGATCTCGTTACCGACATGCACTCTTTTCTCGTTCCTGTGATATAACATTCTAGTGATCAAATCACTTGCTTGCAAGCTAATCAATGTGATATCACCGAGAGGGCCCAGAGTATATCTATCCGTCATCGAGATGAACAAATTCCACTCTCGATCCATGGGCCTCAACATAACACTTTATTAGTTCTGAATCCATCTTTATAATCACCCTGTTACGGTGTGACGTTTGATGTTATCAAGAAACTCTTCCGGTGTTAGTAATTGACATAATCTCATGGTCTAAGGATTAGGATCACTTCGTAAGTTGTTATAGCAATATAAACTCAATGACTTTGATCGTAATGCTATACTTCAGATGAATGTTCATCACACCATTACACTAATGTTGTGATCCCGTTATTAACAACATCCAATGTCCATGATCAGGAAACCTTGATCATCTTGTTAATCAACGAGCTAGTTTATGAGAGAGGCATAACTAGGAACTTTCTGTTTGTTTATTAAACACACATGTATTAACGTTTCCGTATTAATACAATTATAGCATGCAAAATAAACATCTATCATATACTTGGAATACACATAATAAACACTTTATTATTGCCTCTCAGGGCATATTCCCTTCAGTCTCCCACTTGCACTAGAGACAATAATCTAGTTACATAGTGATAAATCTAACACCCATTGAGTTCTGGTGTTGATCATGTTTTGCTCTAGGGAGAGTTTTAGTCAACGGATCTGCTACATTGAGATCCGTATGTACTTTACAAATCTTTATATCTCCATCCTTGACATGCTCGCGGATGGAGTGAAACCGGCGCTTAATATGCTTGGAATGCTTGTGAGACCTTGGATCTTTGGCATTGGCAACAGCACCATTGTTGTCACAATAGATCACCATTGGGTCCAACGCGTTTGCCACCACTCCTAGTTCGGATATGAACTCCTTCATCCAAACTGCTTCCTGAGCCGCTTCTGAAGCAGCAACATATTCGGCCTCCGTTGTTGATCCCGCTACCACAGGTTGTTTGGAGCTCCTCCAACTAACCGCTCCGCCATTCATGAGAAATACGTATCCGGATTGAGACTTAGAGTCATCCGGATCGGTGTCAAAGCTAGCGTCGACATAACACTTAGCGACGAGCTCTTCTTCACCTCCGTATACAAGAAACATATCCTTAGTTCTTCGTAAGTACTTAAGGATATTCTTGACCGCTATCCAGTGTTCCGAACCTGGATCCGATTGGTACCTACTAGTCAAACTAATAGCATGTGCCACATCCGGTCTTGTACATAGCATGGCGTACATTATAGAGCCTATGGCTGAAGCATAGGGGACTTTGTCCATTATCTCTCTTTCTTCCGCCGAAGCCGGACTTTGAGTCTTACTCAATGTCTTGCCTTGCAACATAGGTAAGAACCCCTTCTTACTTCCGTCCATTTTAAACTTCTTTAAAATCTTATCAAGGTATGTACTTTGCGATAGCCCTATTAGGCGCCTAGATCTATCTCTATAGATCTTTATGCCTAATATGTATGACGCTTCACCTAGGTCCTTCATTGAAAATTTGCTGTTTATATAACTTTTAACACTGTTTAAAATATCTATATCATTTCCGATCAATAATATGTCATCCACATATAATATCAGAAATGCCACATTGCTCCCACTCACTTTCTTGTAAATACAAGCTTCTCCATAAGTTTGGACAAATCCAAACTCTTTGATCACCTCATCAAAGCGGAGATTCCAACTTGGTGATGCTTGCTTCAATCCATAGATGGATCGCTGAAGCTTGCACACATTGTTAGCATCCTTAGGATCGACAAAACCCTTTGGTTGTATCATATACAACTCTTCTTCAATATTACCATTGAGAAACGCGGTTTTGACATCCATCTGCCATATCTCATAATCGAAATATGCAGCAATTGCTAACACAATCCTAACTGACTTTAGCATCGCTACGGGAGAGAAAGTCTCATCGTAGTCAACTCCTTGAATTTGTCGAAACCCCTTTGCGACAAGTCGAGCTTTATAGACGGTCACATTACCATCAGCATCAGTTTTCCTTTTGAAAATCCATTTGTTCTCCACGGCCTTTCGGTCGTGAGGTAATTCCACCAAGTTCCAAACTTGATTTTCATACATGGATTCCATCTCGGATTTCATGGCTTCTAACCATTTGTTGGAATCCGGGCTCATCATCGCTTCTTCATATGTCGCAGGGTCATCATTTTCATCAACCATGAAATTCATGACAGGATTTCCGTACAGCTCGGGAGCTGCACGCGTCATGTTTGACCTGCGAGGTTCGGTAGTACTCTCTTTCGGAGTTTCATGATCATTATCATTAGTTCCCTCTTCAATAGGTGGAGCCAACTCCTGAACAACTTCCGGCGCTGCGCTACTAGCCATACTTTGAAGAGAAGGTTCCACAACCTCTTCGAGTTCTACCTTTCGACTACTCACACCTTTCGTGAGAAACTCTTTCTCTAGAAAGGATCCATTCTTGGCAACAAAAACCTTGCCCTCGGATCTGTGATAGAAGGAATACCCAATAGTTTCTTTAGGGTATCCTATGAAGACGCATTTTTCCGCTTTGGGTTCGAGTTTATCCGGTTGAAGTTTCTTCACATAAACATCGCATCCCCAAACTTTAAGAAATGACAGCTTAGGTTTGTTTCCAAACCACAATTCATACGGTGTCTTTTCAACGGATTTAGATGGTGCCCGATTTAAAGTGAATGCAGCAGTTTCTAGTGCATAACCCCAAAATGACAACGGCAAGTCCGTCAGAGACATCATAGATCGAACCATATCTAATAAAGTACGATTACGACGTTCCGACACACCATTTCGCTGTGGTGTTCCGGCAGGTGTGAGTTGTGAAACAATTCCACACTCTTTCATGTGAGTGCTAAACTCGTAACTTAGATACTCACCTCCACGGTCGGACCATAGAAATTTGATCTTTCTATTACGATGATTTTCCACTTCATTCTGAAATTCCTTGAACTTTTCAAAGGTTTCAGACTTGTGTTTCATCAAGTAGATATAACCGTATCTACTCAAATCATCCGTGAAATTAACAAAATAACGATATCCACCTCGCGCCGACACACTCATTGGACCACATACATCAGAATTTATGATTTCCAATAAATCTGTCGCCCGTTCCATTGAACCGGAAAACGGCGTTCTAGTCATCTTGCCCATAAGGCATGGCTCACATGTATCAAATGATTCATAATCAAGTGATTCCAAAAGTCCATCCGAATGGAGCTTCTTCATGCGTTTAACGCCAATATGACCTAGACGGCAGTGCCACATATATACGGATATATCATCATTAAGTTTAATCCTTTTAGCATCAACATTATGAATATGTGTAACATTATCATCGAGATCTAATAGAAATAAACCATTCATCATCGGTGCATGACCATAAAAGATTTCATTCATATAAATGGAACAACCATTGTTCTCGGATTTAAATGAATAACCACTTCGCATCAAACACGATCCAGATACAATGTTCATGCTCAGTGCAGGCACCAGATAACATTTATTCAAGTTTATAACTAATCCCGACGGCAAGTGGAGAGGCAGCGTTCCGACGGCGATCACATCAACGCTTGATCCATTGCCGACACGCATCTTGACCTCACCCCTTGCTAGCGGTCGCTTGTTCTGCAGCCCCTGATTCGAGTTACAAATATTAGCAACTGAACCGGTATCAAATACCCAGGTGCTACTGCGAGCACTAGTCAAGTACACATCAATAACATGTATATCATATATACCTTTGTTTGCCTTGCCGGCCTTCTTGTCTGCCAGATACTTGGGGCAGTTGCGCTTCCAGTGGCCAGTCCCCTTACAATAGTAGCACTCGGAATCAGACTTAGGTCCAACTCGGGGTTTCTTTTCAGGCGCGGCAACAGGCTTGCCGCCCTTACTTCCCTTCCGTTTTCCCTTCTTGTCTTTCTTGAAACCAGTGTTCCTATTGATCAACAACACTTGATGTTCCTTTTTGATCTCCACTTCTGCAGTTTTAAGCATTGATAGAAGCTCGGGGAGAGACTTCTTCATGCCTTGCATATTATAGTTCATCACGAAGCTCTTATAGCTAGGTGGCAGAGACTGCAGAACACGATGGATGCCTAAGTCAATGGGAATCGATATTCCTAAGGACACAAGCTTATCGGCGTAACCCGACATCTTGAGTACATGCTCACTAACGGAGCTGTGCTCTTCCATCATGCAGCTAAAGAACTTTTCTGAAGCGTTGTAGCTCTCTACAGCAGCATGTGTGTCGAAAATCATTTTCAACTCACCCATTGTATCAAATGCATTGCCGTTTTCGAAACGCTTTCGAAGTTCCGGCTCTAGCCCATACAATATGCCACAATGAACTAAGTTGTGGTCCTCCTGACGAGTCTGATAGACATTCTTCTCCTCGTCAGGGGCATCATCAAAAGGTGGGGGGCCTAACGGCGCTTCTAGCACATATTGCTTTTGTGCAGCAGAGAGGAGAATCCTCAAATTCATGGCCCATTCGGTAAAGTTGCTACCGTTCGTTGCTAGTTTCTCTTTCTCCATGAACACATTGAAATTAAAAGCAGGTGGTGCCATCTACAATAGAATTTGTAAAGTTTAGACTAAGTGTATGATAGATTGAGTTCAACTAATCTATATTACGAATGAACTCCCACTCAAAAACGACATCCCTCGTGCCTTTTTGGTGATTACATGAACCAAATCCACTGCACCAAGTCCGATCATCACGTGAGTCGGTATAGCTTCAAAGGCGAGCATCAAATGGGCATCATATCAACTATATGACTCATGCTTAACCTTTCGGTCCGTGTTCCGAGGCCATGTCTGTACATGATAGGCTCGCCAAGTTAGAACCTTAGTATTCGCGTGTGTAACTGTTTTACACCCGAAATATGGTCGTGGATCCAAGAACACCCGATCATCATGTGATGTCTTGGAGCGACGAAAACATAATCGGTGCATACTAAAGGAAGAACACATTCTTATCTTGATATTTAAATGAGGGATCATCTTATTATGCTAACAAAGCGCTAAACAAGCAATATAAGATGCTATCAAACATCATATGTTTATTAGTGAAATTATATGGTTCCCGCAGATGATCTCTATCATGTGCATCGTGGTATGATCACTATCATACCTATATGTGTAAATCCAAGGTCTATGGATTTTACACGCTATGTGTGTTGTAAGAGTATCATCTCATACTTATACTTACAACACTACCATATCATAACACTAGCCCAGCAACAATCTAAACTAGACGCCTCTAATTTATCCATTGCAAGTTTTACGTGGCTTAGAGCTTTCGAGATAGAACCGTTCTTACCTACGAACATGAACCACAACGAGGATAATCAAATTGTTGACAACTCGCTTGCAAAATAGATATTGACTATAGTAGGAGAGACAGACACCCGCTAGCCACTTATGCAAACTAGTTGCATGTCAAGCGTGGAACAGGTCTCATGTGCGAGGACATGTAAAGTTTGTCCGGGCCGCTTCATCCCACTATGCCACCAATATCCAAAATTACAACGAAGGAGCAACAACATGATCATCATCGCCCACATACTCATATGTGTACTACCCGTGTAAAGTATCTATGCATAGATCCGGCTCTGATACCACTGTAGGGTTTGCAGCATAGAAAACAAAAAATTTCCTACGATGTGAACTATATACCGAGATCTATCTACTAGATACAAACAACGGGCAGATGTATATCCGTAGAGAACATACCCTTGAAGACCGACAAAGCTTAACGAGTTCAACTCGTGGTTGATGTAGACGATCTCTTGCCGATCTCAAGATCGAGAGGAAGTCCTAGCGCCGCAAATCAGCAGCGCATCCGTGCTCGCACACACGTTCGAGGCACCGAGCAACCTCCGCCTCCTCGCTCCAGCGATGCAGCGGAAGCACAACTCTTTCTTGACGAATAGCCACCGGGAACATGTATCTCGCTAGTCCGAGACCATGGGGGATAAATTCTAGAGGGGGAGAGAGATCCTTCACGAGGAGGTGTGAGAGACAAGTGAGGAGGGGGGCTCCTTTTATAGGAGGAGGGGGGACCCCAAGGGGGTGGCCGGTGCATGGGGGCTGCCCCCTTTCCCTCCCCTCTTCATGTGGGTGGACACTCCACTCACAAATCTCCTTTAAATTCCCTCCACTCAAAAGTCCAATCAAATTCCCATTAAATTTCCACCAAATTTAATGCAAACTCTCATTAAATAAAACTCTTTTATTTTATTCAGAATTTTGTCAATTACTTTAATGACAAACATTCACAAATAACCCCTTGCTAGAATTCTATTTCACATGCATAACCACTTTATGAAATTTCACCCGAAAACCTGTTTCGGTATCTAGTGAAATAAATTCCTGCGCTTGTTCATTCTTTCGGCATGAAACATTTGCTCCAATTGGATGTCGGTGTCTCTTAAGTGTGTCACCCTACGGTTCATGAATAATGCGGACATGATCGAGACCCCTCTCGGATCAATAATCAGAAGCGGGATCTGGAGACCCATACTGACTCCCACACATTCAACGATGACTTTCTTGTGATCGTCGGAACCTTTTACGCTAGTATCTTAATCCCTTTGTTTCACGATATATTACATGTGTGAGATTCGATCATCGGTATCTCCATACCTAGTTTGATCTCGTTACCGACATGCACTCTTTTCTCGTTCCTGTGATATAACATTCTAGTGATCAAATCACTTGCTTGCAAGCTAATCAATGTGATATCACCGAGAGGGCCCAGAGTATATCTATCCGTCATAGGGATGAATAAATTCCACTCTCGATCCATGGGCCTCAACATAACACTTTATTAGTTCTGAATCCATCTTTATAATCACCCTGTTACGGTGTGACGTTTGATGTTATCAAGAAACTCTTCCGGTGTTAGTGATTGACATGATCTCATGGTCTAAGGATTAGGATCACTTCGTAAGTTGTTATAGCAATATAAACTCAATGACTTTGATCGTAATGCTATACTTCAGATGAATGTTCATCACACCATTACACTAATGTTGTGATCCCGTTATTAACAACATCCAATGTCCATGATCAGGAAACCTTGATCATCTTGTTAATCAACGAGCTAGTTTATGAGAGAGGCATAACTAGGAACTTTCTGTTTGTTTATTAAACACACATGTATTAACGTTTCCGTATTAATACAATTATAGCATGCAAAATAAACATCTATCATATACTTGGAATACACATAATAAACACTTTATTATTGCCTCTCAGGGCATATTCCCTTCAGCCGATAGCCCTCTGTACCGTCGACCACGACGAGCTCACCGTGCGCCCCGTCGGTCCCCTCTCGCCACTATAAATAGAGGCCACCCCCAGCTGAATTGAGTACACCATCTCACTCCCCTCTCCTCACTGATCATTCCACCCTATTCCCGGAGCAAGGCGAGCAGCACTTCGCTGGAATTTCACCGGAGCCTGCCGCTGTTGGAGAAGAAGGGAGCCAGCGATTGGAGCCGCCCCAGGAGAAGCTGCCGGTACCAGGAGGTTCGCCGTCGTTGACTTCGTCGTTCGCCCACCTCGCCAACCCTCGCCTGAACCCCGGTGAGCCCCCAACGACCCCCACTGGCCGCGCTAGGTTTCTGTCTCGCCGGCGTTGCCCAACATCGACGATGACCCTCAGCCATTGGATTAGAACCAGATCGAACGCACCACATCGCCCCATACCGCTTCGCACCCCCTGTCTCACTGACGCATGGAGACAACAACTTAAACAGCTCGCAGAAGCACCATGCTTAGCAGGCCGGCCCAGTATCGCTTCCCGCGCAACCCAGTTATTTGAATTAAACTTTTTCCATTTTATTTCAAACACACTTCTGTACCCAGTTTCAAAAATCAACCCAGGTCGATTCAGTGAACCAAATGGAATGAAACCAATTTTGTTAGAAAGGTCTGAGAATACTGAATCCAAGCCCGTTGGATGCAAGTCATTTGGATCTGTAGATCACCCTTGGTAAAAATAACAAGGCAGAAGCTTTTCTGCATTCAAACATTTTTCAAATTTAAACCACAATAGCTTTTGAGTTGATTCCAACTCTCAAAAATCACATTTAACCATACCTTTCAGAATATATAAAAATATATAGGTTTACTTACAGAAATAATGACCAAGTAATAAAAGAATGCCACATAGGCATTTCTAGACACATTATTTAATTAAAATAAAAGGGTAAAACCTTATTAAATTGTGACACCACTTTAAATCATATTCCCATGGACTAAAATGTGTGGTGATGACATGTGTCAACATGATCCCATGTTTGGTTTGGAGAATATTAAATATTAAGTAGTTTTTCAATGAGTAGAAATTACTTTTCTAAAAATAAAAGGAATTAAACCAAGCTTTAACCTTGTAAGGTTAGTGATGATGTTAGATCATCTATAGGACCCTTTTGTGTGATGATTTCAAGCAGTTAAGTATTGTTTGGTGATTGTGTACATCGTATTTATTTATAGACGCTAGTACCGACCAAGGATACGAGGAGGAAGGAGGATACTACGAAGAAGCCGAGGAGAACTTCAACCACTGATCTACACAAGGCAAGCCTAATACTACTAGTGAATGTGCAAGCTAACACTTGCAAGATATTCTACTGATGCAAACAAACCCTTACTTGTTACCATGCCAACTATATGCCTTAAGCATATGTGATCATACCCACTTGATAACCCAATCCTAGTTTTATTTGCAAGCTTTCTACTTTATTTTCTTTATCAAAGCTTTAACTTAGAGTTGACTTAAGTGACTTATAGATTCTAGAAAGATATATTTGAAGGTTGCATAAAGAGCATAAAATTTGTCATAAGCTAGATAATCTTGATGTCATCCTAAGGCATGAGATTGAACTTAGTTGAAACTCCCCTAGTTTACCACCCCTCATTAGTACCTATCCCCACTTGTAGATGCTAGTTCTAAGCATAAAACTTGATCAACTTTAGATGGGAATACTTGGTGAAAATGGTTATGAAAACCTTAGAATGATGGATCATTCTACTAAGATGTTTGGACATGTGTTTCCGAAAACACCCAATGATTTTTGGGTGATGAAAATGTTGAGGCATGAGCCTTAGCCCTTTATAAAACTAATGGTTGTCTGGATGCGATACCATTCCAATTTTATCGTATAACCACAATACTCGAAGATTGGGTAGGGCTTTACTGGAAACTTATATACCTTAGTATTAGCTCCCTCACGGCCAAGGTATGAGCTGAGGCTACCTTGTGAAGATTATCCACCTGTGTAGTACCCAAGATGACAGTTGGTCATGGTTGGGAGGCCAAACTCACAGGAGAGATTCTTATACTAGGGCGTGTAATTGAAAGGTTAGGATTGATTATCCGCATACTGAGTATGGTGAATTCAGGATTTGTTCCTAACGGATGTATCGAATGTTGTGGTGAAAGTGTACAATCTCTGCAGAGTGTCAAACTATTCGAATAGCCACGTCCGCGGTTATGGACAGTTGGAGTGGCCATACTGTTCCCCCCTCAGATGTTTTCAAAATGACTTGTGAAATGATTTGAGACTTTGACTTGACCACAACAGGGTTGTGCTATGAAATACAAGTTCCCACTTAGGTGTTATAAAATTCAACTAGCTCTCTTGCTTCTGAACTTTGTAGAGATAAATCTGGCCTTTGCAAAATAACCCTAGAGCCTAGTGTCATATTATCCAAAAACCCTTTTACTTGTTAGTATTAGTTTGCGAGTACTTAAAGAGTACTCATGGCTTTGTCCCTGGCTATTCCCGTGGCCAGACTATGAAGAGGAGTACCTGGAGGATGGACCCCAGGAAGGTTAACACAACTAGGATCATCTCCCATCGTCAGCATTTCCTGTGACCCCGAAGATGGAGCTTCGCCTACGCTACCGTTATTATTACGTATTCCGCTGCTTGAAGTTGTATTAAGAACTGGATCATGAGATCCTTATTTGTGTAAGACCTTATGTTTGGTTTGTAATGGATGATGTACTGTGGTATCCAATTCTGTTATGTCTCGCAAAAATGGTAATCCTGGGATTGCGATGTATGGCATAACAGGCATCTGGGATTAAAAATCCGGGTGTTGACAAGTTGGTATCAGAGCCATCCTGACCATAGGAGTCCCTAGTTAGACTGGACGTTTGAATCAAAAACTTAGTTTCAAAACCAAAGGAAGCAAATATTTACGAAAACTTATTCTCATTCTTATCCCCTTTGATTCTTTCAGGAAAATTCATGTTCCTCAAAATTTCTTGCAAAATACATAAAATTTGACACACTTGATCACTCTACTAACTTACTCATCCTATATTCTTATAGATGGACGTGAAGTACATCAAGTTTTACCAATTGGGGAATGGAGGAGACCTTATCTTTGAGAGGGATTTGGACCAGCTTTCGGAACTTCTAGAGCGTCCGCACCCCGAGTTCTTCGGAGCTCAGCTCAATGATCAAGGAGGAGAAGATCTGCAGTGGCTAATTGTTGCAAGTCTCCGAGGAAAGATTGAACCTCCCACTGCTGAGGGAATTCAGTTTACCTTAAGAGAGAACAACTGGCTCGATGGACTTGCCAGGGCCATGCAAGAAGCTCTTTCCCGTCTGTGTGGGCAGAGCATCAATCAGATCAAGGGAACCCGTTTTGAGTTTTGCCCAAGGCGTGATGCAAATGGACAACCACTGGAAGCCCCATACCACCCTGAGCTAAAGACTCAATTGGACCACCTTAGCTTCATGATGTACGATCGTCATCAGGAGTTGGACAATTTCCGTGACTACTCCAACCACAAGTATGCCATCATCAAGACGAAGGATCAAACCATCGCCATGCTAGCAAAGGATCGCAAGTCTCGCCGCCGTCAGCTCGACAAGAAGGAGCGCATTATTGCCCGTCTTCGCCACCGCATCTCATCTTTGGAGGAGACCATCCACGAGAGAGACATGCTGAAAGGATACGGATGTCGCCTAGAGGGGGGGGGGTGAATAGGCGATTAAAACTTTTCCTAGAGTGGCTCAACAAAGGCGGAATAAAACTAGCGTTTTACTTTGTCAAGCACAACCTAGAATAACTAGGGTTCACCTATGTGCACCAACAACTTATACTAAGCAATACAAGCAACAAAGTGATAGCAAGATATAGATTACTTCAAGCACGAAGGCTATCACAATGTAAAGTGCATAAGTAAAAGCTCGGGTATAGAGATAACCGAGGCACGCGGGGACGACGATATTTTACCGAGTTCCTCCCAACATGGAGCACTGTCACATCCCAAGATTTTCCAAATCTTGTAATGTGTAAAATCAATAAACAAAATAAATAATTGTTAAAATTTAGGGTGAAAAGAAACTTTTGTTTCTAAATGGAAACTTAAAATCCCATCTAGAACAAACTTTGAATAATGTTTGAATCCAACTAAAATTCAAATCAAGTGAAATGCATTCTTCATAAATGCATCTGGAAATTTAAACACTTGAGAAATAAATCAAAACCCTAAAACCCTAATGGAGGAAAATCATTTTCAAGTTATCTCTAAGACTATGGATTTTATCCATATAAAAATTGGTCATACAAACATTTCAAAATGATCAAGAATGACAAATGGAAATATTATAAAACCATAGAAATTGGTTTCACTTAATTTGGAACCATAGATAAAATCTTAGGAATTTAATAAGATAAGGAAATTGAATTTCCACAGCTAATAAAGCATCTATCTAGAAATCCATGCCCAATTGTGAGAAAATAATCATAAAAATATTTAAAAGGATAAACAAATATTAAATAATATTTTACAAATTGGAATCACCAAGTTTGGATCTATAAATAAAAAGATATGAATTTTATAAGATAAAGAAAGAAATATTAAATGAGGAATATTTAAAGGCCAAATTAACTCTTGACCTAATCCATAAGCAAATGGAATAAATATAATCCAAATCCAAATAAAATAATGGATAAAGAATTTCGAAATAAAAATAAAATGGCATTAACCATTCTATCCCTATTTTTAATAAAGACAAATCTCTAATAAGAATGATTATTTAATTCATAAAAAAATAGTATTTTGTAATTTACCCAAGTGGAATAAAAGTTGTTTAGTTAACTTAAATAAAATTAAAGAAATCTACCAAATAAAATTTAGGGAATTATAAAACTATATTTAATTCCATTGGAATTAAAACAAATACCCAATTCAAATGATTTATGAATCATATTAAATATTTTTCCAAATAATTCTAAGTGAAATATTTGACACCCTAATAAATGAATAAAACTTACTGAAAAGGTTTTGTGGAAAAATGAAATTTAAATAAGGATTAAAAAATATATTTGGTCTTATTTAAATAAATGCAAGGGCCTATTTTAAATAATTAAAAGACCCTAAAAAGAATAAAAGAAATGTTCTAAATTTGACTTTAAAATGTAATATTAATCAGTGTTTTAATCCACACAAAGTTTGAAAAAAGTTTGAATTCAAATGGATGTTTGAATTGGTTAAACAAAATCAAAACAGAAAATAGAAATGGAAAAAGAAAAACAATCAGAACAAAAAAAATTGAAGAGGAGCAGCCCAGCCCAGCCCAGCTAGCCCACTAAGCCAGCAGCCCACCTCTCTCCTCTCTCCCCCGAAGCGTTTTCTTTTACTCGCGAATGAACCCGCAAGGTCGCTGACTACTGGACCCCATCTCCCCTCTTCCTCTCTCGCTGACACTAGGACCCACTGCCACGTTAGCTTCGTCCTCCCCGTGGTGACCACGCCCCCAACCCCTCCTCGCCGTTTCTGGCCGTTGAAGCCGGCGTCAATACGCATTACTTCCTCCATTAATCCCCCTCTTGGCCATTCCATCTTAAACGCCTGCTCCTCCTCTCCGTTTTCCCCCAAAATCCATTCCTCCTCTGCCACCGGGCTGTTCCCATTTTGCGCTGCACCGCCCTCTGCTCCGACGGCAATTCCGGCCACACCTCGTCGCCTGTCGCCTCCTCGACCACACACGCGTGTTCCACAGACCCTGGCGCATCTCCCAGTGGCATCAGATCGCCCCCGCGCGCCCCAGAACCTCGGCAACGACGACCACCGAGCGCGCCGCCGTCTGCTTCCACTCCGGCGAGACTTCCCTGGTTGGTAATGACCGTCCCTCTCTTTCTCTTTCACACACGCATCCTCACCACGACTTTGCGCATCTAACCATACCCTCCTCTCCCTCTGGCATGCACCGAAGCCTCGCCACTATCTCCGACAGAGAGCAACCGTCACCAGAGAGAACTCCGGCGAGGAATTCCAACTGACCCCGTGCGCCCCTCGACAAGCAGCAAGCACGTTGAGCTTCAGCGTCACTCCGCGATTCTGGTGAGCTACTCCTCTACCTCCCTTGCTTCCTATTTCGCCAGCTCCGCCGCTAGCCGAGCATCGCCACCACCGGCCACCGTCGAGCGCCGCTGGTTTTTGGTCGCAGTGCTCTGAGCCGCTGGATCTTGATCTGACGGATTCAATAGAACCTTAACCGAAGGGGTAAGTAGTGCCCTGAGCCACACGATTACACTTAGATCCAACGCACCAGAGTTAGCGATCCGAACGAATCGGTACCAGCCAATAGTAAGCAGACACGTGGCCCTGTCTGTTTTAATAAAAACAGATTTGATCTATTTGTTGTTCAATTTTGTAAAATTCATAACTTTCAAACCACACGTCCAAATTTTGCAAACTTTATATCAATGGAATCATGAAGACAAGTACTTTCCAACCATGCACTTTGTTTAGTAAAATGCTTCTGTTAAATTGATTGTTTTTGCAGAAACTTGTGTAGGCATATTTAGAATATAAAATTTGTTCTAAAATGATTTTTGAGATAAAATCTTTGGAAAATGGTTTGTTTTGAACCTACTGACCATATAAATCAATTTGTGGTTTCAAAAATATATTTGGTAAGCAAAAGAATAAATCTTTGATTTAAACCATTTCTAGTCAAATAAAAAAATATTGTTTATTTGTTAAAATGCTTTTTGGAGAAAACCTTTGGGAAATGTTTTGATTTAAACTCTCTGACCCTAACACAAGGCTTTATGATTTGAAAACATATTTTGTGAACCCTATAGATTGTTGCCTTATTAAAAGCATTTCTCCACCACATAAAATAATGCTTTGGTTTAAAAATGGTTTATAGGTAGAATCTTTTGCAAATAGTTTTGCCACTTTATAAAATGACCAATAAGTGTTTTAGAATGTTTATAACCTATTATAAACCACTTTTGTAAATAAAACAACGTTTGTCATGCTTGCATGCATTGTTTTGTTTCTATTATTTTATGTGATGTTTGCTTGAATGGTAAATTGAAATATTGCTTGCTTGATTGAATTGTAGTGTTTTGAAGATTGTGAATATTGCAAGATCAAGGAGTGAACTCATATTCTCTACCAAAAAGGCAAGTGATGCTTCATACTTTTGTCCCATTATTTTCACTATGCATTAGTGATATTTCCAAAGTAGGACTTGCATGGAATTTTGCTAAGTGTAAACTATGCCATGGGAAATCCTAGTAGATGAAACCTTTGTAGAAATTTCCTAAGTTAAGATTCCTATTACTATCATGCTTAGCTTAGCTATTAGAAAACAAGGGTGGATTATATTTCATGCTATAGAATATTTCTAAGTCAAGGACTTGTGTTTTGTTTAATAAAAAAACTAAGTGAATGAATCACCTGGGTGGAAAGGAAGGAATGGTTTGTGTTGAGTGGTTCACAAGGCCCATTTCTATGGTTTAACTTGTGTATCTCACTTGTGGATGGCCACCCAGGAACAAAGAGATTTGAGATGTCAAATGTTGAGAAGCTTCAAGTGCAGCCACTTGGCAATATGGGATCTGCCTGGATCATATAGGTTGCAATAACTTAGCCAAATGGACAGTTGGTGGTAGGGGTTTGATAGGTTGGAGCGCGTCCATTCTGGTCTAAGGGAAGGCTTCTGAAAGATCTTGTCTTGGTGAAACCAAGTCTTGTGGGGAAAGTGCACCACCTCTGCAGAGTGTAAAATCTAAGTACTTAGCCATGTCCCTGGTAAAGGACAATTTGAGCATCAAGACATGGAAGCTATCAAGAATCTCCCCATCCCAATTTCTAAGTTAAAACTTTGTGGTTGAACAAGGGTTGAAGGATCACCAATTTCTATTGGAAGATTCCTTGGGTGATTTTGTCAAACAAAAACTTAGAGTTTTCAAATGATAAGGGAAAAACTATTTTGAGCGAAGCAAGCCTAAGCTCCACTTAGCCAAATGCATATAGATGATAGAGTCCACTATACTACCATAGTATCACTTGCCAATACAGTTCAAATGTATTGACCCTTGTGGCTATAACTTGTTATGTTGCAGGTTTGTTTGATATTAGTGAAGTGTGTTGAAATAGGATTACAAGACTACAACCAACATGTTTGCCTGTGGCACTTTGAAGATGAAGGACCCCATGCTTTTGTTATATTCTGCTGCATTGTAATGTGATAGCCAAATGAGCTATGTAAGATGTAATAAATTATTTTATTCCTGGTTGTAAAGTTGTATTATGACCTTTGTTTCTTGATATTACATCTTAACTGTGGATGCTAGCTATTGATCCAGGGACTAGCATTGTAAACACAGGGATCTCTACCTTATTAAAGGTTGGTAACCTTACAGATGGTATCCGAGCATTGTGTTGCCTGTAGGATTTGTAACCCTAGGATTGGACAAAAACCCCTTAGAAAAATAGGAGTTATATTTGTTCCAAAACTTATTTACAAACAATCTTGTAAACTCTTTCCTCAACCTTTTGGTTTTAAATCTACATCTCTTCTATTTTAACTCTATGTCTCGTTTGGAGAGGGGGTGGTATCAAACCACAAACGCCACAAAAGGCCTCCCTTATTCTCCGGTGAATCTCACCCCAACGGGATCGATTCACGCTTCCACTATCGGTGCACTTGTCGGTGGCAACCGGAACCTCTCACAAGGTTGGGGCACTTCTCCACAACTTAATTGGAGGCTCCCAACAAACGCCACAAAAGGCCACAATGCCACCAAGGCCACAAACCGTCTAGGGTTCCAAGAACCCAAGAGGGACAAGCTCCAATGAGTAAATCAAACCAAATTCTCCGAGGAGAACTCAAACCGATGCACCAAATGCAAATGGCAAGAACACCACAAAGATGCCCAAATCCCTCACTCTCAAGTTCCAACAAAGCTACTAAAGCTATTGGGGGAACAAGAGAGGAGGAATCAAAGAGAGACACAAAATCCCCCAAAATCTAGATCCTCAAAGATGCACTCACAAAGAGATGAATCGGTTAGGTCAAAACGTGGGGCTAGATCTCCTCTCTCTTCCACTCAAATATGGGCAAGAATCATCGGAGGGAAAAGATTAGGCAAGCTTCAAGATCTAGAGCAAGTGTGGACAAAGTTTAGCCTAATAGATAATAGAGGAGCTATCTAAACTCAAAACGGAGAGGGACTTAAATAGGGGCCCCAGAAAATCTAACCGTTGGGGCACAAAAACAGTCTGGACCGGTAGTACCATTTTGAACCGGTACTACCGGTCCGATTACCAGCGCAAGGGAAAGTCATTGCATGCACAAACGGATAAGAGAGAGGCAGCAGGCAACGCATCTGGCCAGATCGAGCGCGCGCGGAATTGGAGCGAGCTAGCAGTGGCCCGCAGCAGCAGCGACGCGCGTGCAGGCAAGCAGCAGAGCGCGCATGCAGGCGAGCAGCAGCGCGCAAGCAGGCAACGCAGCAGCAGTGCAGCGCAGCGTGGCGGCCTGCAGCTAGCGCGCGCGCAGGTGGGGCCAGGCAGGCAGCTGCGCGCAGCAAGCGGCGACGGCGCACCCAGGCAGAGCGGCAACAGCTGGGCCAGCTCGCGGTGGGGTGCAGGTGCGGGGACGCACGCGGCCCAGCAAGGCAAGATGGTGGCGCGCGAGCAGGCCAGATGCGGGCGGTTTCGGGGAGAGCCAAGCAAGCAAGGGAAAAAGGCAGGCAGGGGCGACCTGGGCCGGCCGGTAGTACCGGCCCACCCGGGCGGTACTACCGGGCCAGTCCGGTAGGACCGGAAATTTATACCGGGCCAGACCGAAGTGGGCTGCGCGCGCCAGGCACGAGCGGTACTGGGCTGCGGTAGTACCGCTCGGCCCAGTTTTTCTTTTTCTTTTTCAATTAAAACGACAAATATTCAGACGGACATAACTTTTAAACGGTAGCTCCGATTGACCCGATTCCAATTGCGTTGGATAGAGGACAACAAGGGTTTCCCAATAAATGGTGGAAATATTGATTATCACCAAGTGAGAAAGTATCAAGTAGAATAATGTGATATACCTCACTTGGTGAGAAACCGAAAATCCGCATAAATCAAAATCGCAACAAGATATATATGGGAGATCCGATTTTGATGAACAAGAGCTTGTTATGGAGATTATCACAAGCTCTATATCCTCACATGGATAAGACCAAATAATAACCAAATACGATGATGCAAGTATGTAAAGGTTTTAGCTCTCTCCGAACGATGTGACCGAATTACTCATACGAGAGCCCCTCTTGATAGTACGGTTATTTATCCTAAACCCGGTCTCACACACACAACTTGAGACCGGAAAAAGGGAAAACCTATCAAGATTATACCTTTGCCTTGAGCATTCCACTTGAGCTCAATGTATACGATCTTGCCCTCCTCAAGACGGAACGCCTTTTTTAATTCCTCATCATCGACCTCGCATATTGAGCTTGCACAACATATCTTCTTTGCATCTCGTCGACCTTGAAGCCAACACATGCTCCAAGCGATGCCAATGGACAAATCCTACAAGTATAACTTAATACACACATTAGTCCATAAGGATTGTCATTAATTACCAAAACCACACATGGGGGCCCAACATGTTCTTTCAATCTCCCCCATTTTGGTAATTGATGACAATCCCTTTAAGAGGGTTTATATAAGGAATATTAATGAATAAAATGGTAATACCAATATCAAACACTACAAAAGTATGTGATATTGGTACCACCACCATATATAGAGCAAACTCCCCCACAATCTATGCATGTGTGATGAACTTGAATTTCATTGCATATATTGCCAACCATTATCATTGGTGGAGTTTCCTCTATATATACCACATACTAAGCAACAACAAAGATGCAAGAGCATGAGAGACAAATGCTTAAGAACAAACTCAAAGCATCAACCAACTTTCCTTAAACCCTATAAAACTTCTCCCCCATTGGCATCGATTGCCGAAATGGGTGACAAGTTCTAGAAGGCAAATATAGTAATAATTCCTCCAAAAGGTGTGCCTTCGCACATATACAATGATGAATGCTTAGGAGGGAGTAGAACTATATCGAGGATCCGAAAATTGCCAAAATAAAGTCAAATGATGCAAGTAATTTACAAGGTCCGACAAACCAATTGAAAACAACACATGAGTTCAAATGGAAACTACGAGATATTATGATATGAGCAAAAACGTGTTTGAAGTAACAAATAGAGAAGCTCCCCAAGATTTGTGCACAATTTTAAAATAAATGCATTGGAATACATAATGCACAAATATGGAATCCTCGATCCCCCATAAGCATATAAAACACACTAAATGAGAAAGGAGACAAATGAGCATTATTAAATGAATTAGATGAGCTCCCCAAAGATAATGCACCAATTATGATAAATGTAATTGGGAACAAGGTGCATAATCATGGAATCCTCACTCATCCGAATTCATTTAACAATACAAGGCATGAGAGAACAAATATGAGTGCCCAAAGATGCAAACAAGAGGAACAAGCACTCATAGGCAATTAAATTTGGAAGCCACCGAAGAATCAAAAGAAATAGAAAGGTGGACTCCAAGGATTAAAAATCAACTAAAATTATCTCCTCATATGTGCATATGTCTCTAATTGGAAAACATCACAAAGACATATGCCAAAGAAGAAATATGCACACATAAAGAAGATTATACAAGAAAGCACATGAAAGGCAAAAATGAAGTCATAACATATATCAATAAGATTTTAGCTTCAAAGCATGGCCAAAGGCTCACATATATCTTATTGTACATTAATGAGCTTCAAACACTAACACACTATATATATTACAACTATCACCAAGGGAAAAGGAGAAAGTTGGAATATATGGAGAAAGGCAACAAGTATCATAAGATATAATAGACTAGCAAAAATCTCACTATTGCATATGAGAGAGGTTGATGAAATGATAGGCAATAAAATTGCTAGATTGACATACTTGGGATTGGAGGATCATATGCATGATTTTGTATAGTCCCAATTATATGAACTCATCTCAACTTAAACACATATACAATAGAGAGTCCTCTTAAAACCATGGCTAGAACTACACCAATTACAAATACATTAATTCATGCTAGAAGGCAACCGACAAACGGTTGGAATCAAGATATATGAGCATGAGAAAGAGATACTTGTTACCGAGATATAATTGGTAGGATGTGGAGGATATGAATTCTTTGATCATCCTATAGCTTGCCTCAAATTTTCTTCTAAGCATCACTTCTTCAAAATTGAGAGACAAGCGTCCAATATATCTCCAATGTACCTAAAACACATTTAAGTACAAAATGGTCCCCAAACTTATTGGGTCCAAAGTAGTTAGTGCAACTACAATACATAGGTGAGACTCCACATAATTATGTGCATATTGATATGAAATTGAATTTCATGCACAACTTAGCCGATGGGAATTGGTGGAGTTTCCCCTATATATTGGATCAAAGAAAGCAAGCATGCCATGATATATTCATATAGTAAATATGCATGCATAAAGCTTTCAAGAACCAAAAAGGAGATACAATTTGAACAAAAACACCAAGTAAACCGAGATGGCACACACAAGAGTGTGACAAGACAAGCGGTGTCCAAATTGTATTAAAGAACCAATTCAACACATGAAAGATCACAAGTTCAACAAATGAACTAGGCTAAGGCCAAAAGAGCAAAAGATAGATAGAAATAAAAATTCTCAAGGATTTATCTCATTCTAAAATGGTCAAATCAAGAAACAAGGAATGAGACATAACCAACTCCCAAAAAGAGCAATGTTCCAACAAGAAACCAAACTCCCCAACCTTAACATGATGGCACAAAATACCAAAACGAAAAGATTGAGGTTCCAAGCACATAAGACCCGATATGGATCAAACAAAGAAGCATAAATATGAGTGTTTTAAATAATATAGGAAAGCTCCCCCATGGATAGTGCATTATGTAGGATTTTCATTTTGAATGTAAAATGCACACAAATGAGATCATCACTACTACCTACATTAAATAAAAACACAAGAGGATACCAATAAAAATAGAAGGATCCAAAAGTAGTAAGGAACACATGGGAGCACACAAAACATTTACTTGGCCAAAGATAGGACAATATTAAGCAAAGGACAAAGTGAATATGATCAATAAATTCTACCATAAGTTGGGTACTCATTGTCCAAGGACAAGAAATATTGGGAATAATTTTCCCAAGGTAGCTTGCATGGATATCCAAGATCATAGTCACAACAATAAGCATATGACTAAATATAAGAATTGAGCATGATACTTCAAACAAGATTCTTGGTAGCTTCCAATAGTCATACAATCACTAGTGATTAGAGTAACTTGAAGCAAATGGTTTCCATGAGAATATATATCTAAATACGAGGGAACACATACCAAGAAACACTCTCATATACAAGATCCAAGATATGATCAATAAAGGCATTCAAGCAAATTGGAACTTGTATGAGCAAATGTGTCACATATGAGCTAGATAATAATCAATATCAATTCTAAGTGACACAACCTCGAATATTCACATTTTATAGGATTGTAATATGCACTAAGCATAACACTCGCCCATAATGTGATACTACCATAAAGAAACAACACGAGGCAAAATAATACAAATAAAGATAATTAATGGACATTATAAAACTTACATTTATCATGATAATTGTACCACATAGAGACTAGATAATATCCCAATATAAATGCTAGGTGGTATTCCTCATGTACACACATTTTTAGGATTGTGGAATGCCTAAGCATAACACTCCCCCAAAATGGGATAGTCCATTAATCTCTCACAAGAGCCAAATAAGATACCAAATATAAACAAGTAAGGCTCAAGCACAAGAAACACACATACATGTTGTGCGACTTAATCATACACAAATATGATTGATATCTCAAGATAATTAAGTGGAAATCACAATATGTACAAAATCATGGAAGATACAAAACCAACACAGGCATAAGGGGCGAGTAACTTTCAATGTAATGAGTTAAGCATATGTTACTGCAAGGAGGAATATTGGAAATATAATATAATCATGATAATACAAATGGCTTGGCTTGACAATAATGATTGATGAATATCCCTCAATTCTTCATAATGTAGCCAAGTCTCCAAAGCCCTCCAATCAATACCTATTAATCAAGTTTTGGCTTGTTGGTCCCCAACCAAGTTGGGTCCTAGGAGGTTAGTCACAATAGGCTTGGCAACCCAAATGGTTCTTTTATTGAACCCACATTGGGCACCAACAAATTTGGCAAACACATTGCCAATCTCATTCTTACG
Source organism: Avena atlantica (assembly GCA_910589765.1). Classification (NCBI taxonomy): domain Eukaryota; kingdom Viridiplantae; phylum Streptophyta; class Magnoliopsida; order Poales; family Poaceae; genus Avena; species Avena atlantica. The sequence goes on along the minus strand of OU342735.1, from coordinate 440,946,177 downwards.
AAGTGAATAAGCATCATCAATCAAGATAGGATGGGATGAGGAGATACCAATAGTGCATGAGGAAGAAATGTGTCCCTTCTCGCGGCATATGTAGAAAGTTCTACTCTTGCCATCTTTCTTTTTGGATGAAGAAACAACTTCAGGAAGATCTTGAGTCTTCTTAGGAGGAGGCCCATCTCTAGGCCGCTTCCCTTGTTGCTTCTTGCCAAGGGACTTCTTCTTGAATGGGAAATGTTTGACATGATGCCCTTCTTCCTTGCACTTGAAGCAAACAATGTTGGCCGGATTCTTGACTTAATCTTGGCCATTCTTCTTGTTATCCTTGTGCTTCAACTTGATAGTGGACTTGTTCTTGACATTGGAGTTGAATCCAAGCCCACTCTTGTCATTGGTGGATTTTTGCACACTCAAGATTTTGTTGAGTGTGACCTTCCCTTGATGACCCTTTTTCAAGTCATTCTTCAAAGAAGTGACTTGAGCCTTGAGTTCTTTGATTTCTTCTACATAGTTAGTTTCAACAAAAGTACTAGAGGAAGTAGGTGCTACATTGTTAGAGCAATAAGGCACGGAATGTAATTCATCACGAGATATATCATGGTTGTGAGAGGATGAACTACAAGGACTAGCACATGGCAATATAACATTTGAAGTAGATATAGTGCTAATGTACACATGAGGCCCACTAGATGTTACCTTTGACATTATGGCCTCATGAGCTACCTTTAGCCTACCATGGGAGACTATAAGATCCTCATGCGAGCTCGATATCTTAACATGACTTTCTTCTAATTTCCCATAGTTGCTAGTTAGCAACGCAAGTTGATCCTTTAGCTCAACATTCTCCTTCAAAGTAGATGCTTCACAAGAAATAGAGTTAGTAGCACAAGCATCATCACTATTTGCAAGAGGTGAGGGCAACTTGGCAAGCTCTTTTGAATATGAGGCTTTAAGTTGCTCATGTGACTCGGTGAGTTTGATGAGCTCACCCTTTATGACCCTAGAGCCATTTTTGAGGTGCTCAAAATCCTCAAGGAGTTTAGCATAAGTAACTTGAGTCTCATAATTTTTATGTTTGAGATCACTTGCCACCTCAATTTGTATTTCTAACTTATCAATAAGTTCTTTGCTCTTAATAGCAAAGTCCAAGATTTCAACAAAGTTAGAGCAAGCAATATCCTAGTTAACAAGGGCACGATAAACAATCTCACCCTTTTCATATAAATCATCAATATCTAGCTCTTCTTCCCCATTATCCACATCCTCCTCATCACAAGAGGTAATGGGTTCCAAAGTAGGAGTTACCTTAGAATCCCTAGCCATAAGGCATAGGTGTGTACCGGAAGAAGGTGAAGATGAGATTGCATATGTGGCATCATTCAAAACCATGTCTTGGCCCATAGAATCTTCGGCTTCCTCTACATGGTTAGCAACACAAGCACTAGAAGAAATGGAAGAATTTTTATCATGGCAACAAGACAACACAAGCATATCATCATGAGATTTATTCAAGTCATTTCTACATGATATGCAAGGACTATTAACACAAGCATGTAAGGAGTTTGTAGTGCTAGAAGTGTTAAAGTCCAAAGATAGATCATTGCAACTAGATAGAGATGAGGGATTACAAATAGTAAGCACACTATCCAAATTGCAATTTCTATCACCACTCACCATATCATTACCTTGTGAAAAGTCACATGTTGGTGAAGTGGTAGAGGATGAGAACTCATCTCGACCGGAAGTGGAAGCAACACAATCATCCTCAATAATGTTGGACACAACATATTTATCTTGAAGTTTTGTCCATAACTCATGAGCGCTCCAAAAAGGAATGATTGAAGATGTAAATACATAGCTCAAAGCATTAACAAGGACATTAGAAGCTTGAGCATCGAGATATAAGTTTTTCTCATCCTCACTAGATAGATTTTTGAAATCCATTGGAGGAGAAAAACCTATATCTACAATATGCTCCAAATTTGGGTCCATGTCCCGAAAATGAATGAGCATGCGATTTTTCCATATATCATAATTTGTGCCATCGAATGTGAACATGTCATTGTGCACTAATCCTCTAGCCGACATCTTTACTCTCAAGGCGATGAAGCCTAAAATGAGAGACCGGGATCTGATACCAATTGAAAGGATACGGATGTCGCCTAGAGGGGGGGCGGTGAATAGGCGATTAAAACTTTTCCTAGAGTGGCTCAACAAAGGCAGAATAAAACTAGCGTTTTACTTTGTCAAGCACAACCTAGAACAACTAGGGTTCACCTATGTGCACCAACAACTTATACTAAGCAATACAAGCAACAAAGTGATAGCAAGATATAGATTACTTCAAGCACGAAGGCTATCAGAATGTAAAGTGCATAAGTAAAAGCTCGGGTATAGAGATAACCGAGGCACGCGGGGACGACGATATTTTACCGAGTTCCTCCCAACATGGAGTACGTCTCGTTTGGAGAGGGGGAGGTATCAAACCACCAACGCCACAAAAGGCCTCCCTTATTCTCCGGTGAATCTTACCCCAACGGGATCGATTCACGCTTACACTATCGGTGCACTTGTCGGTGGCAACCAGAACCTCTCACAAGGCTGGGGCACTTCTCCACAACTTAATTGGAGGCTCCCAACAAACGCCACAAAAGGCCACAATGCCACCAAGGCCACAAACCGTCTAGGGTTCCAAGAACCCAAGAGGGACAAGCTCCAATGAGTAAATCAAACCAAATTCTCCGAGGAGAACTCAAACCGATGCACCAAATGCAAATGGCAAGAACACCACAAAGATGCCCAAATCCCTCACTCTCAAGTTCCAACAAAGCTACTAAAGCTATTGGGGGAACAAGAGAGGAGGAATCAAAGAGAGACACAAAATCCCCCAAAATCTAGATCCCCAAAGATGCACTCACAAAGAGATGAATCGGTTAGGTCAAAACGTGGGGCTAGATCTCCTCTCTCTTCCACTCAAATATGGGCAAGAATCATCGGAGGGAAAAGATTAGGCAAGCTTCAAGATCTAGAGCAAGTGTGGACAAAGTTTAGCCTAATAGATAATAGAGGAGCTATCTAAACTCAAAACGGACAAGAGCTTAAATAGCGGCCCCAGAAAATCTAACCGTTGGGGCATAAAAACAGTCTGGACCGGTAGTACCATTTTGAACCGGTATGCATGCACAAACGGATAAGAGAGAGACAGCATGCAACGCATCTGGCCAGATCGAGGGCGTGCGGAACTGGAGCGAGCTAGCAGTGGCCCGCAGCAGCAGCGGCGCGCGTGCAGGCGAGCAGCAGCGCGCAAGCAGGCAACGCAGCAGCAGTGCAGCGCATCGTGGCGGCCTGTAGCTAGCGCGCGCACATGTGGGGCCAGGCGGGCAGCTGCACGCAGCAAGCGGCGGCGGCGCACCTAGGCAGAGCGGCAACAGCTGGGCCAGCTCGCGGTGAGGTGCAGGTGCGGGGACGCACGCGGCCCAGCAAGGCAAGATGGTGGCACGCGAGCAGGCCAGATGCGGGCGGTTTCGGGGAGAGCAAAGCAAGCAAGGGAAAAAGGCAGGCAGGGGCGACCTGGGCCGGCCGGTAGTACCGGCCCACCCGGGCGGTACTTCCGGGCCGGTCCGATAGGACCGGAAATTTGTATCGGGCCAGACCGAAGTGGGCTGCGCACGCCAGGCACGAGCGGTACTGGGCTGTGGTAGTACCGCTCGGCCCAGTTTTTCTTTTTCTTTTTCAATTAAAACAACAAATATTCAGACGAACATAACTTTTAAATGGTAGCTCCGATTGACCCGATTCCAATTGCGTTGGATAGAGGACAACAAGGGCTTCCGGCCACACCTCGTCGCCCGTCGCCTCCTCGACCACACACGCGTGTTCCACAGACCCTGGCGCATCTCCCAGTGGCATCAGATCGCCCCCGCGCGCCCCAGAACCTCGGCAACGACGACCACCGAGCGCGCCGCCGTGTGCTTCCACTCCGGTGACACTTCCCTGGTTGGTAATGACCGCCCCTCTCTTTCTCTTTCACACACGCATCCTCACCACGACTTTGCGCATCTAACCATACCCTCCTCTCCCTCTGGCATGCACCGAAGCCTCGCCACTGTCTCCGACAGAGAGCAACCGTCGCCAGAGAGAACTCCGGCGAGGAATTCCAACTGACCCCGTGCGCCCCTCGACAAGCAGCAAGCACGTTGAGCTTCAGCGTCACTCCGCGATTCTGGTGAGCTACTCCTCTACCTCCCTTGCTTCCTATTTCGCCAGCTCCGCCTCTAGCCGAGCGTCGCCGCCACCGGCCACCGTCGAGCGCTGCTGGTTTTTGGTCGCAGTGCTCTGAGCCGCTGGATCTTGATCTGACGGATTCAATAGAACCTTAACCGAAGGGGTAAGTAGTGCCCTAAGCCACACGATTACACTTAGATCCAACGCACCAGAGTGAGAGATCCGAACGAATCGGTACCAGCCAATAGTAAGCAGACACGTGGCCCTGTCTGTTTTAATAAAAACAGATTTGATCTATTTGTTGTTCAATTTTGTAAAATTCATAAATTTCAAACCACACGTCCAAATTTTGCAAACTTTATATCAATGGAATCACGAAGACAAGTACTTTCCAACCATGCACTTTGTTTAGTAAAATGCTTCTGTTAAATTGATTGTTTTTGCAGAAACTTGTGTAGGCATATTTAGAATATAAAATTTGTTCTAAAATGATTTTTGAGATAAAATCTTTGTAAAATGGTTTGTTTTGAACCTACTGACCATAGAAATCAATTTGTGGTTTCAAAAATATATTTGGTGAAGCAAAATAATAAATCTTTGATTTAAACCATTTCTAGTCAAATAAAAAATATTGTTTATTTGTTAAAAATGCTTTTTGGAGAAAACCTTTGGGAAATGTTTTGATTTAAACTCTCTGACCCTAAACACAAGGCTTTATGATTTTAAAACATATTTTGTGAACCCTATAGATTGTTGCCTTATTAAAAGCATTTCTCCACCACATAAAACAATGCTTTGGTTTAAAAATGGTTTATAGGTAGAATCTTTTGCAAATAGTTTTGCCACTTTATAAAATGACCAATAAGTGTTTTAGAATGTTTATAACCTATTATAAACCACTTTTGTAAATAAAACAACGTTTGTCATGCTTGCATGCATTGTTTTGTTTCTATTATTTTATGTGATGTTTGCTTGAATGGTAAATTGAAATATTGCTTGCTTGATTGAATTGTAGTGTTTTGAAGATTGTGAATATTGCAAGATCAAGGAGTGAACTCATATTATCTACCAAAAAGGCAAGTGATGCTTCATACTTTTGTCCCATTATTTTCACTATGCATTAGTGATATTTCCAAAGTAGGACTTGCATGGAATTTTGCTAAGTGTAAACTATGCCATGGGAAATCCTAGTAGATGAAACCTTAGTACAAATTTCCTAAGTTAAGATTCCTATTACTATCATGCTTAGCTTAGCTAGTAGAAAACAAGGGTGGATTATATTTCATGCTATAGAATATTTCTAAGTCAAGGACTTGTGTTTTGTTTAATAAAAAAACTAAGTGAATGAATCACCTGGGTGGAAAGGAAGGAATGGTTTGTGTTGAGTGGTTCACAAGGCCCATTTCTATGGTTTAACTTGTGTATCTCACTTGTGGATGGCCACCCAGGAACAAAGAGATTTGAGATGTCAAATGTTGAGAAGCTTCAAGTGCAGCCACTTGGCAATATGGGATCTGCCTGGATCATATAGGTTGCAATAACTTAGCCAAATGGACAGTTGGTGGTAGGGGTTTGATAGGTTGGAGCGCGTCCATTCTAGTCTAAGGGAAGGCTTCTGAAAGATCTTGTCTTGGTGAAACCAAGTCTTGTGGGGAAAGTGCACCACCTCTGCAGAGTGTAAAATCTAAGTACTTAGCCATGTCCCTGGTAAAGGACAATTTGAGCATCAAGACATGGAAGCTATCAAGAATCTCCCCATCCCAATTTCTAAGTTAAAACTTTGTGGTTGAACAAGGGTTGAAGGATCACCAATTTCTATTGGAAGATTCCTTGGGTGATTTTGTCAAACAAAAACTTAGAGTTTTCAAATGATAAGGGAAAAACTATTTTGAGCAAAGCAAGCCTAAGATCCACTTAGCCAAATGCATATAGATGATAGACTCCACTATACTACCATAGTATCACTTGCCAATACAATTCAAATGTATTGACCCTTGTGGCTATAACTTGTTATGTTGCAGGTTTGTTTGATATTAGTGAAGTGTGTTGAAATAGGATTACAAGACTACAACCAACATGTTTGCCTGTGGCATTTTGAAGATGAAGGACCCCATGCTATTGTTATATTCTGCTGCATTGTAATGTGATAGCCAAATGAGCTATGTAAGATGTAATAAATTATTTTATTCCTGGTTGTAAAGTTGTATTATGACCTTTGTTTCTTAATATTACATCTTAACTGTGGATGCTAGCTATTGATCCAGGGACTAGCATTGTAAACACAGGGATCTCTATCTTATTAAAGGTTGGGAACCTTACAGATGGTATCCGAGCATTGTGTTGCCTGTAGGATTTGTAACCCTAGGATTGGACAAAAACCCCATAGAAAAATAGGAGTTATATTTGTTCGAAAACTTATTTACAAACAATCTTGTAAACTCTTTCCTCAACCTTTTGGTTTTAAATCTACATATCTTCTATTTTAACTCTATGTCTCGTTTGGAGAGGAGGTGGTATCAAACCACCAACGCCACAAAAGGCCTCCCTTATTCTCCGGTGAATCTCACCCCAACGGGATCGATTCACGCTTCCACTATCGGTGCACTTGTCGGTGGCAACCGGAACCTCTCACAAGGTTGGGGCACTTCTCCACAACTTAATTGGAGGCTCCCAACAAACGCCACAAAAGGCCATAATGCCACCAAGGCCACAAACCGTCTAGGGTTCCAAGAACCCAAGAGGGACAAGCTCCAATGAGTAAATCAAACCAAATTCTCCGAGGAGAACTCAAACCGATGCACCAAATGCAAATGGCAAGAACACCACAAAGATGCCCAAATCCCTTACTCTCAAGTTCCAACAAAGCTACTAAAGCTATTGGGGGAACAAGAGAGGAAGAATCAAAGAGAGACACAAAATCCCCCAAAATCTCGATCCTTAAAGATGCACTCACAAAGAGATGAATCGGTTAGGTCAAAACGTGGGGCTAGATCTCCTCTCTCTTCCACTCAAATATGGGCAAGAATCATCGGAGGGAAAAGATTAGGCAAGCTTCAAGATCTAGAGCAAGTGTGGACAAAGTTTAGCCTAATAGATAATAGAGGAGCTATCTAAACTCAAAACGGACAGGGGCTTAAATAGCGGCCCCAGAAAATCTAACCGTTGGGGCACAAAAACAGTCTGGACCGGTAGTACCATTTTGAACCGGTACTACAGTTCCGATTACCAGCGCAAGGGAAAGTTAGTGCATGCACAAACGGATAAGAGAGAGGCAGCAGGCAACGCATCTGGCCAGATCGAGCGCGCGCGAAATTGGAGCGAGCTAGCAGTGGCCCGCATCAGCAGCGACGCGCGTGCAGGCGAGCAGCAGAGCGCGCATGTAGGCGAGCAGCAGCGCGCAAGCAGGCAACGCAGCAGCAGTGCAACGCAGCGTGGCGGCCTGCAGCTAGCGCGCGCGCAGGTGAGGCCAGGCAGGCAGCTGCGCCCAGCAAGCGGCGGCGGCGCACCCAGGAAGAGCGGCAACAGCTGGGCCAGCTCGCGGTGGGGTGCAGGCGCGGGGACGCACGCGGCCCAGCAAGGCAAGATGGTGGCGCGCGAGCAGGCCAGATGCGGGCGGTTTCGGGGAGAGCCAAGCAAGCAAGGGAAAAAGGCACGCGGGGGCGACCTAGGCCGGCCGGTAGTACCGGCCCACCCGGGCAGTACTACCGGGCCGGTCCGGTAGGACCGGAAATTTGTACCGGGCCAGACCGAAGTGGGCTGCGCGCGCCAGGCACGAGCGGTACTGGGCTGCGGTAGTACCGCTCGGCCCAGTTTTTCTTTTTCTTTTTCAATTAAAACGACAAATATTCAGACGGACATAACTTTTAAACGGTAGCTCCGATTGACCCGATTCCAATTGCGTTGGATAGAGGACAACAAGGGCTTCCCAATAAATGGTGGAAATATTGATTATCACCAAGTGAGAAAGTATCAAGTAGAATAATGTGATATACCTCACTTTGTGAGAAACCGAAAATCCGCATAAATCAAAATCGCAACAAGATATATATGGGAGATCCGATTTTGATGAACAAGAGCTTGTTATGGAGATTACCACAAGCTCTATATCCTCACATGGATAAGACCAAATAATAACCAAATACGATGATGCAAGTATGCAAAGTTTTGAGCTCTCTCTGAACAATGTGACCGAATTACTCATACGAGAGCCCCTCTTGATAGTATGGTTATTTATCCTAAACCCGGTCTCACACACACAACTTGAGACCGGCAAAAGGGAAAACCTATCAAGATTATAACTTTGCCTTGAGCATTCCACTTGAGCTCAATGTAGACGATCTTGCCCTTCTCAAGACGGAACACCTTTCTTAATTCCTCATCATCGACCTCGCATATTGAGCTTGCACAACATATCTTCTTTGCATTTCGTCGACCTTGAAGCCAACACATGCTCCAAGCGATGCCAATGGACAAATCCTACAAGTATAACTTAATACACACATTAGTCCATAAGGATTGTCATTAATTACCAAAACCACACATGGGGGCCCAACATGTTCTTTCACATGCAGTTGGAGGAAAGGGAGAATGCCAGAGAGGATCTTCGTGGAGACCCCTACTCCTATCTCAGCGATGATGATGATTTTCTTGAGGATCAGGCTATGGACTTCTTCACCGATGAGGATGATTTCGCCTTCATCGATGATTATGAGGATGATGAAGCCACTGATTCCGAGGAGTAGTACCACTTGAGCACTAGCGTAGTGAGTAGTATTCGGTCCCACTGCATCGTAGTTTTCAGAATGGTTCTTAAAACCATCTGTTTTTATTTGTTGTGGTGTGTGTTGTATCGTGTGCTATGATTGAATGAATGAAAAGCAAGTTGCTAGAAAACTCTGAGTCAAACTTTAAAAAATTTTCAAAGTCCCCGAAACCTTAGAAATTTCCCTCTTTTCTCATGATCTATCTCAATCTTCAGATGCCACGCGGAGGAAGTGGTTCATCCCCGGACCCGATGTTGCAGATCCTGCAAATGTTGACTTCTGACCGTGAAGCTGAAAGAGCGGAACGTCAAGCCAACCTAGCCACTCTGCAACAGATAGCTCAGCTAGCCCACAACAACCAAGGCCACAGAAATCAGGACAACCATGTATCTAAGCTCAAGAATTTCCAGAATACCAACCCACCTGTTTTCACTAAGTCAGTAGAGCCCCTAGATGCCGACGATTGGCTGCAAACCATGGAAAATAACCTAGAAGTCGCCGGAGTGGGAGCCAACGAGAAACTTCTGTTCGCCACCCACTATCAAGCCGGAGATGCCAGGGCATGGTGGAACAATGTTCGTGTAATGACCGGAGGCCAGATGATGACCTGGGAGGAATTCAAGGTCAAGTTCAGCAGAACCCATGTGCCACCAGGTTTAATCAAGAGGATGAGAGACGAATTTAGAGAACTGAAGCAAGGAAGGATGACTATAGTGGAATACCGTGACAAATTCTTGTCATTAGCGAGGTATGCCCCGGATGAGATTGACACCGAAGCCAAGAAGAAAGAACGAATCCTGAATGGTCTGCACGATGAGATGCAGACGGTGTTAGTCAATATCCCCTTTGCCGATATTGAAGCCCTTGTAGACTCTGCCATCCAGATGGAAGGAAAGATCAACCAAGCCAACGAGAAACGCAAGCGTCGCATGATGCATCAGCCAGGAACCCATCAGACCCCAAAGTACCGCCCTAACCCATCTCCAGGATTTGCCCCAAGAACCAATAGACCCCCGATGAACCGTCCGACCTATCCCAACCGTGGAAACCCTAGACTAGGAGGAAGTCACAATAACCCCGGCAACTCTAGCAATTTCACTCGTGCCCCACCCAAGTTTAACACCAACAGTGCTGCCACCAACACCAACACTGCCCCGAGGACTGGAAGCAATGCTGTGCCTGTAGCAGCAAAGGACAAGTCGCAAGTGACTTGTTATGACTGTGGAAATAAGGGTCACTATTCCAACGAGTGCCCCAACAAGAAGAATGCTGCAGCCCCCAATACCAATGCCCCAGCTCAGCAACAGCGTCGTGTTCAGCCCGGAAGAAGATTTGCCCTAGGTAATTCACTCAACCGCAATGGCTGTCTTTTTCTCATGCATGTTGAAGAAGCTCAGGAAGCGCCAGACGTCGTGATGGGTATGTTTTCTATTAATTCAGTACTTGCAAGAGTGTTGTTTGATTCTGGTGCATCGCATTCATTTTTCACTGAAGAATTTGCATGCACTAGTAAAATTCAACCAACCAAATTGAAGCATGTGATGATTGTTCAAATTCCCGGATCAACCACTAAGGCTAGGCAAATTTGCAAAGCCGTCCCTATCCGAATCCATGGCATAGATTTTTATGCTAATCTGATAGTACTCGGAACTAAAGGTTTGGAAGTAGTACTAGGAATGGATTGGATATCTAAACATAAGGGATTGATTGACTGTGCCAAGAAAGCCATAACCATGGCCAGTACAGCCGGAATATCAGTCGAGCATATATCTGAAACCTTACCTCGTCAATTCAAATGCAACAAGAGTATAGCCCAACCTACCATTGACCAAGTCCAGATAATCTGTGAATACCCCGATGTATTCCCAGATGTTTTGCCCGGTATGCCCCCAGATCGAGATATCGAGTTTATCATCGAACTAATCCCCGGAACTGGACCCATAGCCCAGAGACCCTATAGTATGAACCTGTCGGAGATAGCAGAACTAAAGAAGCAACTAGATGCCATGCTGGAAATTGGATTGATTCAACCAAGTGCGTCACCATGGAGATCACCTGTCTTGTTTGTGGAAAAGAAAGATGGAGGTAACCGTTTGTGTACGGATTATCGGAAGTTGAATGATGTCACCATCAAGAACAAGTACCCCTTGCCCAAGATAGAAGATTTGTTTGATCAGTTGACCGGTGCCAAAGTGTTTTCTAAGATTGATCTTAGGACTGGCTATCATCAACTCAAAATTCGTGCAGAGGATATTCCAAAGACTGCCTTTACCACCAGATATGGATTATACGAGTATATAGTCATGTATTTCAGACTAACCAATGCCCCCGCTTATTTCATGAATCTCATGAATAAGATTTTTATGGACTTCCTGGATAAGTTTGTCGTTGTTTTCATCGATGACATTCTAATTTATTCCAAATCAGAAGAAGAACATGAGCTACACCTAAGGACCATTCTTGGAACCCTTAGAGAACATCAGCTGTATGCAAAGTTTAGCAAATGTGAATTCTGGTTACAGGAGGTAGGATTCCTCGGTCACATTGTATCAGCCGGAGGAATTGCCGTTGACCCTACCAAAGTGAAAGATGTCGAAGATTGTAAAGCCCCAACCACTCAAACCCAAGTTCGTGCATTTCTCGGATTGGCGGGATATTACCGCAAGTTCGTAGAAGGATTCTCGAGTATCGCCAGACCTATGACCCAATTGCTAAAGAAGGACAAGAAGTTTGAATGGATCGACAAGTGTGAAGCGAGTTTTCAAGAACTCAAGAGGAGATTGATTTCAGCCCCAATCTTGATCATGCCGGATATTACGAAGCCCTTCGATGTGTATTGTGACGCATCCAAGATCGGTCTCGGATGTGTGCTAATGCAAGAAGGCAAAGTTATATCTTATCTATCTCGACAATTGAAGCAACATGAGCAAAATTACCCAACCCATGACCTGAAGACATGGAGACATTACCTGATGGGAAATCATAGTGAGATCTATACGGATCACAAGAGTCTGAAGTATATATTCACTCAGAAGGAGCTGAATACGAGACAGAGAAGATGGATTGAGCTAATCAAGGATTACGATCTGGACATTCACTATCACCCTGGTAAAGCCAATGTGGTAGCAGATGCCCTTAGCAGATTGCTGTGCCGCTTGAACTCCATGATCTTGAAGGAGCAACCAAGTTTGCACAAAGAGATGGAAGATTTTAGAATAGAATTAGTGAGTGAAGGATTTTTGGCTCGCATAGAGCTTCAGCCCACTTTGATCAGCCAGATCAAAGAGGCACAGAAAGGAAATGCTAGTATCAACGAAATCAAGCGTCGTATCGGTACAGGCAAGGTACCCGGATTCACCAAAGACGAAGAAGCAGTTCTGTGGTACAAAGGACGCCTTTGTGTACCAGCAGATTCTGAGTTGAAAGAAGTTATTTTGAAGGAGGCTCATGATACTCTTTATTCTATCCACCCAGAGGAACTAATATGTATCAAGATTTGAAAGAGCAATTTTGGTGGCGTAAGATGAAGAGAGAAATCGGAAGCTATATCGCCAAGTGTGATATATGTCAGCGAGTCAAGGCAGGACATCAAAGACCCGGTGGATTGTTGCAACCATTGCAGACTCCGGAATGGAAATGGGATTCCGTTGGAATGGACTTTATCACTGGACTACCTACTTCTAGTAGGGAAATGACTCTATCTGGGTCATAGTGGACAAATTATCCAAAGTCGCCCATTTCTTGCCCGTCAAGACCACCTATCAGAGTTCGAAGCTAGCAGAGTTATACATCGCTAGAATAGTTAGTTTGCATGGAGTCCCCAAGAACATTGTATCGGATCGAGGAACTCAGTTTACCTTGAGATTCTGGAAGAAAGTCCAAGAAGGTTTAGGAACCCGCCTAGATTTTAGTACCGCGTATCACCCTCAGACCGATGGACAAACGGAGCGAGTAAACCAAATACTCGAAGATATGCTGAGAGCATGTGTGTTAGAATATGGATCCAAGTGGGAAGACTATCTGCCGTTTGCAGAATTTTCATACAACAACAGTTATCAAGCCAGTTTGCAAATGGCCCCATTTTAATTCATGTACGGAAGAAAGTGTCGCACCCCTTTGAACTGGTCTGAAGTAGGAGAGAGTCAGATTTTCGGACCCGACATCCTACGAGAAGCAGAAGAGAAGGTTCACAAGATTCGTGAGCACCTCAGGACCGCCCAATCCAGACAAAGAGTTATGCTGACAAGAGACGTAGAGACCTCGCCTTCAACATAGGAGATTTTGTTTATCTGAAAGTGTCGCCATTGAAGGGAATGCAACGTTTCCAACTCAAAGGAAAGTTAGCCCCCAGATATATCGGACCTTTCAAGATTCTAAACCGTCGAGGAGAAGTGTTGTATCAATTGGAACTACCCGAAGAGATGTCCGCAGTGCACAATGTGTACCATATCTCGTTACTTCGCAAGTGTCTTGAAGTTCTAGAGAAGACCGAGGTGTTCAAGAATATCGATCACCGGACCATAGAGATCAACGATAAACTAACCTATCCCGAAGTACCCATCTGTATTTTGGAAGAATCTTTCAGAACTACCCGAACCCAAAGCATCAAGTTTCTCAAGATTCAGTGGAGCAACCACACAGAAGAGGAAGCTACCTGGGAGCCTGAAGATCACATCAGGACGGAGTTTCCCGATCTCTTCAAATCCTAGGTAATCTTTTTCGTCCTTTTTCAAATCTCGGGACGAGATTTTGTTTAAGGGGGGAAGGTTTGTAACATCCCAATAATACTAAACTTGGATCATCAAACTCTAATCATCCAAAATTAGGGTTAACAAAAACTTTTCTAAATAAAATTATGGAAGCATGCATGTGAGTATGCATTTCATTTTGAATTCTTTTGAACCAACTTGTCTGTGTGTTCCATTGCTTGTAAATGGATGCTTAGGTTAAATAAACATCATCTAAACATTTCCCACACTTTTCCCAAAGACAAGTAAATCAAAACAAATAAAATAAGGGAATGGTCATTTTGACCAATTTAACTCCCATGTCTACTTTGGCTGTCTCAAACTTTCAGAACCTACCAGAAACTTTTCTGGATCTTTGCACCCCTTGATTGTACTCATAACAAAGTATCAAGGCCCACTTTGTGATCATCCAGAAACTTTCAAATGCACAATTTAAATGACAATTCAAAATTGAATCTTTATCATATGGGAAGATCCCACTTTTTCAAAAACCACTCAAACAAGCTCAACTTTCAAAACCCAAGCATCTACAGACTCACCAGCACCAACCTAGCACACCCACCAAAAATCTTTTCAAAATTCAAAACTTGAGTTCTTGCGGCCATTTCATCAAACACTTGGCAGACACAAATCAAACAAAATCCAAACACTATTGTGAGCAGTGATTGAAGCCTAACTTGTTCTCTCTCTGGTTACAACTAGGTTTTAGTAGATCATTTAGATCAATTGCACACCCTTAGCATCACTGTAAGCTTGGCATTGCCATCAATGGTGAGCAGGCCGAATGCACCCTTGTCACCCCCATGTCGACAACAAGCTAGGAGGAGAAACAAGCCTAGCCAGCATGTCTGGGAGAAAGCCAACACCCCACCGCCACTCCCTGTCCAGCGCTCGAACGTTGCCAGCCACAGGACCACACACACGAACCATGCCAAGCTCACCAGCAACCATGCCAAGAGCACGCCCCGTGCGCCAGGCTCGACCGACGCCCACAGACCGCGCGCCGCCCTCGCCGCGTGCATACATGATCACCACCGTCCCAAAAACCCCGCAGACACGCTCGTTCGCCGCCGCGCGGACCACGCGCGCTGTGCGCCATTAAATTCTCTGTCGGGCACACGCAGAGCACCGTCGCGTTCCGACCAAGTCGCACCGCCCCACGTCTCGCCACCGTGTTGTTGAGCATCGCTAGGGAGCACCGCACCGCACCCTACCATCGACCACGCCGATAGCCCTCTGTATCGTCGACCACGACGAGCTCACCGTGCGCCCTGTCGGTCCCCTCTCGCCACTATAAATAGAGGCCACCCCCAGCCGAATTGAGTACACCATCTCACTCCCCTCTCCTCACTGATCATTCCACCCTGTTCCCGGAGCAAGGCGAGCAGCACTTTGCCGGAATTTCACCGGAGCCCGCCGCTGCTGGATAAGAAGGGAGCCAGCGATTGGAGCCGCCCTAGGAGAATCTGCCGATACCAGGAGGTTTGCCGTTGTCGACTTCATCGTTCGCCCGCCTCGCCGACCCTCGCCTGAACCCCGGTGAGCCCCCAACGACCCCCACTGGCTGCGCTAGGTTTCTGTCTCGCCGGCGTTGCCCAACGTCGACGATGACCCTTAGCCATTGGATTTGAACCAGATCGAACACACCACACCGCCCCATACCGCTTTGCACCCCCTGTCTCACTGACGTGTGGGGACAACAACTTAAACAGCCCACAAAAGCGCCGTGCTTAGCAGGCCAGCCCAGTATCGCTTCCCGCGCAGCCCAGTTATTTGAATTAAAACTTTTCCATTTTATTTCGAACACACTTCTATACCCAGTTTCAAAAATCAACCCAGGTCGATTCAGTGAACCAAATGGAATGAAACCAATTTTGGCGGAAAGGTCTGAGAATGCTGAATCCAAGCCCGTTGGATGCAAGTCATTTGGATCTGTAGATCACCCTTGGTCAAAATAACAAAGTAGGAGCTTTTCTGCATTCAAACATTTTTTAAATTTAAACCACAATAGCTTTTGAGTTGATTCCAACTCTCAAAAATCACATTTAACCATATCTTTCAGAATATATAAAAATATATAGGTTTACTTATAGAAATAATGACCAAGTAATAAAAGAATGCCACATAGGCATTTCTAGACACATTATTTAATTAAAATAAAAGGGTAAAACCTTATTAAATTGTGACACCACTTTAAATCACATTCCCATGGACTAAAATGTGTGGTGATGACATGTGTCAACATGATCCCATGTTTGGTTTGGAGAATATTAAATCTTAAGTAGTTTTTCAATGAGTAGAAATTACTTTTCTAAAAATAAAAGGAATTAAACCAAGCTTTAACCTTGTAAGGTTAGTGATGATGTTAGATCATCTATAGGACCCTTTTGTGTGATGATTGCAAGTAGTTAAGTATTGTTTGGTGATTGTGTACATCGTATTTATTTATAGACGCTAGTACCGACCAAGGATATGAGGAGGAAGGAGGATACTACGAAGAAGAAGCCGAGGAGAACTTCAACCACTGCTCTGCACAAGGAAAGCCTAATACTACTAGTGAATGTGCAAGCTAACACTTGCAAGATATTCTACTGATGCAAATAAACCCTTATTGTTACCATGCCAACTATATGCCTTAAGCATATGTGATCATACCCACTTGATAACCCAATCCTAGTTTTATTTGCAAGCTTTCTACTTTATTTTCTTTATCAAAGCTTTAACTTAGAGTTGACTTAAGTGACTTAGTTTACCACCCCTCATTAGTACCTATCCCCACTTGTAAATGCTAGTGCTAAGTATAAAACTTGATCAACTTTAGATGGGAATACTTGGTGAAAATGGTTATGAAAACCTTAGAATGATGGATCATTCTACTGAGATGTTTGGACATGTGTTTCCGAAAACACCCGATGATTTTTGGGTGATAAAATTTTGAGGCATGAGCCTTAGCCCTTTATAAAAGTGATGGTTGTCTGGATGCGATACCATTCCAATTTTATCGTACAACCACAATACCCGAAGATTGGGTAGGGCTTGACTAGAAACTTATATACCTTAGTATTAGCTCCCTCACGGCCAAGGTATGAGCTGAGGCTACCTTGTGAAGATTGTCCACCTGTGAAGTACCCAAGATGACAGTTCGTCATGGTTGGGAGGCCAAACTCACAGGAGAGATGCTTATACTAGGGCGTGTAATTGAAAGGTTAGGATTGATTATCCGCATATTGAGTATGGTGAATTCAGGATTTGTTCCTGACGGATGTATCGAATGTTGTGGTGAAAGTGTAGAATCTCTGCAGAGTGTCAAACTATTCGAATAGCCGCGTCCGCGGTTACGGACAGTTGGAGTGGCCATACTGTTCCCCCCTCATATGTTTTCAAAATGACTTGTGAAATTATTTGAGACTTTGACTTGACCACAACAGGGTTGTGCTATGAAATACAAGTTCCCACTTAGGTGTTATAAACTTCAACTAGCTCTCTTGCTTTTGAACTTAGTAGAGATAAATCTGGCCTTTGCAAAATAACCCTAGAGCCTAGTGTCCTATTATCCAAAAACCCTTTTACTTGTTAGTATTAGTTTGCGAGTACTTAAAGAGTACTCATGGCTTTGTCCCTGGCTATTCCCGTGGCCAGACTATGAAGAGGAGTACCTGGAGGATGGACCCGAGGAAGGTTACGACAACTAGGATCATCTCCCATTGTCAGCATTGCCTGTGACCCCGAAGATGGAGCTTCGCCTACGCTACCGTTATTATTACGTATTCCGCTGCTTGAAGTTGTATTAAGAACTGGATCATGAGATCCTTATTTGTGTAAGACCTTATGTATGGTTTGTAATGGATGATGTACTGTGGTACCCAATTCTGTTATGTCTCGCAAAAATGGTAATCCTGGGAATGCGATGTATGGCATAACAGGCATCTGGGATTAAAAATCCGGGTGTTGACAATGATAAGCGGCGCGCCCTAGTAGTTGCACTGCCGGCGAGTGCCGCGCGCGGCCTCTCTCTTGGCATTCTCCTGCATACGCCGAACGCGGTCGTCCTCCTCCCACTTCCAGTCCGTCCTGGACCAAGGGCAGGTGTTTGGTGCTGTAACACCCTCAGAATCGACCCTATGCAAGTTTCAGCGATTCCCGCCAAACCCGCATAGAAACGATTCAAAGGTGCCCACCAGGCACTTTCGTGCGGGTGGAAAACGAAGTAATAACATTACACAACAGTCCTCGATGGGACCCACAGAACAGATATATATACAACAGCGACTCAATGAGTCAAGAATACAGATATAATATACAAAGATCCAAATCACCTTGAAAATGATAGAGCGTCCGACTACGGACAAGATGCAAATGGGGCTAAGAGCCCTGAAGAATAACCAATGGCATCCATAACCCTTCCCAGGCCAAGCCGGAAGGGTAACCCTGCTAACGACGTCGATCTCAAAACCTGCTTAAACAAAAGGGGGTGCCGACAAGGGCAAAGGAAAAAGAGGAGCGTCAGTACTGAGGCCAGTACACGGCGAGGCTAGAATTCGGCGGTCCTCGCCTACATAGGTATGGTGGACTGAAGCGGCAGCGGCAACATGCACTAAACAACCTATAGAGACTCGATACAACTGGCGGCTATCAGAGAGGGATAAGAAAGACCTATTCGGAACCAACCTGATTCTAACACCAAACAAACCCTTCCTGGTATTCCCCCTCGAGACCAAACGAGGAAGTCAACCGAGGAACTCACACAGTTGGCAGTTTTATTTATTCAGTTATCGTTGCAGCAATTACTAGTCAGGTGTAGATAATCATCCTGATAAAATAAGCAGTGGGCAATTTTAGTTAACCATTCCGTTGTAGTTGCAACACTTACTAGTCAGATACAATTAGCATGAGATATCCCGAAAACCCAGCAGTTGTTGGTACTTTTATTTAGCCATTCCGTTGTAGTTGCAGTACTTACTAGTCAGATACAATGGTCGCAAGCGACAACCCAAGCAAGCAATTGTTGGCAGTTTTATTTAGCCATTCCATTATAGTGAAGCTGATTACTAGTCATTATAAAGTCAAATTTATAGCACTACTTTAGTTATAGTTGTGTATGATCGAGATACTGTGCTCCAAGTCGTCCATAACCGCGGACACGGCTTTCAGAAAGTTTTACCCTGCAGGGGTGCACAAATAGCAACACACACTCGATCAACCTCGGAAAAACCAAATCAAAACCCAACGAGGCTTTCACGACAAAGCAATCACAGGATTCAGAAATATTTCCGGGGGCCACCCCGTTGAGTACACCCGCAACAAAGTTAGCTGACTCCGAGACGGACCCAAGGTTTGGGTGGACGGCTGTGAACGACTGGGAACCCAAAACTGGGCTTGTCGACACCGCGAAAACGTGTCCCGATCCTAAACAGTACAGTGTGCTCCTCGCACAATCGTAAATAAAGCAGTAAGGCATGGCATAAGTACAGGATATTAAATAAAACCTCAAACTAGTTTGTGGCCCCAAGAAATAAGAATGAATCAAGCTCTGGCTCAGGGGGGTCCCATAATCCTCCCGGATGTTGATAGCGCGAATATTCAAGGAACAGGTATCAAGCACTCGGGGTCCTACGGGACACAAGTGGACGGTTAACAACCAAATAACATCTATTTCCCACCTGTGCCTCTGCTTACCTACTTCAATTTTAGTTGTTAAACAGTAATTAAAGTGAACGATAATTAAAGCCATGATCATATCCAACATTAAACATGCGGCAAGACTCCAGCAACTGTGGTACTTGGCGACACGCAACAGCACTTGAGCAAGCGACTACGACGCGCAGGTCCAACTATCTACCAAACAACAGGTAATAGGAGGTGTCCAAGGAAATATAAGGCTGCAAGGAATATCACGGGTACGAAAACTAGAGCATCGCAACACAGATAGCAATAGATCAACAGGAGGGAAATAAATACTATAAAAGTAAGATAGGTAGAAAGGGGGAGGTGCTCGCCTGAAAACATTGTCGAAGGTTCATCCGAAGATCGGGGCGAAGCTCACATCAACTCAACGGCCTTATCCGCGAAGAAGCAAAACACTAGAATAAACACCGGATGCACTATTTAATACTACGGCAGAAGATCGAGCATGATGCATGTATGATGTATGACATGGCAAGGATGCGATGCAATTGGGCAATATTAAGCGGAACCGGGGTCCCGACAATTAAATATATGGTTCGAGTTGTTTAGATACCCCGCAATTTAAATGTTGTCTTAACATGGCAAAAGATAGCACCGGTTCGCTACACCAATTTAAATGAGGCCAATATAAGACTAGATTTGCCCGCATATGGGCCCCATATTTAATTATAATGTGAATCGGCATAAGGCCCCCAAACCACATGACAATAAGTATGCGAAATGAATGATTTAATGCAAAATTTTATATAGTTGACAATTTATAAAATAGGGTTCTCGGATAAGGGTCACACATTAGGGTTCGACGATCTTGGGGTTCCGGGGGTTCGGGGTCGGTCTCAGGGTTCAGGGTTCGACGGGATCGGTCTCGGACAACAGAAGTAGATCTTGTCGCATCCGCGGTGGTCGGGCCATGTTGTCGGTCTTGTCGTCTCACGCGGAGATCTTGGCGTTCCGGGAGGAAGTACTTGGTCTGGCGTCGGGGCATCAGACTCGCCCTGGTTGGTGTCGATCTTGTCGGGCCCGCGCAGTTGATCTTGGTGTTCCCGGATGATCTTGCCGACTCCATGCGAAGGCCTTGGCGCTCTAGATCGGTCTTCAGGGTCTCGGCCATCGGATCCTTGAAGAAGGTCATGGCGTTCGTGAGGCGATCTGGGCGTTCACCGAGAGGGGCGACAGGGTTCGGGTCTTCGGACGTCGCGAGGAAGATCTTGAGGAACCGACGGGTTCGGGGTTCAGTCTTCGGGGTCCGGTGTCGATCTTCGGGTACAGCAGGTTCTCGAAGGGGTAGATCTTATCGGCAGGGTGGCTTCGGGGCGATCTTACATAGAACCTCCTGTTGTGTGCACCGTTCTCGTTTGAACCCTGCTTGCGTTCGATGAGGAACCAACAAGGAGAGGGCCCTGGGCGACGATAGACGCGGCGATGGCGGACGAGCTGGCGGCTTCGCAGCGAGGATGGGCCGGCCCGCGGGCGGACGACATCGGGGACGGCGGTTGCTTCATGCGCACGGGCGACGGAGAGGTCGGGCCTGGTGCGGAGGCGGTCGATCCTGCAGCGGCCTGGATCGAACGGTGGTCGGCGGCGCTGCCGGGAAGGACGCGGCAGGACAGCGGAACTGCGGTGGCAGGCAGGACTTGGGGGGGAAGCCCGCGGCGGCGATGCACGGAAGGAGGTAGGAGGGAGCCCCAGGCGGCGGGTCTGCTGGGGGCGCCGGCGGACGTCGTCTCGGGGCATGGCTTGGCGAGGAGGAGGCGGGGCGCCACGGGACGCTCGCTCGTGGCGGTGCTCGCGTGTGGGCGAGGCCGGCCACAGGAGAGGCGGCGAGGCCGTCGAACCGGGCGGCGCCAGAGGAGTTCGAGGGAGGCCGGCGGTTGGCGACGGAGCGAGCCCGAGCGGCGGGAGGAGGAGTCCGGCGTGGCGGACGCTCACGGAGGGGGGGGGGCGCGCGGCGGCGCCGGCGGGGAGACCAGGGAGGAGGAAGGCGGACCGGCGGAGGGGGTCGCGGAGGGGAGCGAGGCCGGGCTTGCAGAGGGCGGCGGTGCGGGATGGGGCAGCAAGGAGGAAGGCCGGCGGGGTCGTCGGCGGGAGAGGAAAGGGGGCGCGGGGCTGAGGGAGAGAGAGGGAGCGGAGCGACGGGGCGAGGTGGGAGGCAGGCGCCGGAGACGGGGTTCTGGCGCCGGCGCTGGGTTGGGGAACGAGGGGAGGAGAGGCGCGGGGTGGGAGACGAGCGACGGGGTGGGGCCTCGGTTGGCAGTGGGGAGTGGGGCCAAGGGGAGCGGCAGGTGGGAGCGTGCGTGGTGTGCGTGCTGTGTGTGTGCATGAGTGGGTTTCAGGGGGTGAGAGGCGGCGGGTGTGGGGAGAGGTCAGGATGAGGTGGCAAAGTTTGATAGGGTGGGGGGAATGGCCAGGGTGACGTGGCGGCATGGGGTTGGAGGGAGTGAGGTGGAGGGGGCTGGGTAGGTTAGGACTAGGTAGAAAAGGGTTTGGGGTGGACCGTTTCTGTACTGGGGGTGGTCGACTGGGTCGGGTCGGCCCGTTCGACTGCCCCCTAAAAATAATATAGGTTTTTATTTAATTTAAAAATAACTTTTGTAATTAGTTTTAGACAAACAAAATATCCGGAAACATCCGGGGGTTTAATTTGAAATAGAAGGAGGGCTAGTTTTAGAAAACAATAGTCTTTCGCAACATAGTTTCAAGTAAAAATAATATGCATGATGATGTCATGATGATGCAATGCACAAAATCAACGCGATTTTCTAGTAGTGGTTTTGCGGGATGCCACAATTCGACACCACTAACAATGGATCTCGCCCTCGAGATCCGCCTCATGGTACCGGGAAGAAGGGCGGTGATCTGAACCTTCTCGCATCGTGTAGATCCTCGCGACACCACTAACATGAGGTCGTTGTCCGTGATCGTCGAGAGAACACTCCGGGAAACAAAAGGCGAAGGTAGAGGTATCAACCAATAAAGCCACCTCTAGCTTCCGTGGACGGAGTAAAATTGCTGGATCCACTGATTCGATGTACAAGAGCGAATGACAAGAGTAGTAGGATGGTGATCAGTCCATCGCGCACCCAAACCATTACTCTGCACCCGAATAGGCGGATTATGCAACCAACTCTCGGAATTCAGACTGAAGATCTCTACAAACGAGGTTCAGAAACAAAGGAGTGATGCAGACTCTGCATCGGATCTGGCGTAGATGATGTCGTCGTGTCGGAAACACCGGAAGGCACAAACAAGGAACAAAGAATGGTACCACAGTAGACGGATTCCTCAGACAGCATGAACACCGGATGGTTGAACACCGTTATCAAAGGAGGAAGCGAAACCCTGAAGGTACGACGGAACCCAACCACGAGAAATCCTGGACTCGAAGAGAGAGAAGAGAGCGGATCCAAAACGCGTAGAGGTAAGAGGCGAATAGCAGAGGGGTAAGGAGTAAAATCAGACCTAATCAGAACTATCCAACCGATTTTGCAAAAATAGTTTTGACACTCTACTTCGGCCGTTAGCTAGGTTATCCTACAGGCTGGACTTGTGGGGTATCGCAACTGCTGAGCTCTGATACCACTCTGTAACACCCTCAGAATCGACCCTATGCAAGTTTCAGCGATTCCCGCCAAACCCGCATAGAAACGATTCAAAGGTGCCCACCAGGCACTTTCGTGCGGGTGGAAAACGAAGTAATAACATTACACAGTAGTCCTCGATGGGACCCACAGAACAGATATATATACAACAGCGACTCAATGAGTCAAGAATACAGATATAATATACAAAGATCCAAATCACCTTGAAAATGATAGAGCGTCCGACTACGGACAAGATGCAAATGGGGCTAAGAGCCCTGAAGAATAACCAATGGCGTCCATAACCCTGCCCAGGCCAAGCCGGAAGGGTAACCCTGCTAACGACGTCGATCTCAAAACCTGCTTAAACAAAAGGGGGTGCCGACAAGGGCAAAGGAAAAAGAGGAGCGTCAGTACTGAGGCCAGTACACGACGAGGCTAGAATTCGGCGGTCCTCGCCTACATAGGTATGGTGGACTGAAGCGGCAGCGGCAACATGCACTAAACAACCTATAGAGACTCGATACAACTGGCGGCTATCAGAGAGGGATAAGAAAGACCTATTCGGAACCAACCTGATTCTAACACCAAACAAACCCTTCCTGGTATTCCCCCTCGAGACCAAACGAGGAAGTCAACCGAGGAACTCACACAGTTGGCAGTTTTATTTATTCAGTTATCGTTGCAGCAATTACTAGTCAGGTGTAGATAATCATCCTGATAAAATAAGCAGTGGGCAATTTTAGTTAACCATTCCGTTGTAGTTGCAACACTTACTAGTCAGATACAATTAGCATGAGATATCCCGAAAACCCAGCAGTTGTTGGTACTTTTATTTAGCCATTCCGTTGTAGTTGCAGTACTTACTAGTCAGATACAATGGTCGCAAGCGACAACCCAAGCAAGCAATTGTTGGCAGTTTTATTTAGCCATTCCATTATAGTGAAGCTGATTACTAGTCATTATAAAGTCAAATTTATAGCACTACTTTAGTTATAGTTGTCTATGATCGAGATACTGTGCTCCAAGTCGTCCATAACCGCGGACACGGCTTTCAGAAAGTTTTACCCTGCAGGGGTGCACAAATAGCAACACACACTCGATCAACCTCGGAAAAACCAAATCAAAACCCAACGAGGATTTCACGACAAAGCAATCACAGGATTCAGAAATATTTCCGGGGGCCACCCCATTGAGTACACCCGCAACAAAGTTAGCTGACTCCGAGACGGACCCAAGGTTTGGGTGGACGGCTGTGAACGACTGGGAACCCAAAACTGGGCTTGTCGACACCGCGAAAACGTGTCCCGATCCTAAACAGTACAGTGTGCTCCTCGCACAATCGTAAATGAAGCAGTAAGGCATGGCATAAGTACATGATAGTAAATAAAACCTCAAACTAGTTTGTGTCCCCAAGAAATAAGAATGAATCAAGCTCTGGCTTAGGGGGGTCCCATAATCCTCCCGGATGTGGATAGCGCGAATATTCAAGGAACATGTATCAAGCACTCGGGGTCCTACGGGACACAAGTGGACGGTTAACAACCAAATAACATCTATTGCCCACCTGTGCCTCTGCTTACCTACTTCAATTTTAGTTGTTAAACAGTAATTAAAGTGAACGATAATTAAAGCCATGATCATATCCAACATTAAACATGCGGCAAGACTCCAGCAACTGTGGTACTTGGCGACACGCAACAGCACTTGAGCAAGCGACTACGACGCGCAGGTCCAACTATCTACCAAACAACAGGTAATAGGAGGTGTCCAAGGCAATATAAGGCTGCAAGGAATATCACGGGTACGAAAACTAGAGCATCGCAACACAGATAGCAATAGATCAATAGGAGGGAAATAAATACTATAAAAGTAAGATAGGTAGAAAGGGGGAGGTGCTCGCCTGAAAACATTGTCGAAGGTTCATCCGAAGATTGGGGCGAAGCTCACATCAACTCAACGGCCTTATCCGCGAAGAAGCAAAACACTAGAATAAACACCGGATGCACTATTTAATACTACGGCAGAAGATCGAACATGATGCATGTATGATGTATGACATGGCAAGGATGCGATGCAATTGGGCAATATTAAGCAGAACCGGGGTCCCGACAATTAAATATATGGTTCGAGTTGTTTAGATACCCCGCAATTTAAATGTTATCTTAACATGGCAAAAGATAGCACCGGTTCGCTACACCAATTTAAATGAGGCCAATATAAGACTATATTTGCCCGCATATGGGCCCCATATTTAATTATAATGTGAATCGGCATAAGGCCCCCAAACCACATGACAATAAGTATGCGAAATGAATGATTTAATGCAACAATTTATATAGTTGACAATTTATAAAATAGGGTTCTCGGATAAGGGTCACACATTAGGGTTCGACGATCTTGGGGTTCCGGGGGTTCGGGGTCGGTTTCAGGGTTTAGGGTTCGACGGGATCGGTCTCGGACAACATAAGTAGATCTTGTCGCATCCGCGGTGGTCGGGCCATGTTGTCGGTCTTGTCGTCTCACGCGGAGATCTTGGCGTTCCGGGAGGAAGTACTTGGTATGGCGTCGGGGCATCGGACTCGCACTGGTTGGTGTCGATCTTGTCGGGCCCGCGCAGTTGATCTTGGTGTTCCCGGATGATCTTGCCGACTCCATGCGAAGGCCTTGGCGCTCTAGATCGGTCTTCAGGGTCTCGGCCATCGGATCCTTGAAGAAGGTCATGGCGTCCCTGAGGCGATCTGGGCGTTCACCGAGAGGGGTTCGACAGGGTTCGGGTCTTCGGATGCCGCGAGGAAGATCTTGAGGAACCGGCGGGTTCGGGGTTCAGTCTTCGGGGTCCGGTGTCGATCTTCGGGTACAGCAGGTTCTCGAAGGGGTAGATCTTGTCGGCAGGGTGGCTTCGGGGCGATCTTACATAGAACCTCCTGTTGTGTGCACCGTTCTCGTTTGTGCCCTGCTTGCGTTTGATGAGGAACCAACAAGGAGAGGGCCCTGGGCGACGATAGACGCGGCGATGGCGGACGAGCTGGCGGCTTCGCAGCGAGGATGGGCCAGCCCGCGGGCGGACGCATCGGGGACGGCGGTTGCTTCATGCGCACGAGCGACGGAGAGGTCGGGCCTGGTGCGGAGGCGGTCGATCCTGCAGCGGCCTAGCTCGAACGGTGGTCGGCGGCGCTGCCGGGAAGAACGCGGCAGGACGGCGGAACTCCGGCGGCAGGCAGGACTTGGGGGGGAAGCCCGCGGCGGAGACGCACGGAAGGAGGTAGGAGGGAGCCCCAGGCGGCGGGTCTGCTGGGGGCGCCGGCGGACGTCGTCTCAGGGCAGGGCTTGGCGAGGAGGAGGCGGGGCGCCACGGGGCGGCAAGGAGGCGCAGACGCTCGCACGTGGCGGTGCTCGCGTGTGGGCGAGGCCGGCCACAGGAGAGGCGGCGAGGCCGTCGAACCGGGCGGCGCCAGAGGAGCTCGAGGGAGGCCAGCGGTTGGCGACGGAGCGATCCCGAGCGGCGGGAGGAGGAGGCCGGCGTGGCGGACGCTCGCGGAGGGAGGGGCCGCGCGGCGGCGCCGGCGGGGAGACCAGGGAGGAGGAAGGCGGACCGGCGGAGGGGGTCGCGGAGGCGAGCGAGGCCGGGCTTGCAGAGGGCGGCGGCGCGGGATGGGGCAACGAGGAGGAAGGCCGGCGGGGTCGTCGGCGGGAGAGGAAAGGGGGCGCGGGGCTGAGGGAGAGAGAGGGAGCGGAGCGACGGGGCGAGGTGGGAGGCAGGCGCCGGAGACGGGGTTCTGGCGGCGGCGCTGGGTTGGGGAACGAGGGGAGGAGAGGCGAAGGGTGGGAGACGAGCGACGGGGTGG
This sequence comes from Avena atlantica, assembly GCA_910589765.1. Classification (NCBI taxonomy): domain Eukaryota; kingdom Viridiplantae; phylum Streptophyta; class Magnoliopsida; order Poales; family Poaceae; genus Avena; species Avena atlantica. Next base: position 440,919,334 of record OU342735.1, on the reverse strand, counting down.
GGGCTCGGTTGGCAGTGGGGAGTGGGGCCAAGGGGAGCGGCAGGTGGGAGCGTGTGTGGTGTGCGTGCTGTGTGTGTGCGTGAGTGGGTTTCAGGGGGTGAGAGGCGGCGGGTGTGGGGAGAGGTCAGGATGAGGTGGCAAAGTTTGATAGGGTGGGGGGAATGGCCAGGGTGACGTGGCGGCATGGGGTTGGAGGGAGTGAGGTGGAGGGGGCTGGGTAGGTTAGGACTAGGTAGAAAAGGGTTTGGGGTGGACCGTTTCTGTACTGGGGGTGGTCGACTGGGTCGGGTCGGCCCGTTCGACTGCCCCCTAAAAATAATATAGGTTTTTATTTAATTTAAAAATAACTTTTGTAATTAGTTTTAGACAAACAAAATATCCGGAAACATCCGGGGGTTTAATTTGAAATAGAAGGAGGGCTAGTTTTAGAAAACAATAGTCTTTCGCAACATAGTTTCAAGTAAAAATAATATGCATGATGATGTCATGATGATGCAATGCACAAAATCAACGCGATTTTCTAGTAGTGGTTTTGCGGGATGCCACAAGTGCCTGCATGGGAGGCAGGTCCTTCAGGGAGCGCTCCAGCGCCATATTCATGACGAACTCATCCTCGTCGACTAGGACGACCTAGTCCGCTGGCTCGATCTTCAGCGTACGTAGGTGAATCCGACCGGTCGGCTGTGATGGCGCACGACCTTCATTGATGACGAGACCGCGCAAGCGTGTCCTCGTCTGCGAGTGCATCGGCGAATCCACCTCCCGCTTCACAGACCGGAGCGGAGGCGTGGTGCGATGACTGTCCTGGCGCTGACCCTGATGAGCGCGAGTTGACACAGAGGAAGACGAAGAGAGAGAGAGAGAGTGAGTGAAATGATCGTATGGGCACCTAGAGGGGGGGTTTGAATAGGTGCTACTTCAAATTTTACTCTTTTCCAAATTAGGGCACGTTTGACACAAAAGGTAAATTCTCTAGATTATGCAACTACGATGAATTTACCTATATGTCAATCTTGAACAACACTAAGCAAGAACTAAATAATTAAAGTGCAGTAAAGGATAGAAGTAACCAAAATGGAGCACGCGGAGACATAAGGGTTTGTTTCCCGCAGTTCCTTTCTTTTGAGGGGAAGTACGTCTGTGTTTGGAGAGGGGGTGGTTTCAAACCACCAATGCCACGAGAGGCCTCCCTTGTTCTCCGATGAACCGCACCCTAAAGGGTTTGATTCACCTCTTCCACTATATCGACACCCTTCGAGGTGGAAGCCAACACCTTTACAACAAGTTCGAGGCACACATCCACAACTGAATTGGAGGCTCCCGCATACAAGCAAGTTGTCAAACAATCAAAACAAGCTTTTAAGACCAAATCAAATGCTAGGGTTTCCAAAGAAACACATGAGCAAGGGTCCCTCAAATGAATGAGGGGGAAATGAAGATCTCTCTTGGTGAAGCTATAGATCAAGGCCTCCTCCTTCGATTCTCCAAAGATCAAAGACTTTGGATGGTTGAGTGAAGAGATCTTGTGGATTTGGTGGCTCTAATGGTGATGTTGTTCTTGACCTGGTCGAGCAACTCCCAAGGTAGAAGAAGGGGCCTTTATACACCCCCTAGAATTAGAGCCATTGGGATCCACTTACCCCGGAAGGTCTGGCAAAATGCAAACGAATAGTCCGACCCATCCGGACACTCTGGTTGTTCACCACCGGACACTCCGGTCTGATAGAGTTTCCGGCCAGAGTTTGGCCAGTGTCCGATTGGGCATACCGACTGTCCGCACCGGGCAAAGAAAACTTTGCGAATCCTTAGGGCCGGACAGTCCGACAGAAACCGGCCGGATAGTCCGGTGAGGCCGAACACTCCGGCGCACATCAGCTGGACAGTCCGACAGGACTTTGACTCTGCACAAATTTGATCCTAGGGAGCTCTTTTTCCTTAGGTACAATTTACAATAATGTAGCTGATATCTCCTGAAACATTTAACAATAGATTAAACCTATCCAAGTGTTGTCAACAAACATAAAAATAATATGAAGGGCATAAATGCCCTTTTAATCTCCCCTTTTTTGTGTTTGATTACAACCCAAGGATTTGCACATACGATAGGTAATAATTTTCACAATAGGAGATTTACAAAATATATTAAGGTTCCCCTAGATGTTTGACCAATTTAGATTTGCATTTTAATACAAGACCACACACCATAGGATCACATCCTCACTAGATTTTGTAGGTAACAAGTTCTGACATGATATAATAAAGACTAGATAAATAAGCTAGGCATAACATAGTCTTTAACATAACTGGGAAAGCATGTCTTAACACACAGAACGGAGTTCAACATAACATAGTTCTCAAAAAAATATGATAAAGACACGTAGCTTCAAATAGGAAAATCAAAATAACATGAATCTCATGTACCCATGCAAATCCCTAGTAGCAACCTAATAAAGGGCTACTTCTCCCTCTTTGGCATCAAGACGCCAAAAATGGAAAAGAGCACTACGAACACGTCCCAAGCCAACTATAGCCATGGAAGTCGTCATCGTCGGCATCCTCATTGTCATCGTCATCGTCATCCTCATCGCCATTCTCATCATCATAATCGTCCCGAGTCGAGCTCTGGCCGTGAGGGCGAGAAGAAGAAGTCACGTCCTCAAACATGGACCAGTCCAAACGTCCCTGACTCCAGTGACCATAGGAAAGAGTGCCATTTGATGCCTGTTGTTGAGAAGGATCAACATCCATGGGCTGGTTGATCCGCTTGAGTTCGTTCATGACATTCCGGTTAGCCTTGTATGCATCATACTGTCCATGGCGAATTTCAATGTTTTGGCATAGGGAAGATTCTTCCACCAAGAGGCATTCTTCACCTTCTTGTGCACTTCCTCCATAGAGGTGTCGAAGCGGTATGTGTTGCTAGCATGCTTCATGCGAGGGCCACGGGTCACAACCTCCTGCACCTCCTCAGACCCATCATTACTGTCAGTAGCATCAGCATCCATCTCATCATCCTCAAAGATGTCCTGAGCAGGAGGGTAGCCTCGAGGAGCCTTGGTGGTAGGAGCACCCTTCCTCTACAGCTTGGCAGCAAGGTGTGGAACAAGATCATTGTAGAGCAAGGGAGTTGCTGGAGTGTGGGCAGAAATGAGCTTCATCACGTAAGGAGCAAATAGAGGCCACTTCTTGTCTATGATGCACTTGTACAAGTCCTGATAGATGAAATCCATGGCATCAATAGCATCACCTTGATGGTCTGGACCATGAGTATACACTAAGTGAGCATGGGCCATAAGATTGATTTCCGCACCTCTCATCTCATCCTTGTTGCTCTCTTTGGGAGTGAGTGTGTGGCGAAACATGTGTTGGGGATATGCTATATGGGTATCCTCGTAGCATGTGTCTTATCCGACTAACCCGGGTGGCCCATATTCGGTAGCATGGCCTGTGGCCTGCTGGGCGGCCCAGTTAGGTGGATCCAGAAGGGAGGCCCATGCCGGATAAAGGAAGGCTACGGTGGAGTCACCAGCGTACCCGGAGCCTTGGAGTGCAAGATACACAAGACTAGTGATAGACGGTGTAGGACTCTGTAACCTGTCCGGCGAGGACTTTTCCCTGTAACCCTAGGACCTGGCGACTATATAAGTCGGGCCTATGGGAGCCTTTAGGGCACAACTTAGTATCGATTCATACAACCTCACACAGCGAACGTATCTCTGTAACTCGGCGTATTGCTCTTATAGTGATTTATAGCAGGAGTAGGACTCCGCCACCGTCGTGGGATCTGAACCTGGGTAAGCTGTGTTACCTCGTACCCGTCAACCATCCGCCTTACCCCACGTCTCTAAACACGCACTGTGAGGACCCCTCCATGGCGTACTGTCGGCAATACCACGACAGTTGGCGCCCACCGTGGGGCAAGAGGCGCTTCAGGCTCTTCAGCGGGCGAGGACCAAGATCTTCGCAGGAATCGGCGAAACCGTAGCCATTGGACATGTTCTCTTCTCCGTCAATGTTCTGATCGTCCCCCTGACGAATTCTGGATCCCGGCGAAGACAAACCCTACGCGGTGTTCGATCGTTCCTATCAGAGACATCCACCTCTTCATCGGCGAAACCGACTCGGGCACTAGTTCCCTGGGTGTCGGAGGAGCATCAAGACCCGCACGGACCGCCTACGGGCAGGATACGTTCGCGGAAGGATCGATGTCGGATCTCTCTCCGGAGTTTGCCGGCAAAGATCGGAAAGAATCAAAACCCGCACGGACCGCCTACGGGCAGGATACGTTCGCGGAAGGATCGATGACGGATCTATCCTCGGAGTTTGCCGGCAAAGATCAGAAAAATTCAAGGCCCACCCAAACCGCCCCTGTGCAGGATATAAAGGTGGAAGATCACTGCAAATCCGCAAGCTTCGTCTGCGCGTTTGGACAGCAGAGATCCAAGTTCGTCGGCGTGGTTACCATCTTCGACCTGGCGCGCTGCGTTCAGAGAGAGGGCGAAAACCCTCGCGACTACCTGGCCAGGTGGCTCCGTATACGAGCCGATCTGGCCCACTACCCCAATGATGATGCTATCTATCACTTTGTGGAAGGACTGGACCATGGCACGCTTCTTCGACATTCTCTAAGACGGCAACAGGCGTCAGGACGCCTTATCTTCGAAGGCATGGTGAACACCGTCAACAACTACGCGGAGGCCGAAGCGACAGCTCAGACAGCGCTTGCGCTCATTAACAGAGCCCCTCCGATTCAGCCACCACCACCACCGCCTCCAGCCGCCATCGTCGTAGCAGCACCACCACCTCCAGTCATCGTCGAGGCCGTTGCACCTCCACCGCCCGCATCGAGGAAGTCCTGGCCCCCTCCAATTCTGTCATTGACGCGCTTTATGCCGATTTTAGTGCAGATTCAGAGGAGATAGACTTTAGTCTAGAAGAGCTAGACTCCGCTATGCAGGAGATGGAGGATAAGTACTCGCGCGACGAGCAATATAATAACACCGTCATGTCTCGAGGGGTGTTCGTCACCATTGGGACAATGATGGATGGAGATCAACCCGGGCAAGCTCCGCCTACGGTGCTGGAAAAGGGGAAGGGGCCACTAATTGCTGCTGGCGATGATCGCGCAAGGGTCATGCCTCCTCCGCCTAACCCAGTGCAGCAGCCGCAGGAACTCGGCACCGGTCCGAGCAACAACAACACCACAAACTTGCCGCCTCCAGCATCCACGTCGGCAGCAGCCCATGTTACTCCAAATGATAGAGTGATGTACGACAATCTCCTCGTCGAGCCACTAACCGTTGATCATATCCGGAACGTGACTCAGCTTGACGAGAAGCGCCAGCAGCTGCTGGAGGAGGCGCAAGCCATCGCGGAGCAGGCGCTAAACTAGATCGAGATCTGGCCAATGCGCAGAAGTCCATAGAGAAAGCTAGAGCAATGGAGGCCAAGTATAAGACTCTACTGCAGCAGAAGAAGGCTAAGAAGGCTCCGGCTCGCATCATCAACGATCCTGGTGTATGGCGCAACCTAGGATGGGCTCCCTCGAAGCCAGCACAGGCCAAGCCATACATTGATAGTGAAGGCAAGCAGGTGATGCCCACCCCACTCCTTAACCTCGCCGTCGCCAAGACCCTTCTAGAGCAGGATAGATCACCTGAGGCAGTAGAACAGGTCTATGACCTAGTGGCCAAGGCGGTAAAGCAGCAGAAAAAGGCCACCTCTCAAAGGCTTGAGTCTGACCCAGCGCTCTGCCAATCTAGCCAGTACAAACCGCCAAGGGACAGATCTCCTCATGATGTCGGATCACAGATGGGTTCATCAGAACGAAGACAGAGGGATGCGCGCAACAGGAAGGATTCTATCCCCATATCCTCCAACCACGGAGAAAAAGCCCGACCTCGCCGCCCATCGCCACCGCCCCGATCCCCCCGACGTCAAGAAGATTACAAGGCTCACCATCGTACGGATATGCCCCCTCCAAAGCAGTGTGGTATCGTCATCCGCGACAACGCGACACAGACCCGTCATGATGAAGAGCGCCACCAAGGACACAAGAGCAGGTCACACCACGACCCTCCGCGTCCGACAAGCAACCGTGACAGGCGTGAGGCGTCGTAGGAGGGTAACATCAAGAAGGCTAACCCATCGCCACCTCCGCCTCCGTCACCGCCAAGCAGTCACCATGGTGGAAGAGGCCCGCGTCGTTCACGCAGCACATCCCCTGTTGACAACAAGAAGAAGAACCTGGAGCCGTACGATGCACGTTCACGGATCGATAAGATCCACGAGTCCCGGGAAGGGCCATACCTGGGACCACATTGCTTTGGACCTGCAATACGGTCCGCAACTTACCCCAAAGGTTTCCGGATAGACAAGACCATCAAGCCCTATGACGGCATCGCCAAACCTGCCACATGGTTGCAGGACTACGACAACGCGGTGCAGATTGCCGGAGGCAACCCCAACGTCGCTGTTAAGTACCTCCCGTTAATGTTGGCGGGTACGGCCCATCAATGGATCGACGACTTGCCGGAGAAATCTATCTACAACTGGCTGGATATGCAAGAATCATTCACCAAGAACTTTGAGGGTACATACAAGCGTCCCTGCACTGTGGGCGATCTACAGCGGTGCGTGCAAGATAAAGACGAGACATCTCGCGCCTACCTCTCCCGCTGGCTGGACATGAAGAATTCCTGCGCAGGAGTGCACGCTCAGACCGCTATGGCCGCCTTCATTGATGGGTTGGAAAGGGGCACGTTACTCCGACATAAGCTAAAGCGCTTGCAGGACAATCATCAGCTTGACTTGAATCAGATGATTCAGTTAGCTAGTGAGTTCGCAGCTGCCGACGACGATGCTCGTGGCTCTTTGCCGGCAACGGCCGTTCCAACCCAAGCTCGGAGGAACAGCAGTACAAAGCGGAAAACCGCTCCAGAAGAAAAGCAATCTACCGACATGGTCGCTATGACTTTTGCAGGACGAGGAGAAGGCAGACAACGTGGCCGAGGAAGGGGAGCAGGCCGCGGGCAGCAACGAGGAAGTGAAACCAACTCGGCGTCGCTCCACGTTCCCCAAACGTACGAGGATTACCGCGATATGCCATGCCTCGTACACCTCGATGTCCACGGCAAGGCCACCCATACCAATCGACACTGCAAGTTCGTCAATGACCTCAAGGAAGACCCGGAGTTCGGCTACAAGCAAAGTCGGAAGAACAGACCGCGAGGCAAGGGCAAGGGGAAGCAGAAGGAGGAAGAGTCCAAGGATTCAAGTGTCATGGACGAGGACATTGACCCCAAGCACGCCACCAAGAGCGACGACAAGGGCAAGAACCCCTTCGCAAAGAAGGCCCCAGTCTACCACACTTTCCTTGGCACCCCCACCGTCCGACAACAGAAGACCTCTCTAAGGATCCTGATGGCCACTCTCCCCCAGTTCCCCAATACCTGCGCTGGTCGGAGGTTCCAATAACTTGGGACAGGACAGACCACCCAGACCTTGTGCCCACGGAGAACCAGTACGCCAAGGTCATCAACCCATTGATTGACGGCGTGGAGTTCACCAAGTGCATGGTGGATAGTGGAAGCAGCATCAACATAATGTACCTGGATACACTGCAGAAGATGAACTTGACGGAGGCAAACCTAAGGCGGACCAACACCGTGTTCCATGGCGTAGTTCCTGGTCGGGAGGCTTGGTCCCTTGGGTGAATTACGCTTCAGGTAGCCTTTGGCGACGTTAATAATTACCGCCAAGAGCGCATGACCTTTGAGGTGGTCCCCTTCAAGAGCATGTACCACGTCATATTTGGCCGCGACATATTCCACACGTTCATGGCCAAGCCATGCTTCGTCTACAACAAACTCAAGATACCCGGACCAAACGGTGTCATCACCGTATCCGGAAGCTTTACCAAGGCAAGGGACTGCGAGATCAACGAAGCAGCCGTTGCAGAAGCTGTCCTCTACAGCGAAGAATTCAAGGAGATCCAGAGCAAGGTCAATGATTCAGAGATACCCGCGTCGAAGAAGCAGATCTCCGACTCCGCTCCTGCGTTCAAGGCCACCATCGAGACCAAGCGGTGGAACTTGTGGTAGGCGATGCCTCCAAGAACGTCGCCATTGGGACGAATCTGGATCCCAAATAGGAAAGCGCGCTCGTCGAGTTCCTCCGTGAGAATAGGGACATCTTTTCCTGGCAACCTGCCGACATGAAAGGAGTACCTAGGGAACTTGTCGAGCACAACTTAGACATAGATCCAAAATGTAAACCAGTGAAACAACCTCTACGATGCTTTGGAGATGAGAAGAGACGTGCCATTGGTAAAGAGATAGCTAGGTTACTTAAGGCTGGGTTTATCCGAGAAGTCCTTCACACCCGATGGGTGGCCAATCCTATACTTGTCCCCAAAAAGGGAACCAATGAATTAAGAATGTGCGTTGATTACACCGGCTTGAACAAAGCATGTCCCAAAGATCCGTTTGCTCTGCCTCGCATTGACCAAGTCATTGACTCGACGGCTGGCTCGGAACTTTTGTGTTTTCTCAATGCATACTCAGGATACCACCAGATCAATATGAGGAAGTCGGACCAATTGGCCACTTCGTTCACTACTCCATACGACACGTTTTGCTATGTCACGATGCCCTTCGGGCTGAAAAACGCAGGTGCTACCTACCAACGGACAATGCAACATTTCCTTCACGACCAAATTGGTCGGAATGTTCACGCCTACGTGGAAGATATCGCTGTGATGTCTAAAAAGTCAAACGACTTAATCTCCGACTTAAAAGAAACCTTTGATAATCTCCGGAAATACAACATGATGCTCAACCCTAAGAAGTGCGTCTTCGGGGTTCCAGCCGGAAAATTGTTGGGCTTCATCGTTTCCCAGGGCGGAATCGAGGTCAACTCGGAGAAAATCAAGGCCATCTTAAACATAAACCGTCCGACATGCCTAAAGGACATTCAACGACTAACAGGTTGTGTCGCAGCAGTTAGTCGGTTCGTCAGCCGACTTGGAGAGAAGGCTTTGCCACTGTACAAGTTGCTGAAGAAGGCGGACAAATTCACATGGACAGACGAAGCAGATGCAGCATTGAAGCAGCTCAAGGAGATTCTTTCCTCAGCGCCCATCCTTGCAGCACCCGAGCCTGGAGAGCCCCTGTTAATTTACGTCGCGGCAACCAACCGGGTTATTAGCATCGTCGTCGTGGTAGAGAGGAAGGAACCAGGATACGAACACGGAGTTCAACGACCAGTTTACTATGTGAGCGAGGTCTTGACGGAGTCCAAGCAGCGTTACCCGCTCTACCAAAAGATAGCTTATGGAGTATTCCTCGCTTCTCGGAAGCTGATGCATTACTTTCAGGAGCACCCAATCACAGTAGTGAGCAAGACTCCACTGTCCGACATTATCAATAATAGCGACGCTATAGGAAGGGTCACGAAGTGGGGCATTGAACTTGCCGCCTTCGAGATCACCTACAAGAGACGCGACGCTATCAAGTCACAAGCTTTGGCGTATTTTATTGCAGATTGGATGGAGATGCCAGATGCTACTCCGTTGCCAGAACCAGAGTACTGGGTGATGAACTTTGATGGATCAAAGTTGCTCAACGGATCGAGGGCTGGTGTACTGCTACAGTCACCAAAAGGAGACAAGCTGCACTACGTTCTGCAGATCCACTTCGAGGCTACAAACAACATGGCAGAGTATGAAGCACTCATTCACGGACTACGTGTAACCAAGGATATTGGCATAAAGCGCATAGTTTGCTGTGGAGATTCCGACTTGGTTGCCCAGCAGGTGGCTGGCACCTGGAACGCGCGGAACCGTATGATGGCGGCATATCGCGACAAAGTGGACGAGATAGCCAAGAGCTTCTTGGGCTACGAAGTCAAGTATGTGTCTAGGGAGAAAAACGAGGCGGCTGATCTACTGTCTAAGCTTGGATCAGGGCGCAAGAAAATTCCGCCAGGAGTTTTCCTAGAGCATCTACGCACACCATCCGTGAAGGGCGCCGACATCGACAACCCGGATAGAGCTGACTCTTTCGTCAACATGGTGACACAGATCCCTCCAGCTTGGACAAAACCGTTCATGGAGTACCTCGAGCACGGAACTTTTCCCGACGACAAGGTCGAAAGACGGCAAATAGTATGACGAGCAAAGGGTTATACCATAATCAATGGGCAACTCTACAAGAGGAGCACTACTGGTGTATACTTAAAGTGCGTTTCCCAGCTAGAAGGTATGGAAATCCTGCGCGAGATCCATCTCGAAGATTGCGGGCATCACGCCGCTCCTCGATCGCTGGTCGCGAAAGCCTTTCGGCAAGGATTCTACTGGCTGACCGCGAAGGCGGACGTCGACAAGCTGGTTGAGACATGCACGGGATGCCAGTATTATGCCCGACAACCACATGTTCCTGCTGAAGAATTGCGAACAATACCAATAACTTGGCCGTTCGCAGTCTGGGGGCTAGACAAGGTAGGGCCATTACAGACGGCATCGTGTGGATTTACGCATCTGCTTGTAGCAGTTGACAAATTCACCAAATGGATAGAAGCTAAGACCATTAGAAAGCTTGATGGGGCAACTGCCCTCAGGTTTGTCCGGGATCTAGTGGTGAGATTTGGTCTCCCACATAGCATCATCACCGACAACGGAAGCAACTTGTCACTCGGATAAGTGGAGGCCTATTGCTGGGACAAAGGCATCCGGCTTGACCTTCCATCTGTGGCACACCCACAATCCAATGGTCAAGTTGAGCGAGCCAATGGATTAATTCTACAGGGAATCAAGCCACGTCTTGAGGCACCGCTACATAGACCAGTTGGAGCCTGGGCGGAAGAATTGCCATCTGTGCTGTGGAGTTTACGAACCACACCCAACAGATCCACCGGCTACACCCCTTACTTGATGGTATACGGATCAGAAGCCATCCTACCTTCCGACATCCTCCACGACGCACCAAGAGTTGCCGCCTATGACGAAGATGACGCCTAGATGTGGACCTTCTCGAGGAGGAGCGCGTTTTGGCATGCCAAAGATCCGCCATCTACCAGCAGAAGCTACGCAGCTAGCATAGTCGCCGCGTTCAGCATCGCTCGTTTAAAGAGGGGGATTTAGTACTCCGACTTAAGCAGAAGAAGTCACACAAATTACCCCGCCATGGGAAGGACCGTTCATCATAAGCAAGGCGCTGCTCAATGGGTCTTACTACCTTGTCGACAATCGTGAACTCAAGGATAGACCCAACGAGGATCATAAGCGTAAGCGACGTGACCCGGATGATGACTACCCGAAGCTTGATCGGCCATGGAACATAGCACAGCTACGTCCTTTCTACACTTAGCATTTTTTATCTAATTGTGTACCTCTTATATGATCAATGAAATAAAGCTCTTTGGTTCACTCATATTGCTGAGTCTTTTACCTCCTTTAGTGTTCATTTTTATATCATATAAAACCTTTATGCACAAGTCTTGCGATTGCACTTGTGAAAATTCCGCCTACGGGCGTTAGCTTAAGTTTTCTAGTCTACACATTCTTTGTCGTTTTTATGTGGATTCTGGAGTAGTGACTTTCGGCACTTATTGTCAGCGATTTTGTGCTCAGGTTATTGACGGTGCCATTGGGCATCATCACCTAAGCGCATGGTTCCGACAACGAGTCTTCCGACTCACAAAAAGTCAAGCATAAGAACCAGAGTAATGGATAAGCCAGCACTTGCTTAAAAAATATATACATGCTGAGACTTAATTCTTAAGTAGCAGGATACGACAACCATTGTTTTCCGCCTTAAGATTACATCAACAAGTTTTTTCTGTGCACACTCCAAAGGTGAAACAGAAATTACAAAGTGTTTTTCATTCTTTGGGCGCAGGAGACTTGGAGGCCGCATCATCACCAGCCGGAGAATCACCCTCGACGTCGGTGCTATGATGAGACTCGGAGGAATCTTGGTTGACGTTGTCGATGAAGTTCCTGGGCATGAAGACGTCAACGTCCACCAACTCGGCAACCCTGGTGTCATAACCCGCGAGTGATGACATGATGGCTTCGTGATCGATCTCCTTGCTGTCATCATCCACGTCGGGGATACCAGAGGTCACCGTGTCGATGTCGGCATCTTCATAGTGTGCCTTCACCATAGACAGTGCCATCCTTGCGCCAGCCCGTGCGCATGAAGCTTTCCAGCTCGCGACACGCTCGAGGGCTCGGCGCAGAATCTTAGAGTACTTCGTCACGGAGTCCGAGGCCTTGATATAAATCTGGAGGGGCTTGGCATTATCCTTGGCTTGGGCGATGGCGGTATTGATGAATTTGCCGGCAAGAACCATGCATTCCTTGTCCGAAGGAGGCGAGCGGGTTAAACCCATGGGCGCTGAAAATTCTGACAAAGATCGCATGAGTTCAATAAACTCTAAGTATCCAGACTACAGAACTACAAGGCGGAGGACACTCACTAAAGATGCTGGCCTTAGCCTGCCAGACGGTGTCTGCCAAGGATTCCTTCTCTTGTTGGAGGAGCTTAAACGCCTCGCTATGGCGAAGGTTTTGCTCATCAGCAGCTTGCTTCTGATCCTTTAGGATCGCAAGCTCCTCCTTCAAGCGATTGATCTCCACGGAGGTGGAATCCTGCAGGGCTTTCATGGAATCCTCGTGCATCTTCAGCATTTCTTCCCTCTCCTTCTTAAGGATTTTGTTCTTGCTGTCCAGCTGCTAGATGTGCTTGGACTGCTCGACAATATCCTTGGCCTTGGCAACATGCTCTGCAAGTCGGAGAAAACAAAGTACACAGTGAGTACTCGAAGAAGGAAGGCACAAAAGTAAGACAGAAATGCGCAAAAAGAAAACATACTCTTGTTTTTGATGATCTGTTCCTTCAAGATGGCAGTTTTACCCTTTTCGGCTTCAAGATCTACGCGCATATTCTGATACTTGTCGTTGGCCATGCCCCTCCGAGCATTCTCGTTCTGTGGAAACAAATATAAAGTTAAGTCGTTGATTGGTCTGCTTGGAGCCTCTAGTCGGAGATTTTCCACCTAGATGCTCGGGGGCTACAGCGAGAGTTTTTAACTTATAAATATGCTTAGCTCTTCTTTAAGCATCTAGTCGGAACTAATTCAGTTACAACTAGGGGCTTGGGGGCTACAGCACTGAAAATTATGAACACTGTGTATGCTACTATTAAAGCATCTAGTCGGAATAATTTCTTCCATCTAAATGCTTGGGGGCTACAGTGAGAGTTTTTTCTAACTTAGTCACTCTTAGAGCATATAGATGCAAAACCTATGGTTTTCCGTCTACATCCTTGGGGGCTACAGTGGGATACTCATATGAAATGCAAAAGGTAAAGTAAAACTTACAAGTGCAATGATCTTGAGGTTTGTAGCGCTCTCGGCTAGCAGCTTGCCAAAGGAAATGCTATTTCCTTGCAAGATATCTGCTTGTCGGAGTAGCTCCTCAAGACCGCACGTCGGAGATGACGACACTCCTCCAGGAACCATAGTTGTGTTACTCGGCAGGAGCGCCGGGTAAACTATCTTTGGGAACTCGAAGGGTTTCTGGGGAGTAGGGGCGCCGTCTTCGGCAGAGGTACCAGCTCCCACCACCGCCTTGCCGCTACCGATGGCATCCTTAGCCGGAGCTTCAGCCATTTGAAGAGCAGCGCTCTCCTGCGTCGCCTGCTCGCCGACAACAGCGAGTTCGGTAGAGGCGCCAGAATCCACTTCCATGGCGCAAGGGCCTGGTGCCTCCTGGACTTGAGAGCTTGTCGGAGTAGAAGAGGGCTTGACGGCGGGAGTAGCAGGGGCGATGGCGGGGGAGGAGTCGCGATGCAGCATATCTTTGATGTTTCTAGAAGCCCCAAGAGTCTTGGAGGACTTCTTGAGGCTGGTTGTGGCTTTCTTCCTGAAATGTGCAAAATGCATAAGTACAGGAATAAGACAGTTAAATAAGACAATGTCGGAGAATGAGAGGCTTACACTAGGGGGGGCGCTTTGGCAAACATCCCGGTGGCTTTCTTCTTTTCCGCCTCCAGGGCGACAGTACTCTTTTTGGAGGCTCCACCCTCCGTCTTCTTCTTCTTGCCTCCGTCGGCAGCGTCAGAGGTGGAGCTCTTCCGCTTTCGCGCCAACGGGGCATCGTCGTCGGACACGACCGTGGCTTCCTTCATCTTTGGATCGTAGATTTGGGCAGCCAGGTTGTCCTCATCTAGATCGCTAAGCTGTTAAGTAAGAAATCACCGTGTTAGATAAGATGGCACTGGCAAGACGGAGAAACTGGAGCAATGCCATACACGGGAAATAAATACCTACCTTTGGGCACTTGCCGTCTACGTACATGTCGCAGGTGATGGTGAAGCCACGCTTCTTATCCTTTACGTTGACGATGTCCTTCAGACGGAGCTTGACGGAGTCGCTCGAGAAGTTATCCACGGAGATCCGGAGGGTATCCTTTCGATCACCCGTGTACTCGTGCGTGAACTTCACGCGGTGCTGCAGAGGTTGGATTCGCCTGATGAACCAGCACATGGCTAGGTCCAAGCCGGTTAAACCCGTCTCTATGAACCACTCGATCCGCCTTATTGCGCGAGAAGCATTGAGGTCGGAGGGAAGGGAGGCATGGGATCTCCATGTGGAAACTTCAGCGGCGGCTCCATCCACGAAGTCCGGGTACGTCACTTCTCAGCCCGCCAAAGGAATGTCGGGGCCGTAGAAGTACGTCCGCAGCCAGTTTTTGCATGACTCGTGGACGACGATGTCGGGGAACCGCCGGCCATGTCGGATCTTGAAGCTTATGGTGCCGCAGTTCCTAAGATCCTCCCTACTATGTCCGGCTTCATGTTTGATGGTGAAGAAGTACACGAACAAGTCTAACCTAGGCTTAATCCCTAGGTAACCCTCACAAAGTGCCGCGAAGTTGCTAAGCACAAGATACTATTGGGGGAGAGGTTATGGGGTTGGACTTTGAAGTGGTTCAAGACGGACAGAAAGAAGTGGGAGATGGGCAGAGAAACGCCGCGTACCAGCTGAGCCTTGAGGTACACCTTTTCTCCGGCTTGGGGAGAAGGTGTCACCTCGCCGGCTGGCGCCGCCCGCCAGGCGAGCCCCTCCGTCGCGGGAAGGTAGCCTTCGACGACCATCTATTGGATGTCGCGGTCGGTGATGTCCGAGCCGTGCCAGTCGCCCTTGTGCGAGTCTGGCTCTTCTTCCAGAGGCTCTAGCGCCGCCAGATTGTGGTCACCGCCGGTGGTTTCAATCACCGCCGACGCGGGGATGACCAGGCCCTCTGGGGGCACGACAATGGAGCTCGCCGGCTTCGCCGTGGCTTCGCTCGACGCCGCCATCGATGGGGAGGAGCTGCTGCTAGCCATGGAGGACTGGGAGGATGCGACTGTTGCAGAGAGAGGCTAGGGTTTCTTCGAGGTTTTCTGCGGAGGGCTCGAGGAGGCGTGCGGCTTGAGGAAGAATATGATGACGCGAGAGAATGGGGTGAAAAAGAGGAAAGTGTCCCACGGTTACTATTTATCTTACTCTGCGTCAAGATTCGTGCAACTAATCGGACGGTTGCCGCATAGACGACGTGTTCGTGAACGTGCGCGGTGATTTCGCCACGTCTCCAACCGCCTCCGCCAACGGTTCGTATCGCTCGCGCGGGAAAATCTGATATGATTGCGTTCTCTGCATGTGTGAGTTACGAGGCATCGCTGACCTACAGCCTACGTCGTCATAACTGACATGGTAGATGAGCCATCCCATCGAAGATTCCGGCATGGACGGATTTAATCCGACTACGGAAGAGTACGATGGAAGATTCAGCATTTCTCCGAGTTACTCATAGAATACGGAGAAACCTTTGCAGGGTTCTTTGGGAGGACTACAAGATATTGCTTGATGATTTGCCGACATCCATCTAGACGGAGCATTCCACGTGAAGAGGCAAGACGGCGCAAGATCTCGGAGTTCTCCGGGGGCTACTGTTGGGGATATGCTATATGGGTATCCTCATAGCATGTCTCTTATCTGACTAACCCGGGTGGCCCATAGTCGGTAGCATGGCCTGTGGCCTGCTGGGCGGAGTTAGGTGGATCCAGAAGGGAGGCCCATGCCGGATAAAGGAAGGCTACGGTGGAGTCACCAGCGTACCCGGAGCCTTGGAGTGCAAGATACACAAGACTAGTGATAGACGGTGTAGGACTCTATAACCTGTCCGGCTAGGAATTTTCCCTGTAACCCTAGGACCTGGCGACTATATAAGTCAGGCCTATGGGAGCCTTTAGGGCACAACTTAGTATCGATTCATACAACCTCGCACAGTGAACCTATCTCTGTAACTCGGCGTATTGCGCTTATAGTGATTTATAGCAGGAGTAGGATTCCGCCACCGTCGTGGGATCTGAACCTGGGTAAGCTGTGTTACCTCGTACCCGTCAACCGTCTGCCTTACCCCACGTATCTAAACACGCACTGTGAGGACCCCTCCATGGAGTACTCGTCGGCAATACCACGACAACATGCGAAGCAGAATGTTGTAGACGAGCTTGATGTTGGTGGTTTGGCCAACCACGCCATGCTGAGAGTAAATCGGGGCCAACCTCTTCTTATCATATGCATGTCCATGTACATGCATTTGAGACCACTGGGAGCATTGGGATTGAAAGGCAATCGAAGAATGTGCAAACTGAACCATGCTGGAACGACACCTGATAGTGCCAAACATCCACTCAAGGGGAATATCCGTAGTGTCCCCAAAGACCACGGTGGCATAGAACTACTGGACCAACTCAATATTGTAGTCTTCTTTTAACTGAAAGATGGTGTGCAGCCCCATCTTCTCAGTCACCCAAAGAGCATCCTCAAAGTAGCTGTGAGAACGGAGCTTCTCGATATCCAACCACTTCATGGGGAAAACAGGAGACCTAAACCCACAAAACAAATCAGAGAAGAGTAGGACTTGCTCATTTCTCCAAAAGTGATCATCAGGCGAGGTGCGTGGCAGAGAATAGAACTGCTGGATTCTCATCTCCACAAAATCCTCGGTACCCAAATCTGCCAGAGTAGTCAATGCTTCAAACTCCATGCGCTTGGATTCATCCCTTTTCAGTTGTCTAATATTTTCTTGCTTTGCTGCAGCACGGTCACGAGCAGCCTGTCTGACCACAGAAGGATCTACATGAATGTCTCGCTCTTCATCGTAATGAAACCTGCGAGGACGAGGATTTTGAGTAGCCCAAGACCGACGAGGACGAGAACCACCTGTGAGATCAGAGTAGAAGGATAACATATGGGGTAAGCACATTTGTCCTACAGATTAAAACACAAGCAATAGTCAAAGTAATGCAGGAGATGTTCTGGATGAAAACCCCGGACTGTCCAGCAAAATCACCCTGGAGACTCCTCCTGCCCAAACATTCCGGCTGGATCGGAGTGTCCGACCCGTACACGTCGGACATTCCGGCTGGAGCCTTGGTGATTTTCGAGCAGTTCAGGAGTGTTCAATCGGAGCAGATCGGCATTGCTAGAACTACTGCTAGGACGAGTGTTGCACGCAAATATGATGTATCCATGGATTTAGGCAAGACATAGTCCTCAAAAATTCATCTAGGGAAAACCCTAGTGATGGAGAAGGGGAGGGGCACTGTACCATCATCCATTGAGACCTTCACCAGAGGGGAAAGGATCCTAGCGGCAAAGGGAAGGCAATGGCCAGCGGAAACGGCAGGATCCGGGGTAGAGGAACCCTCCTGGTGGTGCTCCTGGTAGAGGGCAACAGGCTGTGTGCAAGGAGTCCGGGAGGAGAAGAGGACTGAACCATCCACTTCTACCCGACCCCTTTTACGAGATTGAAACTACTGGGGTCGGAGTTTCTGGGTGAAATTCACCGGAGTGTCTGTCCCGGCAGGAGAGTCCGATATGAATCAAGCGGAGAGTGCAGTCTTGCCGGATACTCCGGTTGGTTCAGGACGAACTGTCCGGCTCCCTGCGACCATAAAGCCTAGTTTCATGTAGTGGACAAATGTGTGGCAAGAGGATCATGTTTAAAGGTGAGAATAGGCCTGGGATTCAGAATATGTACTGTGAAGAACCAAGAAATCATAGATATCCAAGAAGATGACAAATTGAGTTTCAAATAAAACGAACCAAGAACCAACTCTTCAATAAGAAAAAGGCGGTGGCCGAGGCCACCATCTAAGAGTTTGTGGCATGACACCGCAAAGAATTATCCTTGGGCTCATAGCCACTACTCATCAATGAATCCCACATATCACAAAATGATATTAAGAGAATTGAATTTCTTAATGTTGGCATTATGGGGGGAGGGATAGTCCAATGTATTAGGACCGCACTCCCCCTATCTCCATGCCTGCAACTAAACCCAATAAGAGTAAAGACATAGGTGAGTATTCAAGGTGATCAAGTCAAGCTCCTTGAATCTATGATATTTAGTTCATTCCTCAAATAAAAAACCTTGCTTCATCAAGTGGCTTCGTGAAGATGTCAGCAAGTTGGTCTTTGGTTAACACATATGATAACTCAATATCACCTCGAGCAAGATGATATCTAATGAAGTGATGACGAATATCAATATGCTTGGTCCTTGTATGATCCACCAGGTTGTAGGCAATCTTGATAGCACTTTCATTATCACATAGAAGATTCACTTTGTCACAATGGACACCATATTCCTTTAAAGTTTGCCTCATCCATAGCAATTGAGTACAAGCACTAGCAGCTTCCACATACCCGTCCTCGGCGGTGGAGAGAGATATACAATTTTGCTTCTTAGAATACCAACACACCAAGGAACTACCAAGGAATTGGAAAGCCCTGGAGGTTGATTTTATATCATCCTTATCATCAGCTCAATCCGAATCCATGTATCCACAAAGAGAGAAAGTTGAGCCCCTAGGATACCAAATACCATAGTTTGGGGTATGAACCAAATATCAAAAGATTCTCTTGACCGCCATCAAATGGCTTTCTTTAGGAGCCGCTTGATATCTTACACACACTCCTACACTCAACATGATATCGGGTCTAGATGCACAAAGGTAAAGCAAAGAACCAAACATAGACCGGTATACCTTTTGATCCACATCTTTACCATTTGGGTTTAGTTCAAGATGAGTCTTTGTTTCCATGGGAGTAGGCGCTCCATTTAGATATTTCATGTTGAATCTCTTGAGCATATCTTGAGTATACTTGGCTTGGTTGAAGAAAGTTCCTCCTCTTACTTGCTTGATCTCAAAACCAATAAATACTCTCAATTCCCCCATCATAGACATCCAGAACCTATTAGTCATAAGCTTTGAGAATTCATCATTAAAATATTTATTAGATGAGCCAAAGATAATATCATCAATATATATTTGGGATACAAAAAGCTCCCATTGACCTTAGTAAAAAGGGTGGGATCGATTTTCCCAACCTCAAACCCACGGTCTAACAACAACTCTTTAAGGTGCGCATACCACGTGCGTGGGGATTGTTTGAGCCCATAGAGTGCCTTATCAAGTTTGTAGACATGGTTTGGGAAGTTGGGATCCTCGAACCCTGGGGGTTGCTTTACATATACCAACTCATGCAATGGACCATTTAGGAATGCACTTTCTACATCCATTTGTTGCAATTTAAAGTTATGATGTGCCGCATAAGCGAGAAGGATACGAATGGAGTCAAGGCGAGCTATGGGTGCATATGTCTCTCCATAATCAATGCCTTCAATTTGAGAGAACCCTTGTGTAACCAATCTTGCCTTGTTCCTCACAACAATTCCATGCTCATCTTGCGTGTTCTTAAATATCCACTTGGTGCCTATAACATTGCATCAATCTTTTGGCTTTTCAACTAACTTCCATACTTTGTTTCTCTCAAAGTTGTTGAGCTCTTTACGCATTGCTTCCAATCAATCCGAATCTTCAAGAGCTTCCCATACTTTCTTTGGCTCCGCCATGGAAATGTGTGCTTGGTGTTCACCAGAACTCTTCATTTGATCCCTAGTGTACATCCCTCTTCTAAGATCCCCAACCACATTCTCTAGAGTGTGGTCCCTTAATTCCAACATTCTATCCACTCTAGCTTGGCGACGAGTTTCGATCTCCTTGTTATTTCTTATGGGGATCTCTTCATCATTTTGGTCCTCGTCTTGACCATCAACTTGACCTTGATCATCATCGGAATCATTCTCTTCATCAAGATTCAAAGATTGACCTTGGTCTTGATCAGACACACTTCTAGACAGGCGTTGAGCTGATCTTATGGCTGATTGTACAGATCTTCCTTATGCAATAGACTGAGTAGCGGTGGACAATCTGGAAAATGGAGACTCATGCTCCTCCTGTCTAGAGGTTTCTCCCTAATCAACTTGTTGAGGGTACACAACTTGTCTTTGGCTTGGGTCATTGTCCTCCTCAATAGTAGGAGCTTGTTGATGTTGTGAAGATGAGGGCTCCACTTGAGTAGAGCATTATTCTTCTCGATCCACCACAAGGGGTTCCTCAACAAGGCAGATGAAACCCGCAACCATTCTTCCTATGGCATCCCAAGGCATTTCATCATCTACATCACAAACATCAACACGCTCCCCTTGGAGAACATCATATTCTTTGAAGACCACACTACAAGATTCTATGACAGTTCAGGAGAGCTTATCATAGATTCTATAAGTGTGGGATTCGAGACCATAGCCAACAAAAATAACCTCTAATGCTTTGGAATCAAATTTGGTCAAATGAACACCCTTTATGCGATAGAAACACTTACAACCGAACACCCGGAAGTATGAAACATTGGGCTTGTTACCGGTAAGAATTTCATATGGAGTCTTGATCAATTCTTTGCGGAGGTAGAGCCGGTTCGATGCATGGCATGCGGTGGAGATTGCTTCGGCCCAAAAATTGTATGGAGATTTAAACTCCACCAAAATGGTCCTAGCCATATCAATAAGAGTCTGATTCTTCGTCTCAGCTACACCATTTTGTTGAGGGGTATATGCAGCGGAATATTAGTGTTTTATCTCATCATCACTAAGAAATCCATTTAGGGTGTATTTCTTGAAATCAGTGCCGTTGTCACTCCTTATTATCAACACAGGGACACTGTGTTGACGTTGAGCCATGTTGATGAAGTCGATGAAGTTTTCTTGGGTCTCACTTTTCAGCTTGAAGAAGTATACCCATGGCTATCTTGAGTAGTCATCAACAATAACCAAACAATATTTCTTCCCACCAATACTTGCATGAGATGGGGGACCAAAGAGATCCACATGAAGGAGCTCCAAGATCCTTTTGGACTTGATGTAGTTCTTCGGTTTATGGGAATAATCATGCATCTTTCCTTCAACACAAGCCCTGCATACATGATCTTTGGCAAAACACACATTTTCTTTTAGTCCAACAATATGGCCATCCATGTGGAGACTTTGCAAAGTTCTCATGTTGACGTGGGCTAGACGGTGATATCCTAGGTGATTTGGGACCTGGGATGAGTAAAGTCAGCAATAAGTCGACTGATCCATGTATGCCTAGGGAGGCAGGTTGTAAATTATAACAAGTATTGGCCACATGTTGTACGAGTTACTCATGTTGCAAAATGGGTTAAATCCATCTATACCTAGGCCAAGTCTCAGGTTCCTTGGATCCGTAGCAAATCCTAGATGAGCCTTGTCAAAGTTCTTCCATTCATCACCATCAGCTGGATGTCTTAGTAAGTAATCGTCTGGCTTGAGAATCTCTTTATGCCATCTTATTTCCTTAGATGTTTGTTCCGACTGAAACAACCTCTGCAATCTATCTATAATTGAAAAATATCTCAGAACCTTACAAGGATATTTCTGCTTTTTATCACCATTTTTCCATCTTGATTTGTTACATATTGGGCATTCATCAAGGTTTTCATAATCCTCCCAGAACATTACACTGTTATTTATACAAAAATGAATCTTATCATATGATAGTCTGAGTATCTTGATGTACTGTTTCATCTCATAAAAGGATTTTGGCTGTCCTTCCCTAGAGATTGACTCACTGTACAACTTTATCACTAAATCAAAAGCATTTTTGGTAACCTTGTTGAACGACTTTTCCTTTAGTAATTTCATTACCTGTTCAAATCTTGAGATACCAGAACCAGGGTGCACTAAACACATGGCATCTTCTATCAGTTCAGAGAAAAGTGTTCTTTTAAGAGAAGGGCCGCCCTTTTTGCTTGCAGTGGGGTACATGTCCCTTAACAAACCAAAAAGCTCCTCATCCTCGATCTGATGAGCTTCAGGAAGATCAGCATCAGCTAGAGGATCAATAACATGCTGATCATATGGTTCACCATGTTTAGTCCAACTAATATATGTTCATTGCATACCATTACTGAATATATGATCTGCAATTGTGCTATGACCTAGTTTTTTATAATTAAGGCATTATTGGCATGGTCAAAACACATCCGAGTCACCGTTATGCTGTCTAACAAACTTCATGAAGTCATTTTTACCTTCCTAATATGAAGGTGTTGCTTTTTGTCCGTTCAATATCCAATGTATGTCCATCTATTGAGGATACAAATGGTCAGATTCTTTCAAGATATTTTACGGAACAAGTAGATTACAGATCTAATTAAGCCAAGATATCTGAGCAAACTGATGGAATATAGAACTATAAATGCCACATAATTTTAGCTTATTTGATAAATTGGGTGTAGTACTATGTTACATATTAGAGAGAACAGATTGACCGAGCGCAATAAAATGCCAACCAATTCGAACAAACAGATCAAGTGCAGAACAATGTCAAACGAACAGATCGAGTACGAAACCACTTTAGGGAACGATTCGAGCGAACTAAGGAAATTATAAGCGTACCGTGGGGATCGACCAGCGGAACGCCGGCCTGTGTGCATCTCGATAAGAAAGCCACCGGCCTATGTGCTAGTAGATGGAGGATGAATGTTTTGGAGCATGGCCTGTGGTTTCCACGGCTCGTGTGTCTCCAAAAGAATGGCGCAAAGAGACGTTAGCTGGCTGCTGGAGTGAATGCACGAGTAGGAAAGTTTTGGAGCGCGCAGGCTATGTGTCCTGGTTCTTAACAATTTTCACGCGAAATAACTGCCAATTTTTTGCCCTTGTTTTTTCTTCCTTGTTGACGTCTGGAATTTTTATTACTGAGCCCATGAGGCCCAAGCATAGCCGAAAACTTTCTAATTCGGCCTTTTTATGGTTTTATGGCCGCCAATCATAGCTCATTCAGTTTAGGAGTGAGCCCATTGAATATTGCCCATGATGATAAAAAACGCCGCCTACCTATTTTTTATGTAAAAACTACTACATTATGTAGCAGTTTTTAGTTTAGCTGTCAGGAGCACCGCCTTATTATTTGCAGAGAGATAAACATAGTCAAAGAAATTATTTTAAACTTATAGAAGAAACCGTTTAACGTTTCTGTTGTATTAGATGTTCCTTTCGCAGTGTCAAGGCAAGCCGTTTACCGTTCCAGACGTCTCGAGTTCGAATCCTAGGCATTTTTTTTCCTTGCGGTCATCTTTTTGTACTCTGAGACTGGCATCTGGAACCCAGGTAAACTTCTTCCGCGTCTAGCAATGTTGCCATGGTCAGAACAACGGACTCGATCCGAAAAATAGTCCAACACATACACGTTTCTTTCAAATAGAGGATGACATCTGGAACCCAACATAGACACGTTTCCTACACAGAGGAGGCTGACATCTGGGACCCAGCAACGGACCAAGGTCAAAATAGTGGTCGTGGTAATTTCTATTATTATATAATAATGCTAACATATGGGACCTAGCAACGGAGTATAGATTAATTATTTTTTAAAAGACTGATACCTGGGATCCAGATAAACTGCTGCTGCATCTAGCAATGTTGCCAAGAGCAGAACGGTAGACTCGACGTGGAAAAACAATCCAACATACACAAGTTTCTTTTAAATGAAGGCTGACATCTCGGATCCAGCCTATACATGTGTCCTGCACAGAGGAGGCTGACATCTGTGACGCAGCAATGGACCAAGGTCAGAACAACCGCCCGAAATAAGTCCATCATACTAGCACGTTTCATTTACAGAGGCTGACATGTGGGGCCCACCAGATAGACGTTATTACAGGTATGCATCGAGCAACTTTGCCAGTTCGAATAAGGGAGGCGCGAGCAAGAAAAATTCCAACATGCAGATGTTTCTTCTAATGAGATATTAACATGCGGGACCAAACTGCGTGACCAAACAGTGGCCGAGCAATGCTATCAAGTTTTCACGAAGGCGCGACCGAGGAAGAACAGGCTAGCACTAGAGAAAAAAAATTCAATCAAATAAACACGATTCTTCTAATGTGAGACTGGTATATGGGACCCACCAGGCTAAATAAACAGCTGATGCAGCGAGCAATGCTATCAAGTTAACACAGAGGCACGACCGAGGGCAAAAATTCCATCATACACATTTCTTCTAATAAGAGTATGACATGTGGATCCAGCTGCATGATTAAACGGTAGATGCATCTAGAAGCGCAATCAAGTTCGGAATAGGGTAGCGGGAGCGAAGAAAAATATTCCATCATACACACAATTTTTGTAATGAGAGGCTGACATGTGGGACCCAGCATCCTGATTAACGACAGATAGATCGAGCAACGTAATCGAGTTCATATCAAGGAGGCACGAGCCAAGGAAAAAAATCCACCAATGCACACGTTTCTTCTAGTGTGAGGATGACACATGCGACCCAGCAGCCTAATTTAACGGCAGATGCATCGAGCGAAGCTATCAAGTTCAGAACAGGGAAGGGAAAAATTCCATTATACACACGATTCCTCTAATATGAGGTAGACATGCGGGACCCAATAGCCTGAGTAACGGAAGAGGCATCGAATAACGTTATCGAGTTAAAATCAGGGAGGTGCGACCGAAAAGTTTGGTCCGCTAGATTCACTGACGTCTGGGATCCACACGCAAAAAATACTTCGGCGAGTCAACATCTCGCGAGGAAGCGGAAATCTTACTTCTGCCACGCGCCCGTCGAGCTTCGTCCATGTATTTAGTAGTTTCGTCGTAGTAGAGGGGCGCGAAACCAGAAAAAAAAGTTCTGCATCGGCCACGGCCGAGCCAATATTTTTATCGCGGAAGTCGCGCCTTCTACGACGATCGACGGACCTAGTCATTGCGGAAGGAAACATTTCTTGTAGTGGTTCAAGATGTACGGACACGCCCACTTGGTGGACTTGATTTACCTAAGCTTGAGACGGTTGAAACGGTTCAAGTGGAACTCCTTGGTGAACTTGACACCAAGTGAGTCAGGGGTCAATGTATCAACGGGTGGTGCAGACGATGCCGTAGCCACCGCATGTGTACAGCTCCTCGTTTTCATCTAAAAATAATAAAATTTAATAAATAATAATAAAAACTGTTAATAATAAATTTTGATCCAATAGAAACATAGCATATATGATCCTCTACACTTGTTACAAAAGAATTCTTGTCGTGGTGTGGAACACGGCAGAGCCATCGGGGATGGCAAAGAAGGGACACACGGATGCATTCGGTGGCTCACGCAACGGGTTGGGCACGGTGCACTGCAAACACAGGGACGTACCCAGGTTTGGGGCCCTCTTGGCGAGGTAACACCCCTACTCCTGCAAGATGAACTATGTATGGAGCTTGATGCTTAGTACAGATGCTCCTTGAGCTATTTCCTTAGCAACTATCGATGGCTAGAGGAAGGTGGGAGCTAGGTGCCAACACTTCTTCTACTGCGAGTACTTGGAGTCTATGTGAATCTATCTGAATCTACCTAGAACCCTGGCTCTGCCCTCCCTTATATACTAGTCTGGGGGGCAGATTACAATTCGGGTCCTAGGATTTACTGTTTGGATATGGTTTACAAGGCAGGGCCGACTGCGGGGTCTAGCCGGTGGGCCAGGACCCAGTCCACCCTTCTTTTAGCGTCATCCTTCTCTTTGGTGGTCACCCGGGCTTACTTTGGGGCGTCACCCGTTCTTTAACGGTCACCCGGACCACTTTCGCCGGTCCAGCCGATCGCCTTGCTTTATCTTTGTCTGGTAGCGCTGGTCATGACGGCATGCCAGCTTCCATGATGATGAGGGAGAGCCAGAAGCGTACCCCGCACGGAGCGCCAGTCCCTCCGTGCTCTCCATCGAATCTGAGGTGAGCAGGGTGGGAACGGCCACCCGGCCGGTCCTTCTGGCCACCGGCTAGACGGGCCTGCCGGGAAGGTTATAAGCCCAGCCGGGCTTGCTTGCCAGACGGTTAGAGTTGTGATTCCGGGAGGCCAGGCGGCCTGCATCTTCTGGAGTCGGCCTACTTATGCCTGGCTTTCCCCACCGGGGGTCATCCCCCCGACACTAGTCCCCGAGTACGTATGGGCTTGGCCGGTGGGCAAAATCTTTCGTTCTCCTTCCTTTCCTAACAGGTTGCTTTACTTTCTCCGGCTGCGGCTTTTGCTTTTGCTTTCCGGCTGGCGTTAAACCGGCTGCGGAATCGATGGCCGTCCACTGGGTGTAAACAGCGAAGGCAGATACCGGCTGGCAGAGCTGAAGACGATACGTTGGGCGAGATGACGTCATGGATGCCGTCACCCACGCCTGTTGCTCTAGTGCACGTCGCGCCAGTTTGACTTCCGTGTCGCTGCGTCAGTTTTTGGCAACTGCGCACGCAAGCGTGCCACAGCGTTTCCTCGGGGCACGGGCGCACGCCTCGTCTCCCACTGAAAACCTAGGATCTTCTGTGGCAACCACGACGGCGCAGGGGATCTGGAGCCGAAGCGTCGCGCAGCTATGGCACGGTGACGCCACACGTCGTGGAGTAGCCGAAGGGGCGATGTTGCCGCTTGCGGGGATAAATAGGGCCCCGAGGGGATCGGTTCACACACTTGTCCATCCTCCAGCTCATCGTCTCCCTGTGCCCTTGCGTTCCTTGCTCTTGCGCGTCCTCTTCATGTTGCCACCGGCCACCTTATCCCCGCCAGCCACGGCCTCCTCCTCTGGTGAGATGCTGCCGGAGCAATGTGGTGGTTGGTGCAGGTCCTTTGTGACCGATGAACTTATCAACAAGTATCGGTGGGGGAGGTTTCTTCCCTCTTCGTTGCTTGTGAAGCACCAGCTTGCGCCGGAGGGGGAGCGGGTGCCGAACCCTCGGCCGGGGGAGCGCGTCGTCTTCCTCGCGCACTTCGCACGCGGCTTCGGCCTCCCGGTTAGCCCGTTCCTCCTCTAGCTCTTCGGCTTCTTTGACCTCTAGCTTCACCACCTTGGCGCCAATGCCATGGCGCAACTATCGCACTTTGCGGCCTGCTGCGAGTCGTACCTTGGGGTGTGGGCCGAGGTGGAGATCTTTCTCAAGTTCTTCCACTTCAAGGCCCAGAACATCGTCAAGGGCAGCTCGCTAACGAGGACGGACTGCTGCGCCGTCTTCCCGTGGACATCATTGCCGATGCCGCGGTTCGAGCTCCCCAACACCGTCAAGCTGTGGCAACGCACATATTTCTATGTGAGCAATGCCACGGACATTGATTGGATCGGCCTCCCGCCCTTCATGGATGCGCCTTCGTCTCAGAGGGGCTGAACGACGAAGAGCATGGGCGAGGCGGCGGACCTCGATCGGATGGCTGCCCGGGTGGAGACGATGGTGGGGACGGAGAGGTTCACCGCCCGGGACATCACCTTGTCGTGGATGGTGCGTCGCGTGCTGCTGATGCAGAGACGGTCGCACAAGATGTGCCATCTTTCGACCGCCAACAATCCGACGAGGACGTCGCGGAAGGATGTGCGCATCCAGGACCCGCGGAACTGGATTTCCATGATTTCCAAGTTCCACATCAAGGCCAACTGGGCATACTCCTGCCCCCCGTACCATCAAGGCCACCTGCCACCATCGGTATATTCTTCTCTGGTTGCATTGCGCCTTGCTTCTTGATTTGCTAGCTTTCCTTGGGTGCCTTATGCCACTCTTTTGATTAGTTGTTCACGGCGCAGCTGGCCAAAGATGGCATGGGCGACTTCCCACTTCCGTCCTTCTTGGAGGACAGGAAGCCGAAGAAGTATCCCCAGACGGAACCCGAAGGGTTTCCCGTCAGGGCGGATGATGGCCCCCCAGATCCTCATGGTAGGTTGCTGTCCGCTGCTCCTTCTTTCATCTTTGTTCTTGAGTTTATGGTTTTTACTCTTTGCTTGTGCCGCAGTCAATGTCAACGACGAGGAGGGTCCGCGATAAAAACCGCGGCGAAAGCCCGGGGAAAGAGGGCGGCACCTGTTGCCGTTCCCACTCAAGTTGAGACGAAAAAGACGCGCCGACGGCGTCAAGTTGTTGCTCCACCCTCCGTCGCTGGGTTAGTATCTCTCTTGCCCTTGCTTGCCATTCTACGGCTCTACTGGCTTCTCTTTTGACTATTTGTCCTTTCCATCGAGGCCATGGAGCTTGGCGACGGAGGTGCCGCCGTCATGCCTCCTCGACCTCCTCCTCCGGTTGAAGAGGTGGCGAGGACGCCGACTGCGCCCACGCCGGCTGCAGATGGCCTGGCTGCGACCAGCCCGGCTGCATCAGTCCTGCCCTCTCCGTCCAGGGCACCTGAGGGCTCTCCGACCACAGGGCTGCTGCACCAGGCTCATGCGTCTTCGCGGTTGGGCCAGCTGCTTGCGGTTGCGCAGGACCCGGAGAACCCCCTCCCTCTCCTAAGGGCTGGCGTGAACCTGGCTTGGAGCGATGCTCCGAGCAGTTCCACCAGGGCTGTCATCACGAAAGTGACGGAGGGAGCGGAGTCCGCGCAGGCGGCTGCGACGGAAGCCGGGCGGCCGTACGACGGTCAACAGGCTGGGAGGGAGTTGGTGGTGGCTGCACCTTCGGGTGCAGCTTCCGATGACGACGATGTTGTCATCACTGGCGCAAGGCCAGCTCCGGTTGTGCTGACTCCGGCTGCGATCCTTGCCCAGCTCTCTGGCTCGGCACCCGTTGCGCTCAGCCAGGTTCGCCACCTGGTTGAGGGAATGGAACAGGGCCTTGGCGAGGCCAAAAAATTGTCTATTTTGATGGAGGTAAATCGTTGCTCTTCATACGTTTTCCGCTCTTTCATCTGGTTTGCTCCTCTGTTGCTCATTTGCTTTCTTGCTGCAGAAAGCATTTACGGAGTCGGTGAAGAATACCAAGGACCTTGGCCATAAGATTGCTTCTTCAGATCTGTCTTGGCGATTAGCTCCTTTTTCCCGCTTTTTGTTGACCATCGGTTATCCTCCTACAGCCATGATCCAGGACAAGGAGAAGGATCTGGAGCGCCTCAAGGATGAGGTTGCCCGGCTGGAAGAGTCGAACAAAGAACGACAAGCGCAGTTTGACCAACTTGCCGCGGCCAAGCACCAGCTTGAGGTTAGCATAGAGCAGGGCAAAAAAACGGCTGACATCCTGGCGGAGGCGCTAAAAACCTTTGAGAAGATCTGCGCCCAGTAGGAGGGCACAATCCGGTCTCTTCGCCGCAGGGAGGAGGAGCTTAGTCAACACCTCTAGAACGTCTTGGAGATGGTCGTCAGTAATTCTTCCAGCTACTCTCTTCTGTTGTGCCGCGACCTGCTCGATCTTGTTGGTTTATTCTGCTTTGTGTCTGGCTGTAGCTCACTATCCTGAGTTGACCGAGATGGCCATGGAGAAGCTGCCGCTGGAGGAGGTTGGCCGTGATTTGACTGCCCTCGACCTGGTCAAGGTGGTGGCGGAGGAGAGCAACGGCTTGCACGCCGTTGGCAATGATCTCTTTCACTACATCTGGCCGGACGAGGGCCTGGTCGTGCATGACATGGCCAGCCTGTCCGTGGCGCTGTCCAAGGGCATCGACGTGCTGGAGGTGCACAAGGAGTGGGCTTCTCAAGGAGGTGCGGATATGGCGCTTGCGATGGTGAAGTCATGGTATCCTGGCGTCGACCTGAGCGTGATCAACCGCGGCTTCCGCCTCGGGACGACCTACGATGGTCTTCGCGAGAGCCTCCCTGCGCTCCAGGCCTGCGGGGTGAAGATAGGCACCTACGTGGACCTGGAGCGTGACTTTAGCGCCCCTGGAGAGCCACGGCCATTCCATTGGGAGCCAGCACCATGGAATCCCATTAACATGCCCTCCAGCAGCCAGCCTCCTTATGCCGACACCGGTGCCGCTCCTGCTGATCCAGCTGCCGCTCCTTCCTCTTCGCCGGCTCCTGAACCTTGATCCCCGGGATGCCGGGTGTATTTGTTAAGATTGCTACTCTGTTGTGCTACACTTGGGCTGACTTCTATCGCCTATCTTTGAATTTGGGCGGAGCCATCGTGCTATGCTTTATGGTTTGGTTCCTTTTGATAATCTTTGTTTATTTCTTCGTCATTTGCGGTCTTTTGTGCTCGCGCCGGTTGGGATAGCCACCCGGGTTCGAGCTCTTTTTTTCCGTCTTGACTTTGCTTTGTGGGTACGTGGGAGCGCGTCCACTGTGTGTAGTCCCCGAGGTTCAGGCCGGCTGGGATAGCCAGCCGGGGCAAAGCTCTTTCGACTATCTTTGCTTGAGTTTGTGGGTGCGCGGGAGCGCGTCCACTAGGTGTAGTCCCCGAGGTTCGGGCCGGCTGGGGTAGCCAGCCGGGGCGAAGCTCTCTTGGCCACCTTGACTTAAGTTTGTGGGTGCGCGGGAGCGCGTCCACTAGGTGTAGTCCCCGAGGTTCGGGCCGGCTGGGGAGCCAGCCGGGGCGAAGCTCTCTTGGCCACCTTGACTTGAGTTTGTGGGTGCGCGGGAGCGCGTCCACTAGGTGTAGTCCCCGAGGTTCGGGCCGGCTGGGGAGCCAGCCAGGGCGAAGCTCTCTTGGCCACCTTGACTTGAGTTTGTGGGTGCGCGGGAGCGCGTCCACTAGGTGTAGTCCCCGAGGTTCTGGCCGGCTAGGGTAGCCAGCCGGGGCGAAGCTCTCTTGGCCACCTTGACTTGAGTTTGTGGGTGCGCGGGAGCGCGTCCACTGGGTGTAGTCCCCGAGCTTCGGGCCGGCTGGGGTAGCCAGCCGGGGCGAAGCTCTCTTGGCCACCTTGACTTGAGTTTGTGGGTGAGCGGGAGCACGTCCACTAGGTGTAGTCCCCGAGGTTCGGGCTGGCTGGGGTAGCCAGCCGGGGCGAAGCTCTTTTGGCCACCCTATTTCCTGCCAACTTGTGACTCGGGTCGTGCGAGACAAAGCGTTGCTTTGGGTTAGCTTTCTTGTGCATATGCTCATGCGTGAGTTGGTAATTATCATAGGAGAAAAATAAACGTGCGTCCCTTCGAGTTAGGCCACGAGCAGCTCCCCTTTTCTCAGCGAGTATTTGCCCTTCTAGCATTTTTCCTTGCCGGCTGTCAGCTGGGTTGTGGTCTGTAGCCGGAACTGAAGGAATTACTATGTTGGCGTGCCTCGCGATACTTCGGTTCGCCGTTGTTGGCTTAACTTTTGTAGGGCGCGACCAGTTCGCCTGGACACCCTTGATTTCTACACCGGCATCTTCTTGTGCGCGCTTTGAGTTTTTGCTCTTGCCGGGTCGACAGCCGCCGTGCGTACTGAAGACGGAACCGAAGAGGCTATTCTAGGCGCCGCGTGCAATGTTATGCTGGTTGTAGAAATCGTGGGGGCCTAGGCCAGCCGGTACAAAAAATGCAGATGGTGCGTAGAATTGGGACGAAGTCCTTAGCGCTGCGACAAGGCTCTCATTCTTGTTCACTTGTTACATAGAAAAGGGAAGATACATACACTTCTCTAAGTGCAAAATGGTCGGAGCAGGCTGGCATTCCATGGGCGCTCCGACTCCTTGTCTGAGCGGTCTGCCTTGTTCTTCAACGGCTGCTGCGCATCGATCAGGTAGTACAAGTTGTTGTGGAGTGCTCGGCTGACGATGAATGGTCCTTCCCATGGCGGGGACAACTTGTGCATTCCTTTGGTGCTCTGGACCAGGCGCAGCACCAGGTATCCTTCGCGGAAAGAGGTGGGTCGGATCCGGCTGGCGTGGTATCGGCGCAGGTCTTGCTGGTAGATCGCTGATCTGGACAGAGCCAACTCACGCGCCTCCTCGAGCAGGTCCACGCTGTCCTCCCTTGCCTCCTTGGCTTCCTACTCAGTGTAGAGCTGTTTTCGAGGTGCGTCGAACTGGATGTCCGTGGGGAGAATGGCTTCTGCCCCATAGACGAGGAAGAACGGTGTGAAGCCGGTTGAGCGGTTGGGTGTGGTGCTTCTAGCAGCTCCTCTATCCAGCATCCAGTTGACCTGACGAGCGGTTCGATAAGCCTCGGCTTGATCCTGGCCATCACCAGACCATTAGTGCGCTCCCATTGTCCGTTGGACTGCGGGTGCGCAACCGATGCCAGATCCAGGCGGATCCCCTTTTCTCCGCAGAAACGAGCGAAGACTCCTTTCGTGAAGTTGGTTCCATTGTCGGAGATGATGCTGTGAGGGTAGCCGAACCGGATGATGATGTCCGTGAAGAACTTGATCACTGTTGCTCCGTCCAGCTTCTTGATTGGCTTCGCCTCGATCCACTTGGTGAAGTTTTCCACGGCGACGAGAAGGTGCGTCATGCCGGATCGAGCTGTCTTGAATGGCCCAACCATGTCCAGGACCCAGACTGCAAACGGCCAGGTGATCGGTATTGTCTTGAGCGCCGCAGACGGCGTGTGCTTCAACTGGCCGAAACGTTGGCAGCCGCTGCATGTCTTGACTATTTCTTCGGCATCCTTCAGCGCCGACGGCCAATAGAAACCATGCCGAAGGGCCTTGGCTACTATCGCCCTTGACGAGGCATGGTGACCACATTCACCCTGGTGTATGTCCGTTAGAAGCTTGGCTCCTTCCTCTCGACTGACGCATCGCTGGTAGATGCCTCCCACGCTGCGCTTGTACAGCTTGTTGTTGATGATGGTGTAGGCGCTTGCCCTTCTTCGCACTTGTCGTGCTGCTACCTCTTCTGTTGGCAGTTCACCCTTGGCCAGGAAATCCATGAACGGCTTCGCCCAGTCGGGCGCCTCCCGTATGGTATGCACCGTCTGTATGATGAGCTTGATCTCCTCGCGGACGACCGGCTCTGGAACTTTAGGAGGTCTGTCGGGTGTAAGGGTGCCGATGTCGACCGTGGGCAGCGTCGAGGTAGTCCCCGGGTGCGGCGCGGCAGACCCCGGGTGCGACGAAGCAGTCCCCGGGTGCGGCACGGAAGTCCCCTGGTGCGGCGCGGCACCGACTGCTCCTGGATCCGCGTCGAGCACGATGGAGTCGGACTCTGGTGAGGGGGCGATGGAGGGCTTGCGCAGGTGCTCGAGGGAGACTCCGGGAGGTATGGTTTATCTTGTTGACCCGACCCTCGCCATAGCGACAGCGTCTTCGTTGTTGGCTCTGGGTACATGGTGAAACTCGCATCCTTCGAAACAGACGCATAGTTGCTGGACGAAGAAGCGGTAGAGGGTCATGTTCGCGTCCATGGCGTCCCATTCGCCAGATACTTGCTGCACCACCAAGTCCGAATCTCCGAAGCACAGCACCCTCTGAATCCCTAACTGCTTGGCTATTTTGAGCCCATGGATGAGTGCTTCGTACTCGGCGACGTTGTTGGAAGCTTTGAAGTGGATCTGGAGAACGTATTCCAGCCGGTCGCCTTTGGGCGAGGTGATCACGATTCCGACTCCGAGGCCTCCTGTCATTTTTGACCCGTCGAAGTGTAGCTTCCAGTAAGTTGAATATGGCACTGGGGGCATGTATTGCGTCTCCGCCCAGTCGATGATGAAATCAGCCAATGCTTGCGACTTGATTGTTGTGTGTGGCTTGTATTGGATGTTATGCGCAGCGAGCTCGATAGCCCATTTCGCCACGCGGTCGGTGGCGTCCTTCTTGGCGATGATCTCCGCGAGTGGGGTCAATGCTACCACCCGGATGGAGTGCTCCTGGAAGTAGTGGTTGAGCTTCTTGGTGGCCATGTACACACCGTACACCATCTTCTGGTAGTGAGGGTAGTTTTGCTTGGACAACGAGAGCACCTCACTCAGATAGTATACGGGGCACTGGACCATCTGCGCCTTTCCTTCCTCCGGCCACTCGACGACCTGCACCATGCTGACCACTCTATTTGTGGCGGCGATGTACATCAGCATGGGATCCTTCGCGGCTGGCGCCGCCAGGATGGGTGGCGAGGTGAGCATGTGCTTGAGGTCTCGGAAAGCTTCATCCGCCTGAGCTTTCCAGACAAATTTGTTTGTCTTCTTCATCAGCTAGCTGGTACAGGGGGAGGGCCTTCTCTCCCAGCCGGCTAATGAAACGACTGAGTGAAGTGAGGCACCCGGTGAACTTATACACGTCGCGTAAGTTCTGTAGCAGCTCCATGCGCTCGATGGCTCCGATCTTCTCCCGGTTCGCCTCGATTCCTCGCTCGAAGATGAGGAAGCCCAGGAGCTTGCCGGCTGGGACGCCGAACACACATTTTTCCGGGTTCAGCTTGATCTGGAAACGACGGAGATTGTCGAATGTTTCCTTCAAGTCCTCAAGAAGCGTGTGTTGTTCCTTGGTCTTGATGACGACGCCGTCGACGTAAGCGTGTACGTTCTTTCCAATCTGCGTCTGCAGGCATTTCTGCATGCAGCGCTGATAGGTTGCGCCTGCGTTCTTCAATCCGAAGGGCATGGTGGTGTAGCAGTATGCTCCATATGGGGTTATGAACGATGTATTTATTTGGTCGGTTACATTGAGCTTGATCTGGTGATAGCCCGAGTAAGCGTCCAAAAAATACAACAAATCGCACCCGGCGGTGGAGTCGATGACCTGATCAATTCGCGGCAAGGCGAAAGGATCCTTGGGGCAAGCCTTGTTGTGACTAGTATAGTCGACGCACATGCGCCATGACTTGTTCTTCTTCAGCACCAGCACCGGGTTGGCTAGCCATTCCGGGTGGAAAACTTCCATGATGAAGTCGGCCGCGAGCAGCAGTGTGATCTCCTCACCAATGGTTCTTCTATTTTCTTCTGTGAAGCGGCGTAAAGATTGTTTGACCGGCTTCGCGTCCGGTCGAACATGAAGGGAGTGGTCAGCGAGTTCCCTCGGGACACCTGGCATGTCTTTGGGGAACCATGAGAAAATGTCCCGATTCTCATGGAGGAAATCGATGAGCGCGCTTTCCTATTTGCTGTCCAGGCCGTCTCCGACCAGGACGAACTTGCTTGGGTCCTCCTCGTTTAGCAGGTGACGAGGTTTTTTCTCGTCAATGCCCATTGTTATGGACTTGGGTTTTGGAGAAGATGGGGATGCTGGAGATCGTGGCACGATTAACAGACAAGCAACCAGGGGACACAAGATTTACCAAGGTTCAGGCCCCGGAGGGAAAACCCTACTCCTGCTTGTCTGCTCTTTGATTACGGCGGAACCGAAGGTTACAGGATGCGCAGATTCGATCTGGCGTGGATGCGTGTGCGAAAGTATGAGTCGAGGTTCTAGATCTGTAGATCTATCTGTTGTGTACGTGCCCTCCTCGTTGGACCCTCCTAGACTTTATATATGGGGAGGCTAGGTCTCAGGTACCGATACGAGTTGGTTACAAGTTGTATTCAAACTCTAGTCTTGAGGTATCCTTGTCTTGTGCGCTTTGGAGTCCGTGTCCATATGTGCTTCGTGCAGCCGAAACGTCTTGGGCGTCCTGGACCCTGGCAGGTCGTCGAGTGGGCCTTCCGTCGGGCTGGACCAAGTATGCTAACATCGGGTACCCGTAGGGCATATCCATGTCAGTAGCCCCCGAGTGTCCATCCGAAACGTAGATTAGGGTGGAGACTTAGTTGTCTTGAACCTTGTATTTGGATGTCGGAGTCAAAAGTTGTGTCGAGTGCGAAGCACTTCACCCGGAAGTTCATCGGGTCAGCTGAATTTGTTCGGCTGTTGTAAAGGAATCGACATCATGGATTTAGTCAACACAATGGACTATAGGGTGCGCGACCAGCGCTCCCTATGGGAGTAGCCCCCGAGTGTCTGTTCGAGTCGTAGACTCGAGGAGAGACTTTAATTCAGCCATTGTTTGCTTCAGGTCCGTAGGACACAATTTTTTTCGGATGCTTGAATCAATCCTCCCTATGGGACTAGCCCCCGAGTCAGTAGTGGAGTCGTAGACTCGACGTAGGACTCGAAGAAATACTTTATCGTTATTCATCTTCCGGGTGCGCGGCCAGCGCTCCTGATAGGAGTAGTCCCCGAGTGTCTGGCGGAGTCGTAAACTCGGGCAGAGACTCGAGCCTTGTATCATGTAGTTGTCGCCGAAAATCTCATGGGCGTACCGCTGACCCGAAAGTACATCGGGTGCGCGACCAGCGCTCCTGATAGGAGTAGCCTCCGAGTGTCTAGTCGAGTCGCAGACTCGAGTGGAGACTCATGCGAGGAGAAACCACTGACCCGAAAGTGCATCGAGTCAGCGTCCCACGCATAAAGAGCCAGGAGTCAACGTAGGAGTCGTGCGACGTTTAGCCAAAAGGACTCGATATTTCGAATGAAGTCGACGCCGTTGCTTCTGTCGGGTGCATGACAAGTGTCACGTTTGTCGGGTACGTGGCCAGTGTCGCATCTTCGTAGCATCAAGCGATGCAACCATCCGAGGAGGGACACGTCTCGGGTCTTGAGTTTATGGCATAGCCGGTTTTTTTGTCGACTCCTGTTGGAGGACCCAATAGAATAGCTCGACGCAGTAGACGTCTTTGTAAGCTGCAGAAAACATAAAAATTTGTGAAGTACTTGTATCTTGTAAAGAGTACTTGCCTTTTGGCTTGTACAGTAAGATTCTGGTGTCGATCGAGTCGACACTTTTGCACTATATGCTAGGCCTTTTCGTTAGCCTGATTACCCTTAGTCTCAGTACCTTGCCGAGGCACTCGGAGTTCAAGGATTCGACGGTCAGGCAGAATCAGCTACTCGGGCTATCGCGTTCGAGGTGCTCGAGTGCGTGGAGCCGATGGCACATTAGGTTACTCGAACAGGGCGCAGCCCCCGAGTGTTTCGAGTGCGATTAAAGTAAGAAAGAAAATCTACTCTAAGTAGAGAACTTAGCTTTAGTTGTAGTTATCGTGGACGGAGTCGACGCGGTAGTGTGTCGCGCGCGGACGTGGTCGACGCGGCGAACCATAGTCATAGCGGCGACGGGTTTCCGGAGTTGATGGTGGTAGCGAGCTCCGCATCCGAAGATTGTCGCGGTCGAAGACCGCACCGGGTCGCCACATCCGAAGGATGTATCGGGTTATCGCAGCTGAAAGTCGCATTGGGTCGCTGATGTCGAGGGAGCCTCCAAGTCGTGGTCGCTGAAGCCGATGCGGCCAGTTGCCGCAATCGAAGATCGCGTCGGGTCGCCGCATCCAAAAGATACAGCGGGTCATCACATTTGAAGAATGCAGCGGGTTGCTAGAGCCGAAGGCCGCTGCTGGTCGTTGAAGCGAAGGGAGCCCCCGAGCCTCCGAGTCGCTGGAGCCGAAGATAGTATCGGGTTGCTGCAGTCGAAGACCGTAGCGGGTCACCGCAGCCAAAAATTGTGGAAGGTTACTCGGTGTAGCCCCCGAGCGTATAGTCAACACGGTCGACGGAGTCATGCTGTAGACGGAGCCGAAGCACAGTGGGTTGCCGATGCAATCCAAACACGGAGTTGCCGAAGCCTCGACTCCATCTTGTATCATCTCGTCTCAATGATGTAACTCAAATTGTGTGACACATGTATTTTCTGCTAATTATGGCACATGAGGCCAATTCGTGCATGCTCTATGCTGGGTCTGACTCGAATTGTAACTTTTATTTGCTTATGCACTCGAGCGAGCTTAATCCAAATCGCTGCATCGGGAATTGGAGCCCCAGAAATTGATGCACGTAATCTGGCATTGGTACGGTTGCTGATTTACTTTTTCCATGATGAAGTCCGTACGTGACATGACGAGAAGGCACACATTGATTGCTTTGCTCTTTGATTGACGCTTTTGATTTTCTTTTTTGCATGCACTCGTGGAGCATAGATCTGAACAGCTTTGGAGAAACTTCTGATCGCATATGTGAAACTCTAATACGGGTCGAGTCGGACCAATTTTCTATTCTGTTGGACTTCGAGACTGCACCTGCTAATTTAGCTGAGACATGATCATCGGCGGCGGAAGGAACATCAATATGATTCCAATTTCAAGGATCGGAGGCCACAACCGGACGGACTGATCGGCCTTGGTTCAGCTGCCCGTCGTCCCACAGATTGTTGGGGGCCACATAGTCTTGCGGCTGGCTGACGGACACCGATCTGGCCGTATGCGAGTAGGTCGATGATGATCTTGTCGATGGTGATGAGGTTGAAGCATTGAAGCTGATCTGCTCCTTGGAAGCCGACGAATCGTAGAATATCGTGAAGTAGAACATGGATTGTTTTGACTAGTAGTAATTGAGCGCTAGCTTTCTAGATTGGCCTTTTATTTCTAATCGGTCCGATGCGCTCTGATCATCGATCCTGTGTTTTCCAAAGTGCAGGCGCAACCCATACAATATGTATGTCCTATCTCAATACCAGTTGGTGCCGTACGTTGGTGGGTCACCGAATCATGCAAGATGCTCCTGATTGTGGCAGTGGTTGATGCGATGTCTGTCCTCCGGACGAACGATTCAGCGACATGATGCCTTAAAATAACAGCCATTAGCAATGTAATCAATTTCCCGAGATTCCCAACTCAGCATCTGCACGTGTCCGTCCGTATTGAGTACAGACTAGACTGCTTCTGACTTGTGCCCCGCATCGGCTAATGAATCCACATCTGCATACTCTACTTCTAGAAAGCGCCTACACCTCTACTGAAGAAAGCAAGTCACAAGATGGGGGTCAGGTGAATAACATTTAAGAATACACTTGCGCGCGCCATATCTTCCCTGTCTCTACCACTTTGGTAGGCCGCGGTACCCGGGTCAATATCCATAGAATCCGGATCTTGGAATGATCCTAGCGAGCTAAGTTAATAAAATGGCATAATAGCTCAGTCTCTTCGCCTCCAGCGATTGAGATCATGAGCCTCTGTTGGTAGTATAAAATTGGATGTCGCAGAGACATGAAGATGAACGCGCTGGAGCGGATTAACTGGCTAGATATAATTTTGCTGAACGGATCTGAAGCGGATCCTTCTGTCAGAAGTCGATGAATAGAAGATCTTGGTTGATGGGACCGTCACGATCGCACAATCAGCGTCCCCAGTTCCCACAGACGGTGCCAATTGACGAGGTTTTTTCTTGTCAATGCCCATTGTTATGGACTTGGGTTTTGGAGAAGATGGGGATGCTGGAGATCGTGGCACGGTTAACAGACAAGCAACCAGGGGACATGTGGCATCCCGCAAAAACCACTACTAGAAAATCGCGTTGTTTTTGTGCATTGCATCATCATGGCCGCATGCTCATGTCATCATGCCACATTGCATTTGAGCATCGTCATCATCTTGCATTTGCTGGCATAAAACTATTTGCAGAAAAACCTATTTTTGTGTTCTCTAAAACGCCCCGTCTTTGTTCAAACGCAAAACCCGGGTCCCCGGATTATTTTGTTTTGTCTGCTATCGGTTTGCAAAAGCCCTGTTCGAAATAAATAAAATATTTAATTATTTTAGTGGGGCAGTCGAACGGGCCGACCCGACCCAGTCGACCACCCCCGAAATTAAATCGGTCCACCCAAAATCCTAAAACTACCAGTCCTATTCTACCCACCCCTCCTCCACCTCACCCGGACCAAACCCTGGCTGCCACCTCACCCTCTCCCTCCCCTCTAACCAATCCTCAACCGCCACATCACCCCAACCCGCTGCCACCTTCCCCCCCAACTCCCTCTCTCACCCACCACTTCCCTACCCTCTCCCTCTGACCCCCTGGACCCGCTTCCCTAGCCCCACCTGGCCCCACGCCCGACCCCACCACCCCTGGCCCCGCGCGGCCCACCTCTCTCCCTCCCCCACCTTCTCCCTCCTCTAGCCCGCAGCCGCCCCCGACGCGCTCCCTCCCTCTGCCTCACGCGCGCCCGCCCCCTTCTCCCCTCCGGCGACCGCCCTCCTCGCCGGCTCCTCCCGAGCGCCTCCCTCCGGCGGCCGCCCTCCGCCTCCCCCGTCTGCCTTTCCCCACCACCGCCCCTCGCTCGAGCGCGCCACCCCGGTCGCCTCCTT
This sequence comes from Avena atlantica, assembly GCA_910589765.1. Lineage (NCBI taxonomy): Eukaryota > Viridiplantae > Streptophyta > Magnoliopsida > Poales > Poaceae > Avena > Avena atlantica. Next base: position 440,879,173 of record OU342735.1, on the reverse strand, counting down.
CCTCTGGCCGACCGTCCCCGGACCCCCCCTTGTCTGCGCGTCGCCCCGGCCAGGAATCGCTGAAACTTGCATAGGGTCGATTCAAAGGTGCCCACCAGGCACTTTCGTGCGGGTGGAAAACGAAGTAATATCATTACACAACAGTCCTCGATGGGACCCACAGAACAGATATATATACAGCAGCGACTCAAAGAGTCAAGAATACAGGTATAATATACAAAGATCCAAATCACCTTAAAAAAATGATAGAGCGTCCGACTACGGCCAAGATGCAAATGGGGCTAAGAGCCCTGAAGAATAACCAATGGCGTCCATAACCCTGCCCAGGCCAAGCCGGAAGGGTAACCCTGCTAACGGCATCGATCTCAAACCTGCTTAAACAAAAGCGGTGCCGATAAAGGGCAAAGGAAAAAGAGGAGCGTCAGTACTGAGGCCAGTACACGGCGAGGCTAGAATTCGGCGGTCCTCGCCTACATAGGTATGGTGGACTGAAGCGGCAGCGGCAGCACGCACTAAACAACCTATAGAGACTCGATACAACTGACGGTTATCAGAGAGGGGTAAGAATGACCTATTCGGATCCAACCTGAAGCTAACACCAAACAAACCCATCCTGGTGTTTCCCCCTCGAGACCAAACGAGGAGGTCAACCGAGGAACTCACACAGTTGGCAGTTTTATTTATTCAGTTATCGTTGCAGCAATTACTAGACAGGTTTAGATAGTCGTCCTGATAAAATAGGCAGTGGGCACTTTTATTTATCCATTCCATTGTAGTTGCAACACTTACTAGTCAGATACAATTAGCATGAGATATCCCAAAACCCAACAGTTGTTGTCACTTTCATTTAGCCATTCCATAGTAGTTGCAATACTTACTAGTCAGATACATTGGTCGTCAGCGACAACCCAAACAAGCAATTGTTGGCAGTTTTATTTAGCCATTCCATTATAGTGGAGCTGATTACTAGTCATTACAAAGTCAAATTTATAGCAGTAAACTTTAGTTATAGTTGTCTATGATCGAGATACTATGCTCCAAGTCGTCCATAACCGCGGACACGGCTTTCAGAAAGTTTTACCCGGCCGGGGTGCACCAATAGCAACACACACACGATCAACCTCGGAAAAACCAAATCAAAACCTAACGAGGCTTTCACGACAAAGCAATCACAGGATTCAGAAATATTTCAGGGGGCCACCCCTTAAAGTAGACCCGCAACGAAGTCGGCCAGCTCCGAGACGGACTCCAGGTTGTGGGGACGGCTGTGAACGACTGGGAACCCAAAACTGGGCTTGTCGACACCGCGGAATCGTGCCACGATCCTAAACAGTACAATGTGCTCCTCGCACAATCGTAAAGAAAGCAGTAAAGCATGGCATAAGTACAGGATAGTAATAAAACCCCAAACTAGTTTGTGGCCCCAAGAAATAAGAATGAATCAAGCTCTGGCTAAGGGGGGCCCATAATTCCCCGTATGTGGATAGCGCGATAAATCAAGGAACAGGTATCAAGCACTCGGGGTCCTACGGGACACAAGTGGACGGTTAACAACCAAATAACATCTATTGCCCACATGTGCCTCTGCTTACCTACTTCAATTTTAGTTGTTAAACAATAATTAAAGTGAATGATAAGTAAAGCCATAATCATCTCCAACATTAAACATGCGGCAATGCTCCAACAACTGTGGCACTTGACAACACGCAACAGCCCTTGAGCGAGCGACTACGACGCGCAGGTCCAACTATCTACCAAACAACAGGTAATTGGAGGTGTCCAAGGCAATATAAGGCTGCAAGGGATATCACGGGTTCGAAACTAGAGCATCGCAACACAGATAGCAATAGATCAACAGGAGGGAAATAAATACTATAAAAGTAAGATAGGTAGAAAGGGGAAGATGCTCGCCTGAAAAACAATGTCGAAGGTTCAACCGAAGATCGGGGCGAAGCTCACATCAACTCAACGGCCCAATCCGCGAAGAAGCAAAACACTAGAATAAACACCGGATACAATATTTAATACTACGGCAAAAGATCAGGCATGGTGCATGTATGATGCATGGCATGGCAAGATGCGATGCAATTAGGTCATATTAAGCGGAACCGAGGTCCCGACAATTAATTAAACGGTTCAAGTTATTTATCTACCCCGCAAATTAAATGTTGTAATAACAGGACAAGATAAGTTACCGGTTCGCTACACAAATTTAAATGAGGCCAATATAAGGCTAGATTTGCCCGCATATGGGCCCCATATTGAATTATGAGGTGAATCGGCATAGGGCCCCCAACCCAATGATATGCATGCGAGAATGACAATTTAATATGCGACAAGTTTATTATATTATAAAATAGGGTTTCGGGAAGGGGTTCACACATTAGGGGGACTCGACGAACTTGGGGTTCCGGGGTTCGGGGTCGGGTCTCGGGGTTCCAGGGTTCGACGGTTCGGTCTCGGCAGTATCGTTCTCGGATACAGAGTAGATCTTGGCATTCCGGGAAGCAGGACTTGGTTCGGAGTCAGGGGCGCATCGGATCCGCCCTGGTCGTTGTCGTCACGAAGATCTTGTCGGGTCCGTGCCATCGAGTCGGTCTTGGCATCTGGCTGAAGTACTTGGCGTATCCGAGATGAAGCGCTTATCGTTCCATGTGGCGGTCTTGGCGTCCGAGCGACGATCTTGTCGCATCCGCGGTCTTCGGGTCCGTGTATCGGGTCGGTCTCCGGTAGAAGTTCTTGGCGTTCCACGTCAGCGTTCTCGAGGCTCCTTCTTGATACATCGTTGTCAACTTGCGCCAGGGATCTTGTCGATAAGAAGATCTTGGTACTCTAAGGCATGCGTGGCTGCCGACGGCCTTGTCGCTGAAGAGGGTGTCGCACCCTTGTCGATCATGGGGACCTTGCAGCTCGGGAGACCTTGGACTCGGACGAAACATCGTGTGGTGCACCGATTGGATGCCGCAACTCGAACTGGAACCCCACTTGGTCGAGCGGTACAGAAGCTTGGTACTACACAGGAACCCTTCACGGTTGGAGGCAGATGGGCATCGACGACGACGGCGGCCGACGGGGAGGTGCAGAGGCGAGCCGACGGAGGGGGAACGCCGAGGCGGGGCGAGGCCGGCGCCGGTGTCGAGGGGAGGAGGGCCGGTGAGGGAGCGTGGTGGCGGCGCTCTGGGCGGGGCTCGGGGAGGAGCTGGCGAGGGGCAGGCGGGGCAGAGCGAGGCCGAGCGGGGCGGCGGCGGCCGGCCTGGGCGGCGAGGTCGCGCGGAGAAGAGGGGGGGCGCGCCGGCGGCCGGAGGAGAGGAGGAGGGGGCGGCGGCGTCGGGGGAGACCGGCGAAGGGAGGAGGCCGCGGCGAGGAGGCGACCGGGGGAGCTGGCCCGGCCGGAGGCGGGCGCGCGCCGGGCGAGGGTCGCCGGGGCGACGCGCAGACAAGGGGGGGTCCGGGGACGGTCGGCCAGAGGAAGGAGGCGACCGGGGTGGCGCGCTCGGGCGAGGGGTGGTGGTAGGGAAAGGCAGACGGGGGAGGCGGAGGGCGGCCGCCGGAGGGAGGCGCTCGGGAGGAGCCGGCGAGAAGGGCGGTCGCCGGAGGGGAGAAGGGGGCGGGCGCGCGTGAGGCATAGGGAGGGAGCGCGTCGGGGGCAGCTGCGGGCTAGAGGAGGGAGAAGGTGGGGGAGGGAGAGAGGTGGGCCGCGCGGGGCCAGGGTGGTGGGGTCGGGCGTGGGGCCAGGTGGGGCTAGGGAAGCGGGTCCAGGGGGTCAGAGGGAGAGGGTAGGGAAGTGGTGGGTGAGAGAGAGAGTTGGGGGGAAGGTGGCAGCGGGTTGGGGTGATGTGGCGGTTGAGGATTGGTTAGAGGGGAGGGAGAGGGTGAGGTGGCAGCCAGGGATTGGTCCGGATGAGGTGGAGGAGGGGTGGGTAGAACAGGACTGGTAGTTTTAGGATTTTGGGTGGACCGATTTAATTTCGGGGGTGGTCGACTGGGTCGGGTCAGCCCGTTCGACTGCCCCACTCAAATAATTAAATATTTTATTTATTTCGAACAGGGCTTTTGCAAACCGATAGCAGATAAAACAAAATAATCCGGGGACCCGGGTTTTGCGTTTGAACAAAGACGGGACGTTTTAGAGAACATAAAAATAGGTTTTTCTGCAAATAGTTTTATGCCAGCAAATGCAAGATGATGACGATGCTCAAATAATGTGGCATGATGACATGAGCATGCGGCCATGATGATGCAATGCACAAAAACAACGCGATTTTCTAGTAGTGGTTTTTGCGGGATGCCACAGGTGGCGTTTCGGCGATTACAGAGGGGGATAGAGGATGTGTTGTCGCTTACCAGACTCGCGAAGATGCGGCGAAGCTCGACGTGCAACTGGCTTGGACAGGGGGCACAGACACGGGCTCAGGAACTCGCCGGAGTTTAACCTAGCTTCGGATGTTCACTGCCGGAGACAAAGGCGGCGACCTAGGTCACCGTGGGGCAAACAGAAGACATCAGTAGTTGCGCAAAGATACAACGAACCTAATCGTATGAAGTAGAGGTCGAGGGGCGCTCAGAAATTACCATGATTGCTCGTCGGAGTCGAGCGGCGCTTCGGTCGTTCGCGGGGGTTGACGGGGACGATGACCTGGGGCGATTCAGAGCAAGCCAAAGGTGTGAGAACGTGCGCAAGCATCTGACGAACAAGCTTATATGAACGAGAGACGAAGGGGAACATAATTAAATGGTTAGACATAAATTGGACAGAAAATTAAGCATGGACGTCCTTTGAGCAAGGGCATAGACAATCATAACAGCTTTTGTTCTCCTTCAAAGGGCACCACACTCGAATATAGATAAAAAAAACAACTATAAACTATAAAGTGGCGTGATTCATAAAGCAAAAAAAAGGCACACATGAGGGAGAAGGCAAAGAACTTCAAAGGACAAAATATCATGCTAAAACTCTATAACTGACATTGATTTTTATTTAAAACCTAGCATATGTACCACTAGCTGGGTACGGCGCGGCGGCACACCACGCGAGCTATGGTTTCATATGTTTCGCCTTTTGATTACTGTATTTTGGTGGAAGGTAGTTGCATAGTATTAGGAAAATATTAAAAGCTAATTCATCACGGTGAACATTGCATCCGAGTCATTTGTTCACTTCTTTTTAGTAGCTTAAGAACAAACATAACCTTTGTAGAAAATTAGACCCCGCAGGTTCATAAAAAATCTGCATATTTGAGACAAATATGGCTATACCAATAGATAAAATATGAACACAAAGAACTTCCCGATAGAACAGTTCTTTCAATGAACACAAAGAACCCTTTCTCAAGGAATCCACAACAATGAACCCCAGTATACATTATAGAGTTTTTTGTTGTCTATGTTTTTCATGTTGTGGCCAATACATGCAAGGATTTCCATTGAAAAGATTTGGGATTTACGTCTTTGGCCAATGCAGTTTTACATGTAGGAAGCTATTCAGCACAGAACACCAGACGAAGTAACAAAGATTATAAAGCGGCAATAACATTTACAGGGAAACCCGAGTTGTTGCAGAAAATGCACAAATAAAATAGATACTCCCTCCATATTAGGTTGGGCATAATTTTGCGTGCTAGTCAAACTATACAAAGTTTGATCAAGATTATACAAAATAATATAAATTTATAAAATACAAAAATAATATTATTAAAATTGACTTAGTGTATACTTTCATATTATATAAATTTTATATCATACAAATTTATATTATTTGTATAATCTTGGTCAAACTTTGTATAGTTTGACTAGCGCCAAATTCTGCGCAACCTAATATGGGATGGAGGAAGTATAACGAAGGAGAAGAAAGCACATCAATAGAGATGACAGAGAAAAAAGAGAAGTAAAAAGTAGGAAAACACATCAAACAGAGCAACACTCCGATCTGAAGGACCATGCCTGCAGAAAACAAAATGGGCAAAACAGGGAAGTTAGCACAGGCAAAACTGATCAGAGCTGACACGGACACGCCCACGTCAACGAGAGAAATTTATATCCATAATATATATAGTACAATTTCCTATAGAGGATATACATAATATACCGGGGCTCTTCTCCCCACCAGTGCCACGACTCTCCTGCTGTCAAGTAGATATATACAAAAATATATCAATTCACCGATAAATTCAAGCTTTAGAAACACCAAACCTATAGGAGAGTAGTACAAATCTCGATGTTTGCGGGTGCAGAACTAAACAATTCTAACCACATGGATGACACCCAGATTTGTACAATTAATCTGACCAAAACCAATGCAAAATAGAATGAGGGGATTTACATACTTGCTACTTCCTTCTTTACTCATTCTGGTGCAACACAATAGCCTAGAAGACTTTGTAACTCAATAAGCTTTGCCAAAGATCTTCATTGTGAGAGAATATATGTTAATTGGACCTGGAGGTGGAACTTGTAATAGAAATATGAGACAACAAAAATGAGAGGACCCAATATAATAAATATCTAGGAGCTTCCCCACAAAAATATATATTAAGGAGCTAGTAGCAAATAATTGCAAATCCACAGTGATGTAGATGAATAGACATTGGACAAAAACTGTAGACAGTCTTAGTATAATTTTATACAACCAGAAAGTCACATTTGTTCTATAAAGATAGCCAAAGAGCATTAAACCAACGAGATAAGTAACCAAATCATGTAAGATATGACGGTGAGATGAGTTCGAGTGGATTCTGGGAGGCTTGCTAATGCATATGATGTAAGAGAAGTTCATATATTAAAACAGGGCTGTACAGCACATTACCTGGACGCTGCCGGCGCATATTTCGTTTTGCTAGCCTTAGCCAGACGACGGGCGCATATAGATTATAGTGGCGTATATGAGAGGGGGAATATTGCTGCTAGTCTGTCTTACTTGTATTGTAAGCGGCACAGGGTCAAGCCAGTTTTCTGCCGCCAACCGCGAGTTTATGTCCAAGAGGGTGTATAACCACTATGTAAGAAAGTGCAGGAGAGCGCTAGTTTGCTCTGTCACTCCATGGATCAAGTTTAGGTGATCTCCTATTACAAAATACTCCGCCAACCCATTGCCGCTGCAGAACAACAAATTCACTGGCCAGCGAAGATGCTAGTATTTTGCCTGCTGCGGTAAAGGAATGACCTATTTTAGTAATAGGAAAAAATAATGGAGACGCTAATAGGCTAGATGTATTGCACACCATATTAGGAAGTATGTAGGCACTATAAAAAAACAAATTTAAGCTCAACTCGACATCAGTAGTATACGTATGTTAGACAGCAAGAAGTAACCACAGCATGCGGACCACCGGGATCAAACATAGCCCCCTAGTATAGAATGTATAGGGAGAAGAAATAAACATTTTCCCTAGTGTACAAACCTAAAGCAAGCATGCAAGAATGCAGTCATACAATATAGTAGTAATAATAATCAGTAGTAGAATAGCACTGTGAATAAGGAACTATAAAATCAAGCCTCTATAGAATAAGTAACCAGAACATGATCACGATATGAAAAATAGCTCCAACCAAGACTATAAATATAGCTGAATAAAGCCCAGGGGTAAAACATCCAGCAACCAATGAATACTGCAAAATCAAGAAAGCTTCAAAACTCAACTGAACATATGACATGGTATTTCAAGTAGATCAGAATGATACACACTTCAGCTTCTCTAGAATCTAGCCTAAAGCAATAGCAACAACAAGTGTACAGGATGAAAATAATAATGCAGAGCTCACTTTTATAGAACTACATCATATGCACCATAAATTTCCATGACCCCACCAACTCCAGATATGCCAAGTACAGGTGTCACAAGAAATCCACAACATTCTCGTATAAAAATTACACTAAGAAACTGAACCACCATAGATACTAAAAATATTTTTTTTCACTTACCATACACATGCATGTTGTAAACCTGAATATGCTATAAGAGGAATCAAAAGAATCATCCTTCGGTCCTGGTCCTTGAGAGGGGAAACAATATACTTCAACATAGCTCCACATGAGGACTGCGCCAAAGCATTATGTCGCTTTTCATCCCTTCTAGATAGTAAACACATCAATACAATTGCGATAATCATGCAGCCAAGGAACACGATACAGTCAAGAAAGCAATGTTAAAAACAACCAAATACTTTGCGGGTTGCTTTTTTCTTGAAATGGACAATGAAATTATATGTAGTTTATGCATGATCCTATGAGCTACCGTTACATGTATATAGTATATATTCACCATTCTCCAAAGTTCTAGTCATACACTAACATCCATGTAAGAGTAAGCACATCCAAAATATTATGGAGAATGAGACACCCACAGTTAAAAAACAAAGAACATGTAAAAACACCACCATATGTTCCCACGATCTGTTTTTTCTTAGAAGGTACCACTTTGGTAAAAAAAAGCATGTGATATGATGTTACAAAATCATTGAGGCTCAAAAGGTGATAGTGTATATCTCTATAACGTGCAATATCAGCAGTACAAGCATAACCACCCAATTCAGTAATGACATCTGCCATGCTTATCCATTCCAATTTCAGATAAACAGGAACCAAAGTTGTCATCTAAACTACCAAAACATAGATTTGTACGTCTGTAAAAAAGGGAAAAGGGATATAGATGATTATAAAATCACGGAAAACAAAAAAAGTACAACTATGAAAATTTCTGAAAACCTTGAAGCTGGAGAATGTTTCCATCCTAAATAGGTCTGGGAACGTGGAATGGCACGTATTTGACTTTGGATAGGGAGATAATGTTGATAAAAGAATCCATATTCTTTGAGAGGCCATCATTACGGTGGAAAAACACAACAATATCATGAGTTCATTTGACATAGACTAAAGGATTGGAACACAGTTCCTTATTTTAGCAATTGAAAATCTTTGGTCTGCAAAACAAATAAAGGGCGGTGCTAGTAAGCACCTATAATAATTGATCACCAACAAATTCTGTTTTCCAGAGCACTTCATTTCCATATTCAATCCTATATTTTTAGAATCAGACAGGGAAAGTCCAATACCAACCCCTCACATAGATCAAGCTCATTTTAGAATGTTCCATGAAGAACATCACTGGAAGATATTGTCCCGAGTGCTTAAAAAAACAGGAGAAGAAGTGCGTTTTATCTAGACAATATCTGAAAATAGTGGACAAAACATCTTGTTTCGTTTGTTTTTTTTGCCACCTCACAACATCACTTAATCCAAACAAACTTGAAACAGTAAAATGCAAACATCGGGACTGCAGTTTGCTAATTGGAACATGGAAAGGAAAACATATTAGGACGGACCTAATCTATAATAAACTTTACCAAGAATAAAAAGTAATTTCAAATAAATAAGTAAGGCCATAGTACTTTCAAGATTGAATTAGGAAGTTGCCGAATGGTGCACACAGAGGCTACAATATTGATTGCATGAAAAGCTATCTTCTTGATCTGACAATCCAAAATTCACACGGAATTTCAGAATAAGAAAAAAGAGCATGTAACACAGTTATGGAGCTAGCAAGACTGATATAGCATATATGCACAATAATGCTTATGTATAATCAAGATAAGGATTAACAATAAACAAATAGATAAATTCATATACATACAAAAGGAGAGTATGGAGAGACTGATTGGCAAACCTCTGACCCCAATGCCCTTTTCGAACCACACTAAATTCATCGATCAGCCTGATGCACTCTTGTATATTTTTAGTAGAAACAAAGTTGACTGAGACCTTTATACATGACTGTCCAAGAAAAAAAGAGGTTGTTTATTTGATACTACTTGGCTAATCACGCTTGATACTATGCAGAACAATGCAAGAAATATTAAAGTGATACTACTTGGCTAATCAAGTTGATACTCTGCAGAAGGAAGAATGCAAGAAATATTTAAAAAATGATTCAATATAATTAATAAGATAGCACAATATTACCGCAGATAGGATGAAGCACATCGTCAACCAACTGTCAGACCAACCATATATGTCGTCTCCATGCCTCCATCTCGATAATACAGGCACAACCAAAGAAGAACCATCTTCAGGAGATTAGGAATCTACAAGAGGGAGAAAAATTAAACAATGATTCACTTTATGAAATTGGACGCTAATCCATAGTTCAAATATGACAGCCTAGTCAGGTATATTAAGAATTCAGATACGGCAGTAGGCTAGTAATTAACCATACAGCAAACAAAAAATCCATTTGTATCTCGCCTGTTAGGGACCAGGACAACAGGTGAGGAGAAAACATCCGAGAAAGACAAGCCAGCGGCCAGAGTATTGTCCGACGAAGCAACAACAGATGCACATACAACCACAGAAACCCCAGGCCGATCCAAAGAATCACACATCACAGAAGATAAAACATGCAGAGATGAAAGATTAGGAGTCGTGTACCGACCACAGGATGGAGACGTCGCCCGTCTGCCTTGCCCTCGCCGCCGGGCCGACTCCTCTGCCTATGGTCGTCTTTGGCCATCAACGGCCGGCCGCTCGACACGGAGGTCGTGACGGTGGACGCGCTGTAGCTTGGCGGACGATTTTTCTCCGACATGGGGCTGGGAAGGGGGTACTCGGGCGGGGAAGATGGTGTGGTAGGAGGCGGCTTGCCAGGAGCACGTGCATCTCATCCCTTGCTTCTGTACATAGCGCCGAGGGGCACGGACGGGGCGACAATGAGCGCAGCGCAGGACCGGTCGGCGGCGGTCAGGGCGGCGGGCTGGTCCTCGTCGGTCTGAGTGACCGCGGTGGAGCAGGAGGCCTGGCATGGACCATGGCTCGTGTTTTAGGAAGCGTCCTCGCCCCAACCGCTGAAGAGCTCCACCTTGAAGACGATGTTGGAGACGATCTCTAGGCGCGACAGGGCGATGGTGAAGAGGACATGAGGCGATTCCTGATCTCTCTAGAAATCTATAGAGAGACCACAACATGTCCACGTGTGGGAATAAAAGGAGCCAACCTGGTTGAAGGATGCTACGTGCCATAACCCTACACATTTCATTGTAAAATAACATGACAAGGGATGATGAAACAAAAACGTGTCAATCTGCCAAGAGATGACAAGGATAGAGAAGAAACCGGTGCAAAGATGAAGACAAGAAATAAAGCAAAGAGCGGTAGACAATGCAATGATGAAAGAAAAAAAGAGAAGCCACATCATATGCAATGATGAAAGAAAAGAAGTGAAGCAATCATCGGTAGATGACAAGAAACACATCGATATAGGCACATAAAAAGACAAGATGCAATGATAAAAAGTAGGAGAAGTCACATATAAAGACAAGAAGGATGATGAAAACGAATACATTATGCCGTACCAGAGGAGAAAAACGAACAAAGCCACGAGAGGATGACACATGGGAGCCACCGCACTCGTAGGACAACGAAATGACTACACGGCAACAAGAGTGCACACAGAAAAATATGCAAACATACAAACTGGACACTTGTCACCTCCTCCTAAATCCTCAAGCAGGCCCAAAATTTCCAAAAAAAAGAAGCCTCTAGGTTTAAGATCTTTATATATGAAACATATAAATGACACGCAGTTCCTCAAGGACCTGAATGAAATATTATTGTTTATGACCTCCTTAAAATAATATCCATCATTCTAACACAACAAATAATACATCCATGTTTCGGTAAAAAGTAATGATGGGCTTGAGAAAATTACAGAACAGAGTGACATTTTTCAGCTTAATCATTTACATGGAAATAACTTGTAAACATGTGACTTGAGAAATAAAATGAACTCATTACCTGCTATCATAGAGAAGACCAGTCAAGAAGATGTATTCTCCACTTGCAACAGTCTTCATTGAATGTTGGACCTTGGAAGTATGAGTTATTCATAAAATAACAAATATCAAGATGCATATCGGTAGCCTAACTTGTTTCACTTTTAGCTATTATATAACAACCCCTCATGTGACGATATAAAGCAACAAAAAATTAATGCACGAAGATGGACCTACCTATATCCTTGCTAGGAAGATCACATGGTAGTATAGGATATATCGAAATACATGGGAGGTTATACCAGCTATACTGGAATGATTTTATGAGGAACAAATATATCCAAGAACTAAAATATGCAAAACAAGGTCATAGAAAAATAATCATGGAAGAACACGCTAGTTATTGTTCTAGGCAGTACTGTGAATTTCCTTACAAAAGTCCAGATACCTTGGATATGACACATTCCCTTGTTAACTTAAACAAATTGCATGGTATTTTTTCTATAGCAAATCCAGGGTCTTGTTGTATGAGGCTTCAGAGTTCCAAATCATGAGATAACAATAGTTCAGATACAATAATAGGCACCAAATAATATGCATCAAATAGAAAGTATTGCACACTATTAAATATGATATAGTAGCTAACAAAGGTTGGAAAAATCCAGTATCATGAAATACAAAAGTGGGCCCTCCAGATGGCACAATAGTGAACTACCCATTTTCTTGACTCTTTTCTGTAATTGAGAGATGTACTCAGCCATATTTCTTTCTATCTCATATTCTGGTCTAAAAATCTCAAAACTCCGCATTTCACAAGAACAAAGATCCGAGCGTAGTCTTTCTAGGTTGCTTACAAAATGAGAAAAACAGCTTATGAATATCTTTTCCAATCAAATCATCACAAGACTAATGAATACAATTTTGAGACAAAAGTTCTCATTACCAACTGAATCTTCTGGAAAAAAATAGTCTTCATTCTTCATGTCGCCATGAGCCTATGATCTGAATATATGCTTCAGATGTCAATCTAGGTTGTCATCACACGCGGAAGCATAACCGACAGAAAGATATGTTCTAATCAATCATTTTCAACCAATCTCGTATGCTTTGTAGCTCCAAATCATGGATAATTGGGACCAAAGTCTGAGTAGCAGTGTTCGTTGGTGATTCATGCATCCACGCACAAGATCACTCTAGGTACGATCAGACATTAACACTCTAAGCACAACTGAGACAAAACAAATATGCAAGATCATGTCACTGTTTCTTGTAAGGAAAAATTAAAGAAAAGGTGTAGCAGACGCAGGACAATTCAGTATCATACCGTGTCCGGCTCATATCTGAAACCAGGGATGCCGGGTACACGGAGGTGGCCTGACCTCTCGCGTGCAGTTCATCGCTAGGGTTCCGCAGGAGTGAGAGAAGAGGGGACCTAAATCAGCTTGATGTTGTGGTCGTAGATCATGTCGGGCGCATCAGAGAGGAGCATGCTTATAGATCAATCGCACCGGAAGCTCCCCATCTCGGAGATGGATCTTGTGGCGGCAAGTGTTCCTGGTCTCGGTGGCCTGGAGACGAACTCTCGTTACATCCACTCCAGTTTTCAACGCCGCACAAATGAATCATCCTCTATAGGACACGCGAATCATCAGCTGTCCACTGGACAAAATTGGGCCGTTGAAGCCCATATCCCACGAATAAGTCCCGCTGAACCACATGTTACCTAGGTAGGTTTCTGGAGCAGCTGCCCAGTTAGGTCTGCCCAAACAGGATTAGCATAGTCGCTAGATGGAAATGACTTTGTGGGCATGACCGAGATATCAAAGACGTCTACTAGCACAATCGGACGGTTAATGTTTCAAAAACGCTGTGATGGCTTGTAGGTCGACCCATTTTACTATTTCTTAATTAGAGACGTGGTCAGGTCTAGAGCTATTTAGTTCTAGTCTATGTCACATTTTATTTTTAGATGCGTATTTTTTTAGTGGAATTGATATACTTGACATTACCTCGGAAGATGAAGTAATAGTATTGTAAGATGAAATGTTTGTAAAATGGACCGTCAGATCACTACAAGTACCAAATGTTTATAAAGGAGAGCGCTTTGGAAGTTCCTTTTCCAGGCAATTTTTTTAAAAGATGACTAGGTAAGTTAGCGCAGCGACACGCCGCGCACGTGGCATTAACTATTTTGTGTAGATAGTTACATTCTTTTGGCAGACATAGAGGCTGGGTTGTAGGTTTTTTCTTCTGATGTTGTAGAACTTGTGTCCTGCTTCAAAGAAATTCAGAGTAAGTTGAATAAAGCTGGTATGAAAAAAGTAGAAGTTATGTTCCATGTTGCCCTTTCTTACTTCTTTCGAGTTCACTTCAGTTTCTTCTATGATATCTGTCAGGGAAGTGGTCTTTGAACCTTTATCGCGAGCCGGTGGTTTGACTACACTTCAGAAGAATCAAGCATATAAGAACTTTAGATAAATCATAGATAATTTCCGAGCAACATGACTTCTTATCATCATCATGACAGCATGTCTGTTTTTGGTTGAAGCCAAACAGGGATTTACTGTGAGACCAATTAGAACACTTGACTGTCAGATATGAAAAATAATTTATGATAAATTTATTAATTCCAATGAAATGAGCAAATATACAGTATATATAATCACATAACTAATATCGTGCTACCTAGTACAGAAATATACAGTATACATCAAATTGTAGGTAACACCAAACATATGGCCAGTAAGTGTAAACTCATGCGGAAAGCTACCTGGTCAAACCTGAAGGTATTAAGATTCATCAAATTTCAAAACTACAGGAGTACTATATGTTTCCCGGTCCTTTGAGGTACTAAATCTTCCAATGAGGCCTGTAAGGTACCACTATCAAAGTTGCATCTAGGTACTTTGCTGCTATGTTAATAGGGTATGAAGGTGAAATATTATGGAGAGCTGAGCTAAATATATTTTGATGGTATTTGTGGTTGGATCGGTTTGTACCTAAAGGGGAGGAAAATCTGAATGATGCATCATATGTTTTTGACCCTGATGCATCATATATTTTGTGGCAACTCTTTTTTAAGGACATTTGAATGAAGATAAATTGTCCACGGTGAAATATTGCCAAATGTCTCTTCCCAAGAATCATGATGAATACCAGGAAATAATCTAAGAAAACACAATGTAGTTGCAAAGCTAAAGCCAAGAGTAATTTCAATACCAAATATCGGTAACGAACTGCCATCTGATGCACAAAAACTCTTATATATTCTGTTTTATTTGATGAACTTTGCTTTCACAGACATGAGCAAACCTGAAAGATTTGGGCGACACGCCCTTGAGCGATGAAGCCTGCACGGCAGCCCTCCCTTGACCTAGACATGAGCAGAGTTCCTTAGCGCAGATTGGAAAACCAAGTAGCAAATATCATAAAACATGCATCGCAATTTAAAAGAGAATCTAATTTACTGCAGAAAATGCAAATGTGGGCAAGATAGACCAAAACAGAAGGGAAAATAGGAGATAATCAACAGAGGACAGGGATAGTAAGCCTTGCCGCGGCAGCACTAATGCGCATGTATCTGTATGAGCAATATCTGCAATAGAAAACATTGAAGACACTATTTACATGGAACTAATTAAGCCATATATACCCAGAACCATTTGAGGTCATAGAAGCCAGATGTGTTGCCTCGAACAATCTCTCACTTGCAATAATGACTTTGCATATATCTAGTTCGTTGTGAAGGAAATGAACTGAAAAAACGGCGAGATATCGTCCTCCTGAAATAAGATTTACAGCGGATATAGCAACTTTCAAAAGAAGTAAATTATTGTACCTATATACATACTATAACTATTAAGGCTTGCTTAAAATTCAGAATTCAGTTGTAAAAAAGATATTACATACAGTAGAATTTTTTTATGATCTCATCTCTTAAGCAAAAAACCCTTCATAGAGATGATGACTAACGGCAAATATTGCAGGGGTATGTCGTGCTATGAATTCTTGTGATCTAAATCAAAAGGACCTCCATATTTGTTGCAGGAACATTTGTACATGAAAACTAACACGTCGCAAGAAATTAATCAAAGTAATCAGAGAAGGAGAAGCCGGATTAGGTGTGGGCACTGACCTGCACCTCGTCCTCCAGAACATGCTATTGCTGCTCGACCTGCCAGCAGGAAACGGCTGACGTGGTCGCCACCCGGACCCGTCAATCCTTTTGCCGCCCTAAACTGGCAGTGGAGCCGGTGACCTGCCGCAGACCGCAGGCCAGAGGTAGACGATGGTCGAGATGAGGTGATGTGGGAGAGGTAGAGAAGAGAGCGGCCAGGCGACATACGTCCTCACAGACATGCGTAGCCGCTGGTCGCTGCTGGACCCGTGGTCGACGCGGGCGTCCCTGTCCTTGCATCTCCCTGCTCACCTGCCCGCCTCCATGCCGACCGCGTAGCGGGCAGCCAACTCCTCCCTAAATTGTGCAGCGGCCAAATCAGCGTGCGCCGCTGCGAGCACTGCTGACCAGGGCTAGCTGGAGTCAACCACGGCGAGCCGTGCCGGAAGAGAGACCAGGCGGGAATCCAGGGTGGCAGCGGCGGGGCATGGAAGACATAGCGGGGGCGTGGGCGGTCGATCCAAGAGGCGGGGATAGGCTGAGCGGTGGAAGATGGGGATGAGATATATTTTTATCGGTTTTGCTATTTCTCAGACGTCTGAGAACTTGTTAGGTCTCAGTTGCCTCTTTCACTATTCGATTTACCTTGTGATTCGTGCAAACTAAAAGTTACACATGAGTTACAACTAGGGTGTAACTGGGAATTTAATGAGTTGCAACTAGGTTGTAACTGCGAATTAGTACAAATCTTATGAGTTGCAACTGAGAATTAACACAAATATTAGAATGACATCGGCGACTTAGACCTAAGAAGTTCTCAGGCGCCTGAGATCTAGACACTCCCTTTTTTTTATAGATATAGAGAAGAGAAAGGAAACGTAGACTAACCGGGAGTAGTGTGGAAGGCGGGGACGGGATAACCGGCAACCACCGAGGAAACACCGGCAAATTAGCAGAAGGCCACCGGTATAGAGACGGTAAAAGGTACTCCCTCTATCCCAAGGATTAAGGCCTTAAATTTTTTTGGTTTTTACTCAAGGCATAATGCGCAGGGTATGGTTTACCCAAGTCCTCCCAAAACTGCCCCTCACAGCCATTTAAATCTATCTTAATTATAGGAAGTGGAGCAGTTATTTGTAGGACTTTTATTGGTTACACGGGAAATTAGGAGAGCAAGCGGGAAGCCGGGGAGAGTTATTGCTTTGCATGCATGAGAGAATCAAAAAAACAATCTCACGGTGAAAAAACTTAAAGAAAAAATCACAGGATTTAATAGGGGTAAGACCGGAAGAATTTGCCATCGCTAAAGTCACCTTAATTGCTGCGCCAAAAAAATTACGCCTTAATCCTTAGGATGAAGGGAGTAATAAACAGAAGGGGAAAAAGAAAAAAAAGATGGGAACACGCGCAAAACGCAAGGAAGAGAGCACACGTCGTACGACGGTTGGCTGCGATCGGTAATCTACAGTAACTAAATCCGATCACTAACAGGCCGCAAAACGATCACGCTTTTATATAGGCGCCACCACGCTCTCGGGAACACCATCGCGTCTCTTCGAGGATCTTGGAGTACGTCCAGCAAGACGGAGGACTACGCTGTCGCTAGATGAGGGACCCCAGCATCGAAGCTATGCGGGAGGGACCAAACTCCACTACCAAGAGGTGGTAGTCGACCAGACAAGGTATCCAGGACACACCAAACCTCAACGGGCCCAGCTGGGCCCAAAATAGGCCTGTGAAGCCCTAGTCACCCCACTGCAACAAGGATAGCGATGTCCCAAGTTCCAGCGGTGTCGCCGCCTCCATCTGCAGGAGGTGAAGCACCCGCCAGCAGGTCGGCCCACCCAGGCCAAATGGGGCCCGAGGGGCCTAGATCTGAGCCGAGGAGCCCCAGCCCGTGTCGCCGGAGCGTTCCACCTCCCAGCATCGCCTGCGTCGCCATCCCGCCGTCCTCTCGGCCTCGCGCCGGACCGCCGGTGAAGGGCCATCGTTGCGCCCTGCTACAGCAATGCCGCACCACCACAATCCTTCGAGGTACGAGAGGTCGCCCTTGGCGTCAGGCGCCGATCGTCGTCACGCCAAGCCCCACCAACCTCCACCGAATCGCGCCGCCCCGCCTCTATCTCCACGCGCCAGGTAGAAGAGGACATGCCGCCGCCGGCACCCCACGAGCTTTGCCCGAGGGCGCACGCCGGCGGTGGCCGAGAAGGAAGGGAAGGGGGTCGGGGAGGTCTAGGGTTTCCTCCCCCTGTGCCCGAGGGCGCACGCCGGCGGTGGCCGAAAAAGTGCACTCAACAAGTATAAGATCAATGTCACTATTTATTTTTCAAATTCCCCTTCCCATTCAGCTTCACGTTTAAACTGAGACTAATGTACTTCCTCCGACCCATATTAGTAGACTTAGACTTATCAAAATTTAAATGAATCTGGACACTATTTAGTATATAGGTTCATCCAAAATTTGAAATCCAAGTCAATTAATATGGGCCGGAGGTAATGCATCTTTAAGAATATAATCTTGGCAAAATCCAGCTACTTGGAGTATATGTACCAAATTGATCACCACAAACATCATGTCTTACATAGGTTCACCATACAGGATAAAGCTCAAAACATTACAGCACATGCCACTAGGGCCAAATCATCGATTGAAACGACCACACCAACTTACCGCGACCAACGAGTCAGGAAGAGCCAGACCCACGGTAAGCCAGACCCACAACCTGCACAAAATCTGTACTAGATCGATCATGATTCATCTAAAAAAAGATTGATCATGATTCAACTGACATACAATAGACATAAAACACAAATAACATTATTTTGTTCCAACTGACATACAATAGACATAAAATACAAATAACATTATTTTGTTCCGGACATATATATTGACCATAAAATCTGATTCATCATGATTCAAACTAATTTAATCGTGATGCAACTGATCTCCAGTAGTTGATGAAGCAAGATAGACAAAACAATCTTGTCTCAGAGAACACAGTGGATTCCCATGTTATCAAGCTTGTAATGCAGAGACTTGTGCTTGATCATACGTAGCCCATTGCCTTCACGCACCACCTCCACGCCTGTCAACACAGTAACCTCATCTCCAACAACCTCGACCTCCTCCATGTCTCCCTCCTTAGGAGAAGGCTTGTGGAGGCAGCAGGTGGCGATACAAAACTTGCCCAGGCCCAGGTTGACCAGACGGGGCACCAAGGGATACCACTCATCAGGCAGGCCCTCAAGATAATCCCAAGAATGCTGGGAAGCAGGAGCCTCCTCTGCTGTGGGAGCAGAGGCTAGGTCAAAAGCACACAAACGGTGCTGGGAGGAGCCATTTGGAGCCTCGAGACCGAACCAGAGGCGGAACTTGGGGACATACTCTGCAGCCCCGTGAAAGGGCAGCGTCCATGTGCCAGCCAGCTGCCTCCACACACCCCTGGAGATGTCGAAGGCGTAAGTGCCTCCGTTGGATGATGCGCATATGGTGTTGTTATCAACAACCGCCGCTGCAAAGGGAGGACTGTCAGGTCGAACTGTGTAGTAGCTGTCAGGACCGCATGGCGGCACATGAGGCAGACGACGCCAGTACCAATCGTTTGGATATGCAGACATACTAGTCCTGCAGTAGTTGAAGAACTCAAAGCTGCCGTCGTGGGTGCTCATGACATAAAGATCGTATTCGCCTCTAGCGCTCCATTCGCGTTGGTTGGTGATGGACAAGACGATGGAATTGTTTGGCTTGGGGAAGCTAGCTGGGGGCATGGCAACGACTGACTGCAAGTCTACATCGTAGACTGAGACATTGGCAGAAGGATTTGCGAACAGGACACAGCCCTCGCCCTGCCCTGGCAGCAGGGAGAAGAAGTGGAATTTGCTGGGCTTTATCATGGCGGGCTGGGACGAGAAAAAGATCTCCGGCCTAGGCAGGTCGTCGATGTTTAAGAACGTCGGCGGCCACCCCCCATTCTTGTCGGTCTTCGCAACTTCTTCGACCTTCAGAACTTCTTCGGCCTTTGGAACTTCAGTTGATTCGTAGAAGAGGGTCTTGGAGAGTTCGACCCTGTGCAGCGCATAGAGTCTGGTGTCGTACTCGCGAAACACTATGTTCAGAAACTGCCGCAGCATCTTGCCCAACCAATTCCCAAATATCCTGACTCGAAGGAAAAAGAGAGTATAAATATATTGTCGAGAATGTAAAATTCGAAAGGATAGGGAAGTTGTAAAATATTTGTAGCGAGAAGGAGAATAAATCGGAAATTTCATACCTGCAGCACAATCCAATTCTCCAAGCCTCCGATTCCTAATCTTGCATCTAACTAGGGCCGTTGGAGCGCGAACGAAGTTGGTTCCACAATCAAAAAACCTGCAGTTCGGAGTGGCGACAAAGATGTGAATAACGCGGGAAACGTTACAAACGAAACCGAATGGAGGGCTCTCGTTAACAGTACCTTCTGTTGCTAGATCTACCAGAGGCGGAGCAGAAAGGAATCGATCGATGCGAAGGAGAGCCGGGCGAGCACAAAAGCGGCGGCGTTGGAAGGGCGGCTGGGATCTAGGTCAAGCTTCATATATATATATAGAAGACTGTTCTCGTATATGGGCCTTTGGGCAGATTATTCTCTAGTTATTTCTGGGCTGGGCTGGTCTTGGCTGGGCTCACTGCTCGGTTCAGCGCCTACTGCGCCAGACGTACACGGACCGAAGAGTCAGCTGCGGGAGGCAAATCCTATAAGCCGGTGGCAAATGCTATTTATCGCTCGGTACACGTGTTTATAGGGTACGCTCACGCGGGCACGCGTGTTGGGCCGGCCCACTTAACGATCTAATATTTTTCTGTGCTTTTTTGTGTGTTTTTGGAACATTTTTAAAATATGAATAGTTTTTGAATTTGAACAGTTTTTGAATTCCAACCATTTCTGAATTTGAATATTTTTTGAATTCGAACAAATTTGAGATATGAATAATTTTCTAATTTGCACAGTTTTAGAATATCAACAGCTTTAGAGTTTTACTATTTTAAACATCTACGAAAACTGTTCAAACTTTAAAACCATTTAAACTTGAAAATTGTTCAAATTCAAAAAAACTAAAAGGAGTGCACTTGTTAGTTTGGGTTGGTAGGGCCGGCCCACTAGGAAGAAGCTGCGTGCGGAGATTTATAGCACGCGCATCAGGCGCAAAATAGCAGCCCTCTAAGCCGACTAGGTGTGAACTGCTCGATAGCGCCCGTTTTGCTAAAGGTTTTTGCATCTTTGACTGCCCATTTAATGCTTTGCTCTTTTCTTTTCTGTTTGCTAGTCTGTGTAATATTGGTTCCGCAGGTTCATTTTTTCTGGTTGATTCGTTCGTCGGAACTAGGACCAAAGTTGTCACGTTAGCGATCCATCCTATTCGACCAATCACAAACAAGACAAAGAACGACATGTTTTTCTTTTTCTTGGTTTATCTTTTAATGTAGGTTCTCGTTCAAGTTATGTTTTATATTTTCCCCCAAGAATTAAGTTATTCTTCCATTTATTCTAAAATATGTTTTTCTTCTATCACGTGTTTGTTCTACAGACATTTCAGATTGTGATTTAATCCATGAGTGCTATTTTTCTTTCCGCGGAGTCTATAGCCAAGTTCCACTAGTAACAGTGTTTTGATCCACATGAACTATATTTAGTATTTTTACTTACTCTTGAAGTTTGTGTTCTATCAAAGTTGTGATGTTGGTCCATGACCACTAAAAGTTTCTTCTCCTTGTACTCATTTTTTGTTCGATGAGTTCCAAATTTTGTTTTATTTTGTTCATTTTCTTGTTCCTCTCATTGTCATGATTCTTTCCATGGACGTTTTATTCCATTTAGCCTAGTTCCTTTTTGCACTCATAATCTGTTCCACTAATCCAATTCTTTTGTTCTCCTTATTCAATCATTTTCTTCCATGTGTAAATTCGATTTGTTCTTTCGTGCTATAATTTTCGAATCGAACTATAGTCTGATTTTGTTCCACATTGTATAATTTATTTCCTAGTTGAGGCAAGCTTGTTTCATGAACACAACAGTCTTGTTCCAGTAGTAGTTGCCATCCGGTTTGGATGCATTATTGACCAAAAATTTATTTCATTTTAGGTATTATTCTCTTTGCGCTCATGTTTATTCCAAATATTCTTATTTCAGTTCCAATGCTGGTTGATATTTGTACCTTCACGTGATGTTGATATTTGTACCTTCATGTGATCATATGGTCTAATTTCTTGTTCCTCTTGTACTCGTATTTTATTCCACGAGTTTTATATTTATTTTATTTTGTCCACGCCCCATTTCAGGATTTATGCGACACTAATAAACAGTATTATGGCTAATTCCAGTGTCATGATTTTTTCCATGAATGCCAAAATTTATGTCACTTATCCTAACTCGTGGTGGACTCACAATTTATTCTTCTGTTTATATTGGTTTGTTCCATATAGTTTACTGTTTATCCTATATTTAACTATTTTGTTCTAGTAGATTTTTGCCCTGATTATAGTGTAATTTTATTCCTTATAGTCTAATATTTTGTTCCCGTTGAAAACGATATTTGTCCATCCTAGAGTTCTGTTCCATCCGTAAAAAATTCGATTTGTTCCTTCACACTATTTTTGCGCCAACTTTAGTGTGATATTGTTCTTTTGTAGTCTAAATTTTTGTTCCTTCTGAAGGTGAGATTTGTTCCTCAGACCTATAGTTTTTCTCGTCGTGTAGATTCCATTTTGCTAACATTTTTTCCGTGCATACAAGATTAGTTCCTCGGTAGCGAAAATTTTGGTTTCATGTAGTCTTAATTTCGTGTTTGTGTTTTACAAGCAACTTGAAATTTTTGTTCATAGATTATTGGATACTATTTCAAATTATTCCATGATAGCTTAACAACTTGTATTTCATTTTTTTATTCCACGAGTTATTGCAAGTTCTTACTCTATTGTGTGTATAAAGTGTTGGGTCACGCAAAGATTAAAAAAATTCCATACGCGGTGATCCCAAAATCTAGCTAAGGTAGAAAACCACGAGGATTATCACTAGACGTACGATTGCGGATTACTGATGAAGCGCGTCAATTGATGCAGTGCAGTCCTCACGATCCTATCTGATCCCACGATCATCGAAGTGCCGAATGTACAAACACCTCTACCGGTATCCACACGTACGAGGAGGAGCTCCGATGGCGGACTGCTAGGTCTGGTGCGGCGGCTGGACTGAATAGGGCTAGGGTTTTCAACGCATGGAGTGGTCTAACCGTGCCCTTTGGGCATCCTGCGCTCTAGAATATATATAGGGAGTGAAAGTGGGCTCTGCTCACTTGTGGCCTATCCACTAAAGCCTATATAAGTCACTGTTAGTCCAACTCACTAACCCAGTCTGTGTGTTATTCGGGTCCAACCCAAACGACTTGCTCATGCTCTTAAGTGTGTGACCCCGCAGGCTCATAGCAACTTGAACACGATTGGAGTCCGACTCGTAGTCGATCAATCGGTAGCGGATCCTATCAGAACCTGTCGATTCCGAAGTACTAAAGAGTCATGACGATATACCTTCCAATGTGACTTATGTCCGAGTCTCTTTTGTCTCACGAGTCTCACGATATAATTTGTCAAGCTATAGGCGAATTATCCTCATCCCTTAAATAGCTCAACTCTCTTCTCGATCCGTGATATGTGATTCATTTGACTAACTCTTAGTCGATCACCTCGGTTAACACTTAAGCGAGTCGTGCATGGTCATGCTTTTCGAATTATATCACACGAGAGGGCCTAGATAATATCTCTCGAGTTGGAGGGGCAAAATCCCATCTTGATTTTCCACATCACGCAACTTGATTCTTAGTCTACCCGAACTTTGCCTTTACAACTACTCTGTGACAGAACAACGTTTGACAGAACCAAATTCAGTGATCCACAACTCGGATTGTGCAACAACCTCAGGTCTAAGCATTACATTGATTGAGCCATACAAATGAAGACTTGTTCGCTGTATCTCAATATGGGTCAATCCGACTCGCTAAACTCTTTAGCCGAATCCGTGTAAGTCGAAATGACATCATCATGCCCGTGACAAGTGGAACCGAGTCATCAGCCAACTTTCACATTAGTCTAAGTTGTGTGTCCACAAGAACCTCAATGAACGAGGATATTTAGTATGAACAATATGATTGTATAGTTCCACAACTGAATCATATATTCAATGATATACATCAGATGGTCATGCAAGGAACTCAATAACTTTATGAATACACTAGGAATTACATCATACATGATTGCCTCTAGGCATATTCCCAATAGTCCCCTACTTACACTAGAGTCAATCTTTCGACATCACATGTCTAGGCATCTAATGCCCATAGCTCTCCAGTGCGCCTCATCCTTCGGCTGTGATAGTGTCTTTGTCAATGGATCTGAAATACTTGCATCTGTGTGTACCTTGCATAACTTGATATCTCCTTGATCCACAAACTGGCGAATCAGGTGGTACCGCATGAGTATATGTTTGTTCTTCTGGTGTTTTCTAGATTCCTTAGCTTGTGCAATGGCACCATTGTTGTTGTAATGCACGTCTAACGGATTGTACGAGCCCTGAACCACACCAAGATCCATGAGGAAGTTCCTCATCCAAACGGCTTCCTTTGCTACCTCCAAGGAGGCAATATACTCAGTCTCTGTTGTAGACGCAGACACAGTCTCTTTCTTAGAACTCTTCCATCTCACATCCCCTCCATTTATTACAAACACATATCTGGATTGCGAACGAGAATCATCCGAGTCAGTGAGATAACTCGCATCCATGTAACCCTTTACACTGAGTTCATCCTCACCTTCATAAACTAGGAACATATCCTTAGTCCTTCTCAAGTACTTGAGGATATTTTTAGCCGTTATCCAGTGGATTTCTCCAGGGTCAGTATGGTATCTACTCACAAGACTTAGAGCATAGGAAACATCCGGCCTAGTACAAATCATGGAAAAGATGATGGATTTGATTGTTGAAGCATACAGAATCACACTCAACTGACTTCGCTCATCATCTGTCGAAGGACACTGAGTCTTTCTAAGTTTTACACCATGAGACATCAGTAAGAACCCCTTCTTAGATGATTTCATGTTGAAATTCTCCAACACTTTGTCCAAATATATACTCTGACTCAATCCAATGAGCCGGTTGTATCTATCTCTTTAGATCATGATTCCTAGAATGTAAGTTGCATCACCCAAGTATTTTATTGAGAAACTCCTTTCCAATGATTCCTTGGTTTCTTGCAACATCTGGACATGATTTCCAATCAGTAATATGTCATGCACATATAAGATCAAAAAGTTTACTTTGCTCGCACTAAACTTCCTGTATAAACAAGAATCATGATCACTTTTGATGAAGCCAAACGATTTTACTACCTCATAAAAAAGAATGTTCTAACTCCGAGATGCTTGCTTCAACCCATAAATGGATTTATGAAGTTTTCATACCTTGTCAAAATTATCCGGATAGACAAAACCAATGGTCTATATCATATACACGTCCTCGGTTAAATTTCCATTAAGGAAAGCGGTCTTGACATCCATTTTCCATATCTCATAGCCGAAATAGGCTGCTATAGCTAACAAGATCTGAACCGACTTAAGAATCGTTACGGGTGAGAAAGTCTTATCGTAGTCAACTCCTTGAACCAGTCGGAACACCTTCGTGACAAGCCGTGCTTTATAGATAGAAACATTTCCATCCATATCAGACCCATTTGCACTCGACGTTTCTTGCACCGTCTGGCAGATCAACAAAGTACCAAACTTGATTTTCATACATGGACTTTAACACGGATTTCATGGCTCCAAGCCATGGCTCGAAATCAGTTCCCATCATCGCTTTCGAATAAGTTGCCGACTCATTACTGTCTGACAGTAATACATCACGAACACTTTGCAATCTGGCAGATCTTCGTGGCTCGGGTGCATTTGTCGTCTTAGCTACCACTACCGGCTCAACCTCTAAGGATTTTGCCGACACGCAACTAGCCGGTTCCTCTCGAATTTCTTTGAGCTGCACTATGCTCCCACTGACTCCCGACTAAGAAACTCTTTCTCAAGGAAGACACCGCTCCGAGCGACAAACAATTGCCCTCTTCTCGGTTGTAGAAGTAGTAACCCAAGGTTTCCCTCGAATACCCCACGAAAATGCACTTATCCGACTTGGTCGTGGGCTTGTCCGACTAAAGTCGCTTGACAAATGCTTCACACCCCCAAATCTTAAGAAAATACAAACTTTGACTTCTTGCCAATCCACATATCATGCGGTGTCTTCTCTACCAATTTTGATGGTACTTTATTTAGTGTGAACCCTGCAGTTTCTACACAATAACCCCAAAATGATAAAGGCAGATATGTCCGACTCATCATTGATCGTACCATGTCCAACAAGGTCCAATTCCACCGTTTTGAGACATTGTTCCTCTACGGTGTTCCTGGAGAAGTGAGTTGAGAAACTATTCCACAACTCTTTATATGGTCATCAAACTCATGGCTCATGTACTCGCCTCCTCTATTCGACCGAAGAAACTTTATGTTCTTGTCGAGTTGATTCTGTACTTCATTGTGAAATTCTTTGAACTTTTCAAAGGATTTCGATTTGTGTTTCATTAAGTAGATATATACATACCTACTCAAATCATTAGTGAAGATAATGAAGTAATCATAACCGCCCCTGGTTTTCGTGCTCATTGGACCACATACATCACTATGTACTAGTCCCGATAAGTCAGGCGCCCTTTCGCAACTCTTTGCAAAAGGTGTCTTGGTCATTTTGCCGAGTAGGCAATATTCACATGTCTCGAACGACTCCAAGTCGAATGAAGTTAGGATTCTATCACCATGGAGATTCTTCATGCATTTCCAACTTATATGACCAAGCCTATAGTGCCAAAAGTAAGTCATATTTAGATCATTTGGTTTCAACCTTTTAACATTTATGTTATTGACCGACTCACCATCAAGATTCAAAATAAATAACCCGTCCTGGATGGGTGCAAAGTCATGAAACATATCATTCAAATATAAAGAACAACCATTATTGTTAATATTTGAGTCATAGCCTTGTCTCATCAAACATGAGGCAGAAATAATGTTTTGACTAAGCACTAGAACATAATAACAATTATGTATCTCCATTATGAATCCAGAAGGTAAATGAAGCTGCATCGTGCCTGAAAGAACATGTGGGCCCCCATGTGTGGTTTTGGTAATTAATGACAATCTCTATGGACTAATGCTTGTATCAAGTTGTACTTGTAGGAATTGTCCATAGGCAATGTTTGAACCATATGTTGCCTTCAAGGTTTGGAGAAGAAGAAAGTGAAGAGGATCAAATGATGACAAGGTGCTCAAAGAGTGATCCATAGATTGGTCATGTGAGGTTAAGCCTATTGCAAGGGTGTCTTGAAGAAGAAGATAGAGTTCATCATATGTATCTTCAAGACATCATCCAAATGGTGTTAGAAGAAATGTCGTGCAAGCTAAAGATGTGCCATATCTAGAAGATCTCATGCTTGAAGCTTGCCATCCTCGGTGATCATGGATCGATCAAGACAAAATCAAAGTAAAGGTTTCCCCATGTTGTATGGGGGATAAACTTGCAAGTCTTCACCAAGCGAGTGCGTGCAAGAGCAATCAAGAACGGTGTTCCATCTTGAGAAGGACAAGATCGTCTACATCAAGATAAAGTGGAATATGCGCAAGGAAAAGGTATGATATTGATAGGGTTTCTTACTCACCGGTCTCGTGGGGTTAGTTGGGATACCGGTTTATAGGATAGATAATCGTACTATCAAGAGGGGATCTCAAGTGAGTAACTCGATCATATCTTTTGGAGAGAGCTTAAACCTTTGCATACTTAGCATCATCCTTTCTTGGTTGTTATTTGGATCTTATCCATGTGAGGTTCTAGAGCTTGTGGGAATATTCATAACAAGCTCTAGTTCATCAAAAAACGGATTTCCCTTTTATATCTTATTGCGTTTTTGATCCTTGAGGTTTTCCGGTTTCTTACCAAGGGAGGTATCTCACATTATAATACATGAAATATTCTCCCTTGGTGGTATCCAATATTTTGAAGTTCCCAAACTCCAGATATCGCCCTTTGAAGTTTGCCTCTTATTTGGTTCTTTCCTCCCCGACCGAAACAAAAGGTTGATGGATTAATTAGACCGGAATCTCCGGTGTGCAAACACCAGAGTCTCCGGTGTGGACCGAAGTTTCGTCTCAAACTTCCGGTGTGGATCCAAGATGAAGCCCAGGGTCGTTCTATATAAGGGTCAGGAGTTGGGGCGGAGACGGACCAGAGTCTCTGGCGTGAAAACACTGAAGTCTCTGGTGTGCCTCGGTCCGAAAACTCTGCAAAGTCCTCAAAGGGAGTATCGACATCAGGACAGGGACCTTCTGCATGGTGGTTTGGAGATAGACCAGAGACTGGCCGGAGTATCCGGTGTGAGACAAAGTCTGACCAAAGTCTTCGGTGTGGAAATTCCCCAACGGGCAGAAAACCGTCAGAAATCAGTGGGCCTATAAAAAGGGGCCCTTCTTCCCCAATGAGACTATTCGAGTTTTGAAAGTCTTCTCCTCCATTCTTGATCCTCTTGAGCTTGCCTCCCTTCAATCCCTCCCATGATTCCTGCATATACTTTAGGGATTTGAAAGAGGAGATCTAGATCTACAATCCCACCAATAAATCTCTCCTCTAAGTGAGGGGAACATCTTGGGATCTAGATATTGGAGTATTTTCTGGATTTACTCCTTTGTTCTTCCTCTCTTATTCCCCCACAAGCTTTTGTAGATTTGGTGGAATTTGGGAGATAAGGACTTGAGCACTTATTGTGTTCTTTCCATTGCATTTGGTGCATCGGTTTGAGTTCTCGGTGAGGATTCGATTGAGTGAAAGGTGAGAAGCTTTTTACTCTTGGGTTCTTGAAACCCTAGACAGTTTGGTTGTTTTGCAGGCTTGTGGATTACTTGGGGCCTCCAGTTAAGTTGTGGAGCTTTCCCCAAGCTTGTTTGTTGGGAGCCTCCAATTGAGTTGTGGAGAAGTGCCCCAACCTTATGAGAGGCTCCGGATTGCCACCGACAAGTGCACCAATATTGGAAGTGTAGATTGATCCCGTTGGGGTGAGATTCATAGGAGAAAAAGGGAGGCCTCTTGTGGTGTTGGTGGTTTGATACCACCCCCTCTCCAAACGAGACGTACTCCATGTTGGGAGGAACTCGGTAAAATATCGTCGTCTCCGTGTGCCTTGATTATCTCTATACCCGAGCTCTTACTTATGCACCTTATGACATGGTTATACCCCACGGGTATATGACCTTAGCATACCTGGTCCAGTCCAAGGAAGGCCCACAAGAATATACGCGGCCCATGAAGACTTTCGGGTGGCCCAAGCCCAGGATGTCTTCGGATCCTTGGAGAGCAAGACTAGAATAGATAGGATATTCAAAGGGGCAAACCCTAAAACCTGTAACCGACTCGGTCTGTGTCCGGGACCTGCCTACCTCTATATAAAGGCTAGGAGGGCACTTCATACCACCGCATACACACCTCCATGCCAGATTGCATCTGCGCACCCCTATAACTTTCGGTTCCGCCGTAGTTAAGAGCAGACAAGCAGGAGTAGGGTTTTCCCTCTGGGGGCCTGAACCTGGGTAAACCTCGTGTCCTCGTGTTGCTTGTTTGATAACTGTTCCGCGATCTCCAGCATCCCCATATTCTCCAAAACCCAAGCTCATAACAATGGGCATTGACGAGATTAAACCTCGTCAATTGGCGCTGTTTGTGGGAACTGGGGGCGCTGATTGTACGATCGTGACGGTCCCAACCAAAGCGATCTACAACTCCTCGGCGACGAAGAGCCATCTCCTCTTCGGCGCTTTCGACTTCACCGCCCACTCGCCAGCCACTCTGAAGGACTTCGAGCCCGTTGGCGACGGGCTCGAGATCCTGTTCGGGAGCTTCTGCTTCCAGGTGGGGCAGACCGGCACCCTCCATCTCCCAGAGCGGGTTCCCCTTGCATCGATCAGGTCCACTTCGTGGGATCCGCATCCCGTGCTACGCACATCGCCATCGATAGATGAGTCCTATGACAGCAGAAGCTGCAACTCAGATCTATGTGATCCACCATCGGAGGAAGGGACCTACGGTTCCGGATCTGAAAGCTGCGGCAGCAGCGATCCGATCTACGAGCGCTACCAATGTGCCGCAGTCATCCAGAGCGACGTGGATCAGGAACACAACCCGTCACCCAACCCGCAGGGTAGAAACGACGAGAATAGGAGAAACCAGTCCCCTGTTAGACCCCTCCTTTATAAAGGAAAGGATCCCTGTGATTGCAATGCTAGTCCCTGGATCAATGCTAGCATCCATAGTTTAAGATGAAGTACACAGATACAAAGGTCGTTTATTACATTCATTCCAGAGATAAAACATAGTCTTTTACAACTCAGGGCCATTGGCCTAATACAAGAGTTTAAGGAATATGTAAATAAACATAAGTCTTCATCTTCATGTGCCACAGGCAATCATGTTGAGTGTAGACTCATGACTCCTACTCATCATCGGAGTAACCTGCAACATCACAAGTTATAGCCACAGAGGGTCAATACTTTGGAATAGTATTGGCAAGTGATACCTTAGTATATTTTAAGTGGACTATATTACTATATGCATTTGGCTAAGTGTAGCTTGGCTTGCTTTGCTTGAAAATAAGTTTTAGCTATTAGTTGAAATCACTAAGTTTTTCTTTGTCAAAAACATTCCCAAGGAACCACCAATAGACATTGGGGTCCTTTGCCCTTGTTCACCCACAAGTTTTATTCAGAAGTTGGAGTGATGAGATTCTTGTAGCTTCCATGTCTTGATGCTCAAGTTGTCCATTGCCTTGGACTAGGCTAAGTACTTAGATTTTCCATCTGCAGAGGTGGTGCACTTTCCCCACAAGACTTGGTTTCCCAAGACAGGACCTTTCAGAAGCCTTTCCTTAGTCAAATGGACGCGTTCCAACCTATCATCCCATCTACCACCAACTGTCCAAATGACTAAGTTCTAGCAACCTATATGATCAAGGCAGAGCCCATATTGCCAAGTGGTTGCACTGTAAGCTTTCTCAACACTTGGCCTCCAAATCCCTTTGTGCCTGGGTGGCCTACCACAAGTGAGATACACAACCCAAGTCCATGGCCTTGTGTAACCACTCAACATAACCCATACTTTCCATTCCACCAAGGAGGTTCATTTGACTTAGTTGTTTTATTAAGAAAACATAAGTCTCTTGACTTAGAATATTTTCATCATAAATCATATAGATGTATACCACCCTTGTTTGCTAAGTAGCTAGACTAAGCAGATTATGATAACTTAACTTAGGAGAATTCCCTAGCAATTCTACTATTCCACTCTACTTAGGATTTCCCATTTTAGCTTTAGGCAAAATATCATGCAATACTTTTAGCAAAATATCTAATGCTAGTACAAAACATAGGATAGAAATATTCATGAAAAATATCACTTGCCTTGGTAGTGGGGAGAGTAGCACTCTTCACAATCACAATCACTAGCAAAATCTACACAAGAAATTAAAGCATACAATTACACACAATTATATACAACCAAAAATAATGTGAATGCATGCATGCAAGAATTTACTAAGTGATGATTTTTGAAAATTCTACCAAGTATGCTCATGTCTACAGAAACTTAACATGTCACAAATTTGCCAACTAAACTTATTTGGCCCCAATATAATTTACCACAATAAATTTATATCTAAAAATAGCCTTTAAACTTGTTCTACAAAAAAATCATTTTTAACTGTTACTATATGTTAAATAAATTGGATATTCAGAAAGGTCTTGTTTCACTGAATCCAACGGTATAAAGTTTGCAAAAATCTAACGTGGCAATCAAAAGTTATGAGCATTTGAATTTGGATCAAATTTCTGGTTTTTAAATCTATTTTCAGACCTAACCTAGCCACGCGTCATGTTCTTATTCGCCCATACCGTTTCGCGCTGGATCGAGCTCCACAGCCGTAGGATTTAAATGAAATCTGGCGGCTCAGATCGCGTACCGCTTCGGGGTTAAGTGGATCTATCCTAGCGCTACGATACAGATCTAACGGCTGCTATTGTCCTGACCAAGAACTGGCGGCGGAGCGGTGGCTACCGGCGGCGGAACTGTCGGTCGACGACGGAGGCGGCACTACAGGGGGTAAGTGAGAACGAGGAGTAGCTCACCGGGCTCAGGGGGTCACGGCGAAGCTCGTCGTACTCGCGGTTGGTCAAGGGGCGCTCGGGCACGGTTGCGATTGCTCGCCGGAGTGGAGGACGGCGTCGGTGTGTCGGGTGGTCGTCGTGGACGTCGCTGTGAACCACCCCAAGGCAAGACGAGAACACGGTTAGATTCACAGAGTCAAGGCAGAGTTGTGTGCTTGAACTAGAAGACGCGGGGCGGTCGGGGCTTACCACTAGAGCTCGCCGGAGTTCGTGCAGAAGACGGTGGCGGCCCAGTCGTCGACGTTGCCGAAGCTATGGGTCATGCGAAGGTAAACGGAGAGTGTCAGAAGATGCACAGAGATTCACTGAACAAGATAGCGTAAACGCGAGACCGAGGGGAACTCTAGGCTCACCGGAATTTGCCGGCGCAGTCGTCGGAGACGGGGGGGTTGCAGAGAGAAATGCGCGCAGCCTGGGGGCGTTCTGTGCTTGGGGTTTGGGGGAAAAGAGAGAGGGGACAGAGGGGGTTTATATAGCCTGGTCATGCGCGAGAATCACTCGGCCATTGATTTGAATTGACGCCGTGAATTAAACACAGCAAACGGCCGCGTTGATTGGGGACGAACTGGTCGTGCGGGTGGAGACGACGCTGACGTGGAGAAGGCCCGCTTGTCAGCGTGGTGCGCGGAGTGTAGGTGGGGTCTGCCTGTCAGCGGCTCAGCGCGTGTGCCTGCGCGTGAGAGAAGAATAAGAAGACCCCGGGTGGGCTTGCTGGGCTCGATTTGCTGCTGGGCCAGATTCTGGCCGCGCGGCCTTTTTCCATTGAGGAGTCCTTTTCTTTTTTCTAAATTCATTTTCTGGTATGAATTTGATATGAGTTCAAATCCTTTTGAATCCAAACTGCTTTGGGAATTTTTGCAGGGTTTTGTGGGTTCAAGAACAGCCATTTTAATTAAGTGGTTGCTTTGCAAGGCTTGGTCTAGCTTGGGTTTCAAAATAAACAGAGATTTGCTCTAGTTTGCAAATATTTGAAAGAGGATTTTTGAAACTATTTCTAAATTTGGAATCTTGGGTTAAAAGTTTCACCTAATCTTTCCATCAATGGAGGCAAGCAACCAAGTACCTAATATTCAAATTTTTAAAGGGTGATGGCCATTTGAAATAAATTGCCCACATGAAATCATAGCTCTCTAAATGATTTTTGTGAAAAACCCTAAATGGATGAATGATGCAAAGATGATATGAATGAGTTTTGAAACTATGATTTTTGGGATGTTACATCCCCCCGCCCAACGAGGAAGACACTGATCCCAATCGACTAATCCACCTCAGCGAGGAAGGATGGGATAAAGCACGCGAAGCCGTGGCAGGCAACAAGATCCTGCCTGTGGGTGCCTCACGGGACCTACTGATGGCGTACCACCTACTCCTCCTCGAAGAGCACAAGAAACAGGTGAAGATGCAAGAAGTGCTTGACAAGCGCAAGCAAGCGGCCTCGGAGTCCAGTGCGCGGCGAGCTGTGCTCTCCGCCATGGGCGGCTCTAGCTCGCACGGCAACCACGACAACAAGCACCGTTCTCGCATGGAGAACATGGACCCCACTGCACGTCGCGAGGTGACTCGGACCTTCAACACGTCTTCCATGGAGATGGATGCCGATGGCAACGTCATCCCGAAGACGCTGCAAGCTGCGATCATGGCAGCCAGCACATACCTCGCGTGCCATCCACCTCCGGTGGGGGACCCGAAAAGGGCCATGCACAAATCCGCACTAACCGGACTCGGACTCATTGGAGCTGCGCTCCACGGAGAAGCTCCTGTGGAGCCAAAAAAGAAGACTAGAGTCAGGTTCAATCACAGTCCCACGCCTTCATCCGACGAGGAAGAGCACGACCTACCTCAAAGGCACAAGAGCTCGCGACATCGCAGCCGCGATTACGACGCTCGAAGCGAGCTCACCCAACGCAAGATCGACAAAGCACGCGCCAAGCGCGTATGCTCGTCCGAGTCCGAAGAGGATGACGACGAAGGAGAACTCTGCGGAGCTCGATGCTTTAGCAGATCCGTCCGTCGGACACGGATGCCGCGGAACTTCAAGCTTCCTTCGGACACTTCGAAGTTTGACGGCACACAGGACCCCAAGGCGTGGCTCAGCGACCACCTGTCGTCTGTCAAGCTACACGACGGAAACAAGAACACCGCCCTGCAATGCCTTCAGCTGCAGCTAACAGGCGTAGCCCGGATCTGGCTCAGCATCCTATCCTCGGGATCCATCCGAAGATGGGAGGAACTGGCGTACAGTTTCATCCGAAACTTCAAGGGCACCAGCAAGAGGCTATCCTCGATCGAAGAGCTACGAGCCTGCACCCAACGAACGAGCGAATCCATTCGCTCGTACATACTACGTTGGTCCAACACCAATAACTCCGCGACACACATCTCTGAGGAGAGAGCGATCGACGCCTTCAAGGATGGCGTCAAACGCCAGGACTTCGAGGAAGAACTTGGGTGCGTCAAGCCCAAGACACTCGACCACCTCATGGACATCGCCAATAGGTGGGCAGATGGAGAGGACTCCGTCGACCGAGCGCACTCAGAGGAGGAAGATGAATACGACCGTCGACGTGAACGCCATAGAAAGAGAAGATCACGTGTCTATGACAATCGCGACAGACCCAACATGGTCGCGGCTGGCTATGCCGACCGCCGCAGCGAAGGCAACCGCAGCAGCGACGGATATCATGGAAACAACTTCCGCGACGGAGGACGCCCAGCGCAGTCATGGCAACACCGCGGCCGCGACGATGGACCCTTAGAATACGACAAGTTGTCGGGCCCGTGCACCATCCACTTCTACATCGACAAGCAGGATGGCAAGAAGAAGGCAAGTCACATGCTCAAAGACTACCGTGAGTTCCAGAAACTCAGCGAGAGCAGGTCCCAGATGAGGCAACAAGCCTCGAACCCTGGGTACGAGAATGCGCCCGCACTAGGTGACATTGTCCACGGAGCTCCTCCACCACCACCCGTGGGACCTTCGAATCATCCAATCGCACCTGCGCAGAACAATGGCGAAAACGGGTACCCCATGCCAAAAGGATCACTGATGATCCAAAAAGGGCGCCCAACAAACAGGGTGCAAAATAAAATCACCCGTCAGATCAATCTGGCTGTGACCGCTCCACCCGCCATCCCTGAGTACCTCAGCGGTTCGGAGTCCTGCATCACGTTCAGCCGTTCGGGTCACCCCTGCCAAGTCCCTCGCCCATTTCATGCTGCCCTGGTGCTCGAGGCGCAAATCAGAGGGTTCGATATGAGCCGCGTCTTCATGGACGGCGGCAGCGACATCAATTTTATGTTCGCCAGCACCTTAGCAGCGATGCAGATCCCGCTGTGCAGCCTGGAACAATCCGACACAACCTTCCACGACATCGTCCCAGGGAAGGGCATATTCCTCCTAGGAAAGATATGACTCGACGTCATCTTCGGCAAGCCCGATAACTTTCGGTGTGAGCGACTCGAGTTCGAAGTGGTGGACTGGCCATCACAATACCACGCCATCCTCGGGCGCATGGCATTCGCAAGATTCCTGGCAGTACCGCACTATGCGTACCTGCTACTCAAGATGCTAGGACCTAAGGGAGTCATCACGGTCCATAGGAGCTTCACCCGATCGGACCACTGCGACAGGGACTTCAACAGAATCTCCCAGTCATTCGACATGCAGGAGGAGCTCATAAGGCTCCAAGAGGTGACAGACAACGGGGCACCCCCTGTCGCAAGACAGAACGCACCTGACATGTCTTTCGACTCCACCGTCAACACAAAGAAGGTGCAAGTCCACCCGACGGACGCCTCCAAGACGACGATGATCGCCAACGACCTCAGCTCCGCATAGGAAAGCGCGCTCGTCGAATTCCTCCGTGAGCGCTGGGAAATCTTCGCCTGGTGTCCTATGGACATGCTAGGGGTTCCCAGGGAATTCACCGAGCACGCACTTAACATATTTCTAGATGCCAAGCTCGTCAAACAGTCCATCCGACGACTATCTGAGCCGCGGGCTGAAGCCATCGGAGTCGAAGTCAACAGACTACTTGACGCCAATTTCATCAGGGAGATCAAGGAAAGCGAGTGGTTGACCAACACCGTGATGGTCCCCAAAAAGGACACGGACATCCTGCGGATGTGCATAGACTTCACATCGCTGAACAAGCACTGCCCGAAGGATCACTTCCCTCTTCCTCAGATCGATCAGCTCATCGATTCGACTGCAGGATGCGAGAAGCTCTCCTTCCTCGACGCCTACTCAGGCTACAATCAGATCCGACTAAAGGTCGAAGATCAGGAGAAAACAGCGTTTATCACGCTGTTCGGAGTGTTATGCTACAACACAATGCCCTTCGGGCTGAAGAACGCAGGCGCCACGTACCAACGGTGCATGCAGGCATGCCTGAAGGCCCAGATCGTCCGCAACATCCAAGTCTATGTTGACAACATAGTAATCAAAACATTGATAGGTGCGAGAAAAAAAAGAACAAAAAAGCGGGAGGGAGTCATACATGGGCAGATCGCTTGCCATCGCGCCCTGCTGAGACACAAAGAAAAAAGGGAGGCCAAGACACTGATCGACGATCTCCGCGAGACATTTGACAACCTTGATCGATACAAGATCAAACTAAACCCAGAAAAGTGTGCCTTCAGCGTCCCATCTAGTCAAATACTAGGCTACTTCATCTCCCAGCGAGGGATCGAGGCGAACCCGAAGAAAATCCGGGCCATAATGGCCATGGAGAAGCCGAAGAACCTCAAAGGCGTCCAACAACTCACTGGGCGCATCGCGGCGTTGAGCAGGTTCATCAGCCGCATGGGCGAAAAAGCCCTGCCTTTCTATCAGCTACTATGCAAGGCAGACAAATTCGAGTGGGCGCCTGAAGCAGACGATGCTTTCGAAGATCTGAAGTGGCTACTCTCCACCTCACCCATCTTGGTCACTCCAAGGGAGTGCGAGCCTCTACTGCTATACATAGCAGCTACACATTAGGTGGTAAGCACCGTGCTCATGGTCGAAAGACCCGAAGATGGCAATACCCATGGGGTACAACGCCCAATCTACTACCTAAGCAAGGTATTGACACCGACAAAGCAGAGGTATCCTCACTACCAGAAACTCTCTGTAGGGGTTCCAATCTTTAATAAGATATAGCCCTCTGTGTTTACAATGCTAGTCCCTGGATCAATAGCTAGCATCCACAGTTAAGATGTAATATCAAGAAACAAAGGTCATAATATAACTTTATAACCAGGAATAACATAAGTTTATTACATCAAACATAGCTCATTTGGCTATTACTTTACATTGCAGCGGAATAACTATAAGTATGGGTCCTTCATCTTCAAAGTGCCACAGGCAGATGTTGGTTGTCGACTTTGTAATCCTAATCAATCAATCTTCACTAAAAACAATCAAACCTGCAACATACAAGTTACAGCCACAAAGGGTCAATACATTTGAATTGTATTGGCAAGTGATACTATGGTAGTATAGTGGAGTCTATCATCTATATGCATTTGGCTAAGTGGAGTTGAGGTTTGCATTACTCAAAATAGATTTTTCCTTAACATTTGAAAATACTAAGCTTTTGCTTTGATAAGATCATTTTTCTCAATCAAAGATTGAAGATCCTTTACAAGGTATCTCTCAATCAAAGATTGAAGATTTCAAACAACCCTTGTTCAAAACCGCAAGTTTTAACTTAGAAATTTGAATGATGAGATTCTTGATTGCTTCCATGTCTTGATGCTCAAATTGTCCTTTACCAGGGACATGGCTAAGTACTTAGATTTTTCACTCTGCAGAGGTGGTGCACTTTCCCCACAAGACTTGGTTTCCCAAGACAAGATCTTTCAGAAGCCTTCCCTTAGACCAAAATGGACGCGCTCCAACCTATCAAACACTACCACCCACTGTCCATATGGCTAAGTTCTTGCAACCTATATGATCATGGCAGAGCCCATATTGCCAAGTGGTTGCACTTGAAGCTTCTCAACATTTGACATCTCAAATCTCTTTGTTCCTGGGTGGCCATCCACAAGTGAGATACACAAGGTAAACCATAAACATGGGCCTTGTGAACCACTCAACCAAAATCCACCAAGCAATTACCATTCCACCTAGGTGATTCATTAACTTAGTTGTTTTATTAAACAAAACACAAGTCCTCAGACTTTGAATATTTTTCCATAGTGTGAATATATATTCCACCCATGTTTTCTATTAGCTAGGCTAAGCTTGATAGTAGTAGGAATCTTAACTTAGGAAAATCCTACTAAGGATTCATCTACTAGGTTTTCTTATAGCAAGGTATATACTTAGCAAAATCCATGCAAGTGTTACTTAGAGAAAAATCACTAATGCATAGTGAAAGTAATGGGACAAAAGTATGAAGCATCACTTGCCTTTTTGGTAGGAAATGGTGGTTCACTCCTTGATCTTGCTAGTCTCACACTTTGCTAATTTCACTACAATCAATCAAGCAAACACCAATCAACTAGCATTCCAAATAATAAATCAAACATTTCATAAAACAATGGGATCTAAGATCTAAGTCATGCATGTAATCATGCAAAGGATGGTTCTATTTGCAAAGATGGTCTCCACTAGGATTCTAAACTTTGCAAGTTCCAAAGTGGTCATTTCCAAATTGGCAAAGTCATTTACAAAAAGGGTTTTGTTTTCAGAAACTATTTTAAAATCCATCATCATTTTATGTGGTGGAAAACATTTTTATCAAAGCAACACTTTATGTTTTTCACCAAATGAGTTGCTACTGCAAAACTTGGTGTTTTGGGTCAGTAGGTTTGGTCTAAAGCATTTTCCCAAAGTTTTCTTTACAAAAACATTTTCATAATAAAATCAACAATTTTAATTGGCTAGAAATTGGCTAAGTCAATTAATCCAACCTAAATTTTACCAAAATAATTTTTAACACCAAGGGTTGGTTACTAGGGTCAGTAAGGTCACAACAAACCATTTTGCCAAAGTTTTAACCCTAAAATCATTTTTAAACAATTTTTCTAATCTAAACAAGCACACAAATGATTCTACAAAAACAAGCAAGTTAACAGATACTATTTACTAAACCAAGGGCATGGGTGGATAGGGCTAGTTCTCCTGAATCCAACGACATAAAATTTGTAATTTTTGGACGTGTGGATCCAAAGTTACAACGGTTTGAAAATCATAACATAATCAGATTTCAAATCTGTTTTTAAACCGAGCAGGTGACACGCAGCACTTTCCTATTTGCCGATACCGGTTCGGGTGGATCGCGGGCTGTAGTGCGTTAGATCTAAACGAATCGTGCAGCTCTGGAGGCGTACCCTTTCGCGGTTAAGTGAATCTATCGTATTCGTTCGATCTGAATCAAACGGTGCCTACTGCCTTGCCAAGAACTGGCGGCGAAATGTTAACGGCGAGCGGCGGAGCGGCCAGTTGGCGGCGGCGCTGGCAAGGCAGGAAGCGAAACAGGGAGGGAGTAAGCTCACCGAGGTCACGAGAATGAGGTGATGCTGGTCGTGTGGTCATCGTGGCAAGGGGCGCACGGGGTCTGCTGCAATTCCTCGCCGGAGCTTGCTACAGCGACAGACGGCTCTGGACGTGGTCGGGGACGATGCTGTGGTCCACGAGAAGACAAACGGAGGACTGGGTTAGCTGTGCAAGGCCATGGCAAAGATGTTTGCGTGATCGAGGAGACACGGGGTGGTCGGAATCTACCTGTGGGCGTCGTCGGAGTAGCAACAGACGATGGCGACGGCGGTAGTTGTCGTTGCCGAGCCTGCAGGGCACTCACGGGCGAGCTGAAACTACGAGGGGGTTTGCCAGGATATGGGGAACTTGTCTGCGTGCTTGGGAAGGCAGGGGGCGGCGTGAGGTCGCCGGAATCGGCCGGGGAAGTCGTCGGGTGACAGGGTGTTATCGCAAGCAATTTGCGCAGCCTGGGGGCTCCGGTGGGGTGTGGTCTGCGGGAGAAGGAAGAGGAGACCAGGGTGGTTAAGACAGCAGGGTCCAGGGGGAGGATTAACCGCGCATTTAAACGAATTCAACTGAATTCATTTGGCCAGAAACGGTGAGGCGAGAGAAGGGGAGGAAACAGTCGCGCGGGTGAGAAAGAAGAACAGTAGGAGTGGGGTCCAGTCGTCAATGGGAAAAGAAGTGAGAGGGAGGTCCACCCGTCATTCACTCAGTGGGTTTGATACTGTGTGCGAATCGTTTTCTTTCGGGGAGGGAATACTGGGCTGTTTCTGGGCCTGTTGGGCTGCTGGGTTGGGTTGTCCTATTCTTTATATTTTTCCTGCACTGAACTCTTTTCTTTTTCCATTTCCAATTTCTGTTTTGAATTTCCAAACAAACAAACAATGTCCAAATCAAATCAAATAATCACCAAACCTTGCACTAAGAATTTGGTTCCGTTTAGTAGCATAAACCAACTTCCAAAATAAAATAATATTTTTATTCATTTTAGGATCCATTCACTAATTAAATAAAATGGATCTTTAGTTATTTAATAAAATAGGGTTTGATTTAATTAATAAAATCTCCATTTTTAAATCCAAATATTTTCAAAACCAAATCAGTAGGTTTTATTTGGAAATAAAGAAT
Source organism: Avena atlantica (assembly GCA_910589765.1). Taxonomy (NCBI): domain Eukaryota; kingdom Viridiplantae; phylum Streptophyta; class Magnoliopsida; order Poales; family Poaceae; genus Avena; species Avena atlantica. The sequence goes on along the minus strand of OU342735.1, from coordinate 440,838,373 downwards.
ACTTGGAAACTTGTTTAAAATAAAATAACATTTTTATTTTTATGGTCCATTAACAATTAAATAGAATGGGCCTTAGTTTTTAATTCAAATAGGATTTGTTTTATTTAAATATTTATTTTGAATCTAAAATAAAACCAAAACACTTCAGTAGGTCTTATTTGAGAATATAAAATATTTGGAAAACTTCTTTAAAATAATTTAATAAGTTTTGATGTTTCATTTAAAATGGTAAAACCTTTTATTTAAATAATATTGGATATTAAATCCTTATTAATTTATTTAAATTAACCTTTGCTATTTTTATTCAAACAAAATGTTTTAATTCTAAAGCTTGGCCAAGGTTTAATTTGGCTTTATAAAATAATCTTTATTTATGAATCCACCTTTTCTTTTGAAAGCCAAAACCTTTTATTTAAAAGATCCAAAATAGTAAGTCTAAATATTTTATTTTCCTTTATTGAATGTTTATCTTTTTAAATCCCTTTAGGATTTATTTGATCCAAATTGGTTTGAAGGTTCCATTTGGATTCAAAAAGTTTCTTCTGGCCCTGAAAATCAACAAGGTTTTATTTTATTCATTTATTTTTCACATTACAAGATTTGGAAAATCTTGGGATGTGACACTCTCCTATGGCGTGTTCATGACGGATCATCGGCCGAGCCACTACTTCCAGGAGCATCAGGTAATGGTCGTCAACGAAGCACCCCTGAACAGCATCCTGAACAACCTGGAGGCCACAGGACGTGTGGCCATGTGGGGCATCGAGCTGTCACCTCTAGACATAGTCTATGAGAAGCACCACGCGATCATGTCCCAGGTCCTACCGGATTTCCTAGTCCACTGGATGGAGCTGCAGCTGCCGGACACTCCGGACATGACGCAGTCATGGACAATGCACTTCGATGGTTCCAAGCGTGAAGCTGGAGCAGGAGCAGGGGTCATACTGACCTCCCCGCAGGGCGACAAGATGAAGTACATCCTCCGGATGAAATTTAGAGCTTCCAACAATGAAGTCGAATACGAGGCCCTCATCCACGGCATCAGGATGGACAAGATCTGCGGCGCGATGCGCCTGGTCATCTACGGCGACTCGAACCTCGTCGTCCAGCAGACGATGAACGAGTGCGACGCACACGCTGCCAACATGATTGCGTACCGCGCACTCTACAACACACTCGAAGGAGACTTTGATGGCTGCGAGCTTTGGCACGTTGGGAGAGAAAGCAACGGAGAGGCCGACAGACTCGCCAACATCGGCTCCACCTGCGCACGGGTGCCCCCAGGTGTGTTCCTCGAACAGATATGCGTGCTATCCATCAAACGGAAATTCCCAAGGGATCACCCGAAGAAGCAGAACACTCGGGGGTTGCGCTACCCGAAGGACAGGAAGGACCAGAAAAGCTTGACACATGTAACTACCTCGGTGAATTACGCTCCTAGATACAAGCCTGGATGAGTGATAGTGGTTGAAATAGTACGGTGGGGCCCCAAAAGCCACTCACTGGTAGTCCTTTCAGATGTCCCAACCACTACCCTCTCAACGGGACCTGTACGGGCGGCGTAATCGGCAGGCGAAGGGATCAACTACATACACAAGTGGGTATGTATGCAAGCCACCATACAAGAGTACATCAGAGCCACACCATCTAAAAAGAAAGGAAATATAGCAACGCCATACGGCAAGATTCAAATATCCTAGATACATCTATAATTTAGGATATCTCCTCATACATCACATAACAGAGTTTCAAGCGGAAGCGGCAAACAAGATCCGAGTACGGATAAGAGGCAAATTGGCATAAGATGCCTAGAAAATAAGCACATCCCGCCCACAGATCTCACGGATCCCCATTCCCGGAATCTCTACACCGAATGGTCGTCGCCCACGTCATCAGACTCCTCCACCCAGTATCCGTCCTGCGAGGGTACCTGTTCATCTGAACCAATAATTTATCGTGTGAGACCCTAAGGGTACTCAGCAAGACTTTATGCCTCTAAAGGGGACACAACCTGGGGTGACGCAATTGCAGCAAAAGATAAGCCCTAGCATTTCTACAGATACTCGCTAACCATCCGCCTAACCAATGATAGACGGATGTCCGTGAATTAAGAACAACAGTTATAGTGGTAATCTCATCAGATCCATCCCCCTCCCCGCTTACCAACGAGGAAGCGGACGAACAACCCCCATCCGTTGGCAGTTTTATTAACCATTCCATGAGACTTGTACTATTTACTAGTCAGTTGTTTAGTCAGATTAAAAGCGGTACTTTAGTTATGCTTGTCTATGATCGAGAAACTGTGCTCCAAGTCGTCCATAACCGCGGACACGGCTTTCAGAAAGTTTTACCCTGCAGGGGTGCACAAATAGCAACACACACTCGATCAACCTCGGAAAAACCAAATCAAAACCCAACGAGGCCTTCACGACAAAGCAATCACAGGATTCAGAAATATTTCAGGGGGCCACCCCATTAAGCTACCCGCCACGAAGCTAGCTGACTCCGAAACGGACTTAAGGTTTGGGTATACGGCTGTGAACGACAGCAAATCCCCAAACGGGGACTGTCGACACCGCGGAATCGTGTCCCGATCCAAAACAGTACAACGTGCTCCTCGCACAATCGTAATAAAGCAGTAAGCATGGCATAAGTACAGGATAGTAAATAAAACCTCGAACTAGTTTGTGGCCCCAAGAAATACGACGGAATCAAGCTCTGGCTCAGGGGGGTCCCATATACCTCCCGGATGTGGATAGCGCGAATATTCAAGGAACAGGTTTCAAGTACTCGGGGTCTTACGGGACACAAGTGAGCAGGAAAAACCAAATAGCAGATGTTGCTCACCGGTGCCACTTTCATTAGTTATCCCAACTACGCAGATTAGTTGTTTAGGCACCTCGTTATCCAACCGACACTCACATACCCTACTCATGCTGTTCTACGACCCGCATGGCTCAATCAACTCCTGTAGTAATGGCTCATGGGATGGAGGAACAAGCTTGGTGGGGTTTAAAAGTAAAGGCTATGCATACTTGGGATTCAATTTAGTGCAATCGCGACTCAATGATGCAAGAATAAGATAGAGGCAATAGGTACTGTATGTATGCAAGCATGTGGTAGTGCTTGCCTGGCAACTCAGTTGAAGCGAGAGACGGATCTGGGTAGTGCTCCTGGTGCTCTTGGTAAATCCCCTGCTCAGAGTCTATTCGAAGAAGAACCAAACAAACAAGGGCCAACATAAATAAAGTGCACAAGCATAGGAATAAAATGCGACAAGCAAACAATCATGCCATGATGAATGATGCACAAGTTGCATGGCAATAAAGTAGCATGGCATAGTGAGGTGTGGAAACAAGTAGCAACATTTTAGTGGAGTTTTGGTTCACATTTTGTTGCCATAATAGTTGCTGTACCCTATATTTTTATATGATGCATGCTACAATTAAAGTCATGGATAGCATAAACAGAAAGGTCTCGTCGAGCTGATCATTTTAGACACATCATTTGCTTAATTTGGAATTATAAAACAAAAGTTATTAATTATTGAAAATCCAGTGGCATTAGTGGTAATTTAAATAAACTTGGAATTTAATTGTGCAAAAGTCAAATTGGATGGTATATTTGAAATCCTCTCATCTTGCTGATATCCAAACATATATTATTTGCCCAAATTGGTTTTAGTATGGAAAAGTTATTTAAATCTGAACTGAATTTGAATTTTTAAATTATTTAAACAGAATTTGAATTTGAAAACAGTATCTGGGACGTTTTATACACAGCCTATTCCAGCTCTGGTCACTGACAGGTGGGGCCAGGGGGTTCTCTGACCCACACACCAGTGTCTGGGAACAAGAGGGGCCGTGGGTGTATTCTAGATAACGTCAGGAGCCTTTTTGCAAAAATTACATAGACACAGACAAAGGGCCCCTTGGGACCGCGGGTTGGCAAAGGCAAAAGAGGGGGGGGGGGGTTTCGCAAAAGACCGCGGTGCACTGTTTTTCTTCCACGGGCCGCGCAGAGCGTGTGCGACAGACGCGCGCGCGTCGCACGCGACGCAGAGGGGGTTCGATCCAGGGACCTGGGGCGCGCGCGCAGACGCGGCTGCCACTGGGCTAGGCTGGGGTAGGTGCTGGTGAAGGGGGCGCGCGCTAGATAGGGTGGCCGCGACTGGGGGATAGCAGACACGAACACGCCGCCGACGCACAGAGAGCGCTCGATACAACGATCTGCTCGAACAGGGCAAGACGGCGACGACGAGGTTGTCTGGGGGGTAGGTAGGCTCACCGCGAGGATGTTGATGACGGTGGCGAGGCTCGGGGTGCAGGCGATCAACGGCGAGGCTGGCGTCGGGCGAAGCTAGGGTTTCCGGCGGAGCGGCGTCGATCCTGGCGCTCCGGTCCTTCTCCTCCTTGCTGGCCCGTACGGATCCGCTGCAGAGGACCAGCTCGACCTTCTCGACCACTCCCTCGACGATCTGGACGTTCTGAGCACGTGGGTGGCGGGGTGTTGGCGGCGGCCGGCGTAGCTAGGTGGTCGGAGAGGCAGAAGGAGGGGGAGAGGGCGCGGCCAGATCTGGCGAGGCTAGAGGATGCGTGGGGAGGGGAACATGGCAGAGAGGGAGGCAGGGGTGGCGTGGAGGAGGCGATGTGGATAGGGGTGGCCTCGGCCACCTTTATCCTTCACGTGCTCGGCTTGGCCAGGCCAGGCAAGGCAGGCACTAGGGGGCTGGCAGGTGGCCCTGGGGGGCAGCTCGTGGCCAGGGAGGCAGGCAAGTGGGCCTGGGGTCGTGGGCAGGTGAGGCAGAGAGAGAAGGAAAGAGGGGAGGGGAGAGGGGCCGACTCGGGCTAGGGCTAGGGTTAGAGGGTCCCTGGTCGTGTGGGGGTAGCTAGGTGGGTGCTGGGTGGGGTCTGCATGGCAGGTAGAGAGAGGGGCCGAGAGAGAGGGAAGGGGCATGGTTTGAGCCTCGGGTTAGGTTAGGGGGGGGGGAGGTGATCATGCTAGGTAGGAAAAGAGAGGTGGCACTTTGTGTTTTGCTTAGAGAAAGGTGGGGATTAGGGCCGTAGTTTAGCTAGGATGGATGGATGGCAAGGTAGGTCCTAGGATTTAGCTAAGAGAGGGGGAAAGAAGAGATGATGGTACTTAAGGTTGAGCATGCATGCTTCCATTCAAACACACATGATCAAGAAAAAGAGAAAGGGGGAAGGATAGGGAGAGGTGATCAAGGTGATGGGGTGGTTCTATTTGTCCCATGCATGATTCAAATAAAGACCAAGCAAGATCCAAAAAGAGAGGTGGTTTGGTAGGTGCATGCCTCATGAGCACATGTATGTGCATGGGGCATGGGGTAGGGGTTAAGCTAAAGGGGGGATAGAGATAGATGATTTGATGTAGCAACTACAAGCCCAAAACAAGATTTAAACAAAGGAAAAGATCCACTTTGAATTTCAAGCAAAAACCAAAACTAGAAAAGGTGGCACTTGCATGGCCCATGCAACATATTTAATGCCAACCATATCCTTGTGAAAACAATAAGATTATTATGGCATTACTCATATGCATTCCCAAAAAGTGGGCAAGGCCAAGCATAGATTATGGTTGGGTTCCAACCAACTAATCATGAACCAGAGATAATCAACAAAAATGCCAAGCTCAGAATAGTTGGATGGTGGAATATAAGGTGGTGAAAGAAAAGGTGGTGGAGTCAATAAGAGAGATGCCCTCAACTCAACTTGGGCATATAACAATATATCAAGAGCCAAATGCAATATCAAGAGGCAAATACAATTAATCATGCATATGAGATAAGAACCAAACAAGAAAGGGTTTTATATGATGCTCAAATGCAAGGTAGTATGATGACATGAGCATGATATGATGGAAGTGGCCCTTTTTATTATTAAAACAAGTAGCATTACAGGAGTTAGACAACTGGGATGCTACAACTCTCCCCCACTAAACAGGAATCTCGCCCCGAGATTCTAGGAAGAAGAAGACTCAAAGAGGGTAGGATAGTTGACACGGAGTTCATCTTCACGCTCCCAAGTGGCTTCATCAACGGAATGGTGCGACCACTGCACCTTGCAGAACTTGATGGACTTGTTGCGAGTCCTTCTTTCTGCGGTCTCAAGGATTTTTGTTGGGTGTTCTTGATAAGACAGATCTTCTTGGAGATTGATTATCTCGTGGTCCACGGTCCTGCCGGGATCCTTGAAGCACTTCTTGAGTTGAGAGATGTGGAAAACATCATGGACTTTGAGTTTTTCCGGAAGCTCCAGGGCATAAGCAACTTCTCCTCTTCTACCACGAATCTTGAATGGACCAATGTATCTAGGAGCCAGCTTTCCTTTGATACCAAAGCGGTGTGTGCCTTTCATTGGAGTGACACGAAGGTATACGAGATCACCAGGGGCATACACCATGTCCGTGTGCTTCCTGTCATAGTTGCTCTTCTGACGACTTTGAGCAATCTTCAGGTTCTCAAGAATGATATGCACCTTCTCCTCTGCTTGAGTTACAATGTCAGGGCCAAACCAGATTCTTTCTCCTGCACCTGACCAACCAATCGGAGTTCTGCACTTGCGACCATAGAGAGCCTCAAATGGTGCCATCTTCAGACTCTTCTGGAAGCTGTTGTTGTATGAAAACTCAGCATAAGGAAGGCATTCTTCCCATTTCATGCCAAAGGAGATGACGCAAGCACGAAGCATATCCTCCAGAATCTGATTGATTCTTTCAACTTGCCCTTGCGACTGAGGGTGGTAAGCTGTGCTGAAGTTCAATTTTGTTCCCAGAGCAGTTTGGAAACTTTCCCAGAACTTGGAAGTGAAGATGCTTCCACGGTCTGAACTGATCTCAAGCGGAACCCCATACAGAGAGACAATTCTGTTGATATAGAGCTCAGCCAACTGAATTCCAGAAATTGTTTCTTTGACGGGGAAGAAATGAGCCACTTTGGAAAGCCTGTCAATGACAACAAAGATTGCATTGTTGCCCTTCTGCAACCTTGGAAAACCAGTGATGAAGTCCATCTCCACTTTCTCCCATTTCCACTCCGGGGGTTTCAATGGCTGAAGAAGACCAAAAGGTTTCTGATGGACAGCTTTCACTCTGCGGCAAACATCACACTCCGAGACGTACTTGGCACAATATCGTTTCAAACCAGGCCACCAATATTGTGTTTTCAGGTCCATGTACATCTTTGTGCTGCCAGGATGGATAGAAAGGACGGAATCATGCGCCTCCTTGAGAACTTGCTCTCTCAAACCCGGGTAGTTTGGAACAAACATCCGGTGGTCGAAGAAGAGAGTGTCTTGATCATCGACGTGGAAGGACTCATACTTTGGAAGCTGAAGTTTGGAGATGAGCTTTTTGGTGTGCGGATCACCACGCTGACGAGAGCGAATGGTTTCTTCCAAGACAGGAGTTGCTAGAAGGTTCAGAAGGTGCCCTTGTTCCACAATTTCAAGGTTGAGCTGGCGGAACTCCTCACACAGCAGAGGCTGTTGTTCTTCCAACACGAGGTTATTGACATAAGCTTTGCGGCTAAGAGCATCTGCCATGACATTAGCTTTGCCCGGTGTGTAGTTGATGGTCAAATCAAAATCATTGATTGCTTCAATCCATCTCCTCTGCCGAAGGTTGAGATCAGGCTGAGTGAAGATATACTTCAGACTCTTGTGATCAGAAAAGATTTCACAACGGTTGCCAAGCAAATAGTGCCTCCATGTTTTCAAAGAAAAGACAACTGCTGCTAGCTCGAGGTCATGTGTAGGATAGTTGATCTCGTGCGTCTTCAACTTGCGAGAGGCATAAGCAACAACTTGCTTTTCTTGCATAAGGACCGCACCCAATCCTTGCAAGGAGGCATCACAGAATATCTGGAAGGGCTTGGAAGTATCTGGAGGAACCAAAACTGGTGTGGAAGTGAGCTTCTCTTTGAGTGTCTCAAAGCTTTCTTTACAGGCGGGAGTCCAAAGATATTTCTTGCCTTTCTTGAGGAGATCGGTAAGAGGCTTCGCTATCTTGGAGAAGTTCTGGACGAAGCGGCGGCAATAACTAGCCAAACCGAGGAAACTCCGCACTTGTTTGACATTAATAGGAGGAAGCCAATCAACAATTGTTTTCACAGTTTCCGGGTTGACTGCAATGCCCTTGGCAGAGATAACGTGACCAAGATAGGTTACTTCAGGCAGCCAGAACTCACACTTTGAGAACTTTGCATACAAGCGGTTCTCACGAAGCTTGTTCAGGACACAACGAAGGTGTTCTTCATGCTCTTCCTTTGATTTGGAATAGACCAGGATGTCATCCAGATAGACCACAACGAACTTATCAAGGTACTCCATGAAAACTGAGTTCATAAGTCTCGAGAAGGTAGCAGGTGCGTTGGTGAGGCCAAAGGACATGACCGTGTACTCATACAGGCCATAGCGGGTGGTGAAAGCTGTTTTCGGAACATCTTCCTTGCGAATCTTGATTTGGTGATAACCACTCCTCAAATCCAGCTTAGAGAATACCACAGCTCCAGCTAGCTGATCGAAGAGATCGTTAATCCGCGGAAGGGGATATTTATTCTTGATGGTTTTAGCATTGAGAGCCCGATAGTCAACACAAAGTCTATCAGTCTTGTCTCGCTTCTTCACAAAGATTGTTGGGCTACCCCAAGAAGAAGTGCTATGTTGAATGAAACCCAACTTCTCTTGTTCATCAAGCTGACGTTTGAGTTCAGCCAACTCAGAAGGACCCATTTTGTAAGGCCGCTTGGAGATAGGAGCTGTTCCAGGTTCAAGCTCAATTACAAACTCAACCTCACGATCCGGAGGCATACCTGGCAACTCTTGAGGAAAGACATCTGGGAACTCACAGACCACCGGAACACTCTGAATAGCATCCATAGCATCATTAATCAGAGCCGCCAAAGAGTAGAGCTGAATAGAAGGAGTCAGACTTGGAGAAAAGACTATATGGCCTTCAGGAATCTTCAGAGAAACCGAGCGTTCAGCACAATCAATCACAGCTGCATTTGCCGTCAACCAATCCATGCCCAAGATGACATCAATATCAGAATTGCCCAGAACAATTAAGGACGCCGAGAAGAGAGAGCCACCAATCTCAATTTGATTGCCATGGCTGCTTTTAGATGCTATCATATTTGCTCCAGGAGAAAGAACCATTAACCGCTTTTGGAGAGGAACCAGGACTAACTCATTCTCATTTGCAAACTTGTGAGAAACAAATGAATGCGATGCACCAGAATCGAACAAAACTCGTGCAGGGACTGAGTTAACAGATAGCATACCCATCACAACTCCCGGTGCATGCTCAGCTTGAGCGGTGTTGATGCAGTTGGCACGGGTGACAACAGACACGGGCTTGGTGTTGATGTTGAGAGCCCGAGGTGGTGGTGCACGAACCGAAGGAGCGCTTGTTGCAGATCTTGGCGGGGGTTGAGGGAGAGCTTTGTTCTTCATCGGACAGTTCCAGTTTAGATGCCCAGTTTCTCCACAGGTGTAACACACAGCAGGTGGACGTGGAACAACGTGGCCAGGGACTCCGCCAGGCGCTCCAGGGTAAGGGTTGTTGTAGCCCCTAGGAGCCGCAGTGAGGAAGTTTGTTGGCCTTGGTGCGAAACTTGCAGGTCTTGGTGAAGCCAGGAGCGACGGTGGGGTGTTAGGAACCCAGACACGCCGCTTAGAAGGAGCTGCCATAACCAAAGAGCTTGATGCATCCCTGTTGTGCTTCTTTGATTCCTCAAACATCTGCCTGCTTGCCTCCTCTTGCAGAGCTGTGTGCTGAAGCTCAAGAAAGGATGCCGGTCTTGCATGAGTGATTGCATACTTAATCGATGCATTAAGCCCTTGCCGGAACCTCTTCTGCCTCTTCTTGTGATCTGAGACCTCATCACCACCATAGCGAGAGAGTTTCATGAACTTCCTGATGTAGGTGTTGACATTATCACTTCCCTGCTTGAGGTTGAGAAAAGCTTCCTTCATCCTTTCCATGACAATCTCTGACAGAAATTGCTCTTTGAAAGCCCCAGAGAACTGTTGCCAAGTAGGCTGAAAACCAGTGCAGCTTGCCTTCAGGTAGTTCTCCCACCAAAGAGCTGCATCTCCCTTCAGTAGGTGAGTAGCACACTTTACCCATTCCTGCTCCGGAACATCAGCAGTCTCAAGAAGCCTTGACGTCTCACGCAACCAATCATCCGCGTCGAGTGGCTGATCGGAAACATCAAACGGGCGCGGGTTGAACTTGAGGAAGCTCTTGATGTCTCCATGCTTGGGAGATGGAGGGAGTGGAGCAAACTCGTTCCTCCGAACACTCTCTTCCAAACGTTGCTGGTTCTGCTGCATGGCTGCCAAAGCATTTGCAATGTTTGACAAAGCGGCCCCCAACTCTGGCAGTATGTCCTCATCTGAACGGCGTGGTGGAGCCATCCTGAGATTGATATAAAACACAAGTCAGTACTATAATGGAGAATAATAATAATCCAAAATAGTACCAAGATGTAATTAACCAAGATTAAAGGATACCATTTACTAAGATGATATTAAAATATCAACAAAGTTCAAAGCACCTAGAAGATATTAAGCATAACGCACACGACTGAAAAGGAGTGTGGTACACGGAGATATCAAAGAAAAATTTTCCACAAATTTCGGCATTAAAATACCAATAGATGCGCAAAATTACTTAGCGAATCAAGATTAGTGACTCTACCGATTCAATATACAAAAGCGAATGACAAGAGTAGTGGTATGGTCGCGACTCCATCCCGCACTCAAATCATTACTCCGCACATGAATAAGTATTACACATATCCTAACCCCTTCTTCTCAAGTTGAACCTAAAGATTAGTAACTACGGAAACGAACAACCCAACAAGACAACATCGGTAAACAAAGAGTAAGACAGATCGCGTCGGTGTACAACGAATTAGATAGATCGCGTCGGTTTACAAAAGCCTGTTGGTATGGAATGTACCAACAGTTGATAACCAAGAGGACGATTAATATAACAATTTGGATGCAACAGATAGACAAGGGATTACACACACACACACACAACCTATGGTACTACGGAATCCCAGAACACGTGAATCCTATTTTGAATTTTAAGAAGAGGATTGAAAACGTTACACTTCCTTACCAGAAAAGGGTGGGTGGGTGGGTAAGAAGAAAAATGGAAGCAGCCCTACTCTCGCGTTTTGTTTTTCCCTAATATACATAACTACCAAAAATATTTTCTAGACTGACAACGACCATTTGGCTGAGACCCTGAAGGTCGGGATGGCTCTGATACCAATTGTAACTACCTCGGTGAATTACGCTCCTAGATACAAGCCTGGATGAGTGATAGTGGTTGAAATAGTACGGTGGGGCCCCAAAAGCCACTCACTGGTAGTCCTTTCAGACGTCCCAACCACTACCCTCTCAACGGGACCTGTACGGGCGGCGTAATCGGCAGGCGAAGGGATCAACTACATACACAAGTGGGTATGTATGCAAGCCACCATACAAGAGTACATCAGAGCCACACCATCTAAAAAGAAAGGAAATATAGCAACGCCATACGGCAAGATTCAAATATCCTAGATACATCTATAATTTAGGATATCTCCTCATACATCACATAACAGAGTTTCAAGCGGAAGCGGCAAACAAGATCCGAGTACGGATAAGAGGCAAATTGGCATAAGATGCCTAGAAAATAAGCACATCCCGCCCACAGATCTCACGGATCCCCATTCCCGGAATCTCTACACCGAATGGTCGTCGCCCACGTCATCAGACTCCTCCACCCAGTATCCGTCCTGCGAGGGTACCTGTTCATCTGAACCAATAATTTATCGTGTGAGACCCTAAGGGTACTCAGCAAGACTTTATGCCTCTAAAGGGGACACAACCTGGGGTGAAGCAATTGCAGCAAAAGATAAGCCCTAGCATTTCTACAGATACTCGCTAACCATCCGCCTAACCAATGATAGACGGATGTCCGTGAATTAAGAACAACAGTTATAGTGGTAATCTCATCAGATCCATCCCCCTCCCCGCTTACCAACGAGGAAGCGGACGAACAACCCCCATCCGTTGGCAGTTTTATTAACCATTCCATGAGACTTGTACTATTTACTAGTCAGTTGTTTAGTCAGATTAAAAGCGGTACTTTAGTTATGCTTGTCTATGATCGAGAAACTGTGCTCCAAGTCGTCCATAACCGCGGACACGGCTTTCAGAAAGTTTTACCCTGCAGGGGTGCACAAATAGCAACACACACTCGATCAACCTCGGAAAAACCAAATCAAAACCCAACGAGGCCTTCACGACAAAGCAATCACAGGATTCAGAAATATTTCAGGGGGCCACCCCATTAAGCTACCCGCCACGAAGCTAGCTGACTCCGAAACGGACTTAAGGTTTGGGTATACGGCTGTGAACGACAGCAAATCCCCAAACGGGGACTGTCGACACCGCGGAATCGTGTCCCGATCCAAAACAGTACAGCGTGCTCCTCGCACAATCGTAATAAAGCAGTAAGCATGGCATAAGTACAGGATAGTAAATAAAACCTCGAACTAGTTTGTGGCCCCAAGAAATACGACGGAATCACGCTCTGGCTCAGGGGGGTCCCATATACCTCCCGGATGTGGATAGCGCGAATATTCAAGGAACAGGTTTCAAGTACTCGGGGTCTTACGGGACACAAGTGAGCAGGAAAAACCAAATAGCAGATGTTGCTCACCGGTGCCACTTTCATTAGTTATCCCAACTACGCAGATTAGTTGTTTAGGCACCTCGTTATCCAACCGACACTCACATACCCTACTCATGCTGTTCTACGACCCGCATGGCTCAATCAACTCCTGTAGTAATGGCTCATGGGATGGAGGAACAAGCTTGGTGGGGTTTAAAAGTAAAGGCTATGCATACTTGGGATTCAATTTAGTGCAATCGCGACTCAATGATGCAAGAATAAGATAGAGGCAATAGGTACTGTATGTATGCAAGCATGTGGTAGTGCTTGCCTGGCAACTCAGTTGAAGCGAGAGACGGATCTGGGTAGTGCTCCTGGTGCTCTTGGTAAATCCCCTGCTCAGAGTCTATTCGAAGAAGAACCAAACAAACAAGGGCCAACATAAATAAAGTGCACAAGCATAGGAATAAAATGCGACAAGCAAACAATCATGCCATGATGAATGATGCACAAGTTGCATGGCAATAAAGTAGCATGGCATAGTGAGGTGTGGAAACAAGTAGCAACATTTTAGTGGAGTTTTGGTTCACATTTTGTTGCCATAATAGTTGCTGTACCCTATATTTTTATATGATGCATGCTACAATTAAAGTCATGGATAGCATAAACAGAAAGGTCTCGTCGAGCTGATCATTTTAGACACATCATTTGCTTAATTTGGAATTATAAAACAAAAGTTATTAATTATTGAAAATCCAGTGGCATTAGTGGTAATTTAAATAAACTTGGAATTTAATTGTGCAAAAGTCAAATTGGATGGTATATTTGAAATCCTCTCATCTTGCTGATATCCAAACATATATTATTTGCCCAAATTGGTTTTAGTATGGAAAAGTTATTTAAATCTGAACTGAATTTGAATTTTTAAATTATTTAAACAGAATTTGAATTTGAAAACAGTATCTGGGACGTTTTATACACAGCCTATTCCAGCTCTGGTCACTGACAGGTGGGGCCAGGGGGTTCTCTGACCCACACACCAGTGTCTGGGAACAAGAGGGGCCGCGGGTGTATTCTAGATAACGTCAGGAGCCTTTTTGCAAAAATTACATAGACACAGACAAAGGGCCCCTTGGGACCGCGGGTTGGCAAAGGCAAAAGAGGGGGGGGGTTTCGCAAAAGACCGCGGTGCGCTGTTTTTCTTCCACGGGCCGCGCAGAGCGTGTGCGACAGACGCGCGCGTGTCGCACGCGACGCAGAGGGGGTTCGATCCAGGGACCTGGGGCGCGCGCGCAGACGCGGCTGCCACTGGGCTAGGCTGGGGTAGGTGCTGGTGAAGGGGGCGCGCGCTAGATAGGGTGGCCGCGACTGGGGGATAGCAGACACGAACACGCCGCCGACGCACAGAGAGCGCTCGATACAACGATCTGCTCGAACAGGGCAAGATGGCGACGACGAGGTTGTCTGGGGGGTAGGTAGGCTCACCGCGAGGATGTTGATGACGGTGGCGAGGCTCGGGGTGCAGGCGATCAACGGCGAGGCTGGCGTCGGGCGAAGCTAGGGTTTCCGGCGGAGCGGCGTCGATCCTGGCGCTCCGGTCCTTCTCCTCCTTGCTGGCCCGTACGGATCCGCTGCAGAGGACCAGCTCGACCTTCTCGACCACTCCCTCGACGATCTGGACGTTCTGAGCACGTGGGTGGCGGGGTGCTGGCGGCGGCCGGCGTAGCTAGGTGGTCGGAGAGGCAGAAGGAGGGGGAGAGGGCGCGGCCAGATCTGGCGAGGCTAGAGGATGCGTGGGGAGGGGAACATGGCAGAGAGGGAGGCAGGGGTGGCGTGGAGGAGGCGGTGTGGATAGGGGTGGCCTCGGCCACCTTTATCCTTCACGTGCTCGGCTTGGCCAGGCCAGGCAAGGCAGGCACTAGGGGGCTGGCAGGTGGCCCTGGAGGGCAGCTCGTGGCCAGGGAGGCAGGCAAGTGGGCCTGGGGTCGTGGGCAGGTGAGGCAGAGAGAGAAGGAAAGAGGGGAGGGGAGAGGGGCCGGCTCGGGCTAGGGCTAGGGTTAGAGGGTCCCTGGTCGTGTGGGGGTATCTAGGTGGGTGCTGGGTGGGGTCTGCATGGCAGGTAGAGAGAGGGGCCGAGAGAGAGGGAAGGGGCATGGTTTGAGCCTCGGGTTAGGTTAGGGGGGGGAGGTGATCATGCTAGGTAGGAAAAGAGAGGTGGCACTTTGTGTTTTGCTTAGAGAAAGGTGGGGATTAGGGCCGTAGTTTAGCTAGGATGGATGGATGGCAAGGTAGGTCCTAGGATTTAGCTAAGAGAGGGGGAAAGAAGAGATGATGGTACTTAAGGTTGAGCATGCATGCTTCCATTCAGACACACATGATCAAGAAAAAGAGAAAGGGGGAAGGATAGGGAGAGGTGATCAAGGTGATGGGGTGGTTCTATTTGGCCCATGCATGATTCAAATAAAGACCAAGCAAGATCCAAAAAGAGAGGTGGTTTGGTAGGTGCATGCCTCATGAGCACATGTATGTGCATGGGGCATGGGGTAGGGGTTAAGCTAAAGGGGGGATAGAGATAGATGATTTGATGTAGCAACTACAAGCCCAAAACAAGATTTAAACAAAGGAAAAGATCCACTTTGAATTTCAAGCAAAAACCAAAACTAGAAAAGGTGGCACTTGCATGGCCCATGCAACATATTTAATGCCAACCATATCCTTGTGAAAACAATAAGATTATTATGGCATTACTCATATGCATTCCCAAAAAGTGGGCAAGGCCAAGCATAGATTATGGTTGGGTTCCAACCAACTAATCATGAACCAGAGATAATCAACAAAAATGCCAAGCTCAGAATAGTTGGATGGTGGAATATAAGGTGGTGAAAGAAAAGGTGGTGGAGTCAATAAGAGAGATGCCCTCAACTCAACTTGGGCATATAACAATATATCAAGAGCCAAATGCAATATCAAGAGGCAAATACAATTAATCATGCATATGAGATAAGAACCAAACAAGAAAGGGTTTTATATGATGCTCAAATGCAAGGTAGTATGATGACATGAGCATGATATGATGGAAGTGGCCCTTTTTATTATTAAAACAAGTAGCATTACAGGAGTTAGACAACTGGGATGCTACAACTCTCCCCCACTAAACAGGAATCTCGCCCCGAGATTCTAGGAAGAAGAAGACTCAAAGAGGGTAGGATAGTTGACACGGAGTTCATCTTCACGCTCCCAAGTGGCTTCATCAACGGAATGGTGCGACCACTGCACCTTGCAGAACTTGATGGACTTGTTGCGAGTCCTTCTTTCTGCGGTCTGAAGGATTTTTGTTGGGTGTTCTTGATAAGACAGATCTTCTTGGAGATTGATTATCTCGTGGTCCACGGTCCTGCCGGGATCCTTGAAGCACTTCTTGAGTTGAGAGATGTGGAAAACATCATGGACTTTGAGTTTTTCCGGAAGCTCCAGGGCATAAGCAACTTCTCCTCTTCTACCACGAATCTTGAATGGACCAATGTATCTAGGAGCCAGCTTTCCTTTGATACCAAAGC
Source organism: Avena atlantica (assembly GCA_910589765.1). Taxonomy (NCBI): domain Eukaryota; kingdom Viridiplantae; phylum Streptophyta; class Magnoliopsida; order Poales; family Poaceae; genus Avena; species Avena atlantica. The sequence continues at coordinate 440,822,120 of OU342735.1, read as the reverse complement.
GGTGTGTGCCTTTCATGGGAGTGACACGAAGGTATACGAGATCACCAGGGGCATACACCATGTCCGTGTGCTTCCTGTCATAGTTGCTCTTCTGACGACTTTGAGCAATCTTCAGGTTCTCAAGAATGATATGCACCTTCTCCTCTGCTTGAGTTACAATGTCAGGGCCAAACCAGATTCTTTCTCCTGCACCTGACCAACCAATCGGAGTTCTGCACTTGCGACCATAGAGAGCCTCAAATGGTGCCATCTTCAGACTCTTCTGGAAGCTGTTGTTGTATGAAAACTCAGCATAAGGAAGGCATTCTTCCCATTTCATGCCAAAGGAGATGACGCAAGCACGAAGCATATCCTCCAGAATCTGATTGATTCTTTCAACTTGTCCTTGCGACTGAGGGTGGTAAGCTGTGCTGAAGTTCAATTTTGTTCCCAGAGCAGTTTGGAAACTTTCCCAGAACTTGGAAGTGAAGATGCTTCCACGGTCTGAACTGATCTCAAGCGGAACCCCATACAGAGAGACAATTCTGTTGATATAGAGCTCAGCCAACTGAATTCCAGAAATTGTTTCCTTGACGGGGAAGAAATGAGCCACTTTGGAAAGCCTGTCAATGACAACAAAGATTGCATTGTTGCCCTTCTGCAACCTTGGAAAACCAGTGATGAAGTCCATCTCCACTTTCTCCCATTTCCACTCCGGGGGTTTCAATGGCTGAAGAAGACCAAAAGGTTTCTGATGGACAGCTTTCACTCTGCGGCAAACATCACACTCCGAGACGTACTTGGCACAATATCGTTTCAAACAGGCCACCAATATTGTGTTTTCAGGTCCATGTACATCTTTGTGCTGCCAGGATGGATAGAAAGGACGGAATCATGCGCCTCCTTGAGAACTTGCTCTCTCAAACCCGGGTAGTTTGGAACAAACATCCGGTGGTCGAAGAAGAGAGTGTCTTGATCATCGACGTGGAAGGACTCATACTTTGGAAGCTGAAGTTTGGAGATGAGCTTTTTGGTGTGCGGATCACCACGCTGACGAGAGCGAATGGTTTCTTCCAAGACAGGAGTTGCTAGAAGGTTCAGAAGGTGCCCTTGTTCCACAATTTCAAGGTTGAGCTGGCGGAACTCCTCACACAGCAGAGGCTGTTGTTCTTCCAACACGAGGTTATTGACATAAGCTTTGCGGCTAAGAGCATCTGCCATGACATTAGCTTTGCCCGGTGTGTAGTTGATGGTCAAATCAAAATCATTGATTGCTTCAATCCATCTCCTCTGCCGAAGGTTGAGATCAGGCTGAGTGAAGATATACTTCAGACTCTTGTGATCAGAAAAGATTTCACAACGGTTGCCAAGCAAATAGTGCCTCCATGTTTTCAAAGAAAAGACAACTGCTGCTAGCTCGAGGTCATGTGTAGGATAGTTGATCTCGTGCGTCTTCAACTTGCGAGAGGCATAAGCAACAACTTGCTTTTCTTGCATAAGGACCGCACCCAATCCTTGCAAGGAGGCATCACAGAATATCTGGAAGGGCTTGGAAGTATCTGGAGGAACCAAAACTGGTGTGGAAGTGAGCTTCTCTTTGAGTGTCTCAAAGCTTTCTTGACAGGCGGGAGTCCAAAGATATTTCTTGCCTTTCTTGAGGAGATCGGTAAGAGGCTTCGCTATCTTGGAGAAGTTCTGGACGAAGCGGCGGCAATAACTAGCCAAACCGAGGAAACTCCGCACTTGTTTGACATTAACAGGAGGAAGCCAATCAACAATTGTTTTCACAGTTTCCGGGTTGACTGCAATGCCCTTGGCAGAGATAACGTGACCAAGATAGGTTACTTCAGGCAGCCAGAACTCACACTTTGAGAACTTTGCATACAAGCGGTTCTCACGAAGCTTGTTCAGGACACAACGAAGGTGTTCTTCATGCTCTTCCTTTGAATTGGAATAGACCAGGATGTCATCCAGATAGACCACAACGAACTTATCAAGGTACTCCATGAAAACTGAGTTCATAAGTCTCGAGAAGGTAGCAGGTGCGTTGGTGAGGCCAAAGGACATGACCGTGTACTCATACAGGCCATAGCGGGTGGTGAAAGCTGTTTTCGGAACATCTTCCTTGCGAATCTTGATTTGGTGATAACCACTCCTCAAATCCAGCTTAGAGAATACCACAGCTCCAGCTAGCTGATCGAAGAGATCGTTAATCCGCGGAAGGGGATATTTATTCTTGATGGTTTTAGCATTGAGAGCCCGATAGTCAACACAAAGTCTATCAGTCTTGTCTCGCTTCTTCACAAAGATTGTTGGGCTACCCCAAGAAGAAGTGCTATGTTGAATGAAACCCAACTTCTCTTGTTCATCAAGCTGACGTTTGAGTTCAGCCAACTCAGAAGGACCCATTTTGTAAGGCCGCTTGGAGATAGGAGCTGTTCCAGGTTCAAGCTCAATTACAAACTCAACCTCACGATCCGGAGGCATACCTGGCAACTCTTGAGGAAAGACATCTGGGAACTCACAGACCACCGGAAAACTCTGAATAGCATCCATAGCATCATTAATCAGAGCCGCCAAAGAGTAGAGCTGAATAGAAGGAGTCAGACTTGGAGAAAATACTATATGGCCTTCAGGAATCTTCAGAGAAACCGAGCGTTCAGCACAATCAATCACAGCTGCATTTGCCGTCAACCAATCCATGCCCAAGATGACATCAATATCAGAATTGCCCAGAACAATTAAGGACGCCGAGAAGAGAGAGCCACCAATCTCAATTTGATTGCCATGGCTGCTTTTAGATGCTATCATATTTGCTCCAGGAGAAAGAACCATTAACCGCTTTTGGAGAGGAACCAGGACTAACTCATTCTCATTTGCAAACTTGTGAGAAACAAATGAATGCGATGCACCAGAATCGAACAAAACTCGTGCAGGGACTGAGTTAACAGATAGCATACCCATCACAACTCCCGGTGCATGCTCAGCTTGAGCGGTGTTGATGCAGTTGGCACGGGCGACAACAGACCCGGGCTTGGTGTTGATGTTGAGAGCCCGAGGTGGTGGTGCACGAACCGAAGGAGCGCTTGTTGCAGATCTTGGCGGGGGTTGAGGGAGAGCTTTGTTCTTCATCGGACAGTTCCAGTTTAGATGCCCAGTTTCTCCACAGGTGTAACACACAGCAGGTGGACGTGGAACAACGTGGCCAGGGACTCCGCCAGGCGCTCCAGGGTAAGGGTTGTTGTAGCCCCTAGGAGCCGCAGTGAGGAAGTTTGTTGGCCTTGGTGCGAAACTTGCAGGTCTTGGTGAAGCCAGGAGCGACGGTGGGGTGTTAGGAACCCAGACACGCCGCTTAGAAGGAGCTGCCATAACCAAAGAGCTTGATGCATCCCTGTTGTGCTTCTTTGATTCCTCAAACATCTGCCTGCTTGCCTCCTCTTGCAGAGCTGTGTGCTGAAGCTCAAGAAAGGATGCCGGTCTTGCATGAGTGATTGCATACTTAATCGATGCATTAAGCCCTTGCCGGAACCTCTTCTGCCTCTTCTTGTGATCTGAGACCTCATCACCACCATAGCGAGAGAGTTTCATGAACTTCCTGATGTAGGTGTTGACATTATCACTTCCCTGCTTGAGGTTGAGAAAAGCTTCCTTCATCCTTTCCATGACAATCTCTGACAGAAATTGCTCTTTGAAAGCCCCAGAGAACTGTTGCCAAGTAGGCTGAAAACCAGTGCAGCTTGCCTTCAGGTAGTTCTCCCACCAAAGAGCTGCATCTCCCTTCAGTAGGTGAGTAGCACACTTTACCCATTCCTGCTCCGGAACATCAGCAGTCTCAAGAAGCCTTGACGTCTCACGCAACCAATCATCCGCGTCGAGTGGCTGATCGGAAACATCAAACGGGCGCGGGTTGAACTTGAGGAAGCTCTTGATGTCTCCATGCTTGGGAGATGGAGGGAGTGGAGCAAACTCGTTCCTCCGAACACTCTCTTCCAAACGTTGCTGGTTCTGCTGCATGGCTGCCAAAGCATTTGCAATGTTTGACAAAGCGGCCCCCAACTCTGGCGGTATGTCCTCATCTGAACGGCGTGGTGGAGCCATCCTGAGATTGATATAAAACACAAGTCAGTACTATAATGGAGAATAATAATAATCCAAAATAGTACCAAGATGTAATTAACCAAGATTAAAGGATACCATTTACTAAGATGATATTAAAATATCAACAAAGTTCAAAGCACCTAGAAGATATTAAGCATAACGCACACGACTGAAAAGGAGTGTGGTACACGGAGATATCAAAGAAAATTTTTCCACAAATTTCGGCATTAAAATACCAATAGATGCGCAAAATTACTTAGCGAATCAAGATTAGTGACTCTACCGATTCAATATACAAAAGCGAATGACAAGAGTAGTGGTATGGTCGCGACTCCATCCCGCACTCAAATCATTACTCCGCACATGAATAAGTATTACACATATCCTAACCCCTTCTTCTCAAGTTGAACCTAAAGATTAGTAACTACGGAAACGAACAACCCAACAAGACAACATCGGTAAACAAAGAGTAAGACAGATCGCGTCGGTGTACAACGAATTAGATAGATCGCGTCGGTTTACAAAAGCCTGTTGGTATGGAATGTACCAACAGTTGATAACCAAGAGGACGATTAATATAACAATTTGGATGCAACAGATAGACAAGGGATTACACACACACACACACACAACCTATGGTACTACGGAATCCCAGAACACGTGAATCCTATTTTGAATTTTAAGAAGAGGATTGAAAACGTTACACTTCCTTACCAGAAAAGGGTGGGTGGGTGGGTAAGAAGAAAAATGGAAGCAGCCCTACTCTCGCGTTTTGTTTTTCCCTAATATACATAACTACCAAAAATATTTTCTAGACTGACAACGACCATTTGGCTGAGACCCTGAAGGTCGGGATGGCTCTGATACCAATTGTAACTACCTCGGTGAATTACGATCCTAGATACAAGCCTGGATGAGTGATAGTGGTTGAAATAGTACGGTGGGGCCCCAAAAGCCACTCACTGGTAGTCCTTTCAGACGTCCCAACCACTACCCTCTCAACGGGACCTGTACGGGCGGCGTAATCGGCAGGCGAAGGGATCAACTACATACACAAGTGGGTATGTATGCAAGCCACCATACAAGAGTACATCAGAGCCACACCATCTAAAAAGAAAGGAAATATAGCAACGCCATACGGCAAGATTCAAATATCCTAGATACATCTATAATTTAGGATATCTCCTCATACATCACATAACAGAGTTTCAAGCGGAAGCGGCAAACAAGATCCGAGTACGGATAAGAGGCAAATTGGCATAAGATGCCTAGAAAATAAGCACATCCCGCCCACAGATCTCACGGATCCCCATTCCCGGAATCTCTACACCGAATGGTCGTCGCCCACGTCATCAGACTCCTCCACCCAGTATCCGTCCTGCGAGGGTACCTGTTCATCTGAACCAATAATTTATCGTGTGAGACCCTAAGGGTACTCAGCAAGACTTTATGCCTCTAAAGGGGACACAACCTGGGGTGACGCAATTGCAGCAAAAGATAAGCCCTAGCATTTCTACAGATACTCGCTAACCATCCGCCTAACCAATGATAGACGGATGTCCGTGAATTAAGAACAACAGTTATAGTGGTAATCTCATCAGATCCATCCCCCTCCCCGCTTACCAACGAGGAAGCGGATGAACAACCCCCATCCGTTGGCAGTTTTATTAACCATTCCATGAGACTTGTACTATTTACTAGTCAGTTGTTTAGTCAGATTAAAAGCGGTACTTTAGTTATGCTTGTCTATGATCGAGAAACTGTGCTCCAAGTCGTCCATAACCGCGGACACGGCTTTCAGAAAGTTTTACCCTGCAGGGGTGCACAAATAGCAACACACACTCGATCAACCTCGGAAAAACCAAATCAAAACCCAACGAGGCCTTCACGACAAAGCAATCACAGGATTCAGAAATATTTCAGGGGGCCACCCCATTAAGCTACCCGCCACGAAGCTAGCTGACTCCGAAACGGACTTAAGGTTTGGGTATACGGCTGTGAACGACAGCAAATCCCCAAACGGGGACTGTCGACACCGCGGAATCGTGTCCCGATCCAAAACAGTACAGCGTGCTCCTCGCACAATCGTAATACAGCAGTAAGCATGGCATAAGTACAGGATAGTAAATAAAACCTCGAACTAGTTTGTGGCCCCAAGAAATACGACGGAATCAAGCTCTGGCTCAGGGGGGTCCCATATACCTCCCGGATGTGGATAGCGCGAATATTCAAGGAACAGGTTTCAAGTACTCGGGGTCTTACGGGACACAAGTGAGCAGGAAAAACCAAATAGCAGATGTTGCTCACCGGTGCCACTTTCATTAGTTATCCCAACTACGCAGATTAGTTGTTTAGGCACCTCGTTATCCAACCGACACTCACATACCCTACTCATGCTGTTCTACGACCCGCATGGCTCAATCAACTCCTGTAGTAATGGCTCATGGGATGGAGGAACAAGCTTGGTGGGGTTTAAAAGTAAAGGCTATGCATACTTGGGATTCAATTTAGTGCAATCGCGACTCAATGATGCAAGAATAAGATAGAGGCAATAGGTACTGTATGTATGCAAGCATGTGGTAGTGCTTGCCTGGCAACTCAGTTGAAGCGAGAGACGGATCTGGGTAGTGCTCCTGGTGCTCTTGGTAAATCCCCTGCTCAGAGTCTATTCGAAGAAGAACCAAACAAACAAGGGCCAACATAAATAAAGTGCACAAGCATAGGAATAAAATGCGACAAGCAAACAATCATGCCATGATGAATGATGCACAAGTTGCATGGCAATAAAGTAGCATGGCATAGTGAGGTGTGGAAACAAGTAGCAACATTTTAGTGGAGTTTTGGTTCACATTTTGTTGCCATAATAGTTGCTGTACCCTATATTTTTATATGATGCATGCTACAATTAAAGTCATGGATAGCATAAACAGAAAGGTCTCGTCGAGCTGATCATTTTAGACACATCATTTGCTTAATTTGGAATTATAAAACAAAAGTTATTAATTATTGAAAATCCAGTGGCATTAGTGGTAATTTAAATAAACTTGGAATTTAATTGTGCAAAATTCAAATTGGATGGTATATTTGAAATCCTCTCATCTTGCTGATATCCAAACATATATTATTTGCCCAAATTGGTTTTAGTATGGAAAAGTTATTTAAATCTGAACTGAATTTGAATTTTTAAATTATTTAAACAGAATTTGAATTTGAAAACAGTATCTGGGACGTTTTATACACAGCCTATTCCAGCTCTGGTCATTGACAGGTGGGGCCAGGGGGTTCTCTGACCCACACGCCAGTGTCTGGGAACAAGAGGGGCCGCGGGTGTATTCTAGATAACGTCAGGAGCCTTTTTGCAAAAATTACATAGACACAGACAGAGGGCCCCTTGGGACCGCGGGTTGGCAAAGGCAAAAGAGGGGGGGGGGGGGGGTTTCGCAAAAGACCGCGGTGCACTGTTTTTCTTCCACGGGCCGCGCAGAGAGTGTGCGACAGACGCGGGCGCGTCGCACGCGACGCAGAGGGGGTTCGATCCAGGGACCTGGGGCGCGCGTGCAGACGCGGCTGCCACTGGGCTAGGCTGGGGTAGGTGCTGGGGAAGGGGGCGCGCGCTAGATAGGGTGGCCGCGACTGGGGGCTAGCAGACACGAACACGCCGCCGACGCACAGAGAGCGCTCGATACAACGATCTGCTCGAACAGGGCAAGACGGCGACGACGAGGTTGTCTGGGGGGTAGGTAGGCTCACCGCGAGGATGTTGATGACGGTGGCGAGGCTCGGGGTGCAGGCGATCAACGGCGAGGCTGGCGTCGGGCGAAGCTAGGGTTTCCGGCGGAGCGGCGTCGATCCTGGCGCTCCGGTCCTTCTCCTCCTTGCTGGCCCGTACGGATCCGCTGCAGAGGACCAGCTCGACCTTCTCGACCACTCCCTCGACGATCTGGACGTTCTGAGCACGTGGGTGGCAGGGTGCTGGCGGCGGCCGGCGTAGCTAGGTGGTCGGAGAGGCAGAAGGAGGGGGAGAGGGCGCGGCCAGATCTGGCGAGGCTAGAGGATGCGTGGGGAGGGGAACATGGCAGAGAGGGAGGCAGGGGTGGCGTGGAGGAGGCGGTGTGGATAGGGGTGGCCTCGGCCACCTTTATCCTTCACGTGCTCGGCTTGGCCAGGCCAGGCAAGGCAGGCACTAGGGGGCTGGCAGGTGGCCCTGGGGGGCAGCTCGTGGCCAGGGAGGCAGGCAAGTGGGCCTGGGGTCGTGGGCAGGTGAGGCAGAGAGAGAAGGAAAGAGGGGAGGGGAGAGGGGCCGCGGCTCGGGCTAGGGCTAGGGTTAGAGGGTCCCTGGTCGTGTGGGGGTAGCTAGGTGGGTGCTGGGTGGGGTCTGCATGGCAGGTAGAGAGAGGGGCCGAGAGAGAGGGAAGGGGCATGGTTTGAGCCTCGGGTTAGGTTAGGGGGGGGGAGGTGATCATGCTAGGTAGGAAAAGAGAGGTGGCACTTTGTGTTTTGCTTAGAGAAAGGTGGGGATTAGGGCCGTAGTTTAGCTAGGATGGATGGATGGCAAGGTAGGTCCTAGGATTTAGCTAAGAGAGGGGGAAAGAAGAGATGATGGTACTTAAGGTTGAGCATGCATGCTTCCATTCAAACACACATGATCAAGAAAAAGAGAAAGGGGGAAGGATAGGGAGAGGTGATCAAGGTGATGGGGTGGTTCTATTTGGCCCATGCATGATTCAAATAAAGACCAAGCAAGATCCAAAAAGAGAGGTGGTTTGGTAGGTGCATGCCTCATGAGCACATGTATGTGCATGGGGCATGGGGTAGGGGTTAAGCTAAAGGGGGGATAGAGATAGATGATTTGATGTAGCAACTACAAGCCCAAAACAAGATTTAAACAAAGGAAAAGATCCACTTTGAATTTCAAGCAAAAACCAAAACTAGAAAAGGTGGCACTTGCATGGCCCATGCAACATATTTAATGCCAACCATATCCTTGTAAAAACAATAAGATTATTATGGCATTACTCATATGCATTCCCAAAAAGTGGGCAAGGCCAAGCATAGATTATGGTTGGGTTCCAACCAACTAATCATGAACCAGAGATAATCAACAAAAATGCCAAGCTCAGAATAGTTGGATGGTGGAATATAAGGTGGTGAAAGAAAAGGTGGTGGAGTCAATAAGAGAGATGCCCTCAACTCAACTTGGGCATATAACAATATATCAAGAGCCAAATGCAATATCAAGAGGCAAATACAATTAATCATGCATATGAGATAAGAACCAAACAAGAAAGGGTTTTATATGATGCTCAAATGCAAGGTAGTATGATGACATGAGCATGATATGATGGAAGTGGCCCTTTTTATTATTAAAACAAGTAGCATTACAGGAGTTAGACAACTGGGATGCTACAACACAGAGGTCGCAGTGGTCAACCTGATGCAGGTCATGGCAGTCGAAGAAACATGGACACAGCCATACCTCCGATATCTGATAGACGGGAAGCTGCCTGACACCCCGACAGATGCCCGACGCATATCTCGCCGGTCCAAGGCCTTCACCATCATCAATGGCGAGCTTACAAGCACAGCATTTCGGGTGTACTCCAAAGGTGCGTCACCATCGGTGACGGCAAAACTATCCTCCAAGACATCCACGAGGGCATCTGCGGCCATCACGCGGGCAGCCGCGCCCTTGTCGCCAAAGCTCTACGAGCTGGATTCTACTGGCCAACGGCCATGAAAGATGCCAAGGACATCGTCCGAAGATGCAACGGGTGCCAGAGATTCGTAGATAAACCACACGCACCAGGATTGGCGCTCAGGCCCATACCATTGGCCTGACCCTTCGCCCAATGGGGCCTCGACATGATCGGCAAACTGCCCAAGTCCTCGAAAGGAGGCCACGTCAACCTCCTAGTCGCAGTCGACAAATTCACCAAGTGGATCGAGGCCATGCCCGTTACTAACCAAAAGGGCAAAACGGCCGTGAAATTCTTCGAATCCATAGTCTACAGGTTCGGTGTGCTGCACAGCATCATCACCGATAACGGGTCGAACTTCATCTCCAAAGAATTCCAGGACTTCTACGAAGACCTCGGAATCAACATAACATACGCCTCCATGGCGCATCCGCAAAGGAACGGGCAGGTCAAAAAGGCCAACGGCCTCGTCGGCGGCGGCATCAAGAAGCGCCTAATGAGACCACTCCAGCGACTCGCAGGAGCTTGGACACAAGAGCTACCCTCCGTCCTCTGGAGCCTGCGCACGACGCCAAACAGCTCAACCGGATACACGCCCTTCTTCATGGTGCATGGAGCCGAAGCCGTGCTGCCTGCAGAAGTACGCCATAAGGCCCCACGGGTCGTTGCCTACATCGAAACCAAATCGACAGACGCACTCGAAGACGCCGTCGACACACTCAACAAGGCACGTGACATAGCTGCGGCTCGATCAGCGGTCTACCAACAGAGCCTCCACAACTATCACAGCCGTTGGCTATGCCCAAGGTCCTTCGTCGAAGGAGACCTAGTCTTACGACTCAAGCAAGAGCGACCGAAGAAGCTCGAATCACCCTGGGAAGGACCTTACGTCGTCATTGAAGTCATCCCAGGTGGCGCCTATCGCCTCAAGCACGTGGAGTCTGGAGTCGCATACTCCAACCCATGGAATGTCGCACAACTGCGACGCTTCTACCCCTAACTACCCCCTCCTTTTAATTTCAATAAGGATATTCAGCCAAGGCTACTCAGCCGAACAATGTACCTCCTCATTATGATATGAATAAAGCTAAGTGTCTTGCCCCAAGAATTTATCTATTATTTCGCATTTTCTTCATGTTACAACACACTCGGGGGCTCCCCTCACCTCACGACTTCGTCGACTGAGGATAACGCGTGTACACCTGAGTAGCTGATCACGCCAGGCTAACGAAAAGGGCACGCACACAAACAAATCACCACGTGCCAAAAACAATCAACCTTTACAGCAAGGGGCATAACACGCCCAGTCGAATACATACACTACAAGAAATCTGGCAATATATGACCCTCCATTTTCGTCACAAAATCGTCATAGTAGTCCATTTATGACGATTCTATGACGATTTTGAGATCGTCGAAAGCTGGGCGTCGCAAATGAACTATAACGACGATTTTGATAAAATCGTCATAACCATCTATGACGATATTAGATCGTCATAGCCGTTATGACGATCCAATATCGTCATGGCCCATCTCGCCTGGACAGATCAGATCCTACGTGGCTGATCCGATGTGGCAAAATTATGACGAAATAATATCGTCGTAGTGTGAAATCAGCCCGGTCCATTTTGGCGGTCTATATGGGCCAAGCCCAAAAAATTCAGCCTTTTATTGAATTGGGCGTGGCCTTCTCCGTGTCATTTTTCTTTTAGGGCTAGTGTTTTTATTATCCATTTCAATGTTGGGCTTTGGCCTTTTTGGTCCATTCAATCTTCCCTTTTCACAGTACAATACTTATTCTATTTTAACCTTTTTATTCTTTTATTCTGAATTGTACACAGTTGTGAATCAGGTTTTTTGTTGGATTGTGGCCTTCTTAGAGCCCAAATGTGATCCATATCACTAGTACAGGAACCAAGCAAAAAAAATAATCCACAGATAAATCAAATTTCAATCTCAACATTTAACAAAACATCAAAGTCTCATCTGTTGATAATCAGAACACTTAAAATCTATTTCAAACACCAAGCACACATAGAAAGTAGAACAGATAGCTCCTGACTAAGAAGCGACAAAGTCATTTCTCAAAAAGAGAATCCAGCTGATCAACTTCTACCACCTTGGTCTTCAGAGCATCAGGTGAACCATAGTCTGGTCCATCTCAAGAAGCATTCCAGTAACCTTAGATGACTGATCATACTCAGTTGATCGATAAGTGGTACAAGATTTCACCAAGCATCTGCAAAAATTATAGAAGTTAGTTATGTCCTGGATTTGTACCAGGGGCACAACTATAAGAACCCACCACATAATTAGTTTTAGTTCCAATACAATTAAGATGCAAAATCAACTAGCAGACATGCTAAGGCCAGCCAGATAGATTGCCTCCATTGTCAAAAGTAAACTAGATAGTATAGCAGCAAGCAATAGAGAAAGTTCCACAAGCCACATGACAAAGAATAGAAAATATTCAATAGAATATATATCTGCAAGTACCACACTACACATGTTTCTATCACCGTTAATGACAAAGACAAAGTTAAGGAAATCAATAGCACACTACCAGCCAAATAATTCTTCTTTTCATACTGATTCAAAACAGAAGCTGACTGTCTGAGAGATTAATTTCCCAAATGCATCAATGAACCAACAAGAATACAGTATAATACAAACAGCTGGAAGCTTTTCTATCAGGAGAGATCTATAGAGAGCAGACCTTGCAAGAACGGCCCTTGCATACGGCCTGTTGCGGGTAGTTCCTGGAGGATCCAAAGTCAGCCTTGGAAAGTGGCAACCACTAGTGTACGACATCACTGATGATCCTGGAGTCTCTCCACAACAAAGAGCAAAAACAAAAATGTCAAGGACAAGATGACTAATCAAAGTCCATTGGATACTTCCATGGATCTGTACTAAGAGAGGTTAAAATATATTCTATCATTATATCATCAGGGATCAGAACTCTGAGCCACAAATAGCAAAGAAGCTGGTTACTGCTCACATTGTATAGCATAACATTTTCCATAGTTCGGGTTTAATACTTTGTCCTGGTAATGAAAAAGGTTTACCAGGAAGATAACCAGGGAAAGACTACTTGCAGTACTGCAAGCAGTCAAGCATAGTGGTTGTTTTGCAGCATTAAGAGCAATGCCTTTCAGATTAACCAAAATATGCTTTCGAACTTTACACATCCATCACTGACCTTTCCACAAAGGCGAGCAGCGACTGGTGCCATATAACAGGCATGTTCCTCTCATCGTCAAGAAACCGCATGAAATGGGCAAAAACTGCATCAAGTACACGGTACGGCAAAGCATACTTCTTATCAAGAAATATCTTGATAAAGTAACTGCAAGAAAGATATCAGGTTACAGCATGTTGCAATGTAATAAGAAGCTATTAAACGAATTGCAGGTAAATGCCACAACTATATACGAGAAAAGAAGATAGTTCACCCACACTAAAAGACACCAGAGCTACACATGCAATGCAGTTACCAGCAAAACATCACTTGAACTACGATCTTAGGAAACAATAGAACATTTCAGTCCATCCTATTGCATAACAGGACTTGGCTACATAACAGAAATCTGAACACCTGTCACAACAACCTCCCATGGCATATACATGAGAAGCTAGAATGCACATCCAGATGGTTCCAACAAGGATTCGACCGCAGAAAATACAATATACAAGTATACAACAACTCCTAAATTTAAGAGTACAATGGATGAAAAATCTGTGGCACGGTGGCCTCTATTTGGGAAAATTTTAGCACCAGCTTACGCAAACCATTTGGCAAAATTGTTGTACTCCCTCCGACCCATATTAGTTGACTTGGATTTGTCTAGATTTGAATGAATCTAGACACTATTTAGTATATAGGTTCATCCAAATTTTGACAAATCCAAGTCAACTAATATGAGTCGGAGGGAGTAGTATAAACTATAAGTTGGCAGACAGACACAAGCAGAAGGAGAGGTACAGGAAAATTAATGCTGGTTTCTGCATCAAGTAATTTCAGACCAACTATAATCTTTGTTACTGCAGCAAAATTTTATATACATACAAAGAAATGTTATTTAACTAGTAATGTTAACTAATGAAACATGTAATGCTTATTCACGGAAGTATAAAGTTCACTGGGGAAAAATTGTTGAGTTCTTATAATATGTGCAGTACACACAAAAAAAAACTTTAAGGTGCCACACTTTACCTAGTTGTGCCACAGTACTCCATGTCTGCTAGTTTCATTAATGCCGCGCTGCAAAAAATGCCAAGTAGAGATAAGATATCAACTGCACAACCATCCTTAGACAAGAATCGTAATACTATATTCAGCTAACCTTGCATGGAGTGGAGGAATGGTACATTTCTCGAGAATACTACCAACAATTACTGCTTCACGCAGAGTGCAATCCCCTTCCTGCAGCCATAACATTTGGCAGTTATATTATAGAGTGAAGAGAAAAGAAAAGAAATACGCAACTAATGCATATATAAGTCTACAACAAGCATTAAATGTGGCTTATGGTTGGATGATCAACAATATTGCTCCTTTCAATCACATATTCAGAAGTACTAATGAACTCGCCATGCATTCTAGGAAACTCTCTCTTCTAAAGCAAACTACCTAAACAACAAGCACACCTACTCTTATCTAAGTGCACCTAATATTGTGCTCAAACAAAGTAACAGATTAGCAACCATGTGATTCAATTAATTTTCTGTGAGTAGCTTTCCTTAATTAGTTCTATATACGCAACACAGAATGTAAGTAAACACAACATAGTAAACCTGTCTCACAAAGATGAGAAAGGTGAGGAACTGGGGACTTATCTACACCATGGAGATCATGAAGAAGATGATTACTATATTACAGCCATAATCATGTTGGCAAATACCCCTGCAACTACTCATGGCTTGTTCAAAGCATGTCTGCAACAATCACTGGTTATAGTTAGTATAACAGATTAAGTAAAAGACGGAGCTAGCATGATAAAGAATAGCACTAGGTATGCTTAAAATTTTGCATTGCGGGCAAAACTATAAATGTTCTAGAAAGTAACAAGGAAAAAATGGGTTCGGCCTTAATGTGTACAGGTACTTAGATGTATCATGGAATCCTCTTGCATGGAAATGCAATGTGCAACTTTTGCCAAACTTGCACTCTAGATCACAATGGCACAAATAAACCACATAATATGCAAATGATTCAGTACAAAGAAACCATGACTGTAAATGAAGCAACAAATATATCAATGCAAGTAGATGTATGTTCCTACCCCACTTGAAAAAATATTCATGCAAACATCCTAGTACATTCAGAACTGAAACTGGTTTACCAAATAAATTGTAAAGAGGCAAACTAATTAAAGGCATGTACTCCCATGTTTGAAAATCAACATCATAATTTGGAACCTGGGTACGCCGCCCCCTCATATCCTATCGTCAATAACTAGCTATGAGATATGTGGACAAGGAAACATAAATGGTTAGGAAAATGAGAAGAATTGAGTATACGGCAAGGAATATGGTGAATACAGTGGGACACAATTGAGTATACGGCAACAATTCAGAGAAGTTTTCCATCAAGGAACACGTCTAATGCACTAGAGTGAGACACAATTGAGTATACGGCAAAAATTCAGAGAAGTTTTCCATCAAGGAACACGTCTAATGCACTAGAGTGAGACACAATTGAGTTGCAGGACTAGTGTGTAACATAACATATACAAGAAGTGGGACTACAATAGCAAGTGTGTCCAATTAGAAAGATTATTGGACAATAGGAAGTGTGTACGATAGCAAGTGTGTAAATAGCAAGTGTGTTGCAGGACTAGTCAGTTTTCATTAACCTCACAGATTCAGTTAACTGCACTCAAATACAAATCACAGAGCAAAAAAGAAAGATTATTGGAGTAAGCAGAATAAGTTTATATTCTGCAGTGCCGGCAGATTCATCTGCCTGTTCATCTGTGACATGGCCTTGGTGACACCCTTCATGGCTTCCCATATTGCTTGTGTTGATTTCAGGGTCTGTAATTTTACAAGGCAGCCATTGTCATATAGGGTTCATGGCCTTCAGCTATAATTAAAAATAAATCTCCCAGGTTATAAACAAATCCCATTCTGTGTCCCACCCATCAGAATGAGCATATACAAGTATCTATCTAAATGTTTGAAATAAACAAAACAACTGCTCAGAAAAACTACGGAGGAGTAGTGGTAGTACCTGATTAGGCCGGAGCATAGGAGGATGGTGGTGATGGAGCACATCCTGAGGGCGTCGAGGGACACGGTGCCATCATGCCTGGGGTACTGCTTGTAGGTTTGGTAGAGGCGCTTGACGTCCTGGTCGTGCTCGCTGTGGAAGGTCCGTGGAAGGCCATATAGTGCCTGAGGAAGTAGTGGAGGACCTTCAACTCGTCGCTCTGCAAGTCGACAGGCGTCCCTAGGAACCGAGAGAGGTAGGACCCCTGGTCTGGACGGCGAGCTCCCGAGAAGATGGATCCGGCCGACGCGAGGCAGTGGGGCGGCCGGACTAGCCTTGGGAAGCGCAGGCGGGTAGTTTCACTTGGTAGATCGAGGGGCGAGGCGGGGCGAACTAGCGACGGAAGGATATCCTGGCGACGGAAGGAGATGGTTTGGGGCGGAGGTAGTACCGAGGGGAGGAGGGGCGCTGGTGGCTAGCTGGGGAAGAAGGAGATGTGGAGGGGATCATATCAAGGTGGAGTGGAGGCGGGGCTCGTGGGTGGGTGGGAGAGGAGAGGAGGGAGGCGGCGGCACTCGTGGGTGGGTCTGGCTGTGCGAGGGAGTGGGGATCTGCTGCGATATGGGCATCGGAGCGGCAGGAGGTGGGCATCAGGGGCGGCGCGAGGGATCAGGGGCATCGGAGCGGCAGGAGGTGGGCATCAGGGGAATCGGAGAGGCAGGAGGTGGGCATCAGGGGCGGCTACGAGGTGGTGGCGGCGGTGGAGGGGAGGATAGGCCTAGGGTTTCTGTGATCTATGGACGTGGAGTGAGGTAGGTGGTTGCGTGGGTCTGGGTAGTGGGGACTTGGTGATGCAGCGGGCGGGGTGGGATTTGTGTTTCTTCATTAGGTCATGGTAGTAATATGCTACCAAGGAACTTGTGGTCTGGTGGTAAGGTGCGCTCGTGAACAGAGGGAGGTCGCGAGTTCAAATCACTGTCTAGATTTTTTTTGGAAATAATTCACAAGGCAATTAATTAATACATGAATATAAAGTGACACACAGACATGACATGTAGGCACAATTGTTGACGTGGCCAACCTCTTATTTTCTAATTTAGACGATATGACGATTTAAAATCGTCATAGTGAGCTACCAATACCTCCCGAGATGCATTTACTGGGTTATGACGATTTGAGCTAATAAAACCATGACGATTTTAAGCAAGATCGTCGTAATTTTCTAAGGTTTTGAACCTCCTAAATAGCTTACGACCATTTAGTGCAAAATCGTCATAATTCTATGACGATTTTGTCCACAGTCACTATTAGAAGGTCATAGAATAACACATTCCTTGTAGTGATACAAGTTTTACATCTATCTTTTTACAGGTCCTACCTATTCTGAAGAATCACCTGCGCATGATGCTCAAAGAGATCTACAATTTGTTCGGCATACTGCCTTACAACCGCATAATGCGGACGCATGTCCCACATGCCACCATCCTGCTGAAGAGGTGGCCCAGCCGCCACAGCAGCAAGATCTACATCAGGGCGATGCAGCAGCACGAGGGAAAGCACATCCTTCACCCCTGCAACCAACTGGTGCCGCACCAGCTCCCTAACATGATGCACATCTCGAAACTTCTCCAGCAGGCCCCAGAGAGTCGATGGTGCCTCATCCAGGGGAAACATCATGTGCAGAATTAATGCCAAAGAATTCTTCACTTGCCTCAGCACCCGCGACACCTGGTGAACACGATCCTGCACAGTCGCAAGGACCATAGCACGATCACAGTCCATCTAGAAAAAGCCGCCGGCCTCCATGTCTTGCTGGGTCAGGCAGTTGATCCGAACAACAACACGCTCCTTTTCCTCCCTAGGAACAAGGTTAGCACCTGCAACACATGCAAAGTAAGAAGACAAGCCAACAAGCGCATCCAAAAAACGAGCAACAGCTCGAAGAAACTCACATTGAAGCTGTTCGGCCAAATGCCACAACTCCCCATCACATACTCTTCTCTGGCGGCGCCTCGCTCCGCCTTCGACTTCCAAACCTCCGCATGGCCTCGAACTCCAAGCAATTCTTTCTCAAGACTACGGATGCAGTCACGAAGAAATACAAGCTGCGACGCATCATCCAAGGATGGCCGCAGCTGCGGCGCAGACGAAGTATCAACGGGATCATCAGCCGAAGGTCCCTAGAAGAAAAAAAGGCAGGGATATGAACAAATGCACGAATGAGCAAACAGCTCGGAGATTCATTATATGCAGCAAAATCCACTGTGTGGCACAAGGAGTGTTCATAAATACATTACAACAAAAGAGACAAAAGATATCCTACAACTACAAGGCCTAAGAAGCTGCATCCCGAGTGGCCTCGGAGCCGGATATCCTGCTCTTGGCCTCCCCCTACTGCCTCACCACGTACTCCGCCAGCAAGTCAATTAGCTTTGGCTCATAGCGTTTATAACAGGCAGCGTAGAGGGAAAAGGCTACCTCGGATCCATCATGATCCGTCGGCATCTGGGAGGTGACCTGATGAAGATCCAGCTCCGCTCCAGACGCCATGGCCATCGCCAGCCCCATGGACGCACCGATGCCCTTCTGCTTGCGCTTGTATGCCGCAGGCGCCTTGGCCGACAACACATCCGCCAACAAATCGACATCCTTGAGGCCAACGCTGTAAGATCCCTCCCTTTATAAAGGTAAGGATCCCTGTGATTGCAATGCTAGTCCCTGGATCAATGCTAGCATCCATAGTTTAAGATGAAGTACACATAAACAAAGGTCATTATTACATATCATTCTAGAGACAAACATAGTCTTTTACAAACTCCATGGCCACAAGCCTAATACAAGAGTTCAAATATATAATAAGATAAATAAGTCTTCATCTTCATGTGCCACAGGCAAGCATGTTGAGTGTAGACTCATAACCCCTAATCACCATCAGAATAACCTGCAACATCACAAGTTACAGCCACAGTGGGTCAATACATTGGAATAGTATTGGCAAGTGATACCTTAGTATAATATTGGCAACTAGATACTATATGCATTTGGCTAAGTGTAGCTTAGGCTTGCTTTGCTCAAATTAGGTTTTGCCTATTAGTTGAAAACACTAAGTTTTTATTTGATAAAACTTTCCCAAGGAACCACCAATAGACATTGGTGAACCTTTGTCCTTGTTCAACCACAAGTTTTAACTTAGAAGTTGGGATGAGGAGATTCTTGATAGCTTCCATGTCTTGATGCTCAAGTTGTCCAATACCAGGGACATGTCTAAGTACTTAAATTCTTCCATCTGCAGAGGTTGTGCACTTTCCCCACAAGACTTGATTTTCACCAAGACAAGACCTTTTAGAAGCCTTCCCTTAGACCAAATGGACGCGTTACAACCTATCATCCCACTACCACCAACTGTCCAAATGGCTAAGTTATTGCAACCTATGTGATCCAGGCAGAGCCCATATTGCCATGTGGCCGCACTAGAAGCTTCTTAACATATGGCATCTCAAATCCCTTTGTTCCTGGGTGGCTTTCCACAAGTGAGATACACAAGGTAAACCATAGACATGGGCCTTGTGTAACCACTCAACACAAACCATTCTTTCCATTCCACCCAGGTGTTTCATTCACTTAGTTGTTTTATTAAGCAAAAACACAAGTCCAAAGACTTAGAAATATTTTAACATAGCATGAATATATAACCACCCTTGGTTGCTACTAGCTAGGCTAAGCATGGCATTGGTAAGCATCTTAACTTAGAAATTCCTAGCAATTCTACAACTACTAGGATTTCCCAAGCATAGCATATAGATCAAAACATTCATGCAAGTCTAGCAAAATATTTCTAGTGCATAGGTGAAAAACAAAGGAATAAAACCATGAAGCACCACTTTCCTTGGTAGTTTGGGGAGTAGCAACAATCGTCACAATCACAATCACTATTTGCACCAAAATCTACACATAAAATAATGGCACCAAATTACATACAACATTTATACAAACAAAAATATATGAATGCATGCAAAATTCCATGTGATGATTTTATACACCAAACAAGACAAGTGCACAGTACTGAATCTTAAACAAGTTCAAAACTTACCAATTAAACTTTATTTGATCAACAAATCATTTTTCAAATAATTACTATACACAAATTATGCCTACAAATGTTTCTGTAAAAACAATCATTTTAACAGAGGCAAAACATTAAACACATTTCATAAATGGAAAGGGTTTTCTCTCCTGATTACAATGATATAAAATTTGTCAAATTTGGACGTGGGAATCAAAAGTTATGAATTTTACAAGTTTAAACATATAATAGATCTAAATTCTGATTTTAAATCAAAACTACAGACACGCGGCGTGCTCTGATTGGTTGATACCGATTCGTGTGGATCGATCAATGATGGCCGTTAGATCTAACTTAAATCACATGGTCAGATCTAATCCATACCCCTTCGTTCAAGTGTTCTATCTAACACGTTGGATCTAGATCCAACGGTGGCCGATCAAACGACCAAAACCTGGCGGCGCGCGGCGACGGTGAGCGGCGGCGCGCTCTGTCTACAGTGTCGCGGTGGCTACAGAGGGGGCTGGGGTCGTCGGAGAGGCTTACCAGACTCGCAGAGGTGTGCTGGAGCTCAACGCGGCACTGGCGTGTCAAGGGGCGCACGGACACGGTGGGGATTCCTCGTCGGAGTAGAGGCAGACGTCGGGTGTGGCTGCTCGTCATCGTTGCCGGAGTTGTAGATCATGCCAGAGTGAAACAAACGCTGGGTTAGGTGCGCACGAGTCTGGCGAATGCGTGAGTGTCAATAAGAGGGACGAGGGCGGTCGGAGTTTACCAGGAGGGGTCGCCGGAGTTGTGCTGTGCTTCAGTTGCTTCCAGAGGTGGACGGTGACGATGTTCTTGGATGATACAGAGGGAAAGGAAGGCATGAGAAGATGCGTAAGGACAAGTTGAACACACTCGCATGAAGCAGAGACAGGGGGCGGACGGTGCTCACCGGAATCGGTCGCCGGAGTTCGTCGGTGCTGCGGGGTTCTGAGCTCGATTGCGCGCAACCTGGTGGCGGAGTGGTGGTGCTAGGTGAGGGTAAATGCTCGCGGTGCAGAGGGGGTTAAATAGCCAGGAGGGGGCGGCGATTACGTGCTGCATCAATGGTAATAACGCGGGCAGTGACTGCGGCGAGGTAACGGCGGAGCGCCTCGGCCGCGCGTTGATTGAGGACGATGCTGACTGGACAAGGTGGGGTCTGGTTGTCAGCGGGTGGGTGCACGCGGGCGCGGTGAGAAACAGAGAAGAAAGAGGGAACCCGGGTGGGCTGTTTCACTTGCTGGGCTGGAATGCTGGCGCTAGGCCCAGTTGGGTTTTAAATTTCTTTTTCTTTTTTTGAGTTGATTTTCAGGAATCATTTCCAATAAATTCAAAAGCAATTGAATTAAAATCTTTTCTAGATTTTTGTAAAGTGTAAACTTCATAAAATTAGACATAAAACCTTGCTGTCTCATTGGACTTGCTTGGTCTTATTGGAAAAATCAAAATAAACAGTGCCATTGCATTTGATTTGAATAAGTTTAGAAAATGGTTTTAAAACCATGTTTGTTTTGTAAATTTTTGTCCAAACTCTAACATTCAACCAAACAACATGAGAGCAAACAAAGCTTGGTTTAAAACAAATAATCTCTCATTGGAGAGTAGCATTGGATCAATGCTTTGTTTACATAAAATAATAGCACTTAGTGCTTCTAATTTCTTTAAATGAGTTTGATATTTGGTCCCTAAATGATATGCATGCATGGATGATATGCAATCTTCGAAAACATGATTTTAAGGATGTTACAAATCTAACCCCCTTAAGGTGAATCTCGCCCTCGAGATTCGGGTTGGCTAGCAAATAGGTGAGGGTGGTCTTTCCAAAGATCATCTTCTCTTTCCCATGTGGCTTCTTCTTTGGAATTATGGTTCCATTGAACTTTGCAAAATTTGATAGTCTTAGTCCGAGTAACTCTTTCTGCAGTCTCAAGAATCTTGATAGGTTTCTCTTCATAAGTGAGATCACTTTCCAATTGAACTTCCTCTAATGGTATAGTATCCTTCAAAGAAGTCTCTTCCATTTCTGGATGGCATTTCTTAAGATGACTCACATGAAACACATTGTGAACGGCAGACAATGACTCTGGCAATTCAATATCATAAGCTACTTCTCCTTTACGACTTAGAATCTTGAACGGTCCAACATATCTTGGGGCCAATTTACCTTTGACACCAAACCTCTTCACTCCACGAAGTGGTGACACTCTAAGATAAGCTCTATCACCCACTTCATAGGTGACTTCTCTACGCTTAGGATATGCGTAGCTCTTCTATCGGGACTGTGCTATCTTCAATCTGTCCTTAACCAGTTTGACCTATTCTTCGGCCTCTTTGATTAGTTTTGGTCCGAACAAACTTCTTTCTCCCACACCATTCCATAACAACGGGGTGGTACACTTTCTCCCATAGAGAAACTCAAATGGTGCCATCTCAATACTGGCTTGATAGCTGTTATTGTAAGAGAATTATGCGTAAGGCAGACTTTCATCCCAAATCTGGCAGACATAAGACTGGTGCTGTCACTAGTCTCTTCTTCAATTCTTGAAAACTGAGTTCACATCCTTCCGGCCAAGCAAATTTCTTGTCTTTCTTTAGTAACTCAGTCATTGGCTTAGCTACCTTGGAGAAATTCTCAATAAATCCTGTAGTATCCTGCCAAGCCAAGGAAACTACGAACCTCTTTCACTGACTTAGGAGATTCCCATTCAGTTACAGCCGAAACTTTAGAAGGATCAACTGCTACACCATCTCCTGACACAACATGTCCAAGAAATCCAACTTCATTCAACCAAAACTCACACTTGCTGAATTTGGCATATAGCTTATGCTCTCTAAGCTTCTCAAGTATCAAACGCAAATGTCCTTCATGCTCTTCTTTGCTCTTGTAGTAGATCAAAATGTCATCAATGAATACGACAACAAACTTGTCAAGGAACTCCATGAACACCTTGTTCATCATGTTCATGAAATAAGCTGGGGCATTGGTCAAACCAAAAGGCATCACGGTGTACTCGTACAATCCATACCTAGTGGTGAAAGGTGTCTTAGGTATGTCTTGTTCCCTTATTTTGAGCTGGAAATATCCTGATCGGAGATCAATTTTTGAGAACACACATGCTCCTTCTATCTGATCAAACAAGTCATTGATTCTAGGCAAAGAGTATTTGTTCTTGATAGTCACCTCATTGAGTGAGAGGTAATCTATGCATAACCTTTGACTCCTATCCTTCTTTTCCACAAACAAAACTGGTGCTCCCCAAGATGAAGAACTTGGTTGAATAAATCCATTCTGCATCTATTCTCCAAGTTGTTTCTTGAGTTCTTTCAACTCATCAACCGACATCTTGTACGATCTCTTTGGTATTGGTCCAGATCCTGGTAGCAAGTCAATAAGGAACTCCAGATCTCTATCTGGTGGCATTCCCGACAATTCTTCCGGAAACACATCCGGATATTCACTCACAATTGGCACACTGTCTATGCTAACCCCCTTAAGAGAATTTAGTTTACTCTTTTTCGATTCAAAGTTAGTCTTGAATCTAATCCTTTTGTTTTCTGGAGTTGTGAGTGAGATAGTATGGTTGGCACAATCTATCACTCCCTTGTGCTTAGTCATCCAGTCCATTCCCAAAATGACATCCAATCCTTGGGAGTTTAGGATTATCAGATTAACGGGAAACTTATACTTCCCAAACTCTATGACTAGATCATGACATCCTAAGTTCACTATCATTTCTCTGCCAGGAGAACTTACTTTTATAGGAAACCCAATAGTTTGTACCGGTAGTTCATTTCTTTCAACAAATGCTCTTGATATGAATGAATGAGATGCACCAGTATCAAAGAGAACAAATGCTGGAACAGAATTGAGTTTGAACTTACCAGCAACAGCATCAGGTTCCTCATAGATC
Source organism: Avena atlantica (assembly GCA_910589765.1). Lineage (NCBI taxonomy): Eukaryota > Viridiplantae > Streptophyta > Magnoliopsida > Poales > Poaceae > Avena > Avena atlantica. Next base: position 440,798,132 of record OU342735.1, on the reverse strand, counting down.
TCTTCCACATTGATGTGGTTCACTTGTCCCTTTTGGAAAGGGTTGGGCTTGTTGGGTCCTTCAACTTTCTTTTCTGGGCATTCATTTGCATAATGCCCCATCTTCTTGCACTTGAAAAATTCAACCTGACTAAGATCCTTCTTGACAGGCTGGCTTCCACTACCACTTCCACTTCCATTGTGGTGGCTCTTATATCCACTCTTGTGATTCTTATACTTGTCATTTTCATGACTACGATGGTGCTTGTTGTCATGATGACGGTTGTGGTTGTGGTGCTTGTTGTACTTTCCATGCTTGTGGGATCCAGAATTCCCACTGTCATCATAATGGGAATGCTTGTGAGACGATCCCGAGCTGTGCTTGTCCGAGTGCTTCCTCTTCCTACTTTCAACCTGTTTCATTTTGCTCTCCAAAATAGCAGCCTTGTCACAAAGAGACTGATAAGTGGGAACATAGGCCACAGATAGCTGCAGGTTCAGTTCATCGTTCAATCCTTCGAGGAACTTCTCCTTCCTCTTAGCATCAGTGTCAACCTCATCCGGCGCATAACGTGTCAGATTGTTGAACTCCTCAATATACTCTGCCACGCTGCGGTGGCGCTGCTTCAAGTTATGAAATTCTTTCTTCTTCAAACTCATCATTCCGGATGAGATGTGAGCTGTACGGAAACCATCTTCAAAGATAGCCCATGTCACATCCGCAATGGGAGTGGTGATTTGGAAGTTATCCCACCATGTAGCTGCGGGTCCTTCCAACAAGTGTGCTGCAAATCTGACCTTCTCTTCATCAGTACAACCAACAGTTACCAAATCCTTGTTCACGGAGCGTAGCCAATCATTGGCCACCATGGGATCAGTAGTTCCTGAGAACTTTGCTGGCCTCAGTCTTAAGAATCTGGTAAGCATGTCAAAACCCGGTGGGTTGTTCTGATTGTTGTTGTTGTTATTATTATTATTATTGTTGTTGTTGTTGTTGTTGTTGTTGTTGTTGTTGTTGTTGTTGTTGTTGTTGTTGTTGTTGTTGTTGTTGTTGTTGTTGTTGTTGTTGTTGTTGTTGTTGTTGTTGTTGTTGTTGTTGTTGTTGTTGTTGTTGTTGTTGTTGTTGTTGTTGTTGTTGTTGTTGTTGTTGTTGTTGTTGTTGTTGTTGTTGTTGTTGTTGTTGTTGTTGTTGTTGTTGTTGTTGTTGTTGTTGTTGTTGTTGTTGTTGTTGTTGTTGTTGTTGTTGTTGTTGTTGTTGTTGTTGTTGTTGTTGTTATTGTTGTTGTTGTTGTTGTTGTTGTTGTTATTGTTGTTGTCGTTGTTGTTGTCGTTGTTGTTCTGATTCTGTATGAACATGGTCATCATTTTCATCGGCTGCGTCTGAGCTGTCATCATCTGCTGCATCTCGTGGGTGATATTGTTGTTGTTGTTAGGGTTGGGATTGGCACGCCGGGGAGGCATCTGTGGTTTTCAATAAGGATAAGAATGAGATACCCATATATGCTTAACATGCACAATACATCACATAGACAATCACCAAGCATGCATCAAAATAACACAAGTTCAACAACAAGGACAACAAGTTTGGAAAAGTAAACACACAAATAGCAAGCCATCCACATGTTGGATGGTCATTGCGACCTAGAAATCAAAAGCATGGTAAATAAATGGTAAATGAGTAGTCATCACTACTCCTATGCATCAACCTCCTCATCAACAAGTGTAAGACCTGCATTCTCCATAGCGGTCTTGTATTCCTCGACATTGGCTTTGAGAGCCCTCTTCTGTGCATGAAGCCTCTCGATCACACCTTGCTGATGCTCGAGCTCGAAGTCCTTGCCCTCTACTTCAGCAGTCATGTCTCGAATCCTCTTGTTCCTATCTTGGAATCTCTTCTCTTGACTCTTGAACTTTCTATCCTGAATCTCAAACTTGGCCTCCATTTCGTTGACTATCTCATCTTGCTAAGCATGACGTTGGTCCTATCAGTGTCTAGGTGCCTAAGAAGAACCTCTAAGTCCTGGAGGTACAGACGAATCGGCTCTGCTATCTCTCTAGCAGTATCCTCGAAGTCAATGGCCTCACCATCCTCATCACGTCTACCGAAGGCGTGGAAGTGAGTGCCTCTGACCTCCCGAGAGTGTCTCCCTATCAAGCGTCCAAGCAAATCCTACATGACTACCTCTACGCCTCTCTCCTTGTCATCATGCATGATCTTGAAGGTGATGGCCTCCGTGGCTGGCTTAGTCTGGCGTCCTGTCTGAGTAACCTTGAAGCCCCAAAGGTCCTTCCTCTCGAACTTGGTGAGGGGAAGCATCATGATGGTAGGAAGTGGGAGATTGAGCAAACTAGTGAGCTCAATAAGAAGAGTGCCAAAACAAGTTCCCTTGAACTCTTCAGCCGTGCTGATAGTAACATTAGGCATCTATTTTATAAGATAGAAAAAGTTAGAATCAACATACATAGAGATAAATCACAAGACAAGGCATCACATGCACATCTTTGACAATCAAAACATTCAAGTCAAGGCATACATAAAACCATTACAAGAATCCAAGGTTCAACTTATTTTAAACAACATTTTTGGAAAATATAAAGATAAGTGTGGTGGTCCAACTAACGAAGTACGTTATAATAACATCTCACTTGCCAAGTTGGCTAACAGGGCATCCCTAGAGGCAATCTGTCTATCTAGATCACATGACTCCATTGCTAAGTCTATGATGTCCTCCCTTAAGCTTTGGTTGGTAGCCTCTAACTCTTGGGTATGCTTATTTTCTTCCTTAAGGTCATTCTAGGTGTTGAGCATTCCGCACTTGATTCTATCACCAAGCTCCTTGATGGCCTTACAAGCTGCATCCCTTGCTGAATCAAAGAATGTGGTGTGCATCACTGAGTTGGTGACCATGCAGAATCCTGATTCCTTGTGGTTGTCTTCCTTGTTTTTATACAAGTGAAGTTGCACCTACCAGTATTCAACTCCTTTATCCATCACAGGAAAACCTTTGTACACAACTGCACCATGTATTCCCATGGCAACTATGAGGTCCTTGAGAGCCTTGGGGAATTCTGTCTCACATTACAAAGTCATAGTCATGAGTGGTCCCTTCCACACGGCTTCGTTGATGGAGTTCATCTACAAATAGAGATGAGAAAGAAGATTAGAAAAGTTGACGATAAGAAAAAGACAAGTGTGGAAATTGTTGAATTTTTTCCGTAGTGGTTTCCAATCCCAGGGTCATAATCCTACAGGCAACACAGTGCTATGATACCATCTGTAAGATCCCTCCCTTTATAAAGGTAAGGATCCCTGTGATTGCAATGCTAGTCCCTAGATCAATGCTAGCATCCACAGTTTAAGATGAAGTACACATAAACAAAGGTCATTATTACATATCATTCTAGAGACAAACATAGTCTTTTACAAACTCCATGGCCACAGTCCTAATACAAGAGTTCAAATATATAATAAGATAAATAAGTTACAGCCACAGCGGGTCAATACATTGGAATAGTATTGGCAAGTGACACCTTAGTATAATATTGGCAACTAGATACTATATGCATTTGGCTAAGTGTAGCTTAGGCTTGCTTTGCTCAAATTAGGTTTTGCCTATTAGTTGAAAACACTAAGTTTTTATTTGATAAAACTTTCCCAAGGAACCACCAATAGACATTGGTGAACCTTTGCCCTTGTTCAACCATAAGTTTTAACTTAGAAGTTGGGATGAAGAGATTCTTGATAGCTTCCATGTCTTGATGCTCAAGTTGTCCAATACCAGGGACATGGCTAAGTACTTAGATTCTTCCATCTGTAGAGGTTGTGCACTTTCCCCAAAAGACTTGATTTTCGCCAAGACAGGACCTTTCAGAAGCCTTCCCTGAGACCAAATGGACGCGTTCCAACCTATTATCCCACTACCACCAACTGTCCAAATGGCTAAGTTATTGCAACCTATGTGATCCAGGCAGAGCCCATATTGCCATGTGGCTGCACTAGAAGCTTCTTAACATATGGCATCTCAAATCCCTTTGTTCCTGGGTGGATTTCCACAAGTGAGATACACAAGGTAAACCATAAACATGGGCCTTGTGTAACCACTCAACACAAACCATTCTTTCCATTCCACTCAGGTGTTTCATTCACTTAGTTGTTTTATTAAGAAAAAACACAAGTCCAAAGACTTAGAAATATTTTAACATAGCATGAATATATAACCACCCTTGGTTGCTACTAGCTAGGCTAATCATGGCATTGGTAAGCATCTTAACTTAGAAATTTCTAGCATTTCTACAACTACTAGGATTTCCCAAGAATAGCATATAGATCAAAACATTCATGCAAGTCTAGCAAAATATTTCTAGTGCATAGTTGAAAAACATAGGAATAAAACCATGAAGCACCACTTGACTTGGTAGTTTGGGGAGTATCAACAATCTTCACAATCACAATAGCTATTTACACCAAAATCTACACATAAAATAATGGCACCAAATTACATACAACATTTATACAAACAAAAATATATGAATGCATGCAAAATGCCATGTGATGATTTTATACACCAAACAAGGCAAGTGCACATTACTGAATCTTAAACAAGTTCAAAACTTACCAATTAAACTTTATTTGATCAACAAAACATTTTTCAAATAATTACTATACACAAATTATGCCTACAAATGTTTCTGTAAAAACAATCATTTTAACAGAGGAAAAACATTAAACACATTGCATAAATGGAAAGGGTTTTCTCTCCTGATTCTAATGATATAAAATTTGTCAAATTTGGACGTGGGAATCAAAAGTTATGAATTTTACAAGTTTAAACATCTAATAGATCTAAATTCTGATTTTAAATCAAAACTACAGACACGCGGCGTGCTCTGATTGGTTGATACCGATTCGTGTGGATCGATCAATGAGGGCCGTTAGATCTAACTTAAATCACACGGTCATATCTAATCCATACCCCTTCGTTTAAGTGTTCTATCTAACACGTTGGATCTAGATCCAACGGTGGCCGATCAAACGACCAAAACCTGGCGGCGCGCAGCGACGGTGAGCGGTGCGGTGGCTACAGAGGGGGCTGGGGTCGTCGGAGAGGCTTACTAGACTCGCAGAGGTGTGCTCGAGCTCAACGCGGCAGTGGCTTGTCAAGGGGCGCACGAACACGGTGGGGATTCCTCGTCGGAGTAGAGGCAGCCGTCGGGTGTGGCTGCTCGTCGTCATTGCCGAAGTTGTAGATCACGCCAGAGTGAAACAAACGCTAGGTTAGGTGCACACGAGTCTGGCGAATACGTGAGTGTCAATAAGAGGGACGGGGGCGGTCGGAGTTTACCAGGAGGGGTCGCTGGAGTTGTGCTGTGCTTCGGCTGCTTCCAGAGGTGGACGGTGATGACGTTCAAGGATGATACAGAGGGAAAGGAAGGCATGAGAAGATGCGCAAGGACAAGTTGAACACACTCGCATGAAGCAAAGACAGGGGGCGGACGGTGCTCACCGGAATCGGTCGCCAGAATTCGTCGGTGCTGCAGGGTTCTGAGCTCGATTGCGCGCAGCCTGGTGGAGGAGTGGTGGTGCTAGGTGAGGGGAAATGCTCGCAGTGCAGAGGGGGTTAAATAGCCAGGAGGGGGGCGGCGATTACGCGCTGCATCAATGGCAATAACAGGAGCGAGACGCGAACGGCCTACCGCTGTTCTCCACCCCAATGGACAACCTCATCGCGGGCTGAGCAGCAGTCGACAACATTGCAGCCACTGGTGAAGGTGCCTTGCAGATCCAGTACGCCAAGGCCCTGCTCGCAAAAGCGGTCGAGCAACAAAACGCAGGCGTCGATTCACAGGGTCGGATGTACTCGCGTTCATCGGGCAGCAGAGCGGCCTCAAGCGGCCGCCCCGTGGCGGCAAACACCCTCAACTGCCCGCCACCTGAACCACTACAGCTCCAACACCGACCTGCGAACGCGGCACTCTCCACCAACGACCCCTGGCCGGCGACCAACTTCGTCGCTGCCAACGGTCAACCCGTCGACGCCCACACCCACATCATCAACAACCAGAGCTGGCGCACACGCCAGCCCGACGACCTGCGGCATACCCTCACCAACCGCCGCGACAGTGAGCCGAGGGGGTCTCTAAGCCGACTCGGACCCCGGTGCTTCGGACCAATGATCCGAGGCGAGAGATACCCGGCGAACTTCAAAGCGCCGAAGGAAATAGAGAAGTACAACCCCTCGTACGATCCCTCCGTGTGGCTGGATACCTACCTCATGGCGATGGGAATAGCCGGCCACAGCGATCTACTAGCCGCCCGCTACCTTCCCCTGATGATGGATGGAGCGTGCAGGCAGTGGATCAACACTCTTCCCGCGGACAACATCGACTCCTGGGAAGAGATGCGCGACGCCTTCGTCAGGCACTTCGAGGGTTCTTACACCCGGGCCACCACCATCGAGGACCTGGAACGATGCGTCTAGGGACCTCGCGAGTCGACCCGTAGCTGGGTCCAACGGTGGCAAGAACTGTGGTACAACGCGGTCGGTATCCACCCAGACACCGCGATCCACTGCTTCAAGACCTCGTGCCGCTACGAGCCCCTGGTCGCCAAGCTCAAATGAGCGTACCGCACACTCGACAACATACCGGATCTCCTGGAGATCGCCAAAAGGTATGCGGAGGAAGACCCAAACCAAGAAACCGACGACGAGTCGGGAGGACAATGCCGCACGAGCGGCAACGACAACGGAAGACGATCCGATCTACGCTACAACAACACTCGCCTCACCGGGAAGCGCCGCAGTGACGGGCGAGTCGACTTCGTCGCCAACGCTGGATACGCGCAGCGCGAGCCCAAGAGCTTCCGCCGCGACGGGGGGGCAACGCCGCGACGGTGGCAACTACAAGACGAAGCCGAGGTTCGACCCCGCGACCCTTCTTAACCAACCTTGTGTATTTCACAGCAGGGAAGGAAAGCCCACCACGCACACGAACGCCGACTGCCATTCTCTCAAGGAGATCGAGAAGGCACGGCGCGCTCAGGAAGACCCCGACAACAACCCGCCAAACGGCGGAAAATTCGGCAGCGTGGCCGGATCACTCCACACCTTCACAGACTTCAACACGAAGCGCGAGAAGAAGGTCATCGCCCACGCCATCGCCATAAATGCAGTGCCCCAGGTGGACGTCCCCCAGTTCCTCAACTGGTCTGAGCAACCAATCACTTGGAGCCGCCAGGACCATTCGCCACGAATCGAGTACCCATGCCGAGTCGCCCTGGTGGTCAAGCCCAAGGTGGGAGACTACTGGCTCCCCAAGACATTGATGGACGGTGGCAGCTCCATCAACATCCTGTACTTGGACACCTTCAGGCGACTGCGGCTCCCGCTGTCAATGGCCGAGACGACCTACACCACATTCCACGGCATCGTCCCCGGTCGGAAGGCATACCCGATCGGCAAGGTCACGCTGCCAGTCACCTTCGGCACACCGACAAACTTCCGCACCGAGCGGATCGTCTTCGAGCTGGTGCCCTTCAACAGCCCCTACCACTGCGTCCTAGGGCGCCAGGCGTTCGCCAAGTTCATGGCGGCGCCCCACTACGCGTACAACGCGATGAAGCTCCCCGGACCGCGCAGCGTCATCACCATCCACGACGACCCCGACATGGCCGCCGAGTGCGAGGCCAAAGGAGCTGAACTCGCCGAAGCCGTCATCGCTGCAGAGGCCAACCACGCCGACGAGCTCACCAAGTACGCGAGCGGGGTCAACAACGACGACCCCACCATACTCAAGAAGCACAACTTGGAGGGCGGCAACACCTCAGCCTTCGAGGCAACGACGCATACCCGCACTGTCGAGATGGTCCCAGGCGACTCCAGCCAGACGGTGACGATCGGGACAGGCATGAGCCCAGCATAGGAAGGCGCGCTCATCGAGTTCCTCCGTGAGAACAGGGACATCTTCGCATGGAAGCCCTCTGACATGCCTGGTGTCCCTAGGGAACTCGCTGAGCACAAACTCAACGCCGACCCCAAAGTGCGACCTGTCAAGAAGTCGCTGTGGCCCTTCAATGAAGAGCGCCGCCGAGCCACCGCCGAGGAGGTGTAGCGTCTACTCGCTGTAGGCTTCATCCGGCCAATCAAGTACTCCAAGTGGCTGGCAAACCCAGTCCTGGTCGAGAAGAAAATGGGACCTGGAGGATGTGTATCGATTACACAAACTTAAACAGCGCCTGCCCGAAGGAGCAATTCGTCCTCCCGCGGATCGACCAAATAATCGATTCCACCGCGGGCTCGGAGTCGCTATGCTTCCTCGATGCCTACTCTGGGTACAACCAGATCAAAATGGCCGTTGAGGACAAAGAGAAGACGGCGTTCATCACGCCATTCGGAGCCTTCTGCTACACTGCCATGACCTTCGGCCTCAAGAACGCCGGGGTGACCTACCAGCGGTGTATGCAGGAGTGCCTTGCGAGCCAAATTGGCCGCAATATCCACGTCTACATCGACAATGTGGTGGTGAAGTCCGCTCGCCAGAGCGACCTACTCGCTGACCTGGTGAAAACATTCGCTAACCTGCGGAAATACAAGATAAAGCTAAACCCAGGCAAATGCACCTTCGGTGTACCAGCAGGGTAGCTACTGGGATACGTCGTCTCCAAGCGTGGGATCGAGGCGAACCCCACCAAGATCGACACGATCGCTCGACTCGGCAAACCCGAGTGCCTGCGCGACGTCCAGAAGCTGGCCGGGCGAGTCGCGGCTCTCAGTCGCTTCATCCCCCGATTGGGCGAAAAGGCAATGCCCCTATACCGCCTGATGCGCAAGAATCCCACCTTCCAGTGGGACAAGGAGGCGGACGATGCGCTCCGCGACCTCAAGAAGGTGCTACTCGTAGCACCGTTACTCGCCGCACCCGTCGACAAGGAACCCATGCTGGTCTACGTCGCGGCTTCCGAGCGCGTCGTCAGCGCCGTCATGGTCGTCGAGCGACCAGAGGAAGGAAAGGAACGCCCGGTGCAGCGACTAGTGTACTACATCAGCGAAGTCCGCACCGAGTCACGCCAGCGCTACCCGCAATACTAGAAACTGGTATATGCGATCTTCAGAGCACAGCGGCGACTGCCACACCACTTCCAGGAGCACCCGATAACGGTCGTCTCCTCAGCACCGTTGTAGGACATCATCCGCAACCGTGAGGCGACCGGGCAAGTCGCCAAGTGGGCCGTCGAGATCGGCGTCCACAACATCAAGTACGAGCCGAGCAAAGCGATTAAGTCGCAGGCTCTCGCGGACTTCATCGCCGACTGGGAAGAGGCCCAGCAGCCAGAAAAGCTGCCATACCTCCATTACTGGAGATTACACTTCGACGGCTCCAAGAACGCGGACGGCGCAGGAGCAGGGATCGTGCTAACTTCTCCAATGGGCGACAAGCTCCGCTACGTCCTCTGCCTTGACTTCACCCCCTGCACCAACAACCTGGCCGAGTACGAGGCGCTACTCCACGACATGCGAGCTGCCAAGGAAATGAACGTCAACCGCTTATGCTTCTACGATGACTCTGACCTCGTCGCCGGACAAGTCGCTGGCACCTGTGACGCTGTCTCCCCCACCATGGCGGCATACCGCCAAGCAGTGGACAAGCTGGGTGGACACTTCGTAGGCTACTCCGTCGAGTGGATTGACAGGCGGAAGAACGAGGAGGCCGACGCACTCTCTCGCATCGGCTCGGCTCGACTCGCACCACCCGCCGGCGTCTTCCTCGACACCATCACCAAGCCTTCCGTCTCTCCCCCAAGGGAGATCGACATCGGAATCCCGCTGCAACCAGATGCAGCCCTGGTCGCGCTTATCGCCGAGCCAGACGACTGGACCGCACCGTACACTGCCTACTTGGAGGGAGGCACCCTGCCAGTGGATGAAACGGATGCCCGGATGATAGCACACCGCTGCAAATCCTTTGTCATCATCAACGGCGAGCTCCACAAGTGCAGCGTGACCGGCGTGTTCCAACGCTACGTTCAACCCGCTGAAGGACACAAAATCCTCCAAGACATCCACTCCGGCGACTATGGCCACCACGCCGGCGCCCGCTCTCTGGTCGCAAAGGCTATGCGACACGGCTTCTACTGGCCCACCGCACACGCAGACACTGTCGACATTGTCCAGCGGTGCGTCGGATGCCAAACGTACACCAACCAGACCCACATGCCGAGATCGGCGCTCAAGACAATCCCCATCACCTGGCCGTTCGCTGTGTGGGGCATGGACATGGTAGTCCCTTTCAAAAAGGCCCCCTCCGGCTTCACCCACCTCCTAGTCGCAGTCGACAAATTCACAAAATGGGTGGAGGCCAAGCGAGTCTGCAAATGCGACGGGAAGACCGCCACCAAGTTCCTACACGAGCTCATCTATCTCTACGGGTTCCCAAACAGCATCATCACGGACAACGGCACCAACTTCGCCAAAGGAGCCATGGCCGAGTTCTGCGAGGAACATCACATCCGACTCGACCTCGCCTCAGTCGCCCACCCGGAGTCCAACGGCCAGGCGGAACGGGCCAACCAGAGCATCCTCCACGGCCTGAAGCCACGGCTCCAAGTAACACTCGAGCGCACCGCCGGGTGCTGGGTTGAGGAGCTACCCTCCGTCATTTGGGGCATTCGCACCTCCGTCAACAGGTCGATAGGATTTACACCCTTCTTCATGGTGTACGGCGCCGAGGCAGTCATGCCCACCGACCTCGAGCATGACTCGCCAAGGGTGGTCAACTACACGGAGGCTGCAAACGAACTCGCACGACAAGACGGAGTCGACCAGATCGACGAGGCACGCGACCTAGCTCGCTCCCGCACCGCCATCTACCAGCAAGGGCTCCGCCACTACCATAGCCGGCGAGTAAGGACTCGCACTTTCTAGGAAGGCGACCTGGTACTACGCCTCATCCAGGACAAGAAGGGAATGCACAAGCTCTACCCCCTGGGAGGGACCATTCGCCATCGGGCGAGTCCTAGGAAATGATGCCTACTACCTCACCGATGTCCGAGGAGACGGGCAACTCGACGTCAAGCGACCGTGGAATGTAAACCTCCTATGGAAGTTCTACTCCTAGAATTCCATACATGTACCCCCCACCTGCTATGAAATAAAACAGATCGGTTACCGCAAATTGCGTCTACTCTCCATGTCTTGTGCCACTCGCACTCGTAATAACAGCGTTAAGCTATTCGCAGGAGTCAACCTTTGGTAAAGCGACCGGCACGGCCAAGTAGTGCGGTACAAGGGCACTGGGAGACCCCAGGCCTTGTAACGTCCACGAAAAACGCCAACCCGGAGCCCCATTGGAGTCGCCTAGCCCAACTGGCTTACCGAGCCAAGAAAACTGCCCTCGCTCCCCACAGCAACCAAAGTCACCCGCATCCTCGGCACAACGACTCGAATAGCCAAGTACCACGCTCGGGGACTGATATCCGGTCAAATACGAGCGGCTAGGGAAAAAACGCCCAGTACGAGAGCGTGCCCAGGACTCGCCATGCGACTGATACTTCGGGGTCAGGCAGGAGTGACGCGCTCACTCTAACGCGCTTAGTCCTCACCTACCTTGGAGCTACGACTAGAACCACCAAGTACCACGCTCGGGGACTCGGCTACCCGACCTCGTTCGCGCCCGGGAAAACGGTCAAGTACAGAGCACCCATGGGAGTCGCCCTGCGACTGGCTCTCTAAGCTCTGGCGAGTCGACCTCAATAGCGAAACAATTGAAAAAACATTCAAAATCGCAAACACATAACAAACGAGGTAAACCCCATAAAAAGGGCGGACGCGCTCGGGGACTCGTCCAATCAGCATTCAAAATCGCGAAACAATTCACAAAATAACACGAATTTTCATTACAGCAGAACAAAGTCGTTCCAAAATACAAGATAAGTCCAATGGCCAGTTGTTACTAACGCCCCAGAGCACAATGTTTCTACTCCGCAGGTTTCGACGCCGACTCGCCGCCACCCCTGCGGTTGCGAATGAAGGGCACATACGGGTTCGACGGGTACGTCGTCAACTCACCACCATCGCCGCACGGAACGGCTGCTCGACTTTGAAGTCCCGGTGCTTCGGCTCGGGATCGTTGGGCACGACAGTAGTCTCCTGATAGGGGAGGAGGTCGCACATCGCCCAAACGCGATCGAAATACACCGCGGCCCGGTCCGTCAGCTTCAGCACCTCGGCGATCTCTACAGAGCCCGTCGACGAGGGGTATCCACTCGTCACATCATCAAGGTCGAAGTCCTCCGGGAAATGGGCAAGTCCAAGGCTGAGCGCCGTCGCCGCCCCGCGCCGGAACGCCGACCGAGTCATGAATTCGACGACTGCCGGAGCCTTCTCCAGATAACGCCATACCTCGACGAGGTCGCTAGGAATCACTTCCGTGGGCGATATCTCCTGAAGATACGCTCGAATGCAAGCCGCGGACAACGCGGCCGAGTCGACCAGAGTGGTCACACACTGCCACGCGTCGTATGACTGCGCCTCCTCCGAGCTGTCAATAATCCGGCCTGTGGATAGAAGCCGGCAGTGAGTACACCAACGATTCCACAGTGTATCTGTTGCAGGTAGAGGAAGAAAGGTTTACCAATTAGAGGATGGCAGAGGCCCGTGCTGAAGCTTTGAAGCGAGGAAAAGTCGTTCTGCAGCCCAACAACGAGTGTGTCAGACACCTTCTGCTCTTCAGCGGCAGCCGTCACAGCAGCTTTCTCTCGCCCCTCCGCCGAGCTCGCCTTCACCTTCGCTTCCTTGAGCTCACGCTACAGATCAGCGATCCGCTTCTCGGCCGTGCTCAAAGCAGATTGAGCCTCCGTCAGGTCACCCGCCGGGACAAGGCCCCGGCGGACCTCCTCCGCCTCGTCTGCAATTGCTTGGAGTCCGTTGTTTGTCTCCTGGACGGCAACAAGTTCCTTCTCCATGCGACACTTTGCTGCAAGCGGATCGGCCGATTCACGCTGCAGGCCCTGCGCACAAACTAAACCGTCAACAACATCAAAAATCCTAAGTGCCCACCCGCTGAAATTCAGCGACTAGGCACTCGGGGACTGGAGATCAAAAATCCTAAGTGCCCACCCGCTGAAATTCAGCGACTAGGCACTCGGGGACTGGACGCTACAAAAACATTAAGAATCCAACCACTGAAATTCAGTGGCCCGATCCTCGGGGACTGGACATACCTGGATGGCTGCGCCGAGCATGCCGTGAAGCTGCAGCACGTCCACAGACGCAAGCAGGACCGGAGTGTGTCCGCGACGCTACTCGACCTCCGTCTCGGCGACCCCAGGCGTCTGGCTCCTTTGGCGCTGCGCCACTCGCTGCGGCCGCCTTGGCCAGGAAGCGGGGGAAAGTCACAGCGGACGCCGCGGCGCCACTAGGAGCCGGCTCGGCCACTTCGGGCGAGGAAACATCCTCCTTGGTCTTCGAGGCCACTTCCGCCACATTCGGAGGTTCGCTTGGAGCAACTGCCGTGTCATCAGAGACCGTGACAACGTCATCGCCTTTCGCCCTCTTGGCACTGTCTGCGGGAGCAGCGACTTCGTCAGTTCTCCTCTTCCGTGAGGGGTCCTCCTCGGTGACGACTGGCGAAACCTTGGCCATGGAAGGATGGCCGATCTTTTTAACTCCAGTCCTGTGAAACAGCAATATGAGTAAAACTGTCCGATTACAACGGAAGGCAAGCAGATGAACAAGACTTACTTGGCGACTGGTATAAATCGCAGACCCGTGCGGATGCTGGCCGGCTTCTCCAGCTCGGGCCCCAACTTCCGACTGAGGCCCATCTCGAACACACCGTGTGCCCAAGACACAGAGGGCCTCTTCGAAGACGAGGCCGCGGCAGGAGCCTCCGTGATGACATCTGCGGGAGCTTTCCTGGGAGGCGAAGCTGCTGCGGCTGGAGTAGCCCCCAACCCAGAAACCGGGGGGAATGGGGGTGGAACCGATGCCATAGGTATCTCATCCAGGGGATCAACAACATCCGGTGCTACGGTCGTGCGCGCCGCTTCGCCCCTAGCCGAGCTGGTGGCGTCAGAACTGGTCGCAGAACGGGGCGGAGACGTCTGCTTCGCCGGCTTCGTCTTCCTCCTCGGCGAAGCCTTCACCTCCTCCTCCTCCTTCTTCTTCTTCGACGGCGTGGCCTCACGATGTGAGGTGTGCTCTGGAAGCTCGTCGTCGTCATCGTGAGGTTCGAGGCTTCTACTCGCCTCGAGCTCGCGCTGATGCTGCCCGCGAGTCTTGTGAATCGTCGGGGCAGCGTCTTCCACGGGCTCGTCGTCATCGTCGTCGTCATAATCATCCTCGTCGCTCCCGACGTTGCCTTTGGCGGGTGGCGACTCGCTCCCGTCCTGGACGGACGAGCTCGAGTTCTCGTCGTCTGCGGGTGGGAGCCACCCTTCCACCACTTGGAACAACTACAATAAGCATGACACAACGTCAGCACAACTGCGAATGCATCATCTGCGACTGCGAATGGTGGAGAAAATGGTGAATTACCGTCGGAGCTGGGCGCCTCGCGGTATAGGGGGAGACCCCGGCCTTTGCGTCCAGGTACGCCGCCTAGGTAATCTTCTTCAGGGCCAAGATGTAGTCTTCGAGTTTCCACTCGACGAGGAAGGATTTCGTCGGGTCGTCCTTACCCGTATACTTGTACATATAATGGTCGCGGCGGGCCGAAGGCACGAGCCGCCGCCCGAGACAGCAGTTGTAGAGGTTGATGGTTTGGAGGCCCTTCTTCTTCAGACCGCAAATGGTTTGCAACATTTCGTCGACAACCATCCGCTGATCCAGTGGGAGCTTGCCGACCTGGAGCCGACGCGGTTCGGCCGGTCGGTAGAGTACCTTGGAAGCGCCACCTCGCCGTCTGGAGTCGACTCGGTGACGTAGAACCAGGATTTCTTCCATTTGTTGGCCGCCTTGGCGGGCAGCATCAGGTCGAAGAACGACGCCTTCGACTTCAGCTGAAATGTCAGGCCACCCGCAGCCAGCATCGAACCACCTGATTCTTCGCGGCTGATCCTCGCATGGAACAGATCTTGCCACAAGGGGAAGTAGGGCCTGCAGCCCAGATAGCACTCACAGAACGCCACGAAAATGGCGAGCTGCTCGATGCTATGCGGGCCCAAATCCGATGGCTGGATCCCGTAGTAGGCGCAGAAACGCCGGAAGAAAAGAGAGGTGGGAAACCCCTGCCCTCGCTCCAGGTGGCTGGTGAAGCACATGAATTCTCCCTCACGCGGGTACGGAGTCACTTCTCCAGCCGCGGGGATGCGTCATCTGCCGGCGCGCAGGATCCCGGCTTCCTCGAAGGACGCCAGTAGTGCCCTGGTACACTTGGATCCGCCCCATGGTTCGGTGGAGGGGGCCATTGGTTGGAAAGTTTGCAGAGGTCGGGGCTCTCTGGGTCGGTTGGACCGCGATGCGGAGTGGAAAACGGAGATGGGCCAAATCGGAGGAAAGACGAAGGAGTGTTTCCCCGCTCGCCTGTCATTCTCCTTATATAGTGGTTGCTACCCGCCAATTTTGGGAGCCGTTACTATGCGGTAATTACGCCAAAAGTTACCGTTGGATTACCCCAACGGCTAGTTTTGACCCCACTTGACGGTCCAACTTCATCCACTCGACTCGTCGCTCCGTGCGACTCGATGACCCGATCACTACAACAGTGACCGAGTATTCACCGACCCGTTCGCCGAGCTACGACCCGATCGGTCGCCATTATTGCGACTAGAATAACTAGTTTTTCCTTTATTCAGGAGTCCGCCGCCAATTCGACTGGGCGTCCGCATTGGACCCGTATACACCGACTGCCAGCAAACACCTGCGACCAATCAACGACGGCATCGGGGACGACTACTGATGGGGATATGCCTACCGGGGTATACCCAGCAAGACGTTTCCGACTAGCCCAGGTGCTAGCGAGTGGGCCTGCAGGACGGCGACTGGATCAAGATCTGGCGTGGACTCAAGCGACTGGAAGCTGAAGGCCCAGAAGCATAGATAGGCCCAGTCGGATTAGGTTAAAGGATCGCTGAAACCTTAACTGATTCGGTTGAGATCTGTAAACCCTAGGGAGGTGAGTCTATATAAACCTCCCTAGAGGATGCATAGAGGATACGTTCCATCATACACCCAAG
The DNA here is from genome assembly GCA_910589765.1 of Avena atlantica. Classification (NCBI taxonomy): domain Eukaryota; kingdom Viridiplantae; phylum Streptophyta; class Magnoliopsida; order Poales; family Poaceae; genus Avena; species Avena atlantica. The sequence continues at coordinate 440,781,983 of OU342735.1, read as the reverse complement.
CGACTCGCTTCCTAGCCGCCGAGCTCGCCCCATTGTACTCTCACCATAATACAATCTAGCAGGAGTAGGTCTTTACCCTCCGGGGGGCCGAACCTGGGTAAATCCTTGTGTCTCCACCCTCATCTCGCACCGCAGATGGCTGGCCGCCCTTGCCCCATGTTCTACTACTCGCTGCCGATTGCATCATCTGCCGTGGTCATTCCCACGACATCTTTCATCTACCGTACTTTGATTATTGAGTCGCAATGACCATCCAACATGTGGGTGGCTTGCTATGGTGTGTTTTACATTTTCAAACTTGTTGTTTATGTCGTTCAAACTCTACGTTATTTTGATGCTTGGTTATTTTGATTGTCTATGTGATGTATTGTGCATGATAAGCATCTATGGGTATCTCATTCTTATCCTTATGAAGACCATAGATGCCTCCTCGACGTGCCAACCCCAACCCAAACAACAACAACAATGTCACTCCCGAGATGCAGCAGTTGATGACAGCACAGGCACAACTGATGCAGATGATGACCACTTTTATGCATAACAAGAATCAGAATAACAACATTAACAGTAACAACAACAAGAATAATCCGCCAGGATTTGACATTCTCACCAGATTTCTAAGACTGAGGCCTACAAAGTTCTTAGGAACCATTGATACAATGGTGGCCAATGATTGGCTACGTTCGATGAACAAGGATTTGGTGACTGTCATCTGCACCGACAAGGAGAAGGTCAGGTTTGCAGCACATCTGTTGGAAGGACCAGCAGCAACTTGGTGGCATAACTTTCAGATCACCACCCCCATTGAGGATGTGACATGGGATATCTTTGAGGATAGATTCCGTACAGCTCACATCTCATCAGGAGTGATGAATTTGAAGAAGAAGGAGTTCCACAACCTGAAACCGCGTCACCGCAACTTGGCCGAGTATATTGAGGAGTTCAACAATCTAGCGCGTTATGCACCGGATGAAGTTGATACAAATGCGAAGAGGAAGGAGAAATTCCTCGAAGGACTGAATGATGAACTGAATCTGTAGCTGTCTGTTGCCTATGTCCCAACCTACCAATCACTTTGTGACAAGGATACCATCTTGGAGAACAAGATGAAACAGGTTGAGAGCAGGAAGAGGAAGCACGGCTTTGATAAGCACAACTCGGGATCGTCTCACAAGCGTTCCCATCATGATGACAGTGGGAGTTCTGGATCCCACAAACATGGAAAGTACAACAACCACCACAGCCACAACCGTCATCATGACAACAAGCATCATCGCAGTCATGATAACGACAAGTATAAGAACCACAAGAGTGGATACAAGAGCCACCACAATGGAGGTGGAAGTGGTAGTGGAAGTCAGCCTGTCAAGAAAGATCTCAGTCAGGTTGAATGCTTCAAGTGTAAGAAGATGGGGAACTATGCTAATGAGTGCCCAGAAAAGAAAGTTGAAGGTGCCAACAAGCCCAACCCTTTCCAAAAGGGACAAGTGAACCACATCAATGTGGAAGAGATATATGAGGAACCTGATGCTGTGGCTGGTAAGTTCAAACTCAACTCTATTCCAGCACTTGTTCTTTTTGATACTGGTGCATCACATTCATTCATATCAAGAGCATTTTTTGATAGAAATGGATTTCCAACTGAAAATATTGGGTGTCCTATAAAAGTAAGTTCTCCCGGTGGAGATATGACAGTAAGTCTTGGATGTCGTGATCTAGTGATAGAATTTGGAAAACATAAGTTTCCAGTTAGTCTGATAATCCTAGATTCCCAAGGACTTGATGTAATTTTGGGAATGGATTGGATGACCAAGTACAAGGGAGTGCAAGATTGTGCCAATCATACTGTCACACTCACGACCTCGGATAAGAAACGAATTAGATTGAAGTCTAACTTTGAATCTAAATTCTCTTAAGGGGGTTAGCATAGACAGTGTGCTAATTGTGAGAGAATATCCAGATGTGTTTCCAGAAGAATTGCCGATAATGCCACCAGATAGAGATGTGGAATTTCTGATTGACTTGCTGACAGGATCTGGACCAATAGCAAAGAGACCTTACAAGATGTCAGTTGATGAGTTGAAAGAACTCAATAAACAACTTGGAGAACAGTTGCAGAAAGGATTTATTCAACCAAGTTCTTCATCTTGGGGAGCACCAGTTTTGTTTGTGCAAAAGAAAGACAGAAGTCAAAGGTTATGCATAGATTATCGTTCACTCAATGAGGTGACTATCAAGAACAAATATCCTTTGCCCAGAATCAATGACTTGTTTGATCAGTTAGAAGGAGCCCGTGTGTTCTCAAAGATTGATCTCCGATCAGGCTACTTTCAGCTAAAGATAAGGGAACAAGACATACCTATGACTGCTTTCACCACTAGGTATGGATTGTATGAGTACACCGTAATGCCATTTGGTTTGACCAATGCACCAGCCTACTTCATGAATATGATGAACAAGGTGTTCATGGAGTTTATTGACAAGTTTGTTGTCGTTTTTATCAATGACATTTTGATCTACTCCAAGAGCAATGAAGAGCATGAAGGACATTTGCGTTTGATACTTGAGAAGCTTCGAGAGCATAAACTGTATGCCAAATTCAGCAAGTGTGAATTCTGGCTAAATGAGGTTGGATTTCTTGGACACATTGTGTCAGGAGATGGTGTAGCAGTTGATCCCGCAAAAGTGTCAGCTGTAACTGAGTGGGAATATCCTAAGTCAGTGAAAGAACTTCGTAGTTTTCTTGGCTTGGAAGGATACTATAGAAGGTTTATTGAGAATTTCTCAAAGGTAGCAAAACCAATGACGGAGTTACTCAAGAAAGACAAGAAATTTGATTGGAATGAAGGATGTGAACTCAGTTTCCAACAGTTGAAGAAGAGACTAGTGAAAGCTCCAGTCTTATGTCCGCCAGATTTGGAGAAGGATTTCCAAGATTATTGTGATGCATCTCATCAAGGATTAGGTGCAGTTATGATGCAAGAAGGGAAAATTGTGGCTTATGCCTCGAGACAACTCAAAACTCATGAAGTGAACTATCGTACTCATGATTTAGAGTTAGACTCTATTGTCCATGCACTCAAAACATGGAGACATTATCTTTTGGGAAAGCGATGTGAAGTGTTCATAGATCACAAAAGTTTGAAGTATATCTTCACTTAGAAGGAAATCAACATGAGACAAAGAAGATGGATATAACTCATCAAGGACTATGCTTGAGTTTGCAATACCACCCTGGTAAAGCAAATGTTGTAGCTGATGCATTAAGCCGTAAGGTTTATGTGAATGGCCTTACTAAGGGAGAGTTGCCAGATGATCTGTGTGCCCAATTCAAAGATCTCAGATTGGAGATTATGCCTGAGGGACATCTCATGTCATTGGATGTTCAACCCACCTTGTTGGACAAAATCAAGGAAGCCTAGAAGACGGACAAGGAAATTGAAGAGATTAACGAAAAGATTGGCAAGGGAAAAGCCAAAGGATTCCATGAAGACGAACATGGTAGTTTATGGTATGGAAAACGTATCTTCATTCCGCAAGATCCGGAGCTTCGGACACTGATTTTACAAGAAGCACACAACTGACCATATTCCATTCATCCGGGTAACACCAAAATGTACATGGATGTGAAGGAAAGATTTTGGTGGAATAATCTCAAGAAGGACATCGCCGAACATATTGCTTTGTGTGATGTATGTAGTAGAGTGAAAGCGGAACATCAGAAACCAGCAGGATTGTTACAACCATTACCTATTCCTGATTGGAAGTGGGACTAGATTGGTATGGATTTCATCACCGGATTGCCAAGGACCAGATCAGGATATGATTCCATTTGGGTAGTAGTGGATCGTCTAACTAAAGTGGCTCATTTCATACCCGTGAAGACAACCTATACAAGTGCTAAGTTGGCCAAGATCTATATGAATAGGATTGTGTGTCTGCATGGAGTACCCAAGAGTATTGTGTTTGACAGGGGAACTCAATTCACTTCCCATTTTTGGAGGCAACTGCATGAGTCATTGGGAACGAGATTGGAATTCAGTACTGCCTTTCATCCCCAGACTGATGGACAGACAGAAAGGACCAACCAGATTTTAGAGGATATGTTGAGGGCATGTGCCCTAGATTATGGAGCTAGTTGGGATGAAAGTTTACCTTACGCAGAATTCTCTTATAACAACAACTATCAAGCCAATATTGAGATGGCACCGTTTGAGTTTCTCTATGGGAGAAAGTGTACTACACCATTGCTATGGAATGGTGTTGGAGAAAGAAACTTGTTTAGGCCAGAACTAATAAAAGAAGCTGAAGAGAAAGTCAAGTTGGTAAAGGACAGATTGAAGATAGCACAGTCCCGACAGAAGAGCTACGCAGATCCCAAGCATAGGGAAGTCACCTATGAGGTGGGTGATAGAGCTTATCTTAGAGTATCACCACTTCGTGGAGTGAAGAGATTTGGAGTCAAAGGAAAATTGGCCCCAAGATATGTTGGACCATTCAAAATTCTGAGTCGTAAAGGAGAAGTGGCATATGAGATTGAATTGCCTGAATCATTGTCTGTCGTTCACAATGTGTTTCATGTGAGTCAGCTAAAGAAATGCCATCCGGAGATGGAAGAGACTTCTTTGAAGGATACTATACCTTTGGAGGAGGTCCAATTGGAAAGTGATCTCACTTATGAGGAAAAACCTATCAAGATTCTCGAGACTACGGAATTTGTTACTCGGACAAAGACTATCAAATTCTGCAAAGTTTAGTGGAACCATCATTCCGAGGAAGAAGCAACATGGGAAAGAGAAGATGATCTTCGGAAAGACAACGCTCACCTATTTGCTAGCCAATCCGAATCTCGAGGGGGGGATTCACCTTAAGGGGGTTAGATTTGTAACATCCCAAAAATCATGATTTCAAAGTTTGCATATCATTCATGCATTCATAATCATTTTAGGATCTTTTTTCAAAAACAGAAGAATGTAAGCAAGGCAAAGGCCTTATTTCTACTCTCTGATATGATAATACTTGTTTTAACCAGAAAAGTTTTGATCATTGGTTTGGTTAATTTTCCAAAGCTTGGTCAAAGTTTTGAAAACAAAAATATGAATTCAAACCATTCATATGACTATTATAAAAAAATAATTAAAGCATGGTTTAATTCTAAAAATTCAATGGGCCAATGTATTTTTTGAGTGAACAACATTGTTCTGTAGACAAATATGTGCAAAGTTTTACTTTACAAAAATCCAGAATAAGTTTGAATACAAACTCATTTGAAATCATTTGAAAAACATTCATGAAAATCAAATTAGAAAAAGAAAAGGAAAAAGGAAAAAATAAAAACAGGCGCTACACTTTAAGCCTAGCCCCAGAACCGGCCCAAAAGCACACCTGTGCGATTCCCCCCTCTACCCCTCTCTCACCCGCGTGGACCTTACCCTGCAGCCACTGACGCTGGGCCCTGCACCACGTCAGCGTCTTCTCCCCCAAACCACGCCAGCGGACACAGTCGCCGGCCATTTCTCCCCTATTCACTGCCGCGTGATTGCGGACTTGATTTCCATTGATTCACTGCGAGGATTCCTCGCCCCTGCTCGCTACTTAAACCCCCACTGCCTCCTCTCCATTTCCCCCCAAACCACAAGCCCCGAGCGCCCCCAGGCTGCGAGAATTCCATGCCGCGACCCCGCTGCTCCGACGAGCTGCAGCACCAATTCCGGCCAACCCCGACCACCCCTCTGCCTCTGGTTCACACGAGCACACTCCACTTCGCCTTGCGCACCTCCCAGTAGCACTAGCTCGCCCGCGCGTGCACCAGAGCGTCGACAACGCAATCGACTGAGCGCAACCGTCTTCGGCATCAACTCCGACGACCTCCCGTGGTAAATTCCGACCACCCCTTTCCATCTCTCTGACACTCGCGTGACCAGCATCGTCTTGCGCATTTGACACGCTGCTTCTCTTGCCTTGGCATGATTTGTACCCTTGCCAACGACGACGAACAAAAGTGCCAGTCGCCAGAAGGAACTCCGGCGAGCAATCTACGCCAACCACGTGCGCTCCTTCGCCAAAGAAGACCACCTCGAGCACCAGCATCATAATGCGAACTCGGTGAGCTACTCCACTGTCTTCATCGCTTCCTGTATCGCCGGCAGCATCACCGCCCGAGCGCGCCTCCACCAGCCACCGTCGCAGCGCCGCTCGATTTTGGTCTGTTAGTTTTAGACCGTTAGATCTAGATCCAACGCATACGATAGATAACTTAAGTGAAGGGGTATGATTAAATCTGGGCCGTGCGCAGTCACTTTAATCCAACGGCCCTCATCGATCAATCCGTGCGAATCTGTAACATCCCTAAATTCATATTCCAAAACTCATTCATATCATCCTTGCATTCATCATCATTTAGGGTTTTCTCAAAATCATTTAAAAACAGGAGCATTTGTGGCTCATTATTTTATGTATGAAAACCCTAGCCTTTGTGCTACATGCTTTTGGGAAAGATGCTGTTATTCATTCAGAATGTTTTAAATTCAAACTTAAGTGGTCTCAAAAGCTTGAACAAAATATCAAAAGCAAAATATGAATTAAAACAAATCCTATGCCTATTATCACCTCTCATAAAGGCATAGTTTAATTTATTTGCAAAAGGACCCAAGTGTTCTGAAATGTTTAGATGTGTTTGACACTCATTTAGGAGCAAGTTTTGTTTTACAAAAGTCCTGTAAAGTTTTGGTTTCAAACAGATTTGAATTTAGGTTTAAAAACCATTTCTGGAAATTCAATCTGAAAAAGAAAAAGAATTAAGAAGGAAAAAAATAGCCAACCAGCCAATCTGGCCGACCCAGCCCAACACGGCCCAGACTAGCCCAGCAGTGCACACCCTGCGAATCGTTTTCTTTACCCACTCTCGCACCCACCAGCCCACTGACAGAAGGGACCCGCTTCCACTCCCCTCTCTCGCTGACAACCACGGCCCACCCGAGCATCGTCGTCTCCACCCCCACGACCAGTTCGTCCCCAAATTGACGCGGCCGTTTCCTGTTGATTACGCAACTTAAATTCGCGTTAAGGCACGAGTGATTCTCGCTCGCGAGCAGGCTACATAAACCCCCTCTGCCCCCTCTCTCTTTTCCCCCAAACCCCAAGCACAGAACGCCCCCAGGCTGCGCACATTGCTCTCTGCAACCCCGCCGCCTCCGACGAGCTGCCGCAGCAATTCCGGCCACCTCCGACCACCCCTCTGCCTCTGCTTCACGCAAACAGACTCCACTTGATCTCCCGCACCTCCTAACACTCCTGGTTTGCCCGCGGGTGACCCAGAACGTCGGCTACGCAAACGACTGACCGCCACCGTCTCCAGCTTCAACTCCGGCGAGCTCCAGCGGTAAGTCCAGACCGTCCCGACCCCTGTTTTTCACGCACACATCTTCGCCGTGGTCTTCTGCATCTAACCACATCCTCCGTTTGCATCCTAGTGATCTACAACGTCGCCTTCCAACTCAAGCAGAGTCACCGTTGCCAGATCCAACTCCGGCGAGGAATTCACCGCAACCCTGAGCGCCCCTTGCCGAGCTGTCCACAAGTTGAGCATCCCTACGTCCTTGCGGTCTCAGTGAGTACCTTCCCTGTCCTCCTAGTGACCTGTATCGCCGGCGCCGCCACCGTCTGGTCGTCGCCGCCGCGCGCAGCCGCTAAGCGCCGCCAGATTTTGGCTTGGTAATTAAGGCCGTTGGATCTGTATCGTAGGGCTAGGATAGAATTTTAAACGAAGGGGTAGGCGCGCATCTGAGCCGCCAGATCCCACTTAGATCCTGCAGTCCACAGAGCGCGATCCAACCGAATCGGTATGCGCCAGTGATATTGCGACACGTGGCTAATTTGAATCAGATTTAGATCCAAACTTCAAACAGCTATAACTTTTGAATGCCACGTTGGAATTTTACAAACTTTATACCGTTGGATTCAGTGAAACAAGACCTTTCTGAATATCCAATGTGTTTAACAAATAGTAACAGTTAAAACGACTTTATTTATGGAAACATGTTTAAGGCTATTTTGAGTATAGATTTAGTATAGTAATTTGTTTTGGTGTCAAATAAAGTTTAGTTGGCAAACTTGTGATTGGTTAAAGTTTCTGTAAACATATGCATGCTTGGTAGAATTTTCAAAATCACCACTTGGTAAATTCTTGCATACATGCATTCATATTATTTTTGATTGTATGTAATTGTGTGTAATTGTATGCTATAATTTTGTGTAGATTTTGCTAGTGATTGTGATTGTGAAGAGTGCAGCTCTCCCCACTACCAAGGCAAGTGATATTTTCATGAATATTTCTATCCTATGTTTTGTACTAGCATTAGATATTTTGCTAAGTCTTGCATGCTATTTTTGCCTAATGCCAAGTTGGGAAATCCTAAATATTGTAGAATTGCTAGGGAATTTTTCCCTAAGTTAAGTTATCTTACCATGCTTAGCCTAGCTATTTAGCAAACAAGGGTTGGTGAAAATCTATACTTACTATAATGAAAATATTTCTAAGTCATGAGACTTATGCTTTCCTAATAAAACAACTAAGTCAAATGAACCTCCTGGGTGGAATGGAAGGATTGGGTTATGTTGAGTGGTTACACAAGGCCATGGACTTGGGTTGTGTATCTCACTTGTGGTATGCCACCCAGGCACAAAGGGATTTGGAAGCCAAGTGTTGAGAAAGCTTACAGTGCAACCACTTGGCAATATGGGCTCTGCCTTGATCATATAGGTTGCTAGAACTTAGTCATTTGGACAGTTGGTGGTAGTTGGGATGATAGGTTGGAACGCGTCCATTTGACTAAGGAAAAGCTTCCGAAAGGTCCTGTCTTGGAAAAACCAAGTCTTGTGGGGAAAGTGCACCACCTCTGCAGATGGAAAACCTAAGTACTTAGCCTAGTCCAAGGCAATGGACAATTTGAGCATCAAGACATGGAAGCTGCAAGAATCTCATCACTCCAACTTCTAAGTAAAAATTGGTGGGTGAACAAGGGTGAAGGACCCCAATGTCTATTGGTGGTTTCTTGGGAATGTTTTGACAAAGAAAAACTTAGTGATTTCAACTAATAGGGAAAAACCTATTTTCAAGCAAAGCAATCCAAGATACACTTAGCCAAAAGCATATAGTAATATAGTCCACTTAAAATATACTAAGGTATCACTTGCCAATACTATTCCAAAGTATTGACCCTCTGTGGCTCTAACTTGTGATGTTGCAGGTTACTCCGATGATGAGTAGGAGTCATGAGTCTACACTCAACATGCTTGCCTGTGGCACATGAAGATGAAGACTTATGTTTATTTACTTATTCCTTAAACTCTTGTATTAGGCCTATGGCCCTGAGTTGTAAAAGACTATGTTTTATCTCTGGAATGAATGTAATAAACGACCTTTGTATCTGTGTATTTCATCTTAAACTGTGGATGCTAGCATTGATCCAGGGACTAGCATTGCAATCACAGGGATCCTTTCCTTTATAAAGGAGGGGTCTAACAGATGGTATCAGAGCACTGTGTTGCCTGTAGGATTATGACCCTAGGATTGGAAAACCACTAAGGAAAAGTTTTCAACTACTTCTACACTTGTCTATTCTTCTCGTAAAACTTTTCTAATCTTCTCATTCTCATCTCCATTTGTAGATGAACTCCATCAACGAAGCCGTGAAGAAAGGACCACTCATGACCATGACCTTGGAGTGTGAAACTGAGTTTCCCAAGATTCTCAAGGACCTCATGGTGGCAATGGAGGCACATGGAGCAGCTTTATACAAAGGCTTTCCAGTGATGGATGAAGGAGTGGAGTATTGGTGGGTGCAACTTCACTTGTACAAAAACAAGGAAGACAACCACAAAGAAAAGGGATTCTGCATGTACACCAACACTGTAATGCACACCACATTCTTTGAGTCAGCCAGAGATGCAGCTTGGAGGACTATCAAAGAACTAAGTGCTAGAGTCAAGTGCAGAATGCTCAACCTCCAAAAAGACTTAGAGAAAGAGAAGGAACTTACCCAAGAGTTGGAAGCCACCAACCAAGAGTTAAGGGGAGATATAATAGACTTAGTGATGGAATCATGTGAACAAGATAGGTGGATTGCCTCTAGGAACATTGTGATAGCCACCAGATCCAGTGAGATAGGATTGTGAGCACACTTCGTCAGTTGGACCACCATCTATCACCTTATCTTCCAAATGATACCCTAAATAAGTTTGGACCTTGAATGATGTAATGGATTTATGTATGCATGACTTGTGTGATGTTTGTGTTCCATGGTTATGTATGAGATGGTTGTCTTGTATTTATCTTAAATTGTGTTGTTCTAACTTTTCAATCTTATAAATAGATGCCTATTACCATCAGCACCGTTGAGGAACTTCAGGTTACCCGTTTCGGACCCCGTATCATTTAGCTTACCACTTTGCTCGATCTCCCTCTTCCCACCATCATGGTGTACCCACTCACCAAGTTCGAGAGGAAGGACCTCTGGGGCTTCAAGGTGAACCAGCCAGGACGCCAGACTGAGCCTACTACAGAGACCATCGTCTTCAAGCTGATGCACGACGACAGGGAGAGAGGCATGGAGGTAGTCATGCAGGACCTGATAGGACGTCTGTTAGGCCGTCACTCCTGACAGGTTAGGGGCACTCACTTCCACGTCTTCGGAAGGCGTGATGTTGATGGAGAGTCCATCGACTTTGAGGACGACTCGAGGGACGCGGCAGAGCCGATACGTCTCTACCTCCAGGACTTAGATACTCTCCTCAGGCACGTGGACACGGACAGGACAAACGTCATGCTTGGCAATGCCGAGCTCCAGGTACAGCTTCGCGAGAAGGACAAACTTTTCGCACAGCAGGATGAGATGATCAAGGAAATGGAGACAAAGTTCGAGGCCCAGGACCGCAAGTTCAAGAGTCAGGAGAAACGCGTCCAGGATAGGAACAAGAAGATCCGGGACATGACCGAGGAACTGAAGTCCAAGGATTTCGAGCTTGAGCAGCAGCAGATGGTTATTGAGAGGCTTCTCTCCCAGAAGAGGGCTCTCAAGGCCAAGGTCGATTCCTTGACCACTACGATTGAGGAGAACAAGACCGCGATGGAGAACGCAGGTCTTACCTTCGTAGAGGAGGAGATTGATGCTGATGAGTAGACTTGACTACTCGTTTATCTTTCATATTCGTACTTGTTATTGTGAACTTATTATTGGACCATCCGACATGTGGATGGCTTGCCACTTGTGTGTTTTACTTCATGAACTTATTATGTGGTTGTTGAACTTTTATTCTTATGTTGCTTGCTATGTGATTGTTTGTGATGTAATGTGCATAAAACATCTATGGGTATCTCATTCCTATCTCTATTTGAACAAACCACAGATGCCTCCCCGTCGCGCAAACCCCAACCCCAACAACATCACCCCGGAAATGCAACAAATGATGAATGCGCAAACACAGCTTATGCAAATGATGACAACATTCATCCAAAACCAGAATAACAACAACCCCAACCCCAACAACAACAACAACAACAACCCTCCGGGTTTTGATATGCTCACCAGATTTCTGCGTCTGAGGCCAGCTAAGTTTTCGGGAACAACTGATCCCATGGTAGCCAATGACTGGCTACGTTCTGTGAACAAGGACCTAGTGACCGTGGGATGCACGGATGCTGAAAAAGTCAGGTTCGCAGCACATCTGTTGGAAGGACCAGCCGCCACATGGTGGGACAACTTCCAAATCACCACTCCTATTAATGAGGTGACTTGGGCTATCTTTGAATATGGCTTTCGCACTGCTCATATCTCATCAGGAATGATGAACCTGAAAAAGAAAGAGTTTCACAACCTGAAGCAGCGCCACCGCAGCGTGGCAGAATACATAGAAGAGTTCAACAATCTGGCGCGCTATGCACCAGATGAAGTTGACACAGATGCCAAAAGAAAGGAAAAGTTTCTGGAGGGCTTGAATGATGAGCTGAATCTACAACTGTCTATGGCATATGTTCCAACTTATCAGTCTTTGTGTGACAAGGCTGCAATTTTGGAGAGTAAAATGAAACAAGTCGAGAGTAGGAAGAGGAAACACTCCGACAAGCACAACTCGGGATCGTCTCACAAACGATCTCACTATGATGACAGCGACAGCTCAGGATCCCATAAGCATGGGAAATTCAGCAAGCACCACAACCACAACCGTCATGACAACAAGCATCACCGCAGTCATGACAATGACAAGTACAAGAACCACAAGGGTGGACATAAGAGTCACTATAGTGGAAATGGTAGTGGAAGTGGAAGACAGCCTCCTAAAAAGGACATCAGTCAGGTTGAGTGCTTCAAATGCAAGAAACTGGGGCATTATGCTAATGAGTGCCCTGAGAAGAAAGTTGAAGGACCTAACAAGCCAAATCCTTTTCAGAAGGGACAGGTTAACCACATCAATGTGGAGGAGGTCTATGAGGAGCCTGATGCCGTTGCTGGTAAGTTCAGACTCAATTCAATTTCAGCATTTGTACTCTTTGATACCGGTGCATCTCATTCATTCATATCAAAAGCATTTGTTGAAAGAAATGAACTACCGGTAGAAACCATTGGGTGTCCTATAAGAGTAAGTTCTCCGGGTGGAGAAATGATAGTAAACTCAGGATGTCATGACTTAGTCATAGAGTTTGGAAAACATAAGTTTCCAGTGAACCTAATAATCCTGAATTCCCAAGGATTGGATGTGATTTTGGGAATGGATTGTATGGCTAAGTATGAGGGAGTACTAGATTGTGCCAATCGTGCAGTTACACTCACAACCCCAGAAGGAAAAAGAATAAAATTCAAGTCAAACTTTGAATCCAAGGGAAGCAAGCTGAATTCTCTTAAGGGGGTTAGCATGGACAGTGTGCCAATTGTGTGTGAGTATCCGGATGTGTTTCTGGAAGAATTACCAGGAATGCCACCGGATAGAGATGTAGAGTTTCTGATAGATTTGGTACCAGGTTCTGGACCAATAGCTAAGAGACCATACAAAATGTCAGTTGATGAACTGAAAGAGCTCAAGAAGCAACTAGGAGAACAGTTACAGAAAGGGTTTATTCAACCAAGTTCTTCATCTTGGGGAGCCCCAGTATTGTTCGTGGAGAAGAAGGATAGAACACAAAGATTATGCATTGACTACCGTTCTCTCAACGAGGTAACCATCAAGAACAAATATCCTTTGCCAAGAATCAACGATTTGTTTGATCAACTAAAAGGAGCATGCGTGTTCTCGAAGATTGATCTCCGGTCAGGTTATTTTCAACTCAAGATAAGAGAGCAAGACATACCTAAGACCGCATTCACCACAAGATACGAATTGTATGAGTACACTGTGATGCCTTTTGGTTTAACCAACGCTCCAGCATACTTCATGAATATGATGAACAAGGTGTTCATGGAATTTCTTGACAAGTTTGTGGTCGTTTTTATCGATGACATCTTACTCTACTCCAAGAGCAAGGAAGAACATGAAAGACACTTACGCTTGATACTTGAAAAGTTAAGGGAGCATAAACTTTATGCCAAATTCAGCAAGTGTGAGTTTTGGTTAGAGGAAGTTGGTTTTCTTGGTCATGTTATGACAAAGGATGGGGTGGCAGTTGATCCTGCCAAAGTTTCAGCTGTGACAGAATGGGAATCTCCCAAGAATGTGAAAGAAGTTCGCAGTTTCCTCGGCTTAGCAGGTTACTACAGAAGGTTCATTGAAAATTTCTTGAAGGTTGCTAAGCCAATGACAGAATTGTTAAAGAAGGACAAGAAATTTGCTTGGTCTGAAGGTTGTGAAGTCATCTTCCAAGAATTGAAGAAGAGGCTTGTAACAGCACCAGTTCTATGTCTGCCAGATTTGGAAAAGGATTTCCAAGTATATTGTGATGCGTCTCATCAAGGTTTGGGTGCCGTACTTATGCAAGACGGTAAAGTCGTAGCCTATGCTTCGAGACAACTCAAAACTCATGAAGTAAACTATCCTACACATGATTTGGAGTTGGCCTCTGTCGTCCATGCACTCAAAACATGGAGACATTATCTTTTGGGAAAGCGTTGTGAAGTATTCACCGATCACAAGAGTTTGAAGTATATCTTCACCCAGAAGGAAATCAACATGAGACAAAGGAGATGGCTAGAACTTATCAAAGATTACGACTTAAGTTTGCAATACCACCCCGGTAAGGCAAATGTAGTAGCAGATGCTCTAAGTCATAAGACGTTTGTAAATGGCCTTAGCAAAGGAGAATTTCCAGATGACTTGTGTAAGCAATTCAAAGAACTCAGATTGGAGATTGTGCCTGAAGGACATCTCATGTCCTTAGATGTTCAACCCACTTTATTGGACAAGATCCGAGAAGCTCAGAAGACTGATAAGGAAATAGAAAAGATTAAAGAAAATATAAGTCTAGGGAAAGCTAAGAGTTTCCATATAGACGAACAAGGTACTTTATGGCACGGGAAACGTATATGTGTTCCACAAGACCCGGAGTTGCGGAAACTGATTTTACAGGAAGCCCACAACTCTCCGTATTCTATTCACCCGGGAAACACCAAGATGTACATGGACATGAAAGAAAGATTTTGGTGGAATAATCTCAAAAGAGATATCGCCGAACACATTGCTTTGTGTGATGTGTGTAGTAGAGTGAAAGCAGAGCATCAGAAACCAGCAGGTTTGCTTCAACCACTACCTATTCCTGAATGGAAGTGGGAAAATATTGGCATGGATTTCATTACCGGATTACCAAGGACCAGGTCAGGGTATGATTCTATATGGGTAGTAGTGGATCGCCTAACTAAAGTGGCTCATTTTATACTAGTGAAGACAACTTATACAAGTGCCAAGTTAGCTAAAATCTACATGAGCAGAATTGTATGCCTTCACGGTGTGCCTAAGAGTATAGTGTCTGATAGAGGAACTCAGTTTACTTCTCATTTTTGGAGACAGCTTCATGAATCTCTGGGAACAAGGTTGGAATTCAGCACTGCTTTTCATCCTCAAACTGATGGACAAACAGAAAGGACTAATCAGATTCTTGAAGACATGTTGAGGGCATGTGCCTTAGACTATGGAGCAAGTTGGGATGAAAGTCTGCCCTACGCAGAGTTCTCTTACAACAACAGTTATCAATCTAGTATTGGGATGGCACCATTTGAGTTTCTCTACGGAAGGAAGTGTACCACCCCATTACTATGGAATGGAGTGGGAGAAAGAATTTTATTTGGACCTGATCTTATGAAAGACGACGAAGAGAAAGTCAAATTGGTTAAGGACAGATTGAAGATAGCACAGTCCCGACAGAAAAGCTACGCAGATTCTAAGCGTAGAGAAGTCACCTACGAAGTTGGGGATAGAGCTTATCTTAGAGTATCACCACTTCGTGGAGTGAAAAGATTTGGAGTCAAAGGAAAGTTGGCACCAAGATATGTTGGGCCATTCAAGATTCTAAGTCGCAAGGGAGAAGTTGCATATGAAGTTGAATTGCCAGAATCTCTGTCAGCTGTCCATAATGTGTTTCATGTGAGTTAGCTTAAGAAATGTCACCCAGAAATGGAAGAAACATCTTTGAAGGATACCATACCCTTGGAAGAAGTTCAACTAGAAAGTGACCTCACCTATGAAGAAAAGCCTGTCAAGATTCTTGAGACCGCAGAAAGAGTCACAAGGACAAAAACTATCAAGTTTTGCAAGGTGCAATGGAACCATCACTCCGAAGAGGAAGCAACATGGGAAAGAGAAGATTATCTTCGGAAAGACCACCCTCACCTATTTGCTAGCCAATCCGAATCTCGAGGGCGAGATTCATCTTAAGGGGGTTAGATTTGTAACATCCCTAAATTCATATTCCAAAACTCATTCATATCATCCTTGCATTCTGTTGGAGATATGCCCAAGAGGCAATAATAAAGTGGTTATTATCATATCTTCACACTTATGATAAATGTTTACATACCATGCTATAATTGTATTAACCGGAAACATTAATACTTGTGTGATTTGTAAACTAAAATAAGAGTCCCTAGTAAAGCCTCTTGTTAAACTAGCTTGTTGGTTAATATATGATCATGGTTTCCTGATAGTGAACATAGAGATGTTATTAACAACAGGATCATTTCATTAGGAGAATGATGTGATGGACATACTCCTATAGATAAGCGTAGCATAAAGATCAAGTCATTTCAATAGTTCAATTGCTATATGCTTTCTGATACATAGTAACCTAATTCCTTCGACCATGAGATCATGCATATCACCTTTCCCGGATGGATGCTTTGATGTCATCAAACACCACACCGTAACAGGTTGGCTATAAAGGTGGCATTGAGTGTTCAGAAAGTATTGGTTGAAACACATGGATCAAGAGTGGGATTTGTCCATCCATATGACGGATAGATATACTCTGGGCCCTCTCGGTGAAATGGCATCCAATTAGCTTGCAAGCATGTGACTGGCTCACAAGGGATCACATATCACGGGAACGAGAAAAGAGTACTTATCAGTAACGAGGTTGAACTAGGTATGCAGAGATACCGACGATCATAACCTCGGATAAGTAAACTATCGTGAGACAAAGGGAAATTGGTATCGTATGTAAGTGGTTCATTCGATCGCAAAGTAATCGTAGAAATATGTGGGAGCCATATGAATTTCCAGATTCCTCTATTGGTTATTGTTCGGAGAAGTGTCTCGATCATGTCCACATAATTCACGAACCGTAGGGAGACACACTTAAGGATTCGACGTTGTTTGAGTAGTTATGGTATTATGAGAAAGAGACCGAATGTTGTTAGGAGTCTCGGATGGGATCCGGGATATCACGAGGTGATCCGGAATGGTCCGGATAATAAGATTCATATAAGGAAAGTCCCGTTTCGGAGTTCGGGAATGATTCCGGTGTTTTCATCGGGAATGTTCTAGAAGGTTCCGAAATGTTCGGCACTCCGGGGGGGGGGGGAGGGGTACATGAATGTGTCATTACATATTGGAATGATTGCATCATGTACTAAGTGTTCTCGCTGTTCCAAATAAAGGATTAAATTGAATCCCAAACTGAAAAGTCAAACGGCCAGTTTGAAAGTCAAACGGCTAAAACAGGAAAGTGAGGGAAAGAGGAAAGAGGAGGTTGAAACCGACTTGGGGGAGGAGTCCCTCCTCTCCAAGCCGGCGCACCACCCAAGGCCGAGTTGGGGAGGAACTCCCTCCCCTTGGCCGCACCTCCCACCTATAAAAGGAGGGGCAGGGCCCCCTCCTCTAGACACACAAGTTCCTATCCTCTAATCTAAACCCTAGCCAAAGCCTCCGGTTTAGAGCCGTTTTGGTTTAGAGCTTCTAATTGCCCTAGCCTTCGGTTTAGAGCCTTCTAATTGGTGTGTCTAATCCCTAGACCACTAATTGCTCTCTCATACTCCACCATACTCGCTCCGGCTTAAGGCGAAGCCCTGCGGGATCTCCCCTCTACTTCCGGTACCACGCCGTTGTGCTGCCGGAATCGCGAGGAGAGTGCTACAACCTCTGCTGCCTGCTGGAACAAGGGAGAGGAAGGTCTTCGTCGAGTACCGAACGTGTGACCGACTGCGGAAGCGCTGTCGGAACGCAGCGCCGGAAGGATCGTCTACGCGATCTTGAGATCGGGAAGAGTACGACTACATCACCCACGAGAATCCGCTCTCGTTAAACACTTTGGAATCTTCGAGGGTAAGTTATTCCATCGACTCGTTGCTACAATCTAGTAGATAGATCTTGGCTTGTTTGTTTGTATGCGATAGAAAATTTTTGTTTTCCATGCTACGAACCCCTACAGTGGTATCAGAGCCGTGTCTATATGTAGATCTGTTGCACGAGTAGAACACAATGGTCATTGTGGGCGTTGATGCTTTTATTGTCGATTGCTTCTTGTGTACTTTGCATCTTGCGGTATGTTGGGATGAAGCGGCCCGGGCTAACCTTACATGACATCGTTCATGAGACTTGCTCCACGCTTGACATGCAACTTGTATTGCATAAGTGGCTTTGCAGGTGCCTGTTTCTCCTAGCATAGTTAAGATCCAATTTACAACGGGTGATTGACAATACTAGTATCAATGTTGTGGTTCTTGTTCGTAAGTTAGAACGACACTTATTGAAAGCCCCAAACCACGTAAAACATGCAAAGAAAATTAGAAGCGTCTAACTTTGTTTTGCAGGGGTGTGCTGTGATGTGATATGGCCATGATTGTGATTATATATGATGTATGCAATGTTCCTTATTGTAAGTAGGCAACCGCAGGAGCCATATGGTTGTCTTTAATTTCTATTAAGACCCGCGTGTCTATTCAAAGTAGTTGTAATAGTTGAAGCCGGTGGACGACAACCATGGAGAAGCATCATTGACCTTGATGCAATGTCGGTGATGATGGAGATCATGTTCGTGCTAGAAGATGGAGATCGGAAGCACAAAGAAGAAAGGCCATATCATATCACATATTATGAATTGCATGTGATGTTAATCCTTTATGCATCTTGTATTGCTTAGTAGACGACGGTAGCATTATAAGATGATCCCTCAAGCACATGAATTTCAAGTCATAAAGTGTTCACCCTTAGTTAGCACCGTTGCTAAAGCTTGTTGTTTTGAAGCACCACGTGATGATCGGGTGTGTTAGATTCTACAAGTGTATACAACGTGAGCAAGCCAGATATGCTCATGCGGAAACTAAGGTTTGATCTTGACGAGCCTAGCATGTACAGACATGGCCTCAGGAACACGGATTACCGAAAGGTAGAGCATGAGTCACATAGTAGATATGATGAACATGTTGATTGTTCGCCATTGAAGCTATATCAACTCTCGTGATGATCGGTTTTGATGTGGTGGATTTGGTTCGTGTGATCACTAAAACAATGTGAGGGATATTGTTTTGAGTGGGAGTTCAACAGCAATATGATTAAAAGTTGAACACTATTTATCATAATTTAAATCAAAGTGAATTTGCATAGTTGTTGTAGTCATTGGCATCCGTTTACCACCTTGCGCTTAGTTATAATTGAGATGATAGAACTATAGAATTCTGGTTAGTTACTTTACGAACTGGTATCGTATTGTTTTGAAGTGTTAATCTAAAGTTTGAAAGTCCTATTGCAAACTTTCAGTAAGTTCCGGTTACTCCATGAAGTTTAATAATTAGTATTAAATCAAGAGTAACAATTCCAAGTGTTAGTATATAAGTATCATGTTTGTCTCCATGATTCTTGATATTCTAAGGATTCTCTTAATATCAAGGTTATCTAGGATCTGAAAGAGTTGTTTCAGAAACCATGATGTGTGGAAGATATTGTGATATCTGAAACGAAGTATTGGTTACAACATGATAGGGAATAATATGGCAGAAGTCATGTTCTCATATTTGATGAGAATTTGCAAAAGGTTGGAGACACTAGTTGTCCTAAACCTCCAAAAGTTTTTGGGAGAGCAATATTATACTCACGATTCACCGTTACAAGCTAAAAGTAGCTTGATCATGGATAATTCCATGACAAGGGTGAATATTTGATGTAGGTAAAATATTTACTACACCAAGAGATTACTAAAGAAAGGAATTTGAAAGAACACCAAACATTTGATGATAGGTGATCTACTTCAAAGTGCAAGTCCAAAGACATTGGTATTTAATTATACACGCTTTGGATTATGTGTCATATGTATGACTTCACTATTGATGTTGATAGATTCTTTCAAACAGAAAAGGAAATACTGAAAGAGAATCTCATAAATATATGGCAGAAAAGAAAAGACTAGAATTGTTCAGTTTAAGTATATAGATGATATACATGTTATGGCTATATTCTTTGCTTATTAAACAATGTGGTCCTTAAGTATTTGATACTGAATTTGTTGGTGTGAATCGTCATACGAAACAACACAATTCATGAACTACAATGGCCTAAGTAACTAGCAAAAGAATATGTGATTATATTCATCGAGAACAAATAAAGGGTTATTGTGTTGCTCGTTAAACATCGAAGCTTGCCTTCAAGATTTGTTTTATCAGGTATTATGAGAACAAAAGGGTTGTTCAAATAATTGCCGTAATCCATAAAAGATGGATGATTCACAAATCTCGTTGGAGAAATCACATCCATAAAACTTGTGCTAAAAATGTCGAAAGACAAATTGATTAAAAGATCACTTAGGAAGTGACATCGCCGTTTAAATTATATTGGAAAGAAAACATGAAGAAACTCCATGTGGATGGAATTTTGGAGTCTATTTGATTTTGATCAAATGACGCTTGTGAAACTTTCCTAGAGATAATTAAAACTTCGTTCATAGGCCAAAAGGGAACGAATGACTAGCTTATTGGAACTTGTACATATTTTTGTACGAAATCCATTATGTGTAGTCAAGAGCGATGGATTTCAACTTCATATGCTTTCTCAAAAAATTTGAGTGAATATATGAATATTTACTTAATAAGGATGAAGTGTGAAATATTTGAAAAGTTCAAAGATTTTCAAGATGAAGTGCAAAATCATTGTAACAAGAATATAAATAGTTTATGATAAGATCATAAAGGAAGATAATTGAGTTACAAGTTTAGCATAATACCTAAGATTTAAGGAATCGTTCCATGGATTTGCATTTTCCCGAAACACCATAAGAGTATGGAGCGTTCGAGATATGTAATTAAACCTTGTTTGACATGGTAAGATCAAAGGTGTAATTCATAAAACTGCCATTGTATTTTAAAGATTAAAAGCTTTAGAGATTACCGTTTTTCCACTGAAAAGAGCTCCATCATAATCCGCTGAAATGACACCATATAAAGTTATGGTTTGGGATTAAACCCAAGTAGTCCTTTCTTAAACATTGGTATGTTATGCATAAGAAAGATGTTTTGCAACCAAAGTCGGATGAACCTGTCTTTGTATAACTGTTAAGTATTCCTCCATAACACCGGAGACAAAAGTGTTTGTCGCTTAGAACGTCAAGTTTCTTTGAGAAGGAATTTTTCGTGAAAAGTTAAGTGGGAGGACAATAGAACTTTGATAAGGTTAAAAGAACCTTAGCTGTATGTGCAAAGTTGCGCAGCGCCAAAAAATGTTCCGGAGGTAGCAACAGTGCTCATGGCTCACGTACCTCAAGGGTTGTGGTCACGGAGATCCAAGTTCCTATTGAAACAAATAGGTCGGATGAACAATCGAATACCAAGATTTGAGAGTTAAATCATTATTTGACAATAATGATCCGACTACATGCAAAGAAGCGATGATGAAGCCTTGACTCCTTCAAATGGCTTGAAGCCATAAAATCCGTGATAGTTCCATACACGAGAAATCAAGTTTTGAACTTGAAGGACCCTCGAAAAAGGTGTAAGACCTTACAGTTGTGTTTGGATCTATAAAGAAATAGACATGGATGTTTCACATCTATAATCGACATATTGGGAAAGAGTTCACAACAATGTTCAAAGGTTGACTATGACAAGATTTGATCTGTCATAGTGATATTTAGTCTAGACGGATTAATGTAGCAACCACTACATATAATTTTGTTATATGGTAGTTGAATAAACAAAACAAGTTCTTCTAATAGAATCGTTACCTAGGACATGTGCATAACATGGTCCATAGGGTTTTGTTAATTCAAAGGATGCTAAAAGCATATGCAAACTTCAATGGTTAAAGTGAGCATCGCGGAGTTGGAATCTTCACTGTGATGAAACTGTTAAAGGAGTTTAAAAGTTCATTAGAGACGATGAAGATGCTTGCATTTGCAAGAAATTAAGTGGGAGCGCTAAGACATGTTTCTAATACATTATGTGGAAGACATATTGTTGATTGGATATAATGTATCTTTTATTAACACATATTAAGAATTTCATCCCGATGAAAGACTTAGGCAAAACCCAAATATTTGGCATCAATAGATGCTAATATGGTTGTGCCAGAAGTACATAGACGAGATATTGAATGAGTTCAATATAGAAACTACAAGAAAGGTTCTTGTTGTACAGAAAGGATTGAATGAGTTCAATATTAATGATATATTCAAGTGTATTGACGCTTGGTAAGTGAAACAAAGATTCAAGTATAGATTGATACTTGATGTATGAAATCACAAAGAGTATTTATATCAATTATGCTGTGATATGTACAAATCCAGATATGTCCTATGCTCTAAATGATGTGAGCATATACCAGAATGATTCATAAGATGATCATTGGACAATAGTAAGGATATTCTTATGATCTTTTGGAAGAACTAAGAATATATTGTTTGTAGAAGTGACAAATAGATGGTTAGTTCATTGTAAAAGTACTACATTGATACTAGTTTTGTCACAAAGTACAAATTAAGTTTATCTCAATCTAAACTAAGGGTGGCACAATATAATGGAAAGTAAGTTCCATAATGGATTTGGATGAGTTCCAAAGTTAAGACATTGTGACAGATACTACAACAAAAGGCTAAAGTATATGACTGCTATTTTAGCAGCAAAAGAGGGCATTTGTGTCAAGTAGTTTGTTATCAAACTAGGTGTAGTTCACAGTGGGATAATACTATGAAGATATATTGTGCGACAATATTATCAAACATGTTTTAACCCCAAAGAGCTAAAGGTCACACCGAAAGACCAAATTTATACAAAGCCATCTCATTAGAGAATGAGTGATGCGTAGAGACGCAAAGACATGCAATTACACACGGACCTGGAAGTGTCAGATCTGGAGATCAGTTGACCACTAGCAATCGTGTACATACAACACCGGAAAGCCATAGGTGTTGAATACACAAAGGTTTGAAACTAGATTATTGACTCTAGTGCAAGTGGGAGACTGTTGGAGATATGCCCAAGAGGCAATAATAAAGTGGTTATTATCATATCTTCACACTTATGATAAATGTTTACATACCATGCTATAATTGTATTAACCGGAAACATTAATACTTGTGTGATTTGTAAACTAAAATAAGAGTCCCTAGTAAAGCCTCTTGTTAAACTAGCTTGTTGGTTAATATATGATCATGGTTTCCTGATCATGAACACAGAGATGTTATTAACAACAGGATCATATCATTAGGAGAATGATGTGATGGACATACTCCTATAGATAAGCGTAGCATAAAGATCAAGTCATTTCAATAGTTCAATTGCTATATGCTTTTTGATACATAGTAACCTAATTCCTTCGACCATGAGATCATGCATATCACCTTTTCCGGATGGATGCTTTGATGTAATCAAACACCACACCGTAACAGGGTGGCTATAAAGGTGGCATTGAGTGTTCAGAAAGTATTGGTTGAAACACATGGATCAAGAGTGGGATTTGTCCATCCATATGACGGATAGATATACTCTGGGCCCTCTCGGTGAAATGGCATCCAATTAGCTTGCAAGCATGTGACTGGCTCACAAGGGATCACATATCACGGGAACGAGAAAAGAGTACTTATCAGTAACGAGGTTGAACTAGGTATGCAGAGATACCGACGATCATAACCTCGGATAAGTAAACTATCGTGAGATAAAGGGAAATTGGTATCGTATGTAAGTGGTTCATTCGATCGCAAAGTAATCGTAGAAATATGTGGGAGCCATATGAATTTCCAGATTCCTCTATTGGTTATTGTTCGGAGAAGTGTCTCGATCATGTCCGCATAATTCACGAACCGTAGGGAGACACACTTAAGGATTCGACGTTGTTTGAGTAGTTATGGTATTATGAGAAAGAGACCGAATGTTGTTCGGAGTCTCGGATGGGATCCGGGATATCACGAGGTGATCCGGAATGGTCCGGAGAATAAGATTCATATAAGGAAAGTCCCGTTTCGGAGTTCGGGAATGATTCCGGTGTTTTCATCGAGAATGTTCTAGAAGGTTCCGGAATGTCCGGCACTCCCGGGGGGGGGGGGGGGGAGGGGTACATGAATGTGTCATTACATATTGGAATGATTGCATCATGTACTAAGTGTTCTCGCTGTTCCAAATAAAGGATTAAATTGAATCCCAAACTGAAAAGTCAAACGGCCAGTTTGAAAGTCAAACGGCTAAAACAGGAAAGTGAGGGAAAGAGGAAAGAGGAGGTTGAAACCGACTTGGGGGAGGATTCCCTCCTCTCCAAGCCGGCGCACCACCCAACGCCGAGTTGGGGAGGGACTCCCTCCCCTTGGCCGCACCTCCCACCTATAAAAGGAGGGGCAGGGCCCCCTCCTCTAGACACACAAGTTCCTATCCTCTAATCTAAACCCTAGCCAAAGCCTCCGGTTTAGAGCCGTTTTGGTTTAGAACTTATAATTGCCCTAGCCTTCGATTTAGAGCCTTCTAATTGGTGTGTCTAATCCCTAGACCACTAATTTCTCTCTCATACTCCACCATACTCGCTCCGTCTTAAGGCGAAGCCCTGCGGGATCTCCCCTCTACTTCCGGTACCACGCCGTTGTGCTGCCGGAATCGCGAGGAGAGTGCTACAACCTCTGCTGCCTGCTGGAACAAGGGAGAGAAAGGTCTTCGTCGAGTACCGAACGTGTGACCGACTGCGGAAGCGCTGCCGGAACGCAGCGCAGGAAGGATCGTCTACGCGATCTTGAGATCGGGAAGAGTACGACTACATCACCACGAGAATCCGCTCTCGTTAAACACTTTGGAATCTTTGAGGGTAAGTTATTCCATCGACTCGTTGCTACAATCTAGTAGATAGATCTTGGCTTGTTTGTTTGTATGCGATAGAAAATTTTTCTTTTCCATGCTACGAACCCCTACACATTCATCATCATTTAGGGTTTTCTCAAAATCATTTCAAAAACAGGAGCATTTGTGGCTCATTATTTTATGTATGAAAACCCTAGCCTTTGTGCTACATGCTTTTGGGAAAGATGCTGTTATTCATTCAGAATGTTTTAAATTCAAACTTAAGTGGTCTCAAAAGCTTGAACAAAATATCAAAAGCAAAATATGAATTAAAACAAATCCTATGCCTATTATCACCTCTCATAAAGGCATAGTTTAATTTATTTGCAAAAGGACCCAAGTGTTCTGAAATGTTTAGATGTGTTTGACACTCATTTAGGAGCAAGTTTTGTTTTACAAAAGTCCTGTAAAGTTTTGGTTTCAAACAGATTTGAATTTAGGTTTAAAAACCATTTCTGGAAATTCAATCTGAAAAAGAAAAAGAATTAAGAAGGAAAAAAAAATAGCCAACCAGCCAATCTGGCCGACCCAGCCCAACACGGCCCAGACTAGCCCAGCAGTGCACACCCTGCGAATCGTTTTCTTTACCCACTCTCGCACCCACCAGCCCACTGACAGAAGGGACCCGCTTCCACTCCCCTCTCTCGCTGACAACCACGGCCCACCCGAGCATCGTCGTCTCCACCCCCACGACCTGTTCGTCCCCAAATTGACGCGGCCGTTTCCTGTTGATTACACAGCTTAAATTCGCGTTAAGGAACGAGTGATTCTCGCTCGCGAGCAGGCTACATAAACCCCCTCTGCCCCCTCTCTCTTTTCCCCCAAACCCCAAGCACAGAACGCCCCTAGGCTGCGCACATTGCTCTCTGCAATCCCGCCGCCTCCGACGAGCTGCCGCAGCAATTCCGGCCACCTCCGACCACCCCTCTGCCTCTGCTTCATGCAAACAGACTCCACTTGATCTCCCGCACCTCCTAACACTCCTGGTTTGCCCGCGGGTGACCCAGAACGTCGGCTACGCAAATGACTGACCGCCACCGTCTCCAGCTTCAACTCCGGCGAGCCCCAGCGGTAAGTCCAGACCGTCCCGACCCCTGTTTTTCACGCACGCATCTTCGCCGTGGTCTTCTGCATCTAACCACATCCTCCGTTTGCATCTTAGTGATCTACAACGCCGCCTTCGACCTCAAGCAGAGCCACCGTTGCCAGATCCAACTCCGGCGAGGAATTCACCGCAACCCTGAGCGCCCCTTGCCGAGCTGTCCACAAGTTGAGCATCCCTACGTCCTTGCGGTCTCGGTGAGTACCTTCCCTGTCCTCCTAGTGACCTGTATCGTCGGCGCCGCCACCGTCTGGTCGTCGCCGCCGCGCGCAGCCGCTAAGCGCCGCCAGATTTTGGCTTGGTAATTAAGGTCGTTGGATCTGTATCGTAGGGCTAGGATAGAATTTTAAACGAAGGGGTAGGCGCGCATCTGAGCCGCCAGATCCCACTTAGATCCTGCGGTCCACAGAGCGCGATCCAACCGAATCGGTATGCGCCAGTGATATTGCGACACGTGGCTAGGGATAATTCAAAAACAGAAATTTGAATCAGATTTAGATCCAAACTTCAAACAGCTATAACTTTTGAAGGCCACGTTGGAATTTTACAAACTTTATACCGTTGGATTCAGTGAAACAAGACCTTTCTGAATATCCAATGTGTTTAACAAATAGTAACAGTTAAAACGACTTTATTTATGGAAACATGTTTAAGGCTATTTTGAGTATAGATTTAGTATAGTAATTTGTTTTGGTGTCAAATAAAGTTTAGTTGGCAAACTTGTGATTGGTTAAAGTTTCTGTAAACATATGCATGCTTGGTAGAATTTTCAAAATCACCACTTGGTAAATTCTTGCATACATGCATTCATATTATTTTTGATTGTATATAATTGTGTGTAATTGTATGCTATAATTTTGTGTAGATTTTTCTAGTGATTGTGATTGTGAAGAGTGCAGCTCTCCCCACTACCAAGACAAGTGATATTTTCATGAATATTTCTATCCTATGTTTTGTACTAGCATTAGATATTTTGCTAAGTCTTGCATGCTATTTTTGCCTAATGCCAAGTTGGGAAATCCTAAATATTGTAGAATTGCTAGGGAATTTTTCCCTAAGTTAAGTTATCTTACCATGCTTAGCCTAGATATTTAGCAAAAAAGGGTTGGTGAAAATCTATACTTACTGTAATGAAAATATTTCTAAGTCATGAGACTTATGCTTTCCTAATAAAACAACTAAGTCAAATGAACCTCCTGGGTGGAATGGAAGGATTGGGTTATGTTGAGTGGTTACACAAGGCCATGGACTTGGGTTGTGTATCTCACTTGTGGTATGCCACCCAGGAACAAAGGGATTTGGAAGCCAAGTGTTGAGAAAGCTTACAGTGCAACCACTTGGCAATATGGGCTCTGCCTTGATCATATAGGTTGCTAGAACTTAGTCATTTGGACAGTTGGTGGTAGTTGGGATTATAGGTTGGAACGCGTCCATTTGACTAAGGAAAAGCTTCTGAAAGGTCCTGTCTTGGGAAAACCAAGTCTTGTGGGGAAAGTGCACCACCTCTGCAGATGGAAAACCTAAGTACTTAGCCTAGTCCAAGGCAATTGACAATTTGAGCATCAAGACATGGAAGCTGCAAGAATCTCATCACTCCAACTTCTAAGTAAAAATTGGTGGGTGAACAAGGGTGAAGGACCCCAATGTCTATTGGTGGTTTCTTGGGAATGTTTTGACAAAGAAAAACTTAGTGATTTCAACTAATAGGGAAAAACCTATTTTCAAGCAAAGCAAGCCAAGCTACACTTAGCCAAAAGCATATAGTAATATAGTCCACTTAAAATATACTAAGGTATCACTTGCCAATACTATTCCAAAGTATTGACCCTCTGTGGCTGTAACTTGTGATGTTGCAGGTTACTCCGATGATGAGTAGGAGTCATGAGTCTACACTCAACATGCTTGCTTGTGGCACATGAAGATGAAGACTTATGTTTATTTACTTATTCCTTAAACTCTTTTATTAGGCCTATGGCCCTGAGTTGTAAAAGACTATGTTTTATCTCTGGAATGAATGTAATAAACGACCTTTGTATCTGTGTATTTCATCTTAAACTGTGGATGCTAGCATTGATCCAGGGACTAGCATTGCAATCACAGGGATCCTTTCCTCTATAAAGGAGGGGTCTAACAGAATCGGTATCAATGAATCAGAAGCTGCCGCGTGGCTAGGTTTAGATTTAAAATCTGAATTTAGATCTATTAGTCATTTAAACTTGCAAAATTCATACTTTTGATCCACACGTCCAAATTTTGCAAATTTTATATCAATAGAATCAGGAAAAAGAATTCTATCCAACCATGTACTTTGTTTAATGAATTGCTTCTGTAAAATTAGTTGTTTTTGCTGAGACATTTGTAGGCTTATTTTGTGTATAAAAATTAATTGGAAAATGTTTTAAAGACTAAATAAAGTTTATTTGATGTGTAAATGTTTAGTTTATTGATCAGTACTATTTTACATGCCTTTTTGAGTTTAGAAAAATCACCACATGTCATTTGCATGCATTCATATATTTTTGCTTGTTTATTTTGATATGTGAATTTGGTGCTATCATTTTATGTGTATATTTTGGTGCTAGTGGTGATTGTGACTGTGAGGATTGTTGTTTATCCCCCAAATACCAAGGCAAGTGGTGCTTCATATTTTTGTCCCAATAATTTGACTATGCATTACAAATATTTTGTAGAGGTCTTGCATGATAATTTTTGCTAAGTATCTATATGCTATGCTTGGGAAACCCTAGTAGTTGTAGAATTGTTAGAATTTTCTCTAAGTTAAGATACTTGCTATTGCCATGCTTAGCCTAGCTAGTAGCAACCAAGGGTGGATTATATACACATGCTATGGAAAAATATTTCTAAGTCTTTGACTTATGTTTTGCTTAATAAAACAACTAAGTGAATGAAACACCTGGGTGGAATGGTGCATTGGTTTGTGTTGAGTGGTTACACAAGGCCCATTTATATGGTTTACCTTGTGTATCACACTTGTGGAATGCCACCCAGGAACAAAGGGATTTGAGATGCCAAATGTTAAGAAGCTGCTAGTGCAGCCACATGGCAATATGGGCTCTGCCTGGATCATATAGGTTGCAATAACTTAGACAAATGGACAGTTGGTGGTAGGGGATGATAGGTTTGGAGCGCGTCCATTTTGGTCTAAGGGAAGGCTTTTGAAAGGTCCTATCTTGGTGAAAATCAAGTCTTGTGGGGAAAGTGCACCACCTCTACAGATGGAAGAAACTAAGTACTTAGCCGTGTCCCCGGTAATGGACAATTTGAGCATCAAGACATGGAAGCTATCAAGAATCTCCTCATCCCAATTTTCTAAGTTAAAACTTGTGGTTGAACAAGGGTGAAGGTTCACCGATTTTAATTGGTGGTTCCTTGCGAGTTTTTGCCAAAAAAAAACTTAGTGTTTTCAACTGATAGGTAAAACCTATTTTGAGAAAAGAAAGCCTAAGCTACACTTAGCCAAATTCATGTAGAAGTTGGATACTAATATTATACTAAGGTATCACTTGCCAATACTATTCCAATGTATTTACCCAATGTGGCTGTAACTTGTGATGTTGCAGGTTACTCTGATGAGGATTAGGGTTATGAGTCTACACTCAACATGCTTTCCTGTGGCACATGAAGATGAAGACTTTTATTTATATTGTTATGACAAACTCTTGTACTAGACTAGGGCTATGGAGTTGTAAAAGACTATGTTATCTCTGGAATAGCGATGTAATAATGACCTTTGTTTCTATGTACTTCATCTTAAACTGTGGATGCTAGCAATTGATCTAGGGACTAGCATTGCAATCATAGGGACCTTTACCTTTACAAAGATGGGGTCTTACATCTTTGCTGCTGATTTTTGGAGGGATTGCTCCTTGGTATGTGCCTCCGCCGCTTGTCTAATTAGATTTGTGATTGGTAGATTGTATCTTGAGTATTTTGCTGATATAGGTGTCAGGTTGTGTGATCTTGCATGCTTGTTCTATGCTTAGAGATTTCATTTTGATGCATGTTTAGCCCTCTAGCAAGTTCCTATAGTAGTTCCTCATCATTTATCAACTTGGAAATCACTTGGTTTGATTTTTGTCTAAAATTTTTAGAAAGGAAGATGAGTGCATACCCACTGAATCAATATGATTTGATGGTACCTGAGCCAATGAAAGTCCATCATGAGGAAGGAGTCTTACCTTCCATTTATCCATGCCCTGAATTTATGAGAGCCGCAGGAATCTTCCGGGATTTCTAGACTATGATTACTAATGCAGGGTTGGAACACTTTGTTGAAGAAGAACCACATCAGTATGTTAAGCTAACCATGTTTGTGGTGCAGGACTTCCGGTTTACTTGGTCTTCATATAATCCCATGGTCCATTATAAAATCTATAATCTAGCTGTCGACCTGCCTTTTGCTGATTTATGTGCAGCTATTAGAGTGCCCTATTGGGGATCTTGTGAGAAGATCAAGGAGAGGCCTAAGTCACTTATGGATTTATATGCTGAAATTTGCGAAGGTTTCGACTTCTCAAAGGAATGTGGTAAAATTCAGAACATTCAGTTCCCATCCTTTAGATATTTTGCCTATTTCATTACCAAGTGCGTTCTTGCTAGAAAGATTGCTAGAAAGTTATCTTATTTTGATCTAGCTTTTATTTCAGCTGCTTTGAATAGGGATAGATCTTATAACCTGGGTGCTTTGATAGCTTACCGTCTTACCACTAACCGCGAGAAGGGTGGAACTTGTGGAGGTCTCATTGCCTCTAGGTTGCTAGCTTTCCATGGTTTAGAGCCTCACCATTCAGATTATCGGTTCCCCATAGAGAGGCTTGATCTTGATTCCATGGTTCAGCATAATTTTGTTTCTTCTTGGGCTACGGTGAGAAGTTTATCGTATGAATTATCCTTTGTCAAGCGTGGTTGGAGAGGTGGTAGGACTGAGAAAGTAGTCTATTTGCCTGGACCTTCTTTGTTTAATTTTGATAACAGGCAAGGATGGTCGCTCACGGAGGAGGAGTTTGACACTTATGTGGCAGAGCTCTCCCAGCAAGAGGATAATGTTGGAGAGGATGCCGAAGATGATTCGGTTAAGCCCTCCAACATGGGAGAGTCTTCGTACCAGCAGCCCTCCTATGATTGGGGCGCGTCTTCTTCTTCATCGCGAGCGCCTGACTATGATCATTCCTATGATGACCCACCAGCTTGGGGTTACTACCCGCGCTATTGAGCCCCACTTAGGCCAAAAGCCTAAGCTTGAGTAGAGGTACACCGACATCACACTCATCTATATATATCATGTTTTGTCAGTTCTTTGTATATCCATTGTTTCGCTTTCTTTTTGGTTTTTGTTTTTGATCTCTTAAAACACAAAAATACCAAAAATATTTTCATTGTTTCTCTTGGTTTGTTTCTTTGTTTTTTAGCTTTGGTCTGCCTTAAAGAAAAATCCAAAAAGATTTTGCTTTGTTTGGTTTTGCTTTGTGTGCTTTCTTTAAAAAAATAAAAACACCAAAAATATTTGTTGTCCTTCTTTGGTTTTGTGAAGTTCTTTGTAGGGTTCAGCGGTCCTCAGTGGAGTTTGGTTTCATGTTTTTATTCAAGTCAGATAAGTGAAGGGCAATAATGAAGATTAAGACAACTTGAGGTGTGGTAAGAGGCTGGTAACGAACTCTATTTGTTTTCATTTTTGTACATATACTCATCATTGTGAGCATGCTTAGTCTAATCATGTAAGGTGTATGTTATTTATGGATGCTTAGTAGTTCTTGCTTTCTTGTGATTAGCTCCAGCTTGCTAAATAGTTTGTAGCACGTCATATGAATGTTTGATTGCATTGTTCTATTCATAACTTGGTATGATATTGTGGTATCCTCCATTGAATGTTTCATGTGAATCGACTTGGCACATGCTCATGCATGCATATGATTGAACAGTAGTCAGTAAGCCTCGATGATTTATTTTTCCTCAGAGTTCTTGTATCACTTTCATGCCATAATTAGTCCTGTTTTGTTGCAAGCATGATTATGACAGTTATTGCTCTCTCGTTTGTCGCTCCCTCTCTATTGCTAGCCTTCAGTTGCACTGAGTATGAGCTCTACTTGTGCATCCAACTCCCCAAAACCAATATTGCCAACAGTGTCCACCATACCTACCTATTAGCATCATTTGCTATTCACTGCATATTCATTATGCATTTTTTTCTTCCAAATAAATTGTTTGACTGTTTTGAGAAAGTTAGTTAGTAAAGCTTTCACTAACTTGATGGCACACTTTATTCCTTGCACTTAATAAACCTGAACCATTGTGAGTGTCCATGAAAGTTATATGCTTGCAAATTATAGGCTGGGAGTTAGCAGAACCGTGCTGTCACGGGGAACACTTTCAACACTTATGGATATATATCCAGTTGATATCATGCTCTTTTGTTTGCGGATGTCGTCGGTGTGAAATAAAAGGGGAGCTTGTGAGTTCATGGAGTTATATATATGTGTTAGAGAAATGCCTGGGCCGCTAGCCTAAGCCATGCCTAATCATGGTGGAAACTTGCAGCATAACCATAATGAGCAATCTGTGAAGCATCCTCAATAAAAACCTATGCAAATAGCAAATAAAAAGATTACTGAGATGCTCATTGTCTACTTGCCTTGTCATTTTGACCACGAGATAGCTCATGTATCATGTGCAAGGGGTACCCCGTTGGCGGTTCTCTATGATATGCATGTATTTACGATGACAAGAACTTACAGGTAACTAAAGTTGAGTAGCATGAGGAGCGACCCTCATACTCAAGGGACATGAAATTTCCAGTTTATGGTCTGTCAAACATATAACTCATATTAGACCTCCCTTTCACCTTAATCATCTAAAGATGCCTATGATAGGGGCAATGAGAGCTCAAAGCTAATGAGTACCTTACTTTCATCATTTGGAAGCCTTTCAAACTTTTCAAAACCTTTTTCACTTCCTTGTTGAGTCACCACTTATTCTATGAGCACCTTCTTTAGAGCATAGTTGTCATTCTTAGTTTAATGTGCTTGTCTCAAAACTTGGTTAATTATGTCATGACTTTGATGCTTGTATCTCTGATATCTTTACTTCTAGTATTCACTTGAACTTCAGAGGTGCCTTGGCTTTCATGTTGTGCTATACAAACAAAGGCAAGGGAGATACCACTCTATCATACCTTATTATGAGCATTGCAATGTTGCTTATGTGTATGTTTCATGATACTTATTATTATTGAGTTGGAATCTCTTCATAGCTTGCAATGACTATTGAATAGACTTAGTTTCATACTTCTTATTATGAATGGTTTAAGTATCTACTCCTGTGCTGAGAATATATACATCATATGAAGCAAATGTGTTCATGAAAGTTCTTTTATCGCACTCAGTTTTCAACTAAATTGCTTGAGGACAAGCAATAAGCTAAGCTTGGGGAGAGTTCATACGTCCAAAATGTATCTACTTTCCTGAACACATTTTTTATTGTTTCTCTTCTAAACTTGTATGATTTGGATACAACTAACACGGACTGGCGCTTTTTTTAGCAGAATTACCTTGGTATCTAGTTTTTGTGCAGAAAATCAACTATCAGGAAAAATCCCGGAAATATGCCAAAAATCCTATTTCATTAGAAGACTCACAGAGCCAGAATACGAGACAAAGGGGAGGCTTGAGGGGCCCACACCCCCTGCCGCGCGGGTGGGCCTAGGCCGCGCCTGGAGGGGGTGTGGCTGCCCCAGGCACCCCCTCGTTCTCCCTCTTCGCCTATAATATGCCTCTTGACCTAAAAACAGAGGGGGGTTCAAAGTTTTTCCAGAAAGAGTTCCGCTGCACCGCCACCACCAGAAAACTGTGATTAGAAACCAGAAACTCCGTTCTGGCACCTTGTCGGGACAGGGAATTTGGAGAGGATCATCGCCATCATCATCACCAACGCTTCTCCATCAACCATCCATGTTTCCCGCATCTATGAGTGAGTAATCCCCCGCTGTAGTCTATGGGGATGGTAGGGATTGGATGAGTTCTATCATGTAATCGAATAAGATTGTTAGGGCATGGTGCCTAGTATCTCTATTAGTGATATTTGACTTTGTTGCAACTTGTTGTGCTTAATGCTTGTCACTAGGGCCCGAGTGCCATGATCTCAGATCCGAACTTATTATTGAATCATTATGATAGTATTGTTTTTTTATCTTATTTGCAAGTTGTGTACACATATCATTGTCCGGATCCAAAGGCCCCGAAGTGACAGAAATTGGGAAAACCTGAGGGGATGGCTCTGATGTGAGGATCACATGTATTCATGGAGTGTTAATGCTTTGCTCCGATGCTCTATTAAAAGGATCACCTTAATTGCCAGTAGTTCCCTTGAGGCCCCACTGCAGCGGGCTGGCAGGACAAAAGATGTTGTGCAAGTTCTCATTGCGAGCATGCATGACTATATATGGAGCACATGCCTATGATTGTTTAGTACTTGGATGCTTTATCCTATTTATCTGCAGTTTACCTAGATCTTGAAGTTACATGTTTAGACTCGTTCATGCAACACCCGTCCATCCATCCCTATGCCTATCGCGCTCATATCCTACTATTTGCTACTACTGTTACTATTGCTCCTGTTTTGCTGCTGTTACTTTACTATTGCTACTACGAAGTGTTGCTACTGATAAACTTCTGCGAGCAAGAACTATTTCCAAGTGCATCTGAATTGACAACTCAGTTGTTAAGGCTTGCAAGTATTCTTTGTCTCCCCTTGTGTCGAATCAATAAATTGGGTAATACTACCCTCGAAGACTGTTGCGATCCCCTATACTTGTGGGTCATCAGAGAGCTCATAGGACAGCCATTGGCTATTCACTTGATGATTTGAAAGGTATAAGCCCCTCTTTATGCATGCATAAGATTAACTTGGAAGAAGATGCAAAGCCTGTTGTTGACTATCAACGTTTTCTTCATCCAAGAATGAAATAAGTGGTAAGAAAAGAGGTAATCAAACTTATTGAGGCAGGTATTATCTATCCCATAGCTGATAGTAAATGGGTAAGTCCTGTCCATTGTGTGCCTAAAAAGAGTGGAATCATTGTGGTTCCAAATGATGAAAATGAACTTGTTGCTCAACGTACTGTCACTGGTTATAGAATGTGCATTGATTATAGGAAACTTAATAAGGCAACTCGTAAAGATAATTATCCTCTACCATTAATTGATCAAATGCTTGAAATATTATCCAAACACTCTCACTTTTGTTATTTAGATGGTTATTCAGGATTCTCATATATTTCGGTGCACAAGGATGACCAAGAGAAGACTACTTTCACATGTCCCTTTGGTACTTATGCTTATAGGAGAATGCCATTTGGTTTGTGCAATGCTCCTTCTACTTTTCAAAGATGCATGAATGCTATATTTGCTGATCATATTGAGAAAATTACGGAAGTATTCATGGATGACTTTTCTTTGTATGGTACCTCTTTTGAAAACTGCTTGTTCAATCTTAACAAAGTTTTGCAGCGATGCGAGGACCAGCACTTAGTCCTAAATTGGGAGAAGTGCCATTTAATGGTGATGGAAGGTGTTGTTCTTGGACACCGAGTTTCAGGAAGAGGCATTGAAGTGGACCACGCCAAGTTAGAAGCCATAGAGAAGCTACCATATCCTAGGGATATAAGAGGTGTAATAAGATTTCTTGGTCATGTTGGTTTCTATAGAAGGTTTATCAAAGACTTTAAAAAAATATAGAAGCCTCTATCAAAACTTTTGCAAAAATATGTTCCATTCTCTTTTAATGATTATTGTGTAGAGTCTTTTGATGTTTTAAAGAATGCTTTGATAATTATCCTCCTAACTGGAATTTGCCATTTGAAATCATGTGTGATGCTAGTGATTATGCTGTAGGAGCTATTTTAGGCCAAAGAGTTGACACGAAACTTAATGTCATATATTATGCTAGTAAAACTCTTGATGCCACCCAAAGAAATTATGCTACAACTGAAAAAGAGTTCTTGGCTATAATTTTTGCATATGACAAGTTTAGACCTTATATTGTAGACTCTAAGGTAATAGTACACACCGATCATTCTTCTATTAAATACCTCATGAATAAGAAAGATGCTAAGCCTAGACTTATAACATGGGCTCTTTTACTACAAGAATTTGACTTACATATTGTAGATTGGAAAGGTGAGGACAATCCGGTAGCTGATCATTTATCTAGAAGGAAAAAATTATGGTAGATCCTATCCCTATTAATGATAGTTTTGCAAATGAACAACTAGCAACCATGATTTG
Source organism: Avena atlantica (assembly GCA_910589765.1). NCBI lineage: Eukaryota > Viridiplantae > Streptophyta > Magnoliopsida > Poales > Poaceae > Avena > Avena atlantica. The sequence continues at coordinate 440,745,867 of OU342735.1, read as the reverse complement.
CTGATTATGCTAATTTCATTGTTGGAAAAGTTATGCCACCACATTTCACCTACCAACAAATAAATAAATAAATTCTTTTATGATCTTAGGCATTATTTTCGGGATGATCCATTTCTTTATAATAAAAGTGTAGACATTATTATTAGACGTTGGGTACCTGTGTTTGAGCAACAGACTATCATAAGGGATTGTCATGACAGTCCTTATGGAGGACATCATGTAGGAGACCTGTAGAGGTCCCAACCTTTAATAAGGTAGAGATCCCTGTGTTTACAATGCTAGTCCCTGGATCAATAGCTAGAATCCACAATTAAGATGTAATATCAAGAAACAAAGGCCATAATACAACTTTATAACCAGGAATAAAATAATTCATTACATCTTACATAGCTCAATTGGCTATCTCATTACAATGCAACAGAAATAACTATAGCATGGAGTCCTTCATCTTCAAAGTGCCACAGGCAATCATGTTGGTTGTAGACTTGTAATCCTAATCAACACACTTCACTAACATCAAACAAACCTGCAACATAATAAGTTACAGCCACAAGGGTCAATACATTTGAATTGTATTGGCAAGTGATACTACGATAGTATAGTGGAGACTATCATCTATATGCATTTGTCTAAGTGGAGCTTAGGCTTGCTTTGCTGTAAGATCTCTCCTTTGTAAAGGAAAGGATCCCTGTGATTGCAATTCTAGTCCCTAGATCAATGCTAGCATCCACAGTTTAAGATGAAGTACACAGAAACAAAGGTCATTATTACAAGTCATTCCAGAGACAAACATAGTATTTTACAACTCCATGGCCACAGGCCTAGTACAAGAGTTTAAATATGTAATAAGATAAATATGTCTTCATCTTCATGTGCCACAGGCAAGCATGTTGAGTGTAGACTCATAACCCCTAATCACCATCAGAATAACCTACAACATCACAAGTTACAGCCACAGTGGGTCAATACATTGGAATAATATTGGCAAGTGATACCTTAGTAGAATATTGGTAGACTAAATACTATATGCATTTTGGCTAAGTGTAGCTTAGGCTTGCTTTGCTCAAAATAGGTTTTACCTATTAGTTGAAAACACTAAGTTTTTCTTTGTCAAAATCTTTCCCAAGGAAACACCAATAGAAATTAGTGAACCTTCACCCTTGTTCAACCACAAGTTTTTACTTAGAAATTGGGATGAGGATATTCTTGATAGCTTCCATGTCTTGATGCTCAAGTTGTCCCATACCAGGGACATGGCTAAGTACTTAGATTCTTGATAGCAGCCCAAAACAAAAATAATTCGGAGACCCGGGTTTGGCGTTTGAATAAAAGACGGGGCGTTTAGAAAACAAAACCAGGCTTTGCGAAAATAGTTTTAGGCAAACAATGCATGATGATGACGATGCGATGCAAAAATTCAACGTGATTTTCTAGTAGTGGTTTTGCGGGATGCCACACATGCCGTTGGTCCTATCAGTGTCTAGGTGCCTAAGAAGAACCTCTAAGTCCTGGAGATATAGACGAATCGGCTGTGCCGTCTCTCTCGAAGTATCCTCAAAGTCAATGGCCTCACCATCCTCATCACGTCTACCGAAGGCGTGGAAGTGAGTACCTCTAACCTCTCGAGAGTGTCTCCCTAGCAAACGCTCAAGCAAATCTTGCATGACTACCTCTAGGCCTCTCTCCTTGTCATCATGCATGAGCTTGAATATGATTGCCTCCGTGGTAGGCTCAGTCTGGCGTCCTGGCTGATTGACCTTGAAGCCCCAAAGGTCTTTCCTCTCAAATTTGGTGAGGGGAAGCATCATGATGGTAGGAAGTGGGAGATTGAGCAAACTAGTGAGCTCAATAATACGAGTGCCAAAGCGAGTTCCCTTGAACTCTTCAGCCGTGCTGATAGTAACATTAGGCATCTATTTAATTAGATAGAAAAAGTTAGAATCAACATAATTTAAGATAATTCACAAGACAAGGCATCACATGCATATCTTTGGAAATCAAAACACACCAAGTCATGGCATACATGGATCCATTACAAACAACCAAGGTTCAACTTATTTTAAACAACATTTGGAAAATAAAATGGTAAGTATGGTGGTCCAATTAACGGAGTACGTTTACAATCCCATCTCACTTGCCAAGTTGGCTAACAGGGCATCCCTAGAGGCAATCCGTGTATCTATATCACATGAATCCATTGCTAAGTCTATGATGTCCTCCCTTAAACTTTGGTCGGTAGCCTCTAACTCTTGGGTATGTTTATTTTCTTCCTTAAGGTCATTCTGGGTGTTAAGCATTCTGCACTTGATTCTATCACCAAGTTCTTTGATGGCCTTCCAAGCTGCATCCCTTGCTGAATCAAAGAATGTGGTGTGCATCACTGAGTTGGTGACCATGCAGAATCTTGATTCCTTGTGTTTGTCTTCCTTGTTTTTATACAAATGAAGTTGCACCCACACCAGTACTCAACTCCTTCATCCATCACAGGAAAACCTTTGTACACAGCTGCACCATGTATTCCCATGGCAACCATGAGGTCCTTGAGAGCCTTGGGGAATTCTGTCTCACATTCCAAAGTCATAGTCATGAGTGATCCCTTCTTCACGGCTTCGTTGATGGAGTTCATCTACAAATAGAGACGAGAAAGAAGATTAGAAAAGTTTACGAGAAGAAAAGACAAGTGTGGAAGTTGTTGAATTTTTTTCCTTAGTGGTTTCCAATCCTAGGGTCATAATCCTACAGGCAACACAGTGCTCTGATACCATCTGTAAGATCCCTCCTTTGTAAAGGAAAGGATCCCTGTGATTGCAATGCTAGTCCCTGGATCAATGCTAGAATCCACAGTTTAAGATGAAGTACACAGAAACAAAGGTCATTATTACAAATCATTCCAGAGACAAACATAGTCTTTTACAACTCCATGGCCACAGGCCTAGTACAAGAGTTTAAATATGTAATAAGATAAATATGTCTTCATCTTCATGTGCCACAGGCAAGCATGTTGAGTGTAGACTCATAACCCCTAATCACCATCAGAATAACCTACAACATCACAAGTTACAGCCACAGTGGGTCAATACATTGGAATAGTATTAGCAAGTGATACCTTAGTAGAATATTGGTAGACTAAATACTATATGCATTTTGGCTAAGTGTAGCTTAGGCTTGCTTTGCTCAAAATAGGTTTTACCTATTAGTTGAAAACACTAAGTTTTTCTTTGTCAAAATCTTTCCCAAGGAAACACCAATAGAAATTGGTGAACCTTCACCCTTGTTCAACCACAAGTTTTTACTTAGAAATTGGGATGAGGAGATTCTTGATAGCTTCCATGTCTTGATGCTCAAGTTGTCCAATACCAAGGACATGGCTAAGTACTTAGATTCTTCAATCTGCAGAGGTTGTGCACTTTCCCCGCAAGACTTGATTTTCACCAAGACATGACCTTTCAGAAGCCTTCCCTTAGACCAAATGGACGCGCTCCAACCTATCATCCCACTACCACCAACTGTCCAAATGGCTAAGTTATTGCAACCTATATGATCCAAGCAGAGCCCATATTACCAAGTGGATGCACTAGAAGCTTCTTAACATATGGCATCTCAAATCCCTTTGTTCCTGGGTGTCTTTCCACAAGTGAGATACACAAGGTAAACCATAGAAATGGGCCTTGTGTAACCACTCAACATAAACCATTCCTTCCATTCCACCCAGGTGTTTCATTCACTTAGTTGTTTTATTAAGCAAAACTCAAGTCCAAAGACTTAGAAATATTTTCTCATAACATGAATATATAACCACCCTTGGTTGTTACTATCTAGGCTAAGCATGGCATTGATAAGACTTAGAAATATTTCTAGCAATTATACAACTACTAGGATTTCCCAAGCATAGCATATAGATCAAAATATCAATGCAAGTCTAGAAAAATATTTCTAATGCATAGTTGTAAAACATAGGAATAAATCATGAAGCACCACTTGCCTTGGTAGTTTGGAGAGTAGCTACAATCCTCACAATCACAATCACTATTTGCACCAAAATCTACACATAAAATAATGGCACAAAATCACATACACAATTAATACAAGCAAAAATACATGAATGTATGCAATATGCCATGTGATGATTTTCTACACCAAACAAGACAAGTGCACGGTACTGAATCATAAACAAGTACAAAACAAGCTAAATAAACTTTATTTGAATAGCAAAACATTTTCCAAATAATTACTATACACAAATTATGCCTACAAATGTTTCTGCAAAAACAACTATTTTAATAGAGGAAAAATATTAAACACATTGCATAAAAGGAAAAGGATTTTCTCTCCTGATTCCATTGATATAAAATTTGTCAAATTTGGACGTGGGAATCAAAAGTTATGATTTAAACAAGTTTAACCATCTAATTGATTTAATTCAAATTTTTAAAACGAAACTCGTGCCACGCGGCAGCGTCTGGTTGGTTGGTACCGCTTCGTGTTGGATCGCGCTTGCGAACCGTTAGATCTAACTAAAACGTGTGACCAGATCTGCTCCTTACCTCTTCGTCACAGATCTAATCTTATACATTGGATCTAGATCCTACGGCCAGAAATATATCGACCACAGACGGGCGGCGCTAGCGGCGGCGACTGGCGGCAGCAGCTCTGTCAGAGTCGTTGCCGACGTTCTAGGTCGTGCGTGAGAGGGAGAAGGGGCTTACTGTGCTCGCCGTGTGCGGCTGATGCTCGAGGTAGGCTTCGTTGGTGAAGGGGCGCGCAGAGGTGGTCGCTGGAGCTCGTCGGAGTCGTGCGCGGCGTCGGGTGGTTGCAGACGTCAACGTTGCCGAGGCTCTACGCCGTCCTTGCATGAATAAAACGCATCAGGGGGTGCGCAAAGTCACAATGAGCAAGATGGTTTCAAGGAGAGATCAAGGGGCGCTCGATTCGTACCGTGATTTCTCACCGGAGTTGAGGAAAGCGTTGGGCACTTGCGGTGGTTGTCGAATCCGTCGATCTAGGCCATGAGCAGACAAGGAAAACGCATGACGTGAGTCGCGTGGTCGAAGGAAGCATGCTAGAGTGAACGAGACCGAGTGGGGTGGAAGGAGCTTACCGGAATCGTCCGCTGGAGTGGCTCGGTACCGCGGCGGTGCGAGCAAAATTGCGGGCAGCCTGGTGGCGCTTCTGGCTAGCTCTGTTGGGGGAAATGGTCGCGAGGGGGAGGGGTTTATGTAGCCAGAGCGGGGGCGGAAATCACTCGCCGAATCAATGCAATTAAGCGCGGCATCAGTGGGGGAAACGGCAGCGACGAGGTGGTCGTCGGCGTTGATTGCGGACGAAGGGGTGACATGGCAGTGAGGGCCCAGTCGTCAGCGAGTGGGTACACGTGTGCGGGGTAGGAAACGATGGGAGAGGGGGAAACGGCCCGGGTGGGCTGGTGGGCTGTTAGTGGTGCTGGGCCAAAAGGCTGGCGCCAGGTTTTATTTTTTTCCTTTTGCTTTTCTTTTTCTGTTTGATTTTCTAGAAATGATTTTCAAATCCTAATTCAAACAAGTTTGATTTCAAATCTTCTCTAGATTTTTATACAGTGAACTCTGTACTCAAATGTGTGTCAAACACTTCTGTTTACTCAAAAACACTTTGATCAATTGAAAAATAAAATAAAACCATGCCTTTATGGGATATAATTAATAGTCATAAAAATTGGTTTTATATTCATACTTTGTTTTGAAATCTTTGCCCAAGCTTTGGAAAACTCTTAAGTTTGAACTCAAAACATTACTGAATAAAATAAGTATCTTTCTCATTAGAAAGTAGCACTAATGCTATAGCATACTTACATAAAATAATGAGCAACATATGCTCCTGTTTTTGAAATGGTTTTGAAATGGAACCCTAAATGATCATGGATGCATGGATGATATGCATGAGTTTTGAAACATGATTTTAGGGATGTTAAAAATCTAAACCCCTTAAGGTGAATCTCGCCCTCGAGATTCGGGTTGGCTAGCAAATAGGTGAGGGTGGTCTTTCCGAAGATCATCTTCTCTTTCCCATGTTGCTTCTTCTTCAGAATGATGGTTCCATTGAACTTTGCAGAATTTGACAATCTTAGTCCGAGTAACTCTTTCCGTAGTCTCAAGAATCTTGATAGGTTTCTCCTCATAAGTGAGATTACTTTCCAATTGGACCTCTTCCAAAGGTATAGTATCCTTCAAAGAAGTCTCTTCCATTTCTGGATGGCACTTCTTAAGCTGACTCACATGAAACACATTATGAACAACTGACAAAGACTCTGGCAATTCAATCTCATAAGCTACTTCTCCTTTACGACTCAGAATCTTGAATGGTCCAACATATCTTGGGGCCAATTTACCTTTGACACCAAACCTCTTCACTCCACGAAGTGGTGACACCCTAAGATAAGCTCTATCACCTACTTCATAGGTGACTTCTCTATGCTTAGGACCTGCGTAGCTCGTTTGTCGGGATTGTGCTATCTTTAGTCTGTCCTTAACTAGCTTTACTTTCTGTTAAGCCTCTTTGATTAGTTCTGGTCCGAACAAACTTCTTTCTCCCACACCATTCATAGCAATGGGGTGGTACACTTTCTCCCATAGAGAAACTCAAATGGTGCCATCTCAATACTAGCTTGATAGCTGTTATTGTAAGAGAATTGTGCATAAGGTAGACTTTCATTCCAACTGGCTCCATAGTTTAGAGCACAGGCCCTCAACATATCTTCAAGAATCTGATTGGTCCTTTCTGTCTGTCCATCAGTCTGAGGATGAAATGCAGTGCTGAATTCCAACCTCGTTCCCAATGACTCATGTAGTTGCCTCCAAAAATGAGAAGTCAACTGAGTTCCCCTACCAGACACAATACTCTTGGGTACTCCATGTAGACATACAATTCTACTCATATAGATCTTGGCTAACTTAGCACTTGTGTAAGTTGTCTTCACGGGTATGAAATGAGCCACTTTAGTTAGGCGATCCACTACTACCCAAATAGAATCATATCCTCACCTGTTC